>LR738716.1:74419183-74499779 GCA_902687465.1 Secale cereale
GCTAAGTAAGGGAGTGTCCAATCCGGAATAACATGAAGCGCTGCCACGAGCTACGCCTCCGGATCAGGAACAGCCAAATCCTCCTCTGATGGTACCTGAACTGATGGGCTATGTAATTCATCCAAGAAAGTATTTGGTGGCACCGGTTTACGTTGAGAACCCAGCCTGCTTAGAGCATCGGCCGCTTCATTTTTCCGCCGGTCTATGTGATCCACCTGATATCCTTTGAAACATCCTGCAACTGCTTCAACTTCTCGCCTGTAGGCTGCCATGAGAGGGTCTTTAGAGTCCCACTTGCCAGACACTTGTTGCGCCACTAGATCTGAATCACCAAAACACTTGACCCGGCTCAAGTTCATCTCCTTAGCCATCCATAGCCCGTGAAGAAGAGCTTCGTACTCAGCAGCATTGTTGGTGCAAGGGAACATTAGTCGGAGGACATAGCAAAACTTGTCACCTCGTGGGGAAGTTAACACGACTCCAGCCCCCGAGCCTTCTAATTGCCTTGAACCGTCAAAGTGAATAGTCCAGTATGTATGATCCGGCTTCTCCTCTAGCGCTTGCAATTCTGTCCAATCATTGATGAAATCTACCAATGCTTGGGATTTGATAGCAGTACGGGGTACATACTTCAATCCGTGTGGGCTAAGCTCAATGGCCCACTTTGCTACTCTGCCAGTGGCTTCTCTGATCTGGATTATATCCCCCAACGGAGCTGAGCTAACAACAGTGATTGGGTAGCCCTGGAAGTAGTGCTACAATTTCCGGTTTGCCATGAACACGCCATACACCAGTTTCTGCCAGTGTGGATACCTTTGCTTTGATTCAATGAGAACCTCACTGACGTAATAAACCGGGCGCTGAACCGAATATTCCTTACCTGCCTCTTTGCGCTCCACCGCAATTGCCGTGCTAACTGCACGGGCATTGGCAGCTAAGTATAACAGCAGCGGCTCGTTGTCCACAGGGGAAGCAAGAACCGGCGGTTCTGCTAATTGCCGCTTCAAGTCCTCGAACGCAGCGTTTGCAACATCGCTCCATATGAACCGATCTGTCTTTTTCAGCATCTGATAAAGCGGAATTGCCTTCTCTCCCAGACGGCTGATGAATTGACTTAACGCTGTAATCCGGCTAGCTATGCGCTGGACATCATTGATACAAGCCGGTTTAGTCAAGGATGTGATCGCCTTGATCTTCTCCGGATTGGCCTATATTCCTCTGTTTGATACTAAGAACCCAAGGAGCTTGCCTGCCGAAACACCAAAAACGCACTTCTTCGGATTAAGCATCATCTTATAAACCCGGAGGTTGTCAAAGGTCTCCCTTAGGTCTTCTCTCAGCGTCTCCTCCTTCCTTGATTTTACGACGATGTCATCCACATAGGCATGGACATTTTATCCGATCTGTCCTTTAAGATAGTTCTGTACGCAACGCTGGTAAGTTGCTTGGGCACTCTTGAGCCCAAAAGGCATAGATACATAGCAGAAGGCTCCAAAGGGAGTTATGAAGGTTGTCTTTTCCTGGTCCTTAACTGCCATCTTGATCTGATGATACCCTGAATATGCATCCAAAAAACTTAGCCGTTCACATCCTGCCGTAGCATCAATGATCTGATCAATACGAGGGAGAGCAAAAGGATCAGTCGGACAAGCTTTGTTTAAGTCTGTGTAATCTACACACATCCTCCACGTTCCATTTTTCTTTAACACCATAACCGTATTAGCCAACCACTCCGGATGGAACACCTCAACTATGAACCCTGCGGCCAAAAGCCTGGCCACTTTCTCACCTATAGCCTTGCGCCTTTCTTCGTTGAAGCGGCGCAGATACTGCTTGACCGGTTTGAATTTCGGATCAATATTAAGACTGTGCTCAGCAAGTTCCCTCGGTATACCTGGCATGTCAGATGGTTTCCACGCAAAGATATCCCGATTCTCACGGATGAACTCGATGAGCGCGCTTTCCTATTTGGGGTCTAGGTTAGCGCTAATAGTGAACTGCTTGGATGAATCGCCTGGCACAAAGTCAACCTACTTGGTTCCTTCTGCCGATTTAAATTTCAACGCCGGATCATGCTCTGTAGTTGGCTTTTTTAACGGGGACATATCTGCCGGATCAACGTTGTCTTTGTAGAACTTCAATTCTTCTGTGGCACATACTGCCTCTGCATAGGCTGCGTCTCCTTCCTCGCACTCCAATGCAATCTTGCGATTTCCGTGAACCGTAATGGTTCCCTTGTGACCCGGCATCTTGAGTTGTAGATAAACATAACACGGTCTATGTCGGTGTACTAAAGTAGGGGTACCTTAGTATACCGAACTTGTGCATGGGCAGTTGCAGCGTCCCGCGGCAAGCCTTGCCAGGTGACCGCCAAGGTCCTTCGTGGTTCCTTTGGAGCCATTCAAGAATAAAGTATTCAAGCCAAGAGACAAGACCCCGGCAAAAGGAGCTTGCCGGGAAGGCCAACCAAGGCATCTCAAGAAACTTGCCGCGACGCGCCATGCGTCCCGGCAAGGCCCAGTGAGCGACAAGCTCCCGGAAGCGACAAGATAGCAACCGCGGCAAGGCGCTTGCCGCGGCAAGCTTCCACTCAGTACCCGCGCTCCAGCGCATCCACCCACGTGTCGCTCTGGGACCCTTCCAAGCGCACGTGGCGGAAGGCTGTGCAGCCAGGGGTACACGGTGGCAAGCGGCGATGACAAGGCTACCGTCGTGGCGGACGGTGGCGCCCCTGACGGTCACTTTTTGCACTGTTTGGGCGACGGCGATGGCATTTAATGCCCTTGTCCCCTGCCCTCAGGGTTAGGTATAAAACACTGTACCACCTACCACTCTTTTTACACTTTTACCCTCATCTGCGTTGCCACCTGTCGGTGACCCCTTGAGCCTATAAAAGGAGGCCCATGCGCAACGTAGAGGAGGTTCCGATTCCGGTTAGACATTCGAGCACTCTCACGCTCGGTCTCGTAGCTCTCAGCGCTCCCGAGCAAGAACTCAATACAAATCAAAGCAGGAGTAGGGTTTTACGCATCCGTGCGGCCCGAACCTGGGTAAACTGCTCGTGTGCTCGCCTCGATCTGCTCTTCGTGCATCCTCCGCCCCCTGCCGTACCGAAAAGGGGCTCCGTCCCCATAGGTGTTCGTGGGCGATCAGTTTCCCCCGACATCTTTGGCGCGCCAGGTAGGGGTGCGTCGAGGTTGTGTGAACCTGATCCGGCGTCCACACGAGCTAGATCTTCACCATCTTCATCAACATGCCACCGAAGAAGAAGGCTTCGGAGGCAGCAGGTCCGTCCGCGTCGATCCCACCACCGCCGGAGCCAACGGCTAGTGGGGTAGACGCCGGCGGGAGGACGGACGTCGACGAGGGAGCTCATGGTGCCGCCAAGTCCAAGGACAAGGTTGCGCTGCCCATCGGCGGCGTAGCCGGCTTCCACGACGACCGGGCACACTCCAAGACTTCGGCGTCCGTACATGCACCGTGCCCATCTCAGGAGGCGCGGGCCCGGCAGCGTCATGGTACTCACGGTACCATCCGCTTGCTGAACCAAGATCAAGCTGGCGGATCTCGGAATGCTCAAGGCCAGCATGCACGCCAACATGCCGGCACGAGCAAGGCACGGTCGCCGGGACGGGAAACTGCTCCTTCTAACGTAGTTAGAAGTCCGAGCATATCTCGCTCCTCGCACCGTTCGCCACCGCTACCCGCCACTCTAGCAGAAGCTCTGGCACGAGCTCAACTGCTCCTAGACTTTCCTCCAGCGGCAGAGAAGGCCGACGACTGGAGGGCCACCATTCAGAGTCTCATCGCCTTCGCCAACGGCGACACTCCGCAGCAACCGAGCACATCGCAGCCGCAGCCAGGCGCGGGCCGATGGCGACAAGACCGTTGGGGGTGCAACCACCGTGCACTCTCCGCCCCAAAGGCCAAGATCACCGACTCGCCGGATCAACATCGACGACGACTCTACTGCGTCATCGGATCCACGAGCTCGTCGCGATCGGCGCCAAGTTCTTCAAGATCGCCAACAAGAAGATGCCCGCAGTCGCATCGAGCGCCGAAGAGAAGCGCGGCGTCAGTCAGACCAGCGCGCTGGGCCCACTGTCGACATGCATGTGCCAGGGGGACCAGGCGACTTGCCGTACGCGGTAGGTTGTCCTGCATTCACTCGTGAGCTGCGGCAAGTCCAGTGGCCCAGCATGAAGAACTTCAAGCCAGACGTACCGGAGAAGTACAACGGCAAGACGCATCCGTCGGAGTTCCTCAGCATCTACACCATCGCGGTGCAAGCTGCCGGGGGACGAGACGAGAAGATCCTTGCCAACTACTTCCCTCTGGTGCTCAAGCCCAACGTCAGGTCCTGGCTCATGCACTTGCCGGACAACTCTATTTATTCTTGGGCAGACCTGTGCCATCAGTTTGTCGGCGCCTTTACAGGTGGCCACAAACCTCATGGCCAGGAGAGTGACCTTCACCTGCTCGCCCAGAAGGAAGGAGAGTCCCTGCGCAAATTCATCCAGAGGTTCAGCCGTGTCAAGCACAACATCCCAGACGTCCACCCTGCCGCGGTTATCAGCGCGTTCCACCAGAACGTGCGTAACCGCAGGATGAGGGAGGAGATGGCGATGTGCAAGATCAGGGACGTCAGCGAGCTGTACGCCCTGGCCGACAAGTGTGCACGTGCTGAGGAGGGGAGGAAACTCCCCGGAGAGGATACTGGGGCAGGAGGATCTGACAGCGAAGATGCCGCCCCGGCAAAGAAAAACCGGCGGCGGAACAACAGGAAGAAGAAGAACAAAGAGGTGCTAGTCGTTGAGCAGTCCGGCAAGGATGGTGGCGCCAAGAAAGCCCAAGTTGGTAGCTCCGGCAAGGAGACTGCCGCATGCACCAACTGCCAGGCTGTGGCGGCCGCCGACAAGCAGGACGGCACCGACAAGCAGTATTGCAAGATCCACCGCACCAAGGGTCACGACCTCCAGAACTGCAAGAGGGTCGAGTACCTTGTTGAGTAGCAAAAGGCTGAGTACGAGCGGCGCGACAAGGAGAAGGCCAAAAGAGGTGATGGAGGATCCGGCAAGAAGCGGCCGTTCAACGGCCGGGGAGGACGCCGCGGCAAGGCCAAGCAGCGGCAAGGAGACAGACCTCCCCGCGGCCGCGACAAGGATGAAGACGAAGACAAAGACGAAGACATGGATGAGGGTGAGACCAGCGAGCAGGAGTTCTAGAAAGCACAGAAGTTTTGTGCGTTGACGGCGGTGCTTCTCTGCATACTTCACACCGCCAACTCAAACAGTGGGTGCGGGAAGTTAATGCGGCAGAACCACCTGTCGAATCGCGCAAGCTTCTGAAGTGGTCCAGCACGCCTATCATCTTTGATATTGAGGACCACCCTGATCGCACAACTGCGGTCGGGTGCTTGCCGATGTTGGTTTCACCAACTATCCGCAACCTCAAGGTCACTAAGATGTTAGTTGATGGCGGGGCCGGCTTGAACTTGATCTCCTCCGCTGTGGTCCGGAAACTCCAGATCCCTGACAGCATGCTCGAAGAGACCGGCACATTCCAAGGAATCAACCCAGGAAGGAGCAAGCCGAAGGGGAAGATCACGCTGCCAGTAACATTTGGCGGCGAGCTGAACTTCAGGACTGAGAGGATCACTTTTGACGTTGCTGATTTCCCATTGCCTTACAATGGGATACTTGGTCGTCCAGCGCTCGCCAAGTTCATGGCAGCCTCTCACTATGCCTACAACATGCTGAAGATGCCAGGCCCGATAAGCATCATCTCTGTCCCTGGCGACAAGAAGGATGCCCTTATCTGCGCCGACAAGATTTACCGGGAGGCAGCAGCCGCAACAGATCGCAAGACACTTGCCGCTGAAGCTCCCGGAGGGAAGAAGACCAAGTCCGGCAAGAGCTCTGATGCTCACTCCGGCAAACGCACGTCCTCGGAGTGCTGCGCTGCCGTCGAGGACGCACCATCGAGCTCCACCGGCAAGTGTAAGAAGACGATGGCAGCTCCGCCAGAAACCAAGAAGGTATCCGCCAAGGAGGACGGCACTGGTGGTACCTTCACCATCAGTGCCACGCTTGACCCTAAATAGGAAAGTGCGCTCGTTGCTTTCCTGCGGGCGAACGTCGACGTGTTTGCATGGCAACCGTCTGACATCCCCGGTGTTCCCAAGAAAGTGATTGAGCACAAGCTTGCCGTCTGTCCTCACGCGCGGCCCGTCAAGCAAAAGGTCAGAAAACAAGCAGTAGAGCGCCAAGAGTTCATCGCAGAAGAAATCAAGAAGTTGGAAGCAGCAGGCCTTGTCAGAGGCGTGCTCCATCCTACGTGGTTGGCCAATCCTGTAGTCGTGCGTAAGGCAAACGGGAAATGGAGGCTTTGTATCGACTTCACCGATGTGAATAAAGCTTGTCCCAAAGACCCATTTCCCTTGCCGCGCATTGACCAGATTGTTGACTCCACGGCCGGATGTGACTTGCTTTCATTTCTTGACGCATACTCAGGATACCATCAGATCTTCATGGCAGAAGTAGATGAGGAGAAGACCGCATTCATTACTCCATGTGGCACTTACTGCTTCATACGCATGCCTTTCGGATTGAAGAATGCTGGTTCGACATTCGCAAGGGTAGTCCATACAGCTTTTGAGCCACAGATACACAGAAATGTAGAAGCCTACATGGATGACATAGTGGTCAAGAGCAAGGACAGGGCGACCCTGGTTCAAGATTTAGAAGAGACATTCGCAAATCTGCGCAAGATCCAGCTCAAGCTCAACCCCGAGAAGTGCGTGTTTGGAGTCCCTTCCGGTAAGCTTCTCGGGTTCTTTGTGTCTCAGAGGGGAATTGAAGCCAACCCCGACAAGATCAAGGCCATTGAGCAGATCGAAGCACCGAAGCGCGTCAAGGATGTACGAAGACTTGCCGGTTGCGTGGCTGCTCTCAGCAGGTTTATCTCTAAGTCTGCTGAGCGCGCCCTGCCGTTTTTCAAAATTTTGAAAAAGGCAGGTCCAATGAAATGGACTCCGGAAGCGGAGGCTGCGCTGCAAGACTTGAAGAGGTACATGTCCTCCACTCCAATACTTGTCGCACCTAAGCCGCAAGAGAAGTTGCTGTTGTACCTAGCGGCAACCAATCAAGTGGTTAGTGCTGCGTTAGTAGCGGAGAGGGAGGCAGACGACTAGCCAACAACCGCGGCAAGCGCATCCAGCGACAAGCAGGGGGCTTCCCCGACAAGCTCTGGTCCCGACAAGGATGAATCTGCGCAGACGCAAGAAGAGATACGGAAGAAAATGGTGCAGCGCCCAGTTTACTTTGTCAGCTCCCTTCTGCAGGGGGCTAGGTCAAGGTACTCTGGTGTGCAGAAATTGCTTTTCGGCCTCCTCATGGCCTCGAGAAAGCTGCGCCATTACTTCCAAGCACATGAGATAACAGTTGTCACTCGCTTTCCGCTGAAGAGGATACTGCAGAATCCAGAAGCAACAGGCAGGATTGTTGAGTGGGCACTGGAACTGTCAAGCTTTGGCCTCAAGTTTGAAAGCACTTCAACTATCCAAAGCAGAGCATTGGCAGAGTTCATAGCAGAGTGGACGCCGACACCAGATGAAGAGATTCCAGAGACGAGCATCCTCGTCAAAGAAGCGAGCAAGGAGTGGCTGATGTACTTTGATGGTGCCTTCTCGCTGCAAGGCGCCGGTGCTGGCGTGCTGCTTGTCGCGCCCACCGGAGAGCACCTCAAGTACGTGGTCCAGATGCACTTTCCCAAGGAGCAAGCAACAAACAATACTGCAGAGTATGAGGGTTTGCTAGCCGGTCTCAGGATCGCGGCAGACCTTGGGATCAAGAAGCTTATTATCAGGGGTGACTCGCAGCTTGTCGTCCGCCAAGTAAACAAGAATTATCAGAGTCCGTTGATGGAAGCCTACGTCGATGAAGTGAGAAAGCTTGAAGAGCACTTTGACGGCCTACAGATGGAGCATGTTCCAAGAGCTCAGAATGACATTGCTGTCGGCCTGTCGAAGTGCGCTGCACTTAAGTTACCTGTGGAACCAGGGATCTTTGTGCTCAAGCTGACTCAACCATCCGTAACACCATCAACTGGACAAAGCAAGAAGAGGAAGTTGATTTCTGGTGACTATTTTCCGGCAGAGCTTCCCGAAGCCGCCGCCAAGAAGGTCCCCAAGATCAACGCCAAGAGTGCTGAGGAGCAATCTGCTCCGGCAAGCCCCAGGGTTTGTACCGTTGAAGCAGAGGCTCCCGACAAGCTTTGCCCCGGCAAGCTTGCCGGGGAACATCAAGCTCTGACTGAGGCGTAGTTTCTCGCCGTAGAAGCGGATGTTCCCGCTGCAGCAGATGTGCCTTTAGTCCTTGTTGTCGAGCCACAAGCTCCAGCATGGGCGCAGCAAATTGTCCGTTTCCTTCAGACAGGAGAACTTCCCAAAGAGCAAGAAGAAGCTAAAAGAGTAGCCCGACAGTCAAGTATGTACCAGTTTGTTGACAACATGATGTACAGAAGAAGACTCAACGGTGTGAAATTGAAGTGTATTCCCCGGGAAGATGGACAGAAGCTGTTGGCAGAGATACATGGAGGCATATGTGGTCACCACATTGGCGCAAGAGCACTTGCCGGCAAAGCATTCCGGCGAGGTTTCTTTTGGCCAGAAGCCCTCCAGGATGCAACTGCACAAGTAACCAAGTGTGAAGCGTGCTAGTTCCATTCCAAGCAGATACACCAGCCAGCTCAAGCTCTCCAGACGATCCCTTTATCCTGGCCATTTTCGGTCTGGGGGCTCGACATCCTCGGCCCCTTTCCCCGCGCAGCCGGCAGCTTTGAGTACTTGTACGTCGCAATCGACAAGTTCACAAAGTGGCCGGAAGTGGAGCCAGTGAGGAAGATGACAGCACAGTCAGCAGTCAAGTTCTTCAGGTCGATTGTTTGCCGTTTCGGGATCCCTAACAGGATCATCACCAACAACGGTACGCAATTCACGAGCCGCACCTTCATGCAGTACGTCCAAGATCTTGGCGCCAAGGTCTGCTTCGCTTCTGTTGCTCACCCGAGAAGCAATGGTCAAGCAGAGAGGGCAAATGCTGAAGTGCTGTGTGGCCTCAAGACCAGAACTTTCGACAGGCTGCACAAGTGCGGAAGAAACTGGATCGAGGAGCTGCCGGCGGCTCTTTGGTCGATCAGGACGACGCCAAATCGAGCCACTGGACAGACACCTTTTGCTCTAGTCTATGGAGCAGAGGCAGTTCTCCCCACGGAACTCGTATACGGGTCACCTCGAGTGCTCGCTTATGATGAGCTCGAGCAAGAGCAGCTGCGACAAGATGACGCGCTGCTCCTTGAGGAAGACCGTCTTCAGGCTGCTGTGCGAGTTGCTCGCTACCAGCAAGCTTTGCGCCGCTACCATAGCCGCAAAGTTAACGCCAGAAGTCTCAAGGAAGGCGACCTTGTTCTTCGGCGCGTTCAGTCCGCCAAGAATTCCAACAAGTTGACGCCGAAGTGGGAAGGCCCTTACCGGGTGAAACAATTCACTAGGCCTGGCGCTGTCCGCCTTGAGACCGAAGATGGCTTTCCGGTGAGCAACTCCTGGAACATTGAGCATCTTCGTAAGTTTTACCCGTAAGGCGCGGTTGCCGTGATCCGCTCCGGCAACCACCTTTTGTACAAGTCTTGCCGCTGTTGCATGTAATCCTTTGTACAAAGCCGGGCGCAGACCCCGTGCATCAGTAAAGCTCATGTGCTTTGCACATCTTGCCATTCCATGCTTTTTATTTCTTGCATGTATTATCTGACACTTTGTGCAGCGCCTACCCCCGGTAAGCCATAACGAGCCCAAAGGCTCCATTCCTATATTTTCTCTAATTCATTTTTCTCAAGCAAAGGAAGGTTCCCTCGCGCACAAGTTTGCCGGGGGGAGGAGAAGATAGTGGTATGGACCAAGCGCCGTTCAAGAAAGTTTCGCCTTGCCGGGAAGCAAACGACACAAAAGCTAAGTTGCCAAAGTTTGAGCAATCAAAGTTTTAATTTTTGAGTTATCTTCCTTGAACGACCGCGCTTTGTATGGAAAACCTGTGCGCGGAGGAACCAACTCGTAGCTAGTTGCGCCCTTACTTTGTTTCGAGTCCGCTCAACAGTTTAAGTGTGCTGCGACTAGTGTCGCGCCCTTACTTTGTTTTCGAGCACGCTCAACAACTTAAGTGTGCTGCAACTAGTTGCGACAAGGTTTCTTGCCAGTAGCGGCACTGCCAGCAGGCTGCTGAAGTTCTGCACTCAGCGCTCGCGGCAAAGGTGTCCGCACCGGCAAGTTCCCTAAAAGCGTAGGGCAGAAACATACAAAGCAAAGGAGTCAAGTAAAGGAAATAACATTGCATTCACTACCCAAAATAAAGTTTTAATACAAGATAGCTTGTCGCAGCTCTAACAGATTATTTTCATGACATGATTAGCAGCGACAAAGAAAAGAAGAAAATGGGCGAGCCTAGTCCGCGCGACCGCCCTCGACCCTCTTGATGCCGCTCACCTTGTCCACAGTGGGTGCGACAAGGGCCTTGAGCGCGTCCAGATCAGCGTCCGACGGCATGCTCCTGAGGACGTTGGTGAGGTTGAGGCCCGGATTGCGGAAGGCCACCTTCACCAACACCTTTTGCAGAGCGCCCGCGTAGAGCTTGCGCGACTCGTCTGCTAGTTGCTTTGGGATCTTTTCCCGGAGCTGCTGGAGGGCCGTCGCCACGCCTCTGAAGAATAGAGTGAGCTTGGCGCTGGGGTGGAGGTTCTCGTCGGTGGAGTACCCGAGATACTCCGCCCCCAGCTGCGCCAGCTCCCTGTCGATGTCCGCGGCGGTGTTCACAAGACCTTCCGTCCAGTGCTCGACGGTCGCCCTGAAGTTGTTCTGGGTGATGGCGGCGCTCTCCAGCAATGCCTTCTCGGCCATGATCTCCTCCTTCAGGGTCGCCTCCAGCTCCCTGGCGCTGTCCAGCGTCTGGGTTAAGGTGGCCAGCTTCAACTCAAGGTCAGTGTTAGAGTCCCTGGCAGCGGTGAGCTCCTTGCCCTTCTCGGCGAGGCGAACCTGCAGCTCCGAGTGATTGTGGGCATCCTTCTCTCGCTCAAGCTTGAGCGCGGCAACCTCCTCGCCGCTCGTCTTGAGGTTGGCCTGCAGCTGCGCCACCCTCGTCTCCAACTCCTTCTTGGCGGTCTCGGCAGCTGCGGCGGCATCCTTTGCTTCCTGGAGAGCTCCGCCAAGAGATTGCTCGCGCGCGGCAAGTTCCTCCTCGTGACTGTCGAGGTTGACCTTCCGCTGCGCCAGCTCACCCTCCAGCGTGGACAGCTTCTCAGCGGCAAGCCGCTGCTGTTCCTCCACTTCAGCCTTCTCGAGGATGAAGGCCTGCTGCTCCTCGGCAAGTTGCTCCCGCTCCTCTGCCAAGGACAGGAGAGCTGCTTGGTTGATGGCTCGGAGCTCCTCCGCGCGCTTCTCGATATCAGCTCCCGCCTTCGCGGCAAGAGCCTCGCGGGACTCCAGCTTGGCCTGCCGAGCGCGGTAAAGCGGTAGTAGCTTGCGCAACAGCCGCTCCTCCTCAGGCTCGCTGCTGCTGCTCGGCGCGTCGACAAGCTTCAGCCCGGCGGAGGCAAGCACCTCTCCGTCGAAGACCTCTCCCTCGACCGGCACCCTGGACATGGACGCCCAGGGGAGCTTGATGAAGATGTCATCGCCGGCCTTTAAGTAGGCGCCTGGCTCGGGCTCGTCGGAGCTGGGGGCTGCGCCGGCGGCGGAGGGCTCGGCGGTCGGTGTAGCGCCTGGTGCTCCAGCGGCCTCAGGGCCGTCAGTGCGATCGCCAGCCCCTTCCCCGGCCGCTGCGGCGGCAGCCTTGGCAGCCTCTGCGCCGGCGGGATCGTCTGCACCGACCGTCTCTTCGATGATGGCGGCGTCGTCAGCGACAACCTCCGTCTCCATCGGTTCGGCAACGGATGGATCTGACAGCAGGAAAAGGAAAATAAATCAAGCAAATATCCAAAAAGAAGAATCGAAAGAAGAAAAGCCAAGGGAAGCTTGAAGCAAAGGGATTACCTGCGCGGGCCGGCTCCTCGGTGAGGTTCGTTGCCGGGGAGCTCTCCCTCGGCGGCGTGGTTGTAACTCCCGCCGGCGGAGGGCCGCTAGTGCTATCCCTCGCCGGAGAACTCGCCCTTGGCGGAGTATTAGCCCTTGGCGGAGAATTCGTCCTTGGCGGAGGACTCTCCCTTGCCGGGGAGCTTCCCCTTGGCGGTGTGGTCGAAGCGTGCGGCACGTCGGGAACGGTCTCCTGGTGCTCCTGATGCTGCTGCTCTGCTCCTACACGAATCAACTAACAAGACGGCAGTTAAGAAGAAGCGCCCACGCGCGCCTAACAGCAGAAGATGAACCACACTTACGCCGGGGGCTGCGCTGGGGGCTGCTCTGAAGGACAGTTGCCGGGTCCGGCAAGTTTGTCTCAGGCGCACCCCCTGCTATCGCGGCAGACTCGTCCTCGATGACAATCACCGGGACCTTGGCCCTCTTTGCTGCCCTCTGGGCCAGAGTTCTGAAAAAAGGAACAGGTTCAGAGTGAGGCAAAGGATGTACAAGACAAGAAATAGTAAAAAAATCTAAGAAATACAAGAACAACGATGTCTTACAAGAACAACAGGTTCAGAGAAGTCGAAGTCTGGCTCACGCGTCCCGGCACGAGGAGGCGGAGGAGTAGGCTCCCTTGGCCGCTTGGCGGGAGCAGGGGCAGTGGTATGAGACGACCCCGCTCCTGCTGCCACCGAGGCGTGGGGAGCGTCAGGGGCCGAAGCAGTGGTCCGAGAAGACCCCGCTCCAGCCGTTGCAGAAGCGCGAGGTGCTCCCGCGGCAGCCTTGCTTGCCGTGGTGGCGCGTGTCGCGCGGAGCGGCGGCTGTTGACCCGTCTGCCGCTCCGTCGCGTCCCCGGCCTTGCGGAGACACCTTCTTGGTGGAGCCGGAGGCTCTGCTGGTGTTGGCGAGCTGCCTGAAGATGAGGAGGAAGAAGAGTCGATCTCCAGCGAGCCGCTCGTGTTCTCGGCGGGCCCGCTCGACCCGACGCCCTGCTCGGCGGGCTCACTCGTCTTGGTGTCTTGCCCGGCAAGCTTCCCCACGTTGAGAAACTCTTCTCGCTCGACAAGGCTTGCCGCCTCCGCTGCCTCCACCTCCTCCATGATGTATCCGAACTCTCCCGCGTCCGCGGCTGCCGCCGCCTGTTCCAACCTGGTGGCGATGTACGCCATCTCTCTGTCGATGGTGTCGCGGGTGAGGACCTTCTTCTCGTCGGAGCAGATCGGCGTTTCTTCCAAGTTATCGAAGAATGCCTGCACAGCTTCGTCGGTAGGGTCTTGCCAAGTTGAGTTAATCCCGTGGGAGTCACACAGCGGCATCATTGCACGGATGCGGCTGAGCGACGAGTTGTTGCACAGCGGAACTACGCCCCTCGGCAACATAAACCATTCGGGATGGTTAGGGTCATACTTGAACAACTCCTGGAGCATCCCGTTGAGCTCCAGGACCGTGAAGTTGAAATTGAGGTCCGGGCACAGCCTCATGATATCTGCCGCATTCTCGAACTCCCAGGCGGGCCTCTTCCTCTCCTGCAGGGGGGCGATGCAGCGGCGGAGAAAGTCTGCGCCAACTGCGCCAACAGTCAGCCCGGCAAGCCTAAGGCAAAGGATCCGGGCAGTGGCAATCTTCAATCTACTATCCTCCGGGGCCAAGTCGCTCTAGTCGTTGTCGCGTACTACTGGGGCTTGACACCGAGCGGTGAATGGCTGCAGGTTCTCCTCTACAATCCAGCACCAATTGGCCCTCCACTCCTCCCACTTGCTGCGAAGCTCTCCCTTTAGGTACGCTTCCTTCTTGTGGGTCCTCGAGATCCAGGAGATCCCGCCAGACAGAGGCTCTCCTCCCTCAACTCGGGGCGTGAAGTAGTGGCGAAAGAGGGCAACATTGGGATGGACCCCGACAAAGTTCTCGCAAAGGTGTGCGAAAACGTCCATGGTCAGAACAGCGTTGGGGGTGAAGTCAAGGAGATGGAACCCGTAGGTGTTCATGATGTCGCAGAAAAATTCGGAGAAGGGCGGGCAGAGCCCGCAGTAGAAGAACAAGGCGAAGAACGCGTATCCGGTCGGATACATCTCGCAAGCTACGGCTGGGAATACCTTGGTGCGCGGATGCACCCGCGTCTCCTTCGACCAGAAGAGATAGTATTCTTCCCTCAGCTTCTTCGCGGCAAGCTTGGGGGGGAAGACAACCTTCTTCTTCCGTAGCACCGCGAGCCGCAGCGCCTCGGCCGACTTCGTGGACTTCCCCTTCTCGCCTTTTGGAGCCATGGCGGAAGCGGTGAGGGAGGTCGGCGGCGCTGGTGGTGCTGGTGACGACGGGAGGGGCGGAGTGCTGCTCTCTTTCAAGCTTTGGGAGGAAGAAGAGCGGCGGAGGTTTTTGAGGATTGAAGAAGCAACGGGCAGATGGACGAACCGCCCCTGTTTCCCCTGCTTATAAGGGGGGAGGGGGCGGACGTTCCGCATTTCCGATTAAAGAAACCCCCCACGATCTTTCCCACGATGCCGCAATCAACGCGTGCCGTTCGGGGGGAGCGCGGTGGATACGGAGAAAGATTCGGCGTAAACCAGGCCGCGTGTGTCCGTGCACTGATTTGGGCCTGGCCCAACAGCGCTCGGCACCGTGTATGGCCCAGGCCCGGGGGCTCCTGTCGGTGTACTAAAGTAGGGGTACCTTAGTATCCCGAACTTGTGAACGGTCAATTGCAGCGTCCCGCGGCAAGGCTTGCCAGGTGACCGCCAAGGTCCTTCGTGGTTCCTTTGGAGCCATTCAAGAACAAAGTATTCAAGCCAAGAGACAAGACCCCGGCAAGAGGAGCTTGCCGGGAAGGCCAACCAAGGCATCTCAAGAAACTTGCCGCGACGCGCCATGCGTCCCGGCAAGGCCCGGTGAGCGACAAGCTCCCGGAAGCGACAAGATAGCGACCGCGGCAAGGCACTGGCCGCGGCAAGCTTCCACTCAGTACCCGCGCTCCAGCGCATCCACCCACGTGTCGCTCTGGGACCCTTCCAAGCGCACGTGGCGGAAGGCTGTGCAGCCAGGGGTACACGGTGGCAAGCGGCGATGACAAGGCTACCGTCGTGGCGGACGGTGGCGCCCCTGACGGTCACTTTTTGCACTGTTTGGGCAACGGCGACGGGCATTTAATGCCCTTGTCCCCTGCCGTCAGGGTTAGGTATAAAACACTGTACCACCTACCACTCTTTTTACACTTTTACCCTCATCTGCGTTGCCACCTGTCGGTGACCCCTTGAGCCTATAAAAGGAGGCCCATGCGCAATGTAGAGGAGGTTCCGATTCCGGTTAGACATTCGAGCACTCTCACGCTCGGTCTCATAGCTCTCAGCGCTCCCGAGCAAGAACTCAATACAAATCAAAGCAGGAGTAGGGTTTTACGCATCCGTGCGGCCCGAACCTGGGTAAACTGCTCGTGTGCTCGCCTCGATCTGCTCTTCGTGCATCCTCCGCCCCCTGTCGTACCGAAAAGGGGCTCCGTCCCCATAGGTGTTCGTGGGCGATCAGTTTCCCCCGACAGTCTAGCCATGAACTTGGCGTAAATCGGCCTCCCAAACAGAGCATGATATGGGCTCCGGATCTTTACGACCTCAAAGGTCACTGTCTCTGACCTAGAATCCTGTTCGTCCCCAAAGGTAACTTCTAGATCAATTTTCCCAACTTGGTAAGCCGATTTACCTGGAACCACTCCGTGGAACACCATGTTGGATTGTCTCAACTTCTTGTCTGTCAACCCCATACGACGGAAAGTCTCGTAATATAAGATGTTGATACTGCTGCCGCCATCCATGAGTACCTTTGTGAATTTGTAGCCACCCACCTGTGGTGCTACCACTAGGGCCAACTGGCCCGGATTGTCAACCCGTGGCGGGTGATCCTCTCTGCTCCACACAATAGGTTGTTCCGACCAACATAGAAAACGTGGCGTTGCTGGTTCAACTGCGTGCACTGCCCGCTTCAGAATCTTTTGATCTCGTTTGCACAAACTCGTAGTAAAGACATGGTACTGTCCACACAACTTAACTCCTTCAAATTATTCTGATATCCGGGTTGCTGCTGCTGTTGACGCTGCTGATTGCCTTGGTTATTGTAACCACCCTGACCATGTTGCTGGTTACCTTGGTTGTAGTTATTGTTGCCACCATGATATCCTGATCCGGAACCATTACCCTGGTGACCCGGACCTTGAAAACCGGAACTCGAGCCGCCGCTCGGTGGTCCGTTGTTGTATTTGGCTTGTCTCATGGCCTCTATCATGATCCGGCATTCCCTCCATGTATGTTTAGCTGGGTGTTCCGGCGTGCTATGTTTCGGGCAAGGCTCATTCAACTGTTGATCCAGATTGACGGATCCTCCTCCGTTCCGTGGAGGTGGCCTACCCTTGCGACGCTGAAAGTTTCCTTGAAAGTATTGGCCACAAAATCAGAGCCGCCCTCTGCCTTTCGCTTACCATTGAGACTTGTTCCTGCCGGATTAGCTTGCGCCGGTTTACCAGCCTTGTTTGCTTTCCCGGACTTGTCTCCATCTGCCTCTGGGTACTTAGCGTTATCAGAATCCCCATATTTCACCAGAGCACTCATGAGTGTCCCCATGTCATTACAATCCCGCTTGAGTCATCCGAACTTCAGCTTCAGAGACTCAAACCGGCAATTGTTCTCCAGTGTCACTATCGCCATACTGGGATTGATGCTATTGGAAGAGTGCAGGATTTCTGATACTCGCCGCACCCAGGTGCTCGTAGGCTCCTGCTCTCCTTGAACACATGCCGCTAAGTCTACTACTGACATTGGCTGCTTGCACGTGTCTTTGAAATTTTTGATAAACTGGCGACGCAGCTCACCCCATGATCCGATGGAGTTAGGTGGTAAGCCCTTTAACCATGTCCGGGTTGTACCCTCAAGCATCATGGTAAAATACTTGGCGAATGCCGCTTCATCCACATCTAACATCTCCATAGCCATCTCATAGCTCTCAACCCACGCCTCTGGAGCCAGGTCTGCCGTGTAGTTAGGCACCTTGCGCGGACCCTTGAAGTCTTTGGGGAACTTTACGCTTCGTAAAGCGGGGACAAGACACTTCGTAAAGCGGGGACAAGACACTGTACTCCAAAGGAACTCGCCGTGACTCCTGTCTCTGCTGTGGTTGGGTGAACCGGCGTCATTTGACGGGTATCCTCGCGGGCGGTAGGTCTGGCCTGGTTCATCGCCTCCTGGGCGTGCGCTTTTGCTCCAGCCGGATTATCCTGCCTGTGACGGTGACGTCTCCGCTCGCTGCTAGACACTTCCGGTTCATCCCAATGCCTAGTGTAGCTCCGGCTGTGGCGGGGGGTTGAGTGAATCCTCTCCCTGCTGTAAGAGTATGACTGCTGCTGCGTCAGCGCCGTGTCCAGCAACTCCTTAGCCCAGCGCGCTTCCATCGCCACTGGGGATGTTCCCTCAATAGGTAAAGTGGCCAGTCGTGAAGCGGCGGCGACAATGTTGTCCAACGGATTTGAATAATGGCCAGGAGGGGTGGGGATGTGCGGCGTGGGCACAACTTGACGATTTCGCTCTGCGGCCGGCTGTTGAACCGGCGCGCCTGCTCCTGGGGCTCCTCCCCGGTTTACTTCTAGGTTATTGCTGGCTCCCGCTCCCGGTGTGCCGAAGAGATTCATCGCCTCATAGACCGGCGGTAGACGAGTTTGCTGCCTTCTGTTCCTTACCTCCTGCACAGAAGTCTGATCAATCCTGAGCCGGAAAGCTTGGGAGTCTAGCTCTGCTTGCCTTGTAACCATCATGGCTTTCTCTGCGTCCAGATCCCGTTTAGCTTGCTCAATCCGGCCCTTCAACTGAAGGATCTCCGCATCATGCTGCGCCTTGTTGGCAGGAGCTACTTCTGCTATTGCGCGTGCTGTCAACTCCTCGACCAAGGTGGATAGAGCGTCAGAGGGTGAGAGGGCTTGGCTGCTCGCCCCTGCACCAGCTACCTCTACTGTGAACGCCCCAGTCACCGTGGGCTGCTGCATGGACTGTGACCCGGCCATGAAGACCGCCACCCGGTTTGGCGGATCAAAGGGGTCCGGAATACTGTCACCATCGGATACACCCCCGGATCGGCCGTCCTGCAACAGATACAAAGATTCGGTCTCCCCGGATGAAGATTCATCGTCAGAATAGACAACTATCTCGCCACCATAATCTGATCTGTCCTCGGCTTGGACTCCATGTACTGCTCCAACGAAAACACGTTTCACGGCGGGCTGAATCCGGGCCGATCTCGCACGCTGAGCCGGCTCGATGATGTTGGGGAAGACGTCCGGCTCAGGTCCCGGTTCACCAATCTTGCCGATGAAGACGTGGATGCCGCCGAAGGGGACTCGGTACCCGTATTCGATTGAATCGGCCTCGGGGCCCCAGCCTGCGTCATCGATGTAGATCCGGCCGCGGCGACTCTTGGTCATCCGGCCAACCGTGTAACCCTTGAGTCCTTCAAAGCTGCCCTTCAAGAACTCGAAACCATCATGCGATAGCCCCACAGTGGGCGCCAACTGTCGTGGAATTGGCACGGCAGATGTCCGGTTTAGAGGACTTAGGTGTGGAGCCATCGCACGGGTTAGCTTGAAGAGGTTAAAGCACACAAAGAACACAGAGGGTTTATACTAGTTCGGCCCCTTCGATGAAGGTAAAAGCCTACGTCTAGTTTGGTTTGGTATTGCTTGGGCGTCGATGAACAGGGAGCGGATTGCTTGCCTGTGTCGCGACGGGTTGTTGCCTCTCCTTGAACCGTCGCCGGGTCGTCCCTTTATATAGGAGGCGACGCCCGGTCCGGCTTACAGAGTCCCGAGGCCGGCTCATAATCGTGTCCGCCTCGGTCTCTACTCTTTCTATCTTATACCTCAAGTTACATGATATGACGGTTCATAAACCGTAAACTTTACACGTGGGCCCTAAGCCTCTATGGGCCGTAACCTCCGGTTCATATTCTACTGGGCTTATGATAACACAACTATGTAAGAGTAATCCGGATCTCCCTAGCCGGTTTATACCTGCTAGTAATATCCCTGACAGTACTCCTCATGCCCATCCCGGTGTCAGCCAAGCAATTGTTTTCATACTTTACTTTTTCGAACCTTTTCAACTCTTCACGCAATACATGAGCGTGAGCCATGGACATAGCACTATGGGTCGAATACAAGGTGGTAGTAGACAAAAGTAGGGAGAAAGTCTCACATCGAGTAGGTAAATCAATGGACTATGGATATGTCCATCAATTGATATCAATGTGAGTGAGTAGGGATTGCCATGTAATGGATGCACTAGAGCTATAAGTGTATGAAAGCTCAAAGGAAAACTAGTGGGTGTGCATCAACTTGCTTGCTCATGAAGACCTAGGGCAATTTGAGGAAGCCTATCGCTGGAATATACAAGCCAAGTTCTATAATAAAAATTCCCACTAGTATATGGAAGTGACAACATAGGAGACTCTCTATCATGAAGAACATTGTGCTATGATGAAGCACAAGTGTGGAAAAAAGATAGTAACATTGTCCCCTTTTTTCTTTTCTTTTCTTTTCTTTTTTTTGGGCCTTCCTTTTTTTATTTGGCCTTTCTCTTTTTTTATTTGGCCTTTTTTGGCCCCTTTTTTTCAAGGGACAATGTTCTAATAATGATGGTCATCACACTTCTATTTACTTACAACTCGATACTAAAATAAAAATATGACTCTATATGAATGCCTCTGGCAGTGTACCGGGATGTGCAATGATCTAGCATAGCAATGACATCAAAAAATGGACAAGCCATGGAAACATCATGCTAGCTATCTTACGATCATGCAAGGCAATAAGACAATGATGGTGTGTGTCATAATAAACAGAATGGTGGAGTTACATGGCAATATATCTCAGAATGGCTATGGAAATGCCATAATAGGTAGGTATGGTGGCTGTTTTGAGGAAGGATCTAAGGTGGTTTGATGAACCGGCGAAAGTTGCGCGGTACTAGAGTGGCTAGCAAGGTGGAAGGGTGAGAGTGCGTATAATCCATGGACTCAACATTGGTCATAAAGAACTCACATACTTATTGCGAAAAATCTATTAGCCCTCGAAGCAAAATACTACGACGCATGCTCCTAGGGGGGAGGTTGGTAGGAGTTAACCATCGCGCGCCCTCGACCTTCACGCAAAGATAAACAATCAAAATACAATGCGCGCCAATTTGGTTACATAGTTAGGAGACCATACGTGCATGCTTCGGGAATCACAAACCTTAACACCAACATTTTTACTAAACCACAATCATTCACTAGTACCTCCCACATATTACCATCTCTGTATCGCAAAACTATTGCAAGGAACCAAACATATCATATTCAGCTATCTACAAGTTTTATGTAGGATTTTATGACTAACTATGTGAATGACCAATTCCTGTCAACTCTCTAAATAGATATAAGTGAAGCAAGAGAGTTTAATTCTTTCTACAAAAGATGTGCCCATACTCTAATAAATATAAGTGAAGCAAAAGAGCATTCTACAAATGGCGGTTTCTAAGTGAGGAGAAACAGGCAATCCAAACTTCAAATGATATAAGTGAAGCACATGAAGCATTCTATAAAGCCATACTCAAAAGATATAAGTGAAGTGCAAAGAGTCAACCATGGACTATCTCATACCAGCATGGTGCATTTATTAAAATAAAAATAAAAAGCACATGACGCTCCAAGAGTTTACGCATATCATGCGAACGAAACGAATTCAAAAACATACCGATACTTGTTGAAGAAAGATGGGATGTGATAACCTACAAGTGTAGGGGATCAGTTGTAGCCTCTTTCGATAAGTAAGAGTGTCGAACCCAACGAGGAGCTAATGGTAGAACAAATATTCCCTCAAGTTATATCGACCACCGATACAACTCTACGCACGCTTGACGTTCACTTTACCTAGAACAAGTATGAAACTAGAAGTACTTTGTGGTTTTTGTGGGATAGGTTTACAAGAATATAAAGAGCACGTTAATAAAACTAGGGGCTATTCAGATAAAGACACAACTAAACTAGTTTTAGTAGAGAGCTTTTTGTCACGAGAAAGTTATTTGTCCCTAGGCAATCGATAACTAGACCGGTAATCACTATTGCAATCTTATTTGAGGGAGAGGCATAAGCTAACATACTTTCTCTTCTTGGATCATATGCACTTATGATTGGAACTCTAGCAAGCATCCGTAACTACTAAAGATCATTAAGGTAAAACACAACCATAGCATTAAAGTATCAAGTCCTCTTTATTCCCATATGCAAGCAACCTACTTACTCGGGTCTGTGCTTCTATCACTCACACCACCCACCATAAGCAAATCATGAACATATTTCAAACCCTACAACAGGGATCCCTCACGCTTGCGCGACACGGAGAGCACCATAGGACAACACCAATAATAAAACAAGCAACTCAAACCACTCACGATCATCAATTAACCCATAGGTCAAAACGGATCTACTCAAACATCATAGGATAACCATACATCATTGGGAAATAATATATAGCGTTGAGCACCATGTTTAAGTAGAGATTACAGCGGGTGGAAGAGGGGTTACACCGCTGCATAGAGGGGCAAAGAGTTGGTGATGACACCGCTGCATGCTACGGGAATCACAAACCTCAACACAATTATTTCTACAATCCACAACTACCCACTAGCATGACTCTAATATCACCATCTTTATATCGCAAAACTATTGCAAGGAATCAAACATATCATATTCAGCGATCTACAAGTTTATGTAGGATTTTATGACTAACCATGTGAATAACCAATTCCTGTCAATTCTCTAAATATATATAAGTGAAGCAAGAGAGTTTTAATTCTTTCTACAAAATTTATGCCCACGCTCTAACAAATATAAGTGAAGCAAAAGAGCATTCTACAAATGATGGTTTTCTATGTGAATAGAAACAGGCAATCCAAACTTCAAATGATATAAGCGAAGCACAAGAA
The DNA here is from genome assembly GCA_902687465.1 of Secale cereale. Classification (NCBI taxonomy): domain Eukaryota; kingdom Viridiplantae; phylum Streptophyta; class Magnoliopsida; order Poales; family Poaceae; genus Secale; species Secale cereale. Next base: position 74,441,270 of record LR738716.1, read on the forward strand.
GCATTCTATAAAGCCATACTCAAAAGATATAAGTGAAGTGCAAAGAGCATTCCATAAATCAACCAAGGACTATCTCATACCAGCATGGTGCATTTATTAAAAGAAAAATGAAAAAGCACACAATGCTCCAAGAATTTACGCATATCATGTGAACGAATCGAATCCGAGAACATACCGATACGTGTTGAAGAAAGATGGGATGCCTTCCGGGGCATCCCCAAGCTTAGAAGCTTGAGTCTCCTTGAATATTTACTTGGGGTGCCTTGGGCATCCCCAAGCTTGAGCCCTTGCCTCTCCTCCTTCTTCTCACATCGAGACCTCCTCGATCCTCGAACACTTCATCCACACAAAACTTAACCGAACTTTTAGTGGCGGGGTTAGTGCATATGATCAATAAAATCCCATCATGTACTGCTCTAACATTATTGTATAATAATGAAAAAACATTACCTACTGTATGCTATCACAATTCTATGGCCCCAAGTCAAGGAGGCATCAACAATAATTCAAACATATGCAAATAATGAAGCTATAACATCAATCTATGAAAACAGGATAGTCTGTAGTAATCTGAACATTAACCATACTTCTGTAACCCTAAAAAATCTGGAAAAATTAGGAAAAAACAACAATTTGTATAGCAAGACTTTGCAAAAAGTTTCAGATCCTTTCGACGTTCCAGTAAAAAAATGTAAAATCGCGCACTACAGCCAAAGTTTCTGTTTTTGCACCGCACAAACCAACAAGTAGTTTAATCATCCTAAAGGAAACTCTTGGCACATTATTTTTATAATACAATAGAATTGTACAAGGGGATAATTATTTTTATTGAAAAGTTTCTGTAATCAAGGTTCACAAAGTTTCCATGGGCATGAACAAAGTTCAAGGCTGGCTCCCACTTTAACAATGCTCGTCTTTCTCACTTTCGCTTTTCTTTTTGAAAAAGTTTTAGGTTCCCCTCTTTATTTTTTTGTTTTTAAACTTTATAAAAGCACACAACAGAAATAAATGACTCTCTAAAACTTCCGGGTTGTCTTCCTGGCAGCGCTTTCTTTAAAGCCATTAAGCTAGGCATATGGTGCTCAAGTAATGGATGCACTCGGATCCCAAGGTATATCAAAGCCAATTTTAATTAACAATGATTTGGCATTTAGTAGTGAGAACAAAGTGATATGTTTCATGCAAAAAACGTAGTCTAACTCTCTTCCTATGCATAGGCATGTCATACAAGAACAATTCATGCACATCAAGTAAAGGCCGAAGCATAGTATAAGCAGTTTCTTGCAATTTTATCATGTTGGAAACATAGAGAGGCTGAGATGTAGTTTCTCTCTCATAATAATTGCAAGTAGGAGCAGCAAGCACATGCATATTATATTCATCAAAATCATCTTGTATAACGGAAAAAGGCAACCCATCATTATATTCCTTAATAAGTGCAAACTTCTCCAATATAGTGTAGTTTGGAGAATTCAAAAAGATAATAGGACTATCATGTGTGGGTGCAATAGCAACTATCTCATGTTTAACATCAGGAACTATAGTAAGTTCATCTCCATAAGCATAATTCATATTGGCATCTTGGCCACAAGCATAGCAAGCATCATCAAAAAGGGATATTTCAAAAGAATCAACGGGATCATAATAATCATCATAGCATTCATCCTTCGGTAACCACGAAGGGAAATTAAACAATGTATGAGTTGAAGAGTTACTCTCATTAGAAGGTGGGCACGGGTAGCTAATCCGCTCTTTCTCCTTTTGTTCTTCGCTCTCATCCTCACCTTTTTATCCAATGAGCTCACAATGTCATTAATTTTTCTTCCATAGACTCTTGCAAAATATAAGTCTCTTCTTGGATAGTGGAGACCATCTCAATAAACACATCAATATCGGAGTTATATTCATAATTCAAATAGCAATATTTCAATATAGCAAGATTTTCAGGCCTAGAAACATCATCAAAAGCATCATTCTTTTTAAACAGAGATTCGGTTTCATAAGCACCCTTAAAAGCAACGAATTATTCTATTTGTTTCACATCATAATAATCATATATACCATTAGCATAAGAAGCTAAGGTTTCATTATCATTAAATTTGCATGAAAAGGGAAGGTGTGAAGCCTTCATCCTACAGCAACAAGTATAATCATATATCAAGCATAGTTGCCGAGCATACCAACGCACCATATAAATTTGATCCCATAATAGTTTCCCTTTTTGTGTCAAGCGATAATCCCTAAAGTATTCACATTGATCCAACGTTACTCCCATTATATAGTTGAATGGGGTTTTCTCAGGATTATCAAAGTCGTACATAATATATTTCACATAATGAGCATCGAGGGTTTTAGGAGGTTCCCCATCTCCATGAGTAGCAAGTACACCTAATGTTTTCGGTATTTCGTGTTCCATATCCATAACTAAAGATAGAGAACAACTTAGAACAGCAAATAAAAACTACTTAGTGATAAAGCAAACAAGCACACACGAGAATATTCACCCCACGCTATTGCTCCCCGGCAACGGCGCCAGAAAAAGGTCTTGATAACCTACAAGTGTAGGGGATCAGTTGTAGCCTCTTTCGATAAGTAAGAGTGTCGAACCCAACGAGGAGCTAAAGGTAGAACAAATATTCCCTCAAATTATATCGACCACCGATACAACTCTACGCACGCTTGACGTTCACTTTACCTAGAACAAGTATGAAACTAGAAGTACTTTGTGGTTTTTGTGGGATAGGTTTACAAGAATATAAAGAGCACGTTAATAAAACTAGGGGCTGTTCAGATAAAGACACAACTAAACTAGTTTTAGTAGAGAGCTTTTTGTCATGAGAAAGTTATTTGTCCCTAGGCAATCGATAACTAGATCGGTAATCACTATTGCAATCTTATTTGAGGGAGAGGCATAAGCTAACATACTTTCTTTTCTTGGATCATATGCACTTATGATTGGAACTCTAGCAAGCATCCGCAACTACTAAAGATCATTAAGGTAAAACCCAACCATAGCATTAAAGTATCAAGTCCTCTTTATTCCCATACGCAAACAACCTAATTACTCAGGTCTGTGCTTCTGTCACTCACACCACCCACCATAAGCAAATCATGAACATATTGCAAACCCTACAAGGGGGATCCCTCATGCTTGCGCGACACGGAGAGCACCATATAACAGCACCAATAATAAAACAAGCAACTCAAACCAATCAGGATCATCAATTAACCTATAGGACAAAACGGATCTACTCAAACATCATAGGATAACCATACATCATTGGGAAATAATATATAGCGTTGAGCACCATGTTTAAGTAGAGATTACAGTGGGTAGAAGAGGGGTTACACCGCTGCATAGAGGGGCGAAGAGTTGGTGATGACGGCGGTGAAGTTGTTGGTGTAGATTGCGGTGACGATGATGGCCCCGGCGGCACTCCGGTGCCACCGGAAGCGAGGGGGAGAGAGCCCCCCTCCTTCTTCTTCTTCCTTGACCTTCTCCCTAGATGGGAGAAGGGTTTCCCCTCTGGTCCATGGTCTCCATGGCGTGGGAGAGGCGAGAGCCCCTCCGAGATTGGATATGTCTCTCTGTCTCTCTCTGATTCTGCGTTCCCAGATTCTGGCCCTTCACCGTTTCTTATATTCCCGGAGATCCGTAACTCCGATTGGGCTGAATTTTTGATACGATTTTTATTCGGATATTAGCTTTCTTGCGACGAAAGAAGGGCATCAACCGCCTTATGGAGTGTCCACGAGGGCCCAGGGCGCGCCTTTCCCTGGTGGCGCGCCCCTACCTCGTGGCCCACTCGGGCATCGTCTCATGTTGGTTCCGCTTCCCAAAATTCACATATATTCCAAGAAAAATTCTCGTCCGTTTTTATTTCGTTTGGAATCCGTTTGATATGGATATTCCGCGAAACAAAAAACATGCAACAAACAGGAACTGGCACTGGGCACTGGATCAATATGTTAGTCCCAAAAAATAGTATAAAAAGTTGCCAAAAGTATATGAAAGTTGTAGAATATTGGCATGGCACAATAAAAAATTATAGATATGGCGGAGACGTGTCAGTATGCCTTCCGGGGCATCCCCAAGCTTAGACACTTGAGTCTCCTTGAATATTTATTTGGGGTGCCTTGGGCATCCCAAGGCTTGAGCTCTTGCCTCTCCTCCTTCTCACATCGAGACCTCCTCGATCTTCGAATACTTCATCCACACAAAACTTAACCGAACTTTTAGTGGCGGGGTTAGTGCATATGATTAATGAAATCCCATCATGTACTGCTCTAACATTACTGTATAATTATGAACAAACATTGCCCACTGTATGCTGTCATAATTCTATGGCCCCAAGTCAAGGAGGCTTCAACAAGAATTCAAACATATGCAAATAATTAAACTATAACAACAATCTGTGAAAACACAACAGTCTGTAGATGAACATTAACCATACTTCTGTAACTCTAAAAATTCTGGAAACATTAGGAAAAATCAAAAATTTGTATAGCAAGACTTTTCAAAAAGTTTCAGAAGCATTTGACTTTCCAGTAAAAAATGTAAAATCGCGCACTACAACCAAAGTTTCTGTTTTTGCACCACACAAACCAACAAGTAGTTTAATCATCCTAAAGGAAACTCTTGGCACATTATTTTTATAATACAATCGAATTGTACAAGGGGATAATTTTTTTTGTTGAAAAGTTTCTGTAATCAAGGTTCACAAAGTTTCCATGGGCATGAACAAAGTTCAAGGCTAGCTCCCACTTTAATAATGCTCGTCTTTCTCACTTTCGCTTTTCTTTTTTAGAAAGTTTTAGGTTCCCATCTTTATATATTTTTTTGTTTTTAAACTTTATAAAAGCACACAACAGAAATAAATGACTCTCTAAAACTTCTGGGTTGTCTCCCTGGCAGCGCTTTCTTTAAAGCCATTAAGCTAGGCATATAGTGCTCAAGTAATGGATCCACCCGGATCCCAAGATATATCAAAGCCAATTTTAATTAACAATGATTTGTGATTTAGTAGTGAGCACAAAGTAATATATATCATGCAAAAACGAAGTCTAACTCTCTTCCTATGCATCGGCATGTCATAAAAGAACAATTCATGCACACACACTAGTAGAAAACAGGGCATTGGTCCAGCCCATTAGCCCCGGTTCAATCTAGAACCGGGACCAATAGGGGTACTGGACCCGGTTCGTTAGCCCAGGGGGCCGGCCGGGCCACGTGGGCCATTGGTCCCGGTTCGTCTGGACCTATTGGTCCCGGTTGGAGCTAAAAACCGGGACCAATGGCTCTTGCTCCTGGCCCACCACTATTAGTCCCGGTTTGTTTTATGAACCGGGACCAAAGGCACCCCTTTAGCCCTGGTTTGTAGCACCAACCGGGACCAGTGAGTTGCCTATATATACCCCCTCACTCAAGAGCAGAGCTCACTGCTCTGTTTTTTTTCTGGCCGAGGGGGAGAGGGGTTAGTGGTGCTCTAGCTCACCTCCTATGCACACAACATGTTCGGTGGAATGCCCGAGCCACACTAGTTAAGCTTTTCTCCTCTCGAAGCTCTATTTTCTTCGAGATTTGTCTAGGTTTAGCGGTCCGTCACGTCCCGTCCCCGTCTTCGCCGCCGTCGATCGCCCCCGCCGATCTCGTCACCGGCACCACCGTGGTGAGCCTCTTGTTATGTCCATGCTTTTCTTACTTTTATTATTGCTTTAGATAGATATTTGTCTAATTTTCTTACGTTTATTATTGCTTGTTATTATATAGTGCGATGGTTTTGATATCCGCCCACGTGGGCCCTCGTCCGGTCTACGATTCGGATGTGGTATATTATCTTTAATTTATAACTATTTGTTTTAGTGCTTATGATAGTTATGCCGACCAACCTGACATGCATAGATGTTTTATTATGTCTAGGAGGTAGTTGAACCGGAAATTCCAACCGACCCTCTTGTGGAGAGGTTAAATTTAGTTGAAGAGGAAAACATTTCGTTAAAGAGAAAATTGGAAAAAATGGAGGAGGAGAAGATGGAATTGGAGTTGCATGTTGCGGAAGTTATCGATGATCACAAACAGGAGGAATTTGACCTAAAGGCGTTGCTGTTCGTGACCATCAACGATTGGCCCGCTCTCAGTAACCTTTCAGGACAGACAAACAAAGGATACCACGCATGCACGCACTGTTTAGATGACACTGAAAGTATATACCTGGACAAGTGCAGGAAGAATGTGTACCTGGGCCATCGTCGATTTCTTCCGACCAACCATCAATGTCGAAAGAAAGGCAAGCATTTCAAAGGCGAGGCAGATCACCGGAAGAAGCCCGCCATGCGTACCGATGATCACGTACTTGCTATGGTCAATGATTTACATGTAATCTTCGGAAAGGGCCCCGGCGCACTAGCTGTTCCGAATGACGATGAGGGACACGCACCCATGTGGAAGAAGAAATCTATATTTTGGGACCTACCCTACTGGAAAGACCTAGAGGTCCGCTCTTCAATCGACGTGATGCACGTGACGAAGAACCTTTGCGTGAACCTGCTAGGCTTCTTGGGCGTGTATGGAAAGACAAAAGATACAACTGAGGCACGGGAGGACCTGCAATGTTTGCACGAAAAAGACGGCATCCCTCCGAAGCAGTATGAAGGTCCTGCCAGCTATGCTCTTACGAAAGAAGAGAAAGAAATCTTCTTTGAATGCCTTCTCAGTATGAAGGTCCCGACTGGCTTCTCGTCGAATATAAAGGGAATAATAAATATGGCAGAGAAAAAGTTCCAGAACCTAAAGTCTCATGACTGCCATGTGATTATGACGCAACTGCTTCCGGTTGCATTGAGGGGGCTTCTACCGGAAAACGTCCGATTAGCCATTGTGAAACTATGTGCATTCCTCAATGCAATCTCTCAGAAGGTGATCGATCCAGAAATCGTACCAAGGCTAAGGAGTGATGTGGCGCAATGTCTTGTCAGTTTCGAGCTTGTGTTCCCACCATCCTTCTTCAATATCATGACACACGTCCTAGTTCATCTAGTCGACGAGATTGTCATTCTGGGGCCCGTATTTCTACACAATATGTTCCCCTTTGAGAGGTTCATGGGAGTCCTAAAGAAATATGTCCGTAACCGCGCCAGACCAGAAGGAAGCATCTCCATGGGCCATCAAACAGAGGATGTCATCGGGTTTTGTGTTGACTTCATTCCTGGCCTAAATAAGATAGGTCTCCCTAAATCGCGGTACGAGGGCAGACTGACTGGAAAAGGCACGCTTGGAAGGGACTCAATAATATGCAGGGACGGTTATTCTTGGTCTCAAGCACACTACACAGTTCTACATAACTCTACATTGGTGACCCCGTATGTCGATGAACACAAGAACAGTCTGCGCTCCAAACACCCGGAGCAGTGCGACGACTGGATTACACGTGAACACATCAGGACTTTCAGCAGTTGGTTGGAAACACGTCTCAGAGGTGACAACACTGTTTGTGATGAGTTGTACTTGTTGTCCAGGGGACCATCTTCGACTGTATTGATTTACAAAGGATACGAGATAAATGGAAATACATTTTACACGATTGTCCAAGATCAAAAGAGCACCAACCAAAACAGCGGTGTCCGCTTTGATGCAACAACCGAGAGGGGAAAGGACACATATTATGGTTACATAGTGGACATATGGGAACTTGACTACGGACATGATTTTAAGGTCCCTTTGTTTAAGTGTACATGGGTCAATCTGTCAGGAGGCGGGGTACAGGTAGACCCACAGTACGGAATGACAACAGTGGATCTGAAAAATCTTGGATACAATGACGAACCGTTCGTCCTAGCCAATGATGTGGCACAGGTTATCTATGTGAAGGACATGTCTACCAGACCGAGAAAAAGAAAAGATAAGGAAGCGAATACATCATACGATGAGCCAAAGCGCCACATAGTTCTTTCAGGAAAAAGGGACATCCTGGGAGTGGAGGGCAAGACAGACATGTCTGAAGATTATGAAAAGTTTCATGAAATTCCTCCCTTCAAAGTCAAGGCTGACCCAAGCATCCCGATAAACGATGAAGATTATCCATGGTTACGGCGCAATAAGCAAATGACACAAGCGAAGAAAAAGTGAAGAGTTATTTCCGCAACTATTATGATGATACCATGCCAACTTTGTAACAAACGAGTATGATACCATTGTCCGTTTGTACTATTCAAATTTCAATACTACTTGCACTAACAAAACAAAACAAAACAAAACAAACTTGAAAAATAAATAGCAACAATAAGTATTTTGTTGTAAGTATAAACAAAATAAAATAAATAAAGCAACAAAGAAAATGAATAAAGAAAGTAAAATAAATAAAGCAACTCTAAATACAGCAAAAAAACAACTTAGAAATAAACAAAGAAAATAAAATAAATAAAGCAACTCTAAATACAGCAAAAAACAACTTAGAAATAAATAGCAACAATAAGTATTTTGTTGTAATTAAGTATAAACAAAATAAAATAAATAAAGCAACAAAGAAAATAAATAAAGGAAGTAAAATAAATAAAGCAACTCTAAATACAGCAAAAAACAACTTAGAATTAAACAAAGAAAATAAAATAAATAAAGCAACTCTAAATGCAGCAAAAAACAACTTAGAAATAAATAAAGCAAAAAAGGAAAAAAAAAAATTGGGCGCTGCCCAGTGAGCCTGCAAGGCCTATAGCACAGGATCCACCTGTAATATAAGGCCCAGCAAGCTCACAGGTCAGCGCGCAGAGTTAGGCCCAGAAGCCTGCATTTGAGAGGAGCTCGAGAGGGTGGGAGCAGCAGCCCTTATAAACCACTCTCGAGCTCCCTCAGCTAGCGAGGTGGGACTAAACATCCCACCGCACCCGCGCCAGCACAGGGCCTTTGGTCCCGGTTGGTGGCACCAACCGGGACTAAAGGGTGGCATTAGTCCCGGTTGGTGGCTGAAACCGGGACTAATGCACCCCTTTAGTCCCGGTTGCTGCCACCAACCGGGACTAAAGGCCCCACCTTCCCGCCCTTTGGGCTGCTGAAAAGGGACCTTTAGTCCCGGTTGGTGGCAGCAACCGGGACTAAAGGGGGGCATTAGTCCCGGTTTCAGCCACCAACCGGGACTAATGCCACTCCTATATAACCAGGACTTGCGAAATTTTGGGCAGTTTCTTTCTTCCCCGCCCCGACGCCTCCCTCGATCTGCTCTTCCCCGTCGCCGTCGCCGTCGCCCCCGTCGCCCCGTCGCCGTCGCCCCCGACGCCGCCTCGTCGCTCCGCCCCGCGCCGTCGCCGCGCCCCGCGCCGTCGCCCCGCCCCGCGCCGTCGCCGCGCCCCGGCCGGCCCGTCGCCCCGCGCCGCCGCGCGCCCCGCCCCGCCGCCGTCGCGCCGCCCCGCCCCGACGCCGCCTCGTCGCCGCCCCGCCCCGCCGCCGTCGCGCCGCCCAGCCCTGCCGATGTGAGGGCCGGCTCCCTTTTTTTTTATATGTTTAATATTGCTGTATATATATATATATATAGTTGTTGTGTATATATATGTATATATGTTTATATAAATTGCAGTATATATAGTTGCTGTATATATAGTTGCTGTATTTATATGTATGTGTATATCTTTTTTTTTCTTAGGAATTTGCTAATTAAATATATATGTTAAATATATATTTATGTGTATATAAATATATTTTTTCTTAGGAAGTTGCTGTATATATGTGATGTGTGTATATGTGATGTATATATATGTGTATGTGGCTAGCTATATAGTTTTTTGTTTAAATATATATAGAAAGTTTTATATATATATATGCAAAAGTTACAAATTTAGAAAAAGAAGGATAGGAAAGAAGAAAATAAGAAAGAGGAAAGAAAGAAGAAGAGGAGAGGAAGAAGAGGAGAAATAAATAAGAAGAAGAAAAAAAAGAAAAAGAAGGATAGGAAAGAAGAAAATAAGAAAGAGGAAAGAAAGAAGAAGAAGGAGAGGAAGAAAGAGGAGAAATAAATAAGAAGAAGAAAAAAAGAAAAAAAGAGGAGAAGAAGAAAGGAATAGAGGAGAAGAAGAGAATTTTCTCTTCTTCTCCTCTATTCCTTTCTTCTTCTCCTTTTTTTTTCTTTTTTTTTCTTCGATCTTCTCCTCTAGCGGTTCTTTTTTTCTTCTTCTTCCTCTTTTTTTATCGGATATGTATACACCCTCTCCCCGATAACTTCGACATTAGGGGGGGCCGGGGTCGAGGGTCGTCGAGGGACCGAGGCCGAAGGTCGAGGGATCGATCAATATTATCCACCATGCATATATATCAGCAACTTCATTTCTGATATCAACTAATTGTTTCCTTTGTCTGGCAGGGCTTGGAAAACATTCAGCAAAAAAGCTCCGGGACTGCCGAAGAAGCTACAATTTAGATACCCGAAAGTAAGTACTATATAGTAGCATGTTCCGCGCGCACATCTCCTATATCTTGATTCAAGCGCTAGCTAGTTTCATCAATACCAATTTGGCATTCTTGCTTATCAGTTTGATTGAGCTCTATTTCTTGTAAAGTGGTTGTGGCAGGAACCCGGGAATGATTATTGTGGATACTACATTTGCGAGTCCATCCGCCACACGACCTGTGAGCGGGGCTACACTGATGAACAATTTAAAGTGCGTAAGCAATCAATAATATTCACAAATTTATAGCATCATTTCATGTATTGACCCCCTACTTCAAATTAGATGTTTCGGATGCGGGATGAACTCCTAACACCAGATCGTCTGCGAGCAATTCAAGAGGAATTGGCGGCATTCTTCCTTGAACACGTGATCGCTGAAGACGGAGAATACTATGTGGACCCTGCATCCATGTGTTAGGAGATTATTTTTGTAAGAGATAATTATTGTATATGTGCCCGGTAGTGTCGGATCGATAGATATACGAGAACTTGTTGTTCGACCAATCTCTCGGAGAAGGAGAGGTGGTCGATATTATTACTTCTCTCTGTATGCATATATATATATGTTGATTATATATACGAGATCTTCTGTTCCTTCGTTTGCTTAGTATAGCTAGCAGCTAGCTAGCTAGCTAGCGTGACTCTAGTCCATATATATACGTATGTGTAGTATGTAGCGTCGACCAAAAGCACGGACATAAGAGAGAACACTTCTCTCTATTAATTAGCTAGCTAACACAATATATCAAACACCTAAATTAACCCCCAAAACCTAAAACCCCCCCTCCCCTTTCAAAAAAAAAAACAAAAACCACAGCTACAGAAATGCTGACACGTGCATGCCTTTTGGTCCCGGTTGGTACCACCAACCGGGACTAAAGCCCCTCCTGCCTGGACTCGGTGCACAGGCCACGTGGACACCCTTTTGCCCCGGTTCTGGATTGAACCGGGACTAAAGGGTCAGAGCATTAGTACCGACCCTGTTGCCCCGGTTCCAGAACCGGGGCTAAAAGGCCAAATGAACCGGGGCTAAATCCCCTTTATCTACTAGTGTGGGGAATTGAGGTGATAGGACTTTTAGTTTTTACGATCTGGAGGATTTTACATACGTGCACACACAGGATCACGTGCGTGGAAAATTCTGAGCCCAAAAAGGGTCGTCTTGGCCATCAAAAATGGCCTGCAGGATTGGAAAAAATGAAAGTTATCGCAATTACAGCTGAAATTTTGATGAGCCGGCATATCACTTTGGTGTTCAGGTCCTTGGCGCCCCACCCATGTATGGATACAATAGGGTGTTAGGCCAACTCTCGCGAAGAAACGGTGATCAAAGAAAATACAAAAATCAACCTAGAGTCCGAATTGATCGAGACTCTCAAAGCAAGTGAGAACAAGCTCCGATTTCGTCATTTTCATAGGCGTTGGAAAGCTATTGGGGAATTAGGTGATAGGACTTCTAGTTTTTACGATCTGGAGGATTTTACATACGTGCGCACACAGGATCACGTGCGCAGAAAATTTTGAGACCAAAAAGGGTCGTCTTGGCCCTCAAAAATGGCCTGCACGATTGGAAAAAATGGAAGTTATCGCAATTACAGCTCAAATTTTGATGAGCCGGCATATCACTTTGGTGTTCAGGTCCTTGGCGCCCCACCCATGTATGGATACAATAGGGTGTTAGGCCAACTCTCACGAAGAAACGGTGATCAAAGAAAATACAAAAATCAACCTAGAGTCCGAATTGATCGAGACTCTCAAAGCAAGTGAGAACAAGCACCGATTTCGTCGTTTTCATAGGCGTTGGAAAGCTATTGGGGAATTGAGGTGATAGGACTTCTAGTTTTTACGATCTGGAGGATTTTACATACGTGCACACCCAGGATCACGTGCGTGGAAAATTCTGAGCCCAAAAAGGGTCGTCTTGGCCCTCAAAAATGGCCTGCAGGATTGGAAAAAAATGAAAGTTATCGCAATTACAGCTCAAATTTTGATGAGCCGGCATATCACTTTGGTGTTCAGGTCCTTGGCGCCCCACCCATGTATGGATACAATAGCGTGTTAGGCCAACTCTCGCGAAGAAACGGTGATCAAAGAAAATACAAAAATCAACCTAGAGTCCGAATTGATCGAGACTCTCAAAGCAAGTGAGAACAAGCACCGATTTCGTCGTTTTCATAGGCGTTGGAAAGCTATTGGGGAATTGAGGTGATAGGACTTCTAGTTTTTACGATCTGGAGGATTTTACATACGTGCGCACACAGGATCACGTGCGCGGAAAATTTTGAGACCAAAAAGGGTCGTCTTGGCCCTCAAAAATGGCCTGCAGGATTGGAAGAAATGAAAGTTATCGCAATTACAGCTCAAATTTTGATGAGCCGGCATATCACTTTGGTGTTCAGGTCCTTGGCGCCCCACCCATGTATGGATACAATAGGGTGTTAGGCCAACTCTCGCGAAGAAACGGTGTGTCGGGGGAAACTGTCCGCCACGAGCACCTATGGGACCGGAGCCCCTTGTCTGTGCGGTACGAGGGCGGAGGGAGCACGAAGAGCAGATCGAGGCAGACGCACGGGCAGTTTTACCCAGGTTCGGGCCGCACGGATGCGTAAAACCCTACTCCTGCTTGGTTGTGTATTGAGTTGGGCGCTCGGAGCTTGAAGAAGCAGCTACACGGGCGTGAGAATGATCTAGGTTTCGAACCCCCTCCACGTTGTGCATGGGCCTCCTTTTATAGTGCAAGGGGTCACCGACAGGTGTCAACGTAGGAGAAAGGGGTAAAAATGTAAAAGATGTGGTAGTTGGAACAGTGCGGGAACAGTGGAGCTACAGTGCAGAACAGTGGTCTATACCTACTTTGACAGTGGGGGACAAGGGCATTTAATGCCCGTCGCCGTCGACCCCAAAAGCTCCCGCCGTTGCGTCTCCGTCTGCCACGGCGATGGATCCACTGCCGTGGAGTGCCACCGTGTCCCCCAGGCTGCACAGCCATCCGCCACGCGTCCCTGGAGTGGCCCCAGGGCGACGCGTGGGCTGATGAGCTGGAGCGCGGGCACACAGCGCACCTCCCCCGGCAAGCACCTTGCCGGGCACCTCCCCCGGCAAGCACCTTGCCGGGGATCTCGACCTTGCCGGGCCCGGAAGCTTGCCGCTCCCCGAGCCCTTGCCGGGTCTTCTAAGATAGAATCTTCTATTCGTCCTGACAAGCTCCTCTTGCCAGGGCCTCGTGCTAGTTAAGTAATCTTGAGCCTGGGACGGCCTTCCCGGCAAGCTCCTCTTGCCGGGGTCTTGGTCTTCTGTCTTGTATACTTTGTCTTTGAATGGTTAGATAAGGAGCAGGAAGGTCTCCGGCGAGCCAGCAGTAAACCTTGCCGCGGGAAGCTGCAACTGCCCGTGCACAAGTTGGGGTACTGAGGTACCCCTACCTTAGTACACCGACAGGAGCCCCCGGGCCTGGGCCACACACGGTGCCGAGCGCTGTTGGGCCAGGCCCAGAACAGTGCACGGGCACCCGCGGCCCGCGGCGCGCCGAATCCACTTCCCTATCCGCCGCACCCCACGGTAACGGCACGCGTCGATTGCGGCGCCGTGGGATGGGACGTGCCCACGATTTCTTTAATGGGAAGGGCGAAACGCCCCCCCACTCCCCCATAAAAGCAGAGAGAGCGGCGCGGTTCCCCTCCCTGCGCACTCATTACCATCGTCTTCTTCCTCAGATTCCTCTGCTCTTTGCCTCTACTCCTCCGCCACCACCAAGCTCTTCGCCCCCTTCCTTCCACCGCGTCCGCCATGGCCCCAAAGACCGACAAGGCGAAGGCGGAGAAGTCCAAGCGGGAGAAGTCAGATCAGGCGGCGAAGCTCGTCGCGTTCCGGAAGGAGCACATCGTCTTTGCGCCGAAGCTCGGCGTGCGGGAGCTTTGGAGCAAATATTATTGGTTCTGGGCCAAGGAGACCCCAGCGCACCCCCGCACACGCGTCTACCCGGCCGTCGCCAAGGATCACTACCCCGGCGGGTATTACTTTTTCGCAGCCTTCTTCCACTGCGGTCTGTGCCCTCCCTTCTCAAACTTTTTCTGCGATATCATGAATACTTATGGCCTCCACCTCCTCGACTTCACTCCCAACGCCATCCTCACCATGTCCGTTTTCGCACACATGTGCGAAAACTTCGTAGGAATCCAGCCCAACGTAGCTCTCTTTAGGCACTTTTTCATCCCCAGAGTAGAGGCCGACGCCCCCCTCTCCGGAGGAATCTCTTGGGTGTTCAGGCTGAATAAGAAACCCGCCTACTTGCCGGGGGAGCTCCGCGGCAAGTGGGAAGAGTGGCGTGCGGAGTGGTGCTGGGTCGTCGAGGAGCGGCCGCAACACTGATCTGACATCTTTGGACAGAGTTGTACCGGCGAGCTTCTCCACAGCCTCGTCGGACCCGCGGGCCCGTCGGGACCAGCGCCAGGTCCTCGACGACCGGCGAGATGAAGACGCTCGGACCACGATCGAGCGCCGCCGAGAAGCTCGGCGACAATCCGACAAGAGAGCTGGGAACGCTGTCGACGCACCCGCGCCCGGTGAACCAGGCGACTTGCCGTACGCGGCAGGCTGCCCTGCGTTCACCCGCGAGCTGCGGCGCGTCCAGTGGCCCAGCATGAAGAACTTTAAGCCCGACGTACCGGAGAAGTACGACGGCAAGACGCACCCCTCGGAGTTTCTCAGCGTCTACACCATAGCAGTGCAAGCTGCCGGGGGGCGCGACGAGAAGATCCTAGCCAACTACTTCCCGCTCGTGCTGAAGCCGAACGTCCGTTCGTGGCTCATGCACTTGCCGGAAGGCTCTATCTCTTCTTGGGCCGACCTCTGCCATCAGTTTGTCGGCGCCTTCACCGGCGGCCACAAACCCCATGGTCAGGAGAGCGATCTCCACATTTTGGCCCAGAAGGAAGGCGAACCCCTGCGCAAGTATATCCAACGTTTCAGCCGGGTGCAGCACAACATCCCCGATGTTCACCCTGCTGCGGTTATCAGCGCGTTCCATCAGAACGTGCGTAACCGCCGCATGCGTGAGGAGATGGCGATGACCAAGGTCAGGGACGTCAGCGAGCTCTACGCTCTTGCCGACAAGTGCGCCCGTGCAGAAGAGGGGAGGAAACTCCCCGGGGAGGATGCTGGCGCAGGGGGAAGCGACAGCGACGACGCCGCCCCGGCAAAGAAGAGCCGGCGGCGGAACAACAGGAAGAAGGGCAAGAAGGAAGTGCTTGCCGTCGAGAAGTCCGGCAAGGAGGCCCCCGCCAAGCAAGCGCAGGCTGGCGGCTCCGGCAAGGAGCCTGCCCCTGCGGCGGCGGCCGACAAGCCGGGTAGCTCCGACAAGCAATACTGTAAGATTCACCGCACCAAGGGTCACGACCTCTCCAACTGTAAGCGCGTCGAGTACCTCGTCGAGCAGCAAAAGGCTGAGTACGAGAGGCGCGACAAGGAGAAGGCCCAAGGTGGCGGGGAAGAGCCCAGCAAGAAGCGGCCATTCAATGGCCGGGGAGGACGCCGCGGCAAGGCCAAGCAGCGGCAAGGAGATCGACCTCCCCGGGGCCGCGACAACGACGAAGACGACGATGAAGACATGGAGGACGACGAGAACAGCGAGCAGGAGTTCCAGAAGGCCACGGAAGTCCTGTGCGTCGACGGTGGCGCCTCCCTGCACACCTCCCACCGCCAGCCTTCTGACATCCTTGACGCGCTTCGGGGCTTCTATCTGCTCGATGGCTTTGATCTTGTCGGGATTGGCTTCAATCCCCCTTTGTGATACAAAGAACCCGAGAAGCTTGCCGGAGGGAACTCCAAAGACGCACTTCTCGGGGTTCAGCTTGAGCTGTATCCTGCGCAGGTTCTGAAACGTTTCTTCTAAGTCTTGAATCAGTGTTTCTTTGCTCTTGCTCTTCACCACGATGTCATCCATGTAGGCTTCTACATTCCTGTGGATCTGTGGCTCAAAAGCAGTGTACACTACCCTTGCAAAAGTGGAGCCTGCATTTTTCAGTCCAAATGGCATGCGGATAAAGCAATATGTGCCACATGGAGTGATAAATGCAGTCTTCTCTTCATCTTCCTTAGCCATGAAAATCTGGTGATAGCCTGAGTATGCATCAAGAAAACAGAGTAGCTCACATCCGGCAGTGGAGTCAACGATCTGGTCGATGCGCGGCAAAGGGAAGGGATCCTTGGGACATGCTTTATTGACATCAGTGAAGTCTATACACAGTCTCCACTTCCCGTTGGCTTTGCGCACGACGACTGGGTTTGCCAACCACGTCGGATGGATCACACCTCTAACTAGGCCTGCTGCCTCTAGTTTCTTGATCTCCTCGTTGATGAACTCTTGGCGCTCCACGGCTTGCTTCCTCACTTTTTGCTTGATGGGCCGCGCATGAGGGCAGACAGCAAGCTTGTGCTCAATCACCTTCCTGGGAACACCGGGGATGTCAGATGGTTGCCAAGCAAACACATCGACATTCGCCCGCAGGAAGGCGACGAGCGCGCTTTCCTATTTGCTGTCAAGGGTGGCGCTGATGGTGAAGGTACCACCAGCGCCATCCTCCTTTGCGGACACCTTCTTGGTTGCCGGAGGAGCAGCCATTCCTTTCTTGCTCTTGCCGGTGGAGCTCGATGGAACGTCCTCGACGGCGGCGCAGCACTCCGAAGAGGTGCGGTTGCCGGAGTGTGTCCCAGAGCACTTGCCGGACTTGGCCTTCATCTTCTTCCCCCCGGGAGCTTCAGCGGCAAGAGTATCCTTCTCGGCCGCAGCTGCCGCATCCCGGTAAATCTTGTCGGCGCAAATAAGCGCATCTTTCTTGTCGCTGTGGACAGTGATGACGCTTATCGGCCCCGGCATCTTCAGCACGTTGTAGGCATAGTGGGAAGCTGCCATGAACTTGGCGAGGGCGGGACGGCCGAGTATCCCATTGTAGGGCAATGGAATATCAGCAACGTCAAAGGTGATGCGCTCAGTTCTGAAGTTGAGCTCCCCGCCAAAGGTCACCGGCAGAGTAATCTTTCCCTTGGGCTTGCTCCTTCCCGGGTTGATTCCTTGGAATGAACCGGTCTCTTCGAGCTCGCCGTCTTGAATCTGGAGTTTCTTGATCACAGCAGAGGAGATCAAGTTCAGCCCGGCCCCGCCGTCAACCAACATTTTGGTGACCTTGAGGTTGCGGATGGTGGGTGAGACCAGCATCGGCAAGCACCCGACCGCAGTGGTGCGGTCAGGGTGATCCTCAAGGTCAAAAATGATGGGCGTGCTGGACCATTTGAGGAGCCTGCGCGACTCCACGGGCGGCTCGGCTGCATTCACCTCACGCACCCACTGTTTCAGCTGGCGGTGGGAGGTGTGCAGGGAGGCGCCACCGTCGACGCACAGGACTTCCGTGGCCTTCTGGAACTCCTGCTCCCTGTTCTCGTCGTCCTCCATGTCTTCATCGTCGTCCTCGTCGTTGTCGCGGCCCCGGGGAGGTCGATCTCCTTGCCGCTGCTTGGCCTTGCCGCGGCGTCCTCCCCGGCCATTGAATGGCCGCTTCTTGCTGGGCTCTTCCCCGCCACCTTGGGCCTTCTCCTTGTCGCGCCTCTCGTACTCAGCCTTTTGCTGCTCGACGAGGTACTCGACGCGCTTACAGTTGGAGAGGTCGTGACCCTTGGTGCGGTGAATCTTACAGTATTGCTTGTCGGAGCTACCCGGCTTGTCGGCCGCCGCCGCAGGGGCAGGCTCCTTGCCGGAGCCGCCAGCCTGCGCTTGCTTGGCGGGGGCCTCCTTGCCGGACTTCTCGACGGCAAGCACTTCCTTCTTGCTCTTCTTCCTGTTGTTCCGCCGCCGGCTCTTCTTTGCCGGGGCGGCGTCGTCGCTGTCGCTTCCCCCTGCGCCAGCATCCTCCCCGGGGAGTTTCCTCCCCTCTTCTGCACGGGCGCACCTGTCGGCAAGAGCGTAGAGCTCGCTGACGTCCCTGATCTTGGTCATCGCCATCTCCTCACGCATGCGGCGGTTACGCACGTTCTGATGGAACGCGCTGATAACCGCAGCAGGGTGAACGTCGGGGATGTTGTGCTGTACCCGGCTGAAACGTTGGATATACTTGCGCAGGGGTTCGCCTTCCTTCTGGGCCAAAATGTGGAGATCGCTCTCCTGGCCATGGGGTTTGTGGCCGCCGGTGAAGGCGCCAACAAACTGATGGCAGAGGTCGGCCCAAGAAGAGATAGAGCCTTCCGGCAAGTGCATGAGCCACGAACGGACGTTCGGCTTCAGCACAAGCGGGAAGTAGTTGGCTAGGATCTTCTCGTCGCGCCCCCCGGCAGCTTGCACTGCTATGGTGTAGACGCTGAGAAACTCCGAGGGGTGCGTCTTGCCGTCGTACTTCTCCGGTACGTCGGGCTTAAAGTTCTTCATGCTGGGCCACTGGACGCGCCGCAGCTCGCGGGTGAACGCAGGGCAGCCTGCCGCGTACGGCAAGTCGCCTGGTTCACCGGGCGCGGGTGCGTCGACAGCGTTCCCAGCTCTCTTGTCGGATTGTCGCCGAGCTTCTCGGCGGCGCTCGATCGTGGTCCGAGCGTCTTCATCTCGCCGGTCGTCGAGGACCTGGCGCTGGTCCCGACGGGCCCGCGGGTCCGACGAGGCTGTGGAGCCGTCGTCGGGGTTGTTCCGGCGGGGCGGCGTCTTCTGCTTCTGCGGCGGGGAGTGCACGCTTGTCGCACCCCCGGCAGTCTTGTCGCCGATAGCCTTCGTCTTCTCGGCCTGCCGCAGCCGTGAGGCCGACGGCTGCTGCGGAGAGTCGTTGTTGGCGAAGTCTATCAGGCTCCGGATAGTGGCCCTCCATTCCTCGGCCTTGTCGGCCGCTGGAGGAAAATCGAGGAGCAGCTGCGCCCTTGCGAGCGCTTCTGCCGGAGTAGTGGGGAACGCGGGCGAGCGGTGCGAGGAGCGGGATACGCTCGGACTTCTAACGACGTTAGAAGGAGCGGGGTCCCGTGCCGGCGCCTTCGCTTTGCTTGTGCCCGGACGGGGGTCCGGGGCGTCCCGCGAACCTCCAGTATGGCCTTGTCCCAGCAAGCGGATACCACCTCCCGTGGCATGGCGCTGCGGGGTCGTCGTATGTTGCGATGGACGTGGCGCGTCCACGGAGACCGAGGTCCGGTCGTCCGTCCTGTTCTTGGATCTGGTGGCACCGTGAGTGTCCTCGCCGGCAACCACCCTTCCGACGGCGTCTCCCCCGCCCACCGTTGGCTCTGGTGGCGGCGGATGAGACGCAGACGGGCCCCCGACCTCCGAAGGCTTCTTCTTCGGGGCCATGGAGTTGTCGCTGATGAAATTGTTGACGAAACTTGGAGAGGTTAATGAAGATTGCGCCCGCGCGAACGCCGGATCAGGTTCGCACAACCTCGACGCCCCCTACCTGGCGCGCCAAAGATGTCGGGGGAAACTGTCCGCCACGAACACCTATGGGACCGGAGCCCCTTGTCTGTGCGGTACGAGGGCGGAGGGAGCACGAAGAGCAGATCGAGGCAGACGCGCGGGCAGTTTTTACCCAGGTTCGGGCCGCACGGATGCGTAAAACCCTACTCCTGCTTGGTTGTGTATTGAGTTGAGCGCTCGGGAGCTTGAAGAAGCAGCTACACCGTGCGTGAGAGTAATCTAGGTTTCGAACCCCCTCCACGTTGTGCATGGGCCTCCTTTTATAGTGCAAGGGGTCACCGACAGGTGTCAACGTAGGAGAAAGGGGTAAAAATGTAAAAGAGGTGGTAGTTGTAATAGTGCGGGAGCAGTGGAGCTACAGTACAGAACAGTGGTCTATACCTACTTTAACAGTGGGGGACAAGGGCATTTAATGCCCGTCGCCGTCGACCCCAAAAGCTCCCGCCGTTGCGTCTCCGTCTGCCACGGCGATGGATCCTCTGCCGTGGAGTGCCACCGTGTCCCCCAGGCTGCACAGCCATCCGCCACGCGTCCCTGGAGTGGCCCCAGGGCGACGCGTGGGCCGATGAGCTGGAGCGCGGGCACACAGCGCACCTCCCCCGGCAAGCACCTTGCCGGGGATCTCGACCTTGCCGGGCCCGGAAGCTTGCCGCTCCCCGAGCCCTTGCCGAGTCTTCTAAGATAAAATCTTCTATTCGTCCTGACAAGCTCCTCTTGCCAGGGCCTCGTGCTAGTTAAGCAATCTCGAGCCTGGGACGGCCTTCCCGGCAAGCTCCTCTTGCCGGGGTCTTGGTCTTCTGTCTTGTATACTTTGTTTTTGAATGGCTAGATAAGGGGCAGGAAGGTCTCCGGCAAGCGCGTGGTGAACCCTGCCGCGGGGAGCTGCCGCTGCCCGTGCACAAGTTGGGGTACTAGGGTACCCCTACCTTAGTACACCGACAATATCATGTAGCAATTGTGGTAAAGAGGGTCATAGATACACCAATTGTGGATATGCACTTAAGCATGCACTTCTGATGAGAAAGAACAAGCATCAAGTACACTACTTTTCTATCTTTTCATTTTACATTGAACATTATTTATTTGTACTAAATTTCCTGTATCTTTTTAGCCCAATAGGAGCAACATGAGCTCTGGTTCAACAGGAGCTACCAAGACTCAAGCTGCTCCTAAGCCCCCAAGAACTGCTACAACAAGAGCTACTGCTCAACCATCTCCTGCTCCCACACATGCTACTCCCAAAGCTGCTCCCAGGACTAATGCTCCTGGAGCTGTTGGAATTGCTGCCGCCAAGACAACCAGATCAACACCCAGCACAAGAGCTGCTGCTATGGCTCCATATTCTGCTTCAAGAGTTGATGCAAGTCATGGTGTAGCTGGACCTTCTCATGGACATAAGAGGAAGATGAAGTCTACAAGGTGGGATGATTACTTCACCGCAAGTGGAAATCACTAAAATTTGTGTGTTGTGTTGCTGTTAGATCATGAGTGTTGTGTTGCACTTCCAAATAGTGAGTGTTTTGCTGTTAATTCGTAAACTTGGTTGTGGTACTTGAACCAGTGATATGTTGCTGTTATATCAACTCTAGATCATGAGTGACATGTTGTTGTTATATCAACTCTATATCATGAGTGATGTGTTGCTGTTTTAACTCGTTGAACTTGGTGCTTAAAAGAATTAGTGCTAAGTTGCACTTCTTCACTTGCTGGATATTGCCTACATGTTGCACTTTGGTAACTAGTAATTGGTGGCATCGACGAAATGACACGACAAGATGACTGATACATCTCCGTCGTATCTATAATTTCTGATTATTCCATGCCCATATTATACAACTTTCATATACTTTTGGCAACTTTTTATACTATTTTTGGGACTAACATATTGATCCAGTGCCCAGTGCCAGTTCCTGTTTGTTGCATGTTTTTTGTATCGCAGAATTTCCATATCAAACGGAGTCCAAATGGTATAAAAACGGACGGAGATTTTTTAGGATTATTTATGAATTTTGGGAAGAAGAATCAACGCAAGACGATGCCCGAGGGGGCCACGAGGCAGGGGCGCGCCCTAAGGGGTCAGGCGCGCCCCTGACCCTCGTGGCCACCCCGTAAGGCAGTTGGTGCCCTTGTTTCGCCGCAAGAAAGCTAATATCCGGATAGAAATCGTGTAAAAAAATCAGCCCAATCGGAATTACGGATCTCTGGGAATATAAGAAACGGTGAAATGCCAGAATCTAAGAACGCAGAAACAGAGAGAGACAGAGAGACAAATCCAATCTCGGAGGGGCTCTCGCCCCTCCTCCGCCATGGAAGCAATGGACCAGAGGGATAACCCTTCTCCCACGTAGGGAGAAGGCCAAGGAAGAAGGAGAAGGAGGGGGGCTCTCTCCCCATCGCTTACGGTGGCGCCGGAGTGCCACCGGGGCCATCATCGTGCGACGGCGATCTACACCAACACCTCTGTCATCTTCACCAACATCTTCATCACCTTCCCGCATCTATCTACAACGGTCCACTCCCCCGCAACCCGCTATACCCTCTACTTGAACATGGTGCTTTATGCTTCATATTATTATCCAATGATGTGTTGCCATCCTATGATGTCCGAGTAGATTTTCGTTGTCCTATCGGTAATTGGTGAATTGCTATGATTGGTTTAATTTGCTTGTGGTTATGTTGCTGTCCTTTGGTGCCCATCATATGAGCGTGCGTGTGGATCACACCATAGGGTTAGTTGTATGTTGATAGGACTATGTATTGGAGGGCAAGAGTGACAGAAGCTTCAACCTAGCATATAAATTGATGCATACGGGATTGAAGGGGGGCCAATATATCTTAATGCTATGGTTGGGTTTTACCTTAATGAACATTAGTAGTTGAGGATGCTTGCTAATAGTTCCAATCATAAGTGCATAGAACTCCAAGTCAGGGATGACATGCTAGCTGTGGCCTCTCCCACATAAAACTTGCTATCGGTCTAGTAACGTAGTCAATTGCTTAGGGACAATTTCACAACTCCTACCACCTTTTTTCCACACTCGCTATACTAACTTTATTGCTTCTTTATCTAAACAACCCCTAGTTTTTATTTACGTGCTCTTTATATTCTTGCAAACCTATCCCGTTACACCCACAAAGTACTTCTAGTTTTATACTTGTACTAGGTAAAGCGAATGTCAAGCGTCCGTAGAGTTGTATCGGTGGTCAATAGAACTTGAGGGAATATTTGTTCTACCTTTAGCTCCTCGTTGGGTTCGACACTCTTACTTATCGAAAGAGGCTACAATTGATCCCCTATACTTGTGGGTTATCAAGACCTTTTTCTGGCGCCGTTGCCGGGGAGCAATAGCGTGGGGTGAATATTCTCGTGTGTGCTTGTTTGCTTTATCACTAAGTATATTTTATTTTCTGTTCTAAGTTGTTCTCTATCTTTAGTTATGGATATGGAACACGAAATACCCAAAAAATTAGGTGTACTTGCTACTCATGGAGATGGGGAACCTCCTAAAACCCTCGATTCTCAATATGTGAAAGATATTATGTAGTACTTTGATAATCCTGAGAAAACCCCATTCAACTCTATAATGGGAGTAACATTGTATCAATGTGAATACTTTAGGGATTATCGCTGACACAAAAAGGGAAACTATTATGGGATCAAATTGATATGTTGTATTGGTATGCTCGGCAACTATGCTTGAGATATGATTATACTTGTTGCTCTAGGATGAAGGCTCCACACCTTCCCTTTTCATGCAAATTTAATGATAATGAAACCTTAGCATCTTATGTTAATGGTATATATGATTATTATGATGTGGAACAAATAGAAGAATTTGTTGCTTTTATGGATGCTTATGAAATTGAATCTCTGTTTAAAAAGTATGATGCTTTTCATGATGATGTTTATAGGCCTGAAAATCTTGCTATATCGAAATGTTGCTATTTGAATTATGAATATAACTCCAATATTGATGCGTTTATTGAGAAGGTCTCCGCTGTCCAAGAAGAGACTAATATTTTGCAAGAATCTATGGAAGAAGAAATTAATGACACTGTGAGCTCATTAGATGAAAAAGATGAGGATGAGAGCGAAGAACAAAAGGAGGAAGATCGGATTAGCTACCCGTGCCCACCTTCTAATGAGAGTAACTCTTCAACTCATACATTTTTTAATTTCCCTTACCGAAGAATGAATGCTATGATGATTGCTATGATCCCTTGTATTCGTTTTAAATATCCCTTTTTGATGAAATTGATGCTTGCTATGCTTGTGGCCAAGATGAGAATATGAATTTGAAGGAAATATGCCCTAGAGGCAATAATAAAGTTGTTATTTGTATTTCCTTATATCATCATAAATGTTTATTATTCATGCTAAAATTGTATTAACCGGAAACTTAGTACATGTGTGAATACATAGACAAAGCAGAGTGTCCCTAGTATCACTACAAGAAATATGTCAACTTGTGACCTTGACTATTGGTCACTGAAAGGTCATTATTTTTCATTTGCGACCTTTATTTGACCAAAAACAGATGGTCAAAAGCTGAGGGTCGTTAATGGAAATTAATGACCTTCTCTGTGAGAAGGTCGTAGAAGGCAACGACCAAAACGAAAGGTCATTAGTTCAATGACCTTCTGTTTTGGTCACTAGCTGTTTGCCCAGGCCACGTCGGATCCGACGTGGCAATCTGACGTGGCAAAATTGTGACCAAATGAAAAGGTCATTGATAAGAATCAGCCCAGTCCAGTTCAGTGTTTTACATGGACTGAGCCCATTAATTAATTTTTTTCTAGCAATTTGTGTCAGCTACATGGGCCGAGACCAAGAATTCGGCCTTTTTATTTTCTAGGACACGGCCTTCTACAGTTCATTTATTTTTTGGGCCTCAAACTTTTTATAGTCCATTTATATTTTGGGCCTCCATTACAAAATTGTTACAATGACAATGAAACAAAGGGAATTCAAACAAGCATGTATCTTAAACAGCCACGGGTGAGAATTTTATTTCTTTCAACACAAAAAGATTCCTTAAACAGCCACGGGTACAACAGTAGGTACATTCAAGCACAGGAAGTACATAGGACTATAGCTATCATTTCTACCAGCAGCAGCAACCGCCGCATGAAAGAGAAGGATGTACTACCAAGGAGCTAAACTAACAGCAACCATCCATCATCAATCGGTGACACTAGCAATGAGCGACAGCGGTGACATTTCAGACACGCCCTCCCATTGCTGTTGCTTGGCATGCCACATCACAAGTCCCCCTACACACACACAAAATTCAGATGTTGAAAACAGATCAACATGTTGAGCAATTAGGGAATCATGGAACAAATGTTAGTGTGGTGCAAGGCGATAGATTACAGGATAAATATTAATATAAGAAGAATCGTTGAACAAATCATGAGCTAGCTATCATAGTATAACTAGCTCTAATGAGCTAGAACTCTATGCTTCTTCCGACTTGAACATCCTGGACCTCACGAAAAAACATGAATGAAGGCCAGCCTCTGCAAGTTATCAAACAAAATTGTTAGAAACAAAATAAAAGCAAATCTAACTGTATGTTTGACCAAGGAAAATGCGACATTTTTATCATTTAAGCACAGAAGGACAAGGTCAACAACATTTCAATGTTTGAAAAATGAACCATAATTTCAATGTTTGAACAGCAAAAAAATAGATACAATGGATCATACGCGGTTTAAATCAGCCCCTAAGGACAGACACGTTGACACCCATATTTGGCAACAAATGTAGAAATTGAACCTCATAAACATGCAATGTGGAATTGGTATCTCAAAGAAGTATACATACTTAACAGGTTTAATTAGCACACAGAAGCCAAATGCTAGTAGCTCATGATTAGTACACAAGACAAGATTCAACAAATAAACAAGAAGGTGGCTACAATACAAAACTAAGCTCATCACACATAATAAAATGAGTTTAAAAGTAAGATCAACATAAGCATATGAGTTTTTTTATCACCACGAGATCAAACATAGCAGACAGTAGTAGTAGTAGCATAGCAGTATATATATTAATTTGACGAAACTGAACCAACACCACAAGTCTGCATATAATGAAGTTACTAGGTAGGGATCATATAACATGAGGCAGATGGATGGCTAAGAAATGAACAGCATATGAACTACTCCTACTACTGTAGTAGTTTAGATGATGAGACAAAGGACAGTAGCATGCAGAGTTCCTGATGCACTCGTGTGGCCTAACCCGGTTGCACCACACCGAGGCGCTGTTGTTCCATCGAGCTCGACCATGTGCAGGGATTCATCGTCACCGAGGTCCCGGTGGTCGTCCTGGTCCATGGAGTGTGAACCTTATTATTTCATTTTAGAGAAAGCGTGAAATACAAATGGCATGTAATGGATCACTGTGGACAAGCAAACTTCGCTAATAAATATGAATAAGGCCTACTATAGCATAGCATGTAAGGAGTTAGATTCATATGCACATGAAAGCTTTCCAAAATTAACAAATCTTCCTATGATCAGAATCAAAAGTGGACATCCGTAAAATGCCTCACAAGTCAATGAAGGACCAGATTACATAGTTCAAATATTTTCTTGGATTACATCCTCCAACTATAAGGTCCTACATATTGTAACCTGGTAACCAGAATGTTTGCCTTAGGAATGCAGTAGTATTATTTCTGGTTTGATTAAGAACGTCTGCAGAATGAAACTTCCATGCCTAATACCACCAACTAAGTTCACTTTAGGTTTGATTAAGAACCAGCAGGTAACATGCTTCCATAAATACTGAACCAGGTTATTAAATTTATTTACAGGACTCGCCTCACTCTGTTTATTTAGTTCATGAACAATCTCCAACAAGAAAACTTGATGGAGATTCTCCATGTAACATTTTTTTTACAAAAAGTATGCTCAATTCATGCTCATAATATAAAAGGAGTCCCAGCCCAACCTCGTATCGCAACAAAATCAAGTGATATTGTTTTACTACTATCTAATTTCAACCCCACAAAATACATCATGGCCATCAGAATTGTTGTGCAATCCCACTCATGCAGCTGTACTACCCAATTTGCAATGAAGATTAATTAAGAAATTGCACCAATATGTAGGTGTGCATCTTATTGTGTTACTTCCAGACACCTTGATACTTTACTCCGAAAAAATCTTAGCCAGTTCATATGAGCAGTATCAGGTCTCAACTACTAGCCAATTTCCAACAAAATAACAAACTGGAAGGACCCGCAAACCTTGTTGACGGAAATCAAATTTGCAGATAGATGACATAGCTGAACCCCAATCAATTCTAATAGAGCGACTAAAATTCGACAAGACACATGAGGGGCAGTAGTAGATCAACGACAAGGGAGCGACGTACCACACACTTGCTGAACCCTCCCTGCCGGGCCTGGGTGACGTCGACACACTCGACCGCAATGCGCTGCACAGCCTGGGTGACGCAGTTGTTGCAGTAAACGTCGCACTGCGCTAGCGCGTAAACCTGCTGGAAGCTGGTTGCGAAGCCCAAGAAGAGGTCGGCAGCTGCAGGCATAATACATAAGCACAACACATCAGAAGCCATTCTGTCCCTGCCGATACCATGTGTCAAATGTGCATCTTACTTAGTTTTCCTGCTCAAGTTGGATTGTTGGGATTCAAATTGCACATGTTTTAGAGAGATAGTACTAGCAAGCATGGTTCTGTCTGAACCCTTTTCTTGCACATATGGATGTGCTAGCGCTACAACTAACATTAAAGCTGAATATATATCGATGTTATAGCAGTAAGTAAATATACATAGAGCACATCGATGTAGTCAAGCTCAGGGCTTCACCTTGCTTAGTAATTTTGTTTCCAGACCACAAAATGTACACCAGATCGTCTACTCATCATCTACAGCTATACAACTAATTCATCTACTCCATCAATGAAAATATTGAACCAGTGTTGCAACCTTGCATAGATCCAGCTTAGAAGAATAACCTACTCTAGTAGCTATAGTACACCCGAGGAAGGTCCTGATAATGTTCTACTATAGATCATCGCTCCATTTTTCCGCTGCAGCTACACAAATGCAACAAAATGAACTCAGTTTGTGTTCAGTCCATTAAAATTGCAACTAAAAATATTGCACACTTTGACGACTACACATGCCAGAAGGAAATCTTTTGGCTATGCATCTCTACTCTCCCCATTCACACAGAAATATTGCACATTTTACAATATACACGTGCTAGAAATGAAATCTAACAAAATGAAACAATGATAAGAATACTGAGTAGCAAAATCTGTGACAAGGATATAAGGGATAAACTGCAGTTACTATCACCAAGAAAATTTGCATTAACTGAACTCTATCTTGTTTTGCATCTGACGTGAGGATTAAGCATGAACTACTCAAGATAAAAAAAACCATCACTAAATTATAAAGTTACTTTTATCAGGACCTTCCTCTGATCTAGGCATAGATGATGACTAGATGAATTAGTTGTATAGCTGTAGATCTATCTTACAGGGCTCACCTCACGGTGTCGTCGTCGTAGTTGGGGAGCGCATCCGACGCGCATCCCAGATCTTGAGGTCCTCGGCGGGGGCGGTCGGGGTGGCGGCCGTATCCGACGCATCGGCCCCTCGGACGGTTGCAGCTCCATCAGCGGGCTTGGCCTGAACCTTGGAGAGGATCTCCCGCTGCTTCTGCTGGATTGGAGCTTCGGGGACTGGGGATCCGGGAGACAAAACCCTAGCTGCGGTGGAGGAGGAAGAAAAGCTAGGAGCGGGAGGGAGGTTCAGGTGCAGCTCGAGGGAAGGAGGGCACCGCCGCCGGTGACGAGAAGCTAGGGTTAGAGAGGGGTAAGGGAGAGGCGAGCGATGGGGTAGCAGGTCACCGGTGCGGCTGGCGGACGCAGCCACCCACGAGGGCGGCCGGCAGGCGACGCGGTGGGCGCCGCTGTGGGATGCGTCGAGGAAGGAGGAGGTGGTGGCGGGACGGAGAGTAGGAGGTGGCGGGACGCACCGCTGTGGGACGGGGAGGAGGTGGCAGCGGCGAGGAGATGAGGAAGGAGGAGTGCGATGGGAGGACAGATGGGAGGAGTTAGGGTTAGGTTGGTCGGGCTGCGGGTGGGGGTGGGGGTTACCCTTTTATTTTTCTTTTTTTCTTTTTTCTGAAGATAGATCGATGGATGCACATGGGACGGAGAAATGGATAGATGGATGGATGGGCGCCATGTCATTGATCCATGTGACAGCTAATTCCACCAATGAGAATAGAGCACAAGTAAATGTGTTTTTCTTTTTGTTTTCTTCTAATTTTTCACATGAAAAATTCAAAAAATGATCTCATATTATACACAGGGCTGCATTTTGTAATGGCAAACAGTGTTGCCTAAGGAAAATTTTATTTTCTTTCCACGAAAAATTCATTTTCCATTTTTCGAGTGCCCGAAATGAGTTTTTTTGGTGAAGGACCTACCAAATATTTGTTGTAAAATTGGACCAAATCAATTTTTTATAATACTAGGCCATATTTGATGTACAATTGTCCAAATGGTTGCATGTCAAAAGATTCGACCCACCTCTGGTGAAAAAGATAAATTTCTGCCGATTCAGTTGGAAACAGGTAAAATTTGAACTGGAGCTGCCTTGTAGATTGCTCTTTATTTTTTCTAAAAATCATTTCTGGGTACATAAGTATCTATTTAATCAGAGAAACACAAGAGGTTTTTCAAGATTCAACCACTAGCTAGGAATGGTCATGCCCGCCGTTTTGACCGCATTTTGGAACGGGCATAAAAAATAAAAAAAATAAAAATTTGGAAAACCTTCACATTGTGTCATTATATGTGGCCAAGTTACCAGGAAAATTAATAAACTTGTAATACAATAATTATTTTTAAAAAGTGTTCTCAGAAACAAGCTATCATGGGTGGAGATCAATGGCTTTCAAGCCAAATTATCAATCTTATGGCCATATTCATGGCATAGTTTGTTCAAATGATCTCATGTAGTGCACAAGGGTGCATCTTGGAATGGCACACAATGTTGCCTAAGGAAGTTTTCAGTTTCTTTGGACGAAAAATTCATTTTCCATTTTTCGAGTGCCCAAAATGAGTTTTTTTGTAAAGGACCTATAATATATTTGTTGCAAAATTGTACCAAATAAATTTTCTAAAATACTAGGACATATTTAATGCATAGTTGACCAAATGGTTTGGTTCAAAAAGTTTTGATCCACCTCTCGTGAAAAAGACAAATTTCGGCTGATTGAGCTGTAAGCGGGTCAAATTTGAACTATAGCTACCTCGTAGTTTGCTCTTTATTTTTTCCAAAAATCATTTGTAGGTACATAAGTATCTATTTAATCAGAGAAACACCAAAAAAATTCCAAGATTCAACCACTAGCTAGGAACAGCTATTCCCGCCGTTTTGACCACATTTTGGAATGGGCATAAAAAATTTAAAAAAATCAAAAAATTGAAAAACCTTCGCATTGGGTCATTATATGTGGCCAAGTTATCAGGAAAAAATTATAAACTTGTAATACGACAATTATTTTAAAAAGTGTTATCAGAAACGAGCTATCATGCGTGAAGATTCATGGCTTTCAAGCCAAATTATCAATCTTATGGCCACATTCATGACATTGTTTGTTAAAATGATCTCATATTGTGCACAAGGGTGCATCTTGGAATGGCATACAATGTTGGCTAAGGAAGTTTTCATTTTCTTTGGACGAAAAATTCATTTTCCATTTTTCGAGTGCCCAAAATGAGGTTTTTTTGTGAAGGACCTCCCAAATAATTGTTGCAAAATTGGACCAAATCATTTTTATAAAATACTAGGCCATATTTAATGCACAATTGACCAAATGGTTGGGTGTAAAAAGTTTTGATCCAACTCTCGTGAAAATGACAATTTTCGGCCGATTCAGCTGGAAGTAGGTCAAATTTGAACTGTAGTTGCCTTGTAGTTTGCTCTTTATTTTTTACAAAAATCATTTATAGGTACATAAGTATCTATTTAATCAGAGAAACACCAAGAAAATACCAAGATTCAACCACTAGCTAGGAGCGGTCATTCCCGCCGTTTTGACCGCATTTTGAAACGGGCATAAAAAAATTAAAAAAATTGGAAAACCTTCGCATTGTGTTATTGTATATGACCAAGTTACCAGGAAATATAATAAACTTGTAATACGACAATTATTTTAAAAAAGTGTTCTCAGAAATGAGCTATCTTGCGTGAAGATTCATGGCTTTCAAGCCAAATGATCAATCCTATGGCCACATTCATGGCATAGTTTGTTCAAATGATCTCATATTGTGCACAAGGGTGCATCTTGGAATGGCAAACAATATTGCCTAAGGAAGTTTTCATTTTCTTTGGATGAAAAAATCATTTTCCATTTTTCGAGTGCCCAAAAGGAGGTTTCTTTGTGAAAGACCTCCCAAATAATTGTTGCAAAATTGGACCAAATCAATTTTCTAAAATACTAGGACATATTTAATGCACAATTGACAAAATGGTTGGGTGTAAAAAGTTTTGATCCACCTCTCGTGAAAAAAGACAAATTTCCGCCGATTCAGCTGGAAGCAAGTCAAATTTGAACTGCAGCTGCCTCATAGTTTGCTATTTATTTTTTCCAAAAATCATTTATAGTTACATAAGTACCTATTTAATCATAAATACATGGTTTGGTGGCGATACGTCGAGGTTTGGGCGGTGGTCGAGGGCTCCAACTCTAGAGCGCGTAAACTCGCATGCCCGCCGCGTGGTCACCACGTGACTGTGGCGTTGCCATGTGTTCTGGGCGGCCTAGGCAGCCCACGAGGGCTGGCCGCGCCGCCCCTAGGGAATCTTAGTTGGACTAGGAGTGGGGGGGGAGGCGCCCCTCTCCTTCCTTCTCCCCCTTCTTCTTCCTTTCCTACTCCTAGTAGGAATAGGAAAGGGGATTCATACTCCTACTAGGAGTAGGAATCTTACTCCCGGCGCGCCATACATGGTCGGCCGGCCCTCCCCCTTGCTCCTTTATATACGGGGTCATGGGGCACCTAAGGACACACAAGCAACATTGTTTTAGCCGTGTGCGGTGCCCCCCTCCAAAGAGACACACCTCGGTCATATCGTTGCAGCGCTTAGGCGAAGCCCTGTGTCGGTAGCTTCATCATCTATGTCACCACGCCGTCGTGCTGACGAAACTCTCCCGTGAAGCTCAACTGGATCAAGAGCTCGTGGGTCGTCATCGAGCTGAACGTGTGCTGAACACGGAGGTGCCGTACGTTCGGTGCTTGGATCGGTTGGATTGCGAAGACGTTCGACTACATCAACCGCGTCACTAGACGCTTCCGCTTTTGGTCTACGAGGGTATGTAGACACACTCTCCCCTCTCGTTGCTATGCATCTAGTAGATAGATCTTGCGTGATCGTAGGATTTTTTTTTTGAAATACATTCCCGTACTGTGGTATTAGAGCCAGGTTTATGCGTAGAGGATATGCACGAGTAGAACACAATGAGTTGTGGGCGATAATAGTCATACTGCTTACTAGCATGCCATACTTTGATTCGGCAATATTGTGAGATGAAGCGGCCCGGACCGACATTACACATACGCTTACGCGAGACTGGTTTCCCCGTTACGAGCACTCGTTGCTTAAAGGCGACTGGCGGGTGTCTGTCTCTCTCACTTTAGTTGAATCGAGTGTGGCTACGCCCGGTGTGACGCCCGAAGACCGACGTCCCAGAAGATTCCCGAAGTTCCAGATGTTCCGGGTTTCCCGTGTGTTTCTTTTGAGCTTGTGTTATTTATTTTGCATTGCATCATATCATCATGCCATCATCTCATTAATTTTTGCAACTAAATAAATCGTGTGGACCTTCGGTCCATTTAAATCGAGGGAAGGTGACTTCTCTTTATAACATATAAAAGCCTCTCAATATTTAGGGAGCTATATTAAATTTTTTCCAATTGCTTCGGAATCACCATAACACACTTGCATATTTTCCCCATGTCTTTTCACTTCGAGTTCTCCTACAAAAACCTTGCCAATAATTCTTTCCGTTGTTTCGAGGTTCCTCCAAAAAATTGAACATTTTTGGACACTTCAATATTCGTCTTAGTTCAAAACTATTTGAATTAAATTCAAATATGTTTGAATTATTTTTCCAATCATGCCTTTTATATTTTTCTCGGACCGTGCTCTTTTCATGATGCCCGAGAAAAATATTCCCTTGTGCTAACTTTTCTCCTAACCCCCTCTTTCCTTTTTTTTTTCTAATCTTGTCTCTATCTTCTTTTTCTTCTTTCTTTCTCTCTTCTTATTAACAGCAGAGAGTCCAGCCTCCTTCTCCTCTCCCTAAGATCCCAGCCGCCTAAGGCCTCCCCAGGCCCAAGCCGAAGCTGGCCCAGCCGCCCTTCTCTCCTCCCTCCGGCCCATCTGTCTTTGTCCCAACTCCTCCTACAGCCCGCATCCCCCTGTAACCCTAGCGTTCGACCCCTTCGCTCCTGTTTCCCTCGTGCCGCCGCCGCACTCATCGCTCGTCCCGAGCCCCGCATCTCTTTTCTCCCTCGATCCCGCATCCCCATCGAGCCTCGATCTCCTCCTCGTAGCGCCCGACCACCTCCCTCTCGCTCCCGTCTGCGCCGGCCAGGCCCGAGCCCTCCCGCTCCAAGCCCGCGATCCGGATCGCCTGGCCCCAGCGCCGCGGGCAAAGGCCGAAGCCCCAGCGCTCCCTCCTGCGGCTCCCTCCGTTCCCTGCCGCGAGCCGGCCGAGCTCCGCCGCAGGGCCTCGCCCAGGCCCCGAGCGCCCCCGTTTTGGTCCGGCCAGGAGCCCTCGTCCGCATCGCCCCGCGACTCTTCCGTTCCTCCGTGCAGCCGGCAGCCGCCCCAGGCCGCGGCCTCACCTCCAGGTCGCCCGCCTGGCCCAGAGCGCCGCAGCTCCCTTCTCCCGCGAGCACGCCTGGAGCCGCCTTCCTCCGTCCTCGAGGCCCCGGCCTCAGGCCTTCCGCGCGCCTCCAGCCCGGCGCCCGCACCCCGCGAGCCGCGCCCCGTCCTCCTTCGGCCAGAGCAGCAGCCTGCCGCCCGTCTTGTTTTCCAGCGCCGCAACGCCGTGCAACCCTCCTGCAGCCGTCTCGCAGCCCTTTTTTTTTTCCTTTTTTTGTTTTGTTGTTTTCTGTTACTGTTGATGTTTTTTCCCAAGTACCCACGGGACAGCAAGTACCTCTACACGGCGACCCGACAAGTTCCACGGCCAAGTACCACGACGCCGCAAGTACCACGACGACCGAACGGCTACGAGGACGAGTACAACTACGAACGTGAACGTCTACCGTCGCCCGTGTACCACTACCGTCGCCCCGTGTACGACTACCTTCGGAAGAAACGAGTACCCCTACCGATGTCAAGTTCGACTACACGTGACGACGAACGCCAAGTACCTCTCCGAACGGGATGTGAACGACTACATGTGTACCTCTACGTGAACAACTACTTCCTCTTCGGGAACGTGAACAACTACTTCCTCTACGACCCGCAAGAACGACTCCTTCCTCTACGATCTCGAACCGTCCCGAAACGAGTGTTTCGAAGGTATACCCCGAGACGTGACCCATGGAATGCTTGTTGTGTTGTATGAAATGTTTCCCGTGTGTGCTCCGTGCCCGTTCCGACCTCTTGTCATGTTCCTCGGTTGCCTCGTCACCGACTCGTGGGAACCCGGTAACGGGATCGCCCCACCTTTCATCTTGTTTCGCACCTTTCATCTTGTTTCACTCGCTCACGCCATCTATCTTTTGCACCGGACTCTCAACGAGTTACCGGCACCGATATGTTGCCGTGGCATCATTTTCGGGATCGTTGCCGTGGCACCCTTTCTTTCCACCACGATGACAAATGCTTCATATCTTCTTCTTGTCAACCTTTTAATAAAATTGCATTAACTTGATCATGTCATCCGCATCATGTTAACAACACTAAAATGTTTAATTGTTGTTGCTTTATAATTATTAAACATGCATATGGGGATTTTCCGGATATGTTGTTGTTATTTTCCGGCCTCAGTTAAAATGCCTAAATAGTGTAGTTTTATTATGCTTCACCTCTTGCCATGTTAAAAACATTTAATCTTGTCTTGTAAATAAACGAGAGTCAATTAAATAATTAAATGTGGTGTTTCGTCAATATGCAACTCGTTGCATATTGAGCTCCACTTAACTTGTAGAATTGTTTGTGCACTTTGTCGTGCCATGCATATTAAACCGGACATGCATCATGCTCGCTTGTGCATCATGCCATGTTTATGATTGTGTGTTTACCGTGTTGTTTGTTTCTTTCCGGTTTGCTTCTCTTGTTAGCTTCGGTTTCGTTCCGGAGTTGTGAGGTTTCGCTCGTCTGTTGCTCCGTCTTCTTCGAGGATCCGTTCTTCTCCCTTGTGGAATTCCAGGCAAGATGACCGAACCCGGATACCATTACTATCTTTGCCTATTGCTAGTAGTTCCGCTCTATAGTTTTGCCTCGATGCCCATGATCTTCTTGTCAGCCTCCTACTTGTAACCAATTGCCATGTTTAACCAACCTACCTATGCAAACCGTTGCTTGGCTAAGTACGCTTCGCTCAGCCCTTCTTATAGCATTGTTAGTTGCAGGTGAAGATTGAAGACGCTTGCTTCATGTTGAAGTTTGGTTGGGTTATATCACACTATATAAATGCTTAAAATGAAATCATCTATATACTGGCAAGGGTGGAAGGCTAAGCCTTTTGCTTGGTGTTTTGTTCCACTCATGCCGTTAGGAACCGTATAAACCGGTGTTATGTTCCTTGATTATGCGTTCCTAACACGGTTGGGGTGTATGGGACCCCCTTGATAAACCGCTAAGTGCTAACTCTTTTCCAGCAAGTCCCAACATTGGTACTATTTGCCTAATAACAAACTAATAAAACTTGCATAAGGGCCTTGCAAACCCTCTTTTATTTTAATTCTACAACCCCGGGCCAGTGCTCCACATGAGTGTTGGTCCGAAACGGGGGTTACGCGGGGCCACCTCGAGGAAACTCAAGGTCTGGTAAAAACCCGTGGGATCGCCCATCCGGTCGTGGCCTGAGACGAGATACGCGCGGCTACTATCAGGGTGTCGGCACGCCGGGAGGATTTGCTGGATTAGCCTTACCTTAGTTCGGTTTAACTTGAGCACGGGATTCCGAGAATACTCGGGTCTTCCCACCTATGGAGTTGCGTCTCCGTGGATCGTGGGCTTGTAATGGGTCAAGTTGGAACACCCCTGCAGGGTTTGAACTTTCGAAAGCCGTGCCCGCGGTTATGTGGCAGATGGGAGCTTGTTAATTCCGGTTGTAGATAACTTGACACAATGTTCTAATACACTACCAGCGTGTGTACCGTGACTGTCAATTTCCGAATAGGGATTCGGGAGTTGAACACGGTGGGGTTATGTTTGACCGGCTTTAGTTAGGATCACTTCGTGATCATCTCTCGACCGAGGCACTTCTCTTCTCGCTCTCTTTTACGTAAGCTAGTGCTAGTTGCTACTGCAGACTCTTGTTGTTCCTTCACCTCTCGTTCTTTCTTCAGCCTTGTCCTCACCCAAGGCTTAAATAGTCGTGTTACCCGGGAACGGGATTGCTGAGTCCTCGTGGCTCACAGTTACTACAACACCAGATGCAGGTTCAGCCGAGTTTGATGCAGAAGCTGGATCAAGTTCTTCACTGGGAGCTCGATGAAGAGTTTGGCCGTATGTTTGTGACGTTTTGACGATCAGTAGTGGTTTCTGCTAGGATTCGATCCTGACCTGTGGCTTTATGTTGTTTTGGTATCTTTCTTTTTGGATCTTCGCCCGTAGTCGGGTTGTGATGTTCTGAATGATGTTTTGCTTATGTAATGTATTGTGTGAAGTGGCGAGTGTAAGCCAACTATCCTCTTTTGCAATTTAATCCCTCTTTTACATGAGTCGTGCAAAGATACCAAACTTGAGATCATTCTAGGATGGGCTTATACCTTTAAGTCGTGCCTCGACACGTAGGAGGTATAGTCCCATCCTGGGCATTACAAGTTGGTATCAGAGCCTTCTCCGACCTAGAAGCCCCCACTGATTGATCGAATCGTTGACGGTTGAGTCTAGGCACACACTGAAAAATATTTTGAGTCCTATATTATATCGGAGAGTAGGATTTCTTTGCTTCTCTTCCCCTTTCTCTCTGGTGAGGACTCCTGACGACTACTCTTGTCTCTCCTATCTTCAAAAATTGCACAAATTTTTTTTAGGATCTCGCGAGTATTCTGGGATTGTTTCGATGTTCTTGTGACAAGGATATTGTTCTCGATGCCTCCTGTTACCGAGGAGTTGAGCTTCGGGGTATCATTGTAACAAGCATATCGCGGCAGTACTAAATACTTAAGACGGCCGACATCGAAAATCTCTCCTATGCGGCCAGTGGCAAGATAACCCCGACATCACCCAGTACTGGGGAGGTAGCTCGAGAGTATTGCCATAGCTTGTTATAGTGGATGCTTTTCGAAGGTCCGAGGTACACAGTTTCCGAGAAAGACTGGTTATGTGTTGAAGGATGGATACACCTGGATGTAGGTTTAGAGTTGATTGCGCGGTGCTTCCCGTGTATCCCCAACACCTGATTGCATAACTGGAAACTTTCGGAAATCTATAGGTGGGTTTATCCAGTAGTTCTAGGCATTCTTCCAACGGATGCTCGATATGAAGTTTGGGGTTCTGCATTGAGTGAAGTGGTTTTATGGACTTGTTCTGATCGGGAGTTGCATCTTAAAGGGTCCTTGGCTATGCTGATCCGGGGATTGCAAAACCCTTTTGTAACACGTTCCATGAGCTTTCAGCACAAAGATGTCGAACGAAGCTTCTATCTTGTATTTGTTCTATCTGTTCCTTGTCCCTTTTTATTTACCTTTTTGTTTTCCAAGTGGCTTCTCGTCGAGTTGATGTACCTGCGGAATTCATTCGTTCAAGTCTCTGTTCGAATGATATTGTGAAGATTAGGCTGCTACACATCTATCCTTTGTTCTTGTTTTGATTCTGGTATTCGAGTTGCTTCGATGTCAAATGTTGATTCCATACCTTTCCTAATCAGTATTCTCATATTTCTATGGGAGTGTTAATTCTTCTTGACCATCGAGATTTTCATGTTAATTCCTTTCAACCGGTGTGCTTTCTCTTCAAGTTATTCCATACGGACGCCGTTGAGAAATCTGACGATTTGTCTGTATTCTTTCATCTCAAGTTGTCTTTGTTTTCCCACCCTCCCACCCTTCTTCTTCTTGGAGCCAGAAATTCTCAAATGAAGTATCCATTTTATTCATGTGATGTTTCTTCATTCTTTTCCTTCAATGTTCTTATTCCGGTGATTTATCGTGAAGATGCTCAAGAGCTTCAAGTTCATCGTTCTTAATTCTAATATTCTTCCGGTGGATGTAATTCAAGATTTCGGTGTTGATCTTATCCTTTTCCTCTTTCCACAATGCTTTCTTATTCCGGGGCACCAATTAATCATTCTC
Organism: Secale cereale; assembly: GCA_902687465.1. Classification (NCBI taxonomy): domain Eukaryota; kingdom Viridiplantae; phylum Streptophyta; class Magnoliopsida; order Poales; family Poaceae; genus Secale; species Secale cereale. The sequence goes on from LR738716.1 coordinate 74,479,675, forward strand.
CTCTTGTTATTCATATCCGGAGTGCTGAAGATTCATAATTCCATTCTTAATCCGTTCAAGCTATTTTGAGATTGCTATCTCATTCAAGCCATTTAATTCAACCGGTGCAATATCTCAAACAATCCTTTTCAACGGTGATTTCCTTAGTGGGCCCTAACCCACAGGTCTTTTCCCAGGATCTTACCTGACTCTTCTATTTTTCCGGAGAATTCTTTTCAAGCGTGACGTAAGAATGATTTCCATCAGTCACATGCCTTCTCCAAGTTTACTTTCAAATTCTTTCCATCGTTGGTTCAACGTTTTTAATTCTTCATTCCGGAGTGCTCAACAATTCTTCATGGCATATCTCGTCTTCATTTTCAACATTTGAAGACCGGAGAAGTGTTTCTCTTAATCTTGGCCCGTTCTCTTGATGAGATTCGTGGTTCTAGCTTCATGCCATCCTCATTATCGTTTTGATTGTGAGGAATTATTTTCATACCCATCCGAAGCATTTCATGAATTCTTTTCTTTGTGATCCTCCGAAGGCCATCATTTCAGAAGATTTCTTCGTTCTCAGTTTTCAACTTCGTCCTCCAAATATTCTTCATTGATGTCTCTTCGTTCGTCTCCATATTCTTACGGTGGTTCTTTCAACATTACCCTTCCGTTGTTATCATTTTAATTCATTTGTTCTTTTCATAATCCTACCGGTGGTTCGTTGAAGATTTACCCAAGCTTGTGCTAGATCTCTCTTTAATCCTTTCCAACGAGAATAAGTTGTATGCCAAATCCATTGGTTGTCATCAATTTAAATTGGTGAAGGAGATGCATGACATAATTCTTATTCTTATTCCTTCAAGGTGTTTTAATTCTTTTGTCTGGAGCTTGGTCATCATATTATATCCTCGGTTCTAAGTTTTTTTCTTCATCTTGTTTTCCGGAGCTCCAAGTTATTTCAATTATCATTTCAAAGCTCCATCTAATTCATCGCAGGCCTTGAATCTTATTCTTTTCATCTTTCACTTCTCATGCTTTCATTACCGGAGTTTTGATGGTGGTTCATCAAGATTTAATTCATCCTCTAAGTCTTCATCAAGATTCTTGTTGGAGCTTAAGCATTCTTCATCATGCTTTACAATTGCAATCCTTTCTGCCTTATCTTTTCAGATGGTGTTATGTCATTTTTGACAATTCCTTCATGTTTCATGATTCACAAGTTGTCAAGAATGAGACATTTAAACCATCATTTTCCATGTTCAGGAGATCTTCCTAACCTTTCAATTTATTCATTGGAGTTATCTTGGGCTGTATTTCACCTAAAAGCTTTCCTTGAGAATTGTTGCTAATTATGGTGCTTATAAATGACCCAAGTTCTTCATTTATCATTCCGGTGAAATAAGTTTCATCTCCTTGTTGATCTCAATCCAATCAATTGTTTCCATTAGTGGCTGGTTGTCACCTCTTAATTTTGAGATGTTTTCCATAAGCCCACATCGAGCTTATTCGTTTCGTTGTTGATTTTCATCAACTCCGTTCAATCATTCTTCGTAAGGATGCTCTTTCAAATTCAATTTTGAGAGAAGTTGTCATTTTTCTTCTCCATTCATTTCTTTCGTTGATCTATATGCTATTCTTTCGTTCCGGAGGCTTTGTAATATTGCTCTCTCCAAACCATCATCTCGTTTTATCAAGATTATGTTCTTCCCTTGCTTATCATTTAACCGGAGTGTTGTATTCTTCATTCAAGTTCCGTCATCTTATCTAATTTTTGCCTCTCTTTTCAACCGGAGTGCTGTCTGAATCCTTCTTAACCTTGTGCCTTTCTTTTAATTGTTTCGGAGGCAATATGCTGTTGATTTCATCAAGTATCACTCCATCTTCTCTAGTTCATGTTCAAATCCTTCCATTTTCAGACGGAGTGCTGTCCGAATTCTGTCATTCTTATTCCTTGGCTATACCGTTGCAGTTTCATATTCTTTTGGTTCATAAGCTCTTGTTTCATGTCTTTCAACCTGCAAGGCTCTTGTAATGTTCCTTGTTACTCTTTTCTAACGGAGTTTTCATCTTCGTTCATCTCCGTTGCATTCTTTCTTTCAACTTGTTTAACCTCTCAGGTTCGTGGTTTCACTCGGTTGTCGAAGAAGCAACTTTGTTTTACCTCTTCCTCTTCCGTTTTTACCCGGTGATATCTCTAGGATCTCGGGTCGAGATCCTCTGTTAGTGTGGGAGAGTTGTGACGCCCGAAGACCGACGTCCCAGAAGATTCCCGAAGTTCCAGATGTTCCGGGTTTCCCGTGTGTTTCTTTTGAGCTTGTGTTATTTATTTTGCATTGCATCATATCATCATGCCATCATCTCATTAATTTTTGCAACTAAATAAATCGTGTGGACCTTCGGTCCATTTAAATCGAGGGAAGGTGACTTCTCTTTATAACATATAAAAGCCTCTCAATATTTAGGGAGCTATATTAAAAATTTTCCAATTGCTTCGGAATCACCATAACACACTTGCATATTTTCCCCATGTCTTTTCACTTCGAGTTCTCCTACAAAAACCTTGCCAATAATTCTTTCCGTTGTTTCGAGGTTCCTCCAAAAAATTGAACATTTTTGGACACTTCAATATTCGTCTTAGTTCAAAACTATTTGAATTAAGTTCAAATATGTTTGAATTATTTTTCCAATCATGCCTTTTATATTTTTCTCGGACCGTGCTCTTTTCATGATGCCCGAGAAAAATATTCCCTTGTGCTAACTTTTCTCCTAACCCCCTCTTTCCTTTTTTTTTTCTAATCTTGTCTCTATCTTCTTTTTCTTCTTTCTTTCTCTCTTCTTATTAACAGCAGAGAGTCCAGCCTCCTTCTCCTCTCCCTAAGATCCCAGCCGCCTAAGGCCTCCCCAGGCCCAAGCCGAAGCTGGCCCAGCCGCCCTTCTCTCCTCCCTCCGGCCCATCTGTCTTTGGCCCAACTCCTCCTACAGCCCGCATCCCCCTGTAACCCTAGCGTTCGACCCCTTCGCTCCTGTTTCCCTCGTGCCGCCGCCGCACTCATCGCTCGTCCCGAGCCCCGCATCTCTTTTCTCCCTCGATCCCGCATCCCCATCGAGCCTCGATCTCCTCCTCGTAGCGCCCGACCACCTCCCTCTCGCTCCCGTCTGCGCCGGCCAGGCCCGAGCCCTCCCGCTCCAAGCCCGCGATCCGGATCGCCTGGCCCCAGCGCCGCGGGCAAAGGCCGAAGCCCCAGAGCTCCGCCGCAGGGCCTCGCCCAGGCCTCGAGCGCCCCCGTTTTGGTCCGGCCAGGAGCCCTCGTCCGCATCGCCCCGTGACTCTTCCATTCCTCCGTGCAGCCGGCAGCCGCCCCAGGCCGCGGCCTCACCTCCAGGTCGCCCGCCTGGCCCAGAGCGCCGCAGCTCCCTTCTCCCGCGAGCACGCCTGGAGCCGCCTCCCTCCGTCCTCGAGGCCCCGTCCTCAGGCCTTCCGTGCGCCTCCAGCCCGGCGCCCGCACCCTGCGAGCCGCGCCCCGGCCTCCTTCGGCCAGAGCAGCAGCCTGCCGCCCGTCTTGTTTTCCAGCGCCGCAGCGCCGTGCAACCCTCCTGCAGCCGTCTCGCAGCCCTTTTTTTTTCCTTTTTTTTGTTTTGTTGTTTTCTGTTACTGTTGATGTTTTTTCCCAAGTACCCACGGGACAGCAAGTACCTCTACACGGCGACCCGACAAGTTCCACGGCCAAGTACCACGACGCCGCAAGTACCACGACGACCGAACGGCTACGAGGACGAGTACAACTACGAACGTGAACGTCTACCGTCGCCCGTGTACCACTACCGTCGCCCCGTGTACGACTACCTTCGGAAGAAACGAGTACCCCTACCGATGTCAAGTTCGACTACACGTGACGACGAACGCCAAGTACCTCTCCGAACGGGATGTGAACGACTACATGTGTACCTCTACGTGAACAACTACTTCCTCTTCGGGAACGTGAACAACTACTTCCTCTACGACCCGCAAGAACGACTCCTTCCTCTACGATCTCGAACCGTCCCGAAACGAGTGTTTCGAAGGTATACCCCGAGACGTGACCCGTGGAATGCTTGTTGTGTTGTATGAAATGTTTCCCGTGTGTGCTCCGTGCCCGTTCCGACCTCTTGTCATGTTCCTCGGTTGCCTCGTCACCGACTCGTGGGAACCCGGTAACGGGATCGCCCCACCTTTCATCTTGTTTCGCACCTTTCATCTTGTTTCACTCGCTCACGCCATTTATCTTTTGCACCGGACTCTCAACGAGTTACCGGCACCGATATGTTGCCGTAGCATCATTTTCGGGATCGTTGCCGTGGCACCCTTTCTTTCCACCACGATGACAAATGCTTCATATCTTCTTCTTGTCAACCTTTTAATAAAATTGCATTAACTTGATCATGTCATCCGCATCATGTTAGCAACACTAAAATGTTTAATTGTTGTTGCTTTATAATTATTAAACATGCATATGGGGATTTTCCGGATATGTTGTTGTTATTTTCCGGCCTCAGTTAAAATGCCTAAATAGTGTAGTTTTATTATGCTTCACCTCTTGCCATGTTAAAAACATTTAATCTTGTCTTGTAAATAAACGAGAGTCAACTAAATAATTAAATGTGGTGTTTCGTCAATATGCAACTCGTTGCATATTGAGCTCCACTTAACTTGTAGAATTGTTTGTGCACTTTGCCGTGCCATGCATATTAAACCGGACATGCATCATGCTCGCTTGTGCATCATGCCATGTTTATGATTGTGTGTTTACCGTGTTGTTTGTTTCTTTCCGGTTTGCTTCTCTTGTTAGCTTCGGTTTCGTTCCGGAGTTGTGAGGTTTCGCTCGTCTGTTGCTCCGTCTTCTTCGAGGATCCGTTCTTCTCCCTTGTGGAATTCCAGGCAAGATGACCGAACCCGGATACCATTACTATCTTTGCCTATTGCTAGTAGTTCCGCTCTATAGTTTTGCCTCGATGCCCATGATCTTCTTGTCAGCCTCCTACTTGTAACCAATTGCCATGTTTAACCAACCTACCTACACAAACCGTTGCTTGGCTAAGTACGCTTCGCTCAGCCTTCTTATAGCATTGTTAGTTGCAGGTGAAGATTGAAGACGCTTGCTTCATGTTGAAGTTTGGTTGGGTTATATCACACTATATAAATGCTTAAAATGAAATCATCTATATACTGGCAAGGGTGGAAGGCTAAGCCTTTTGCTTGGTGTTTTGTTCCACTCATGCCGTTAGGAACCGTATAAACCGGTGTTATGTTCCTTGATTATGCGTTCCTAACACGGTTGGGGTGTATGGGACCCCCTTGATAAACCGCTAAGTGCTAAGTCTTTTCCAGCAAGTCCCAACATTGGTACTATTTGCCTAATAACAAACTAATAAAACTTGCATAAGGGCCTTGCAAACCCTCTTTTATTTTAATTCTACAACCCCGGGCCAGTGCTCCACATGAGTGTTGGTCCGAAACGGGGGTTACGCGGGGCCACCTCGAGGAAACTCAAGGTCTGGTAAAAACCCGTGGGATCGCCCATCCGGTCGTGGCCTGAGACGAGATATGCGCGGCTACTATCAGGGTGTCGGCACGCCGGGAGGATTTGCTGGATTAGCCTTACCTTAGTTCGGTTTAACTTGAGCACGGGATTCCGAGAATACTCGGGTCTTCCCACCTATGGAGTTGCGACTCCGCGGATCGTGGGCTTGTAATGGGTCAAGTTGGAACACCCCTGCAGGGTTTGAACTTTCGAAAGCCGTGCCCGCGGTTATGTGGCAGATGGGAGCTTGTTAATTCCGGTTGTAGATAACTTGACACAATGTTCTAATACACTACCAGCGTGTGTACCGTGACTGTCAATTTCCGAATAGGGATTCGGGAGTTGAACACAGTGGGGTTATGTTTGACCGGCTTTAGTTAGGATCACTTCGTGATCATCTCTCGACCGAGGCACTTCTCTTCTCGCTCTCTTTTACGTAAGCTAGTGCTAGTTGCTGCTGCAGACTCTTGTTGTTCCTTCACCTCTCGTTCTTTCTTCAGCCTTGTCCTCACCCAAGGCTTAAATAGTCGTGTTACCCGGGAACGGGATTGCTGAGTCCTCGTGGCTCACAGTTACTACAACACCAGATGCAGGTTCAGCCGAGTTTGATGCAGAAGCTGGATCAAGTTCTTCACTGGGAGCTCGATGAAGAGTTTGGCCGTATGTTTGTGACGTTTCGACTATCAGTAGTGGTTTCTACTAGGATTCGATCCTGACCTGTGGCTTTATGTTGTTTTGGTATCTTTCTTTTTGGATCTTCGCCCATAGTCGGGTTGTGATGTTCTGAATGATGTTTTGCTTATGTAATGTATTGTGTGAAGTGGCGAGTGTAAGCCAACTATCCTCTTTTGCAATTTAATCCCTCTTTTACATGAGTCGTGCAAAGATACCAAACTTGAGATCATTCTAGGATGGGCTTATACCTTTAAGTCGTGCCTCGACACGTAGGAGGTATAGTCCCATCCTGGGCATTACACCCGGTCCTTGTGAAGGTTAAAACAACACATACTTGGCGTAAAATCGTTGTGGTTTTTGTATGCGTAGGTAAGAACGGTTCTTGCTAAGCCCGTAGCAGCCACGTAAAACTTGCAACAACAAAGTAGAGGACGTCTAACTTGTTTTTTGCAGGGCATGTTGTGATGTGATATGGTCAAGATGTGATGAGTTATACGTTATTGTATGAGATGATCATGTTTTGTAAAGTTATCGGCAACCGACATGAGCCTTATGGTTGTCTCTTTATTGTATGAATTGCGAAGGCCATGTAATTGCTTTACTTTATCACTATGAGTTAGCGATAGTAGTAGTAGCAATAGTTGGCGAGACGACCACGACGCTACGATGAAGATCATGGTGTCTAGCCGGTGACGATGGAGATCATGACGATGCTTTGGAGATGGAGATCAAAAGCACAAGATGATGATGGCCATATCATGTCACATATTTTGATTGCATGTGATGTTTATCTTATTATGCTTCTTATTTTGCTTAGTACGGCGGTAGCATTGTAAGATGACCCCTTACAAAATTTCAAGGTACAAGTGTTCTCCCTGAGTATGCACCGTTGCGAAATTTCGTCGTGCTGAGACACCACGTGATGATCGGGTGTGATAAGCTCTACGTTCAAATACAACGGGTGTAAGACAGTTTTGCACATGCAGAATACTCGGGTTAAACTTGACGAGCCTAGCATGTACAGACATGGCCTCGGAACACTAGAGACCGAAAGGTCGAGCGTGAATCATATAGTAGATATGATCAACATAAGATGTTCACCATTGAAAACTACTCCATCTCACGTGATGATCGGACATGGTTTAGTTGATTTGGATCACGTGATCATTTAGATAACCAGAGGGATGTCTATCTAAGTGGGAGTTCTTTAGTAATATGATTAACTTTAATTTATCATGAACTTAGTACTGATAGTTTTTGCATATCTATGTTGTTGTAGATCAATGACCCGTGCTACCATTCCCTTGAATTTTAATGCGTTCCTAGAGAAAGCTAAGTTGAAAGATGATGGTAACAATTACACGGACTGGGTCCGTAACTTGAGGATTATCCTCATTGCTGCACAAAAGAATTATGTCCTTGAAGCACCGCTAGGTGACAAGCCCCCTCCCGCTAATGTAGACGCTTTGAACATCTGGCAGACGCGGTCTGATGACTACACGATAGTTCAGTGTGCCATGCTTTACGTCTTAGAACCGGGACTTCAATGACGTTCTGAACGTCATGGAGCATATGAGATGTTCCAGGAGTTGAAGTTAATATTTCAAGCAAATGCCCGGATTGAGAAATATGAAATTTCTAATAAGTTCTACAGCTGCAAGATGGAGGAGAACAATTCTATCGGTGAACACTTACTCAGAATGTCTGGGTACCATAATCATATGACTCAACTTGGATGCAAAGTTGATGACGATAGTATTATTGATAGATTTCTTCAATCACTGCCACCAAGCTATAAAGGCTTCGTGATGAACTATAACATGCAAGGGATGCAGAAGACAATTCCCGAGTTCTTCACTATGCTCAAAGCTGTGGAGGTAGAAATCAAAAAGGCGCATCAAGTGTTGATGGTTAACAAGACCACTAGTTTCAAGAAAAAGGGCAAGGGAAAGAAGGGGGACTTCAAGAAGAATAGCAAGACAGTTGCTACTCCCACGAAGACACCCAAGTCTGGAGCCAAGCATGAAACTGAGTGCTTCTACTGCAAAGGGACTGGACACTTGAAGCGGATCTGCCCCAAGTATTTGGCGGATAAGAAGGATGGCAAAGTAAACAAAGGTATATTTGATATACATGTTATTGATGTGTACCTTACTAATGCTTGTAGTAGCACCTGGGTATTTGATACTGGTTCGGTTGCTAATATTTGTAACTCGAAACAGGGGCTATGGATTAAATGAAGATTAGATAAGGACGAGGTGACGATGCGCGTGGGAAATGGTTCCAAAGTCAATATGATCGCCGTCGGCACACTACCTCTACATCTACCTTCGAGATTAGTTTTAGACCTGAATAATTGTTATTTGGTGCCAGTGTTAAGCATGAACATTATATCTGGATCTTGTTTATTGCGAGACGGCTATTCATTTAAATCTGAGAATAATGGTTGTTCTATTTCTATGAGTAATATCTTTTATAGTCATGCACCCTTGAAGAGTGGTCTATTCTTGTTGGATCTCGATCATAGTGATACACATATTCATAATATTGAAGCCAAAATATGCAAGGTTAATAATGATAGTGCAACTTATTTGTGGCACTGCCGTTTAGGTCATATTGGTGTAAAGCACATGAAGAAACTCCATACTGATGGACTTTTGAAATCACTTGATTATGAATCACTTGGTGCTTGCGAACCATGCCTCATGGGCAAGATGACTAAGACTCCGTTCTCTGGAACAATGGAGCGAGCAACTAATTTGTAAGAAATCATACATACTGATGTATGTGGACCAATGAGTGTTGAGGCTGATGGCGGGTATCATTATTTTCTGACCAATGAGTGTTGAGGCTCACGGTGGGTATCGTTATTTTCTGACCTTCACTGATGATTTGAGCAGACATGGGTATATCTACTTGATGAAACACAAGTCTGAAACATTTGAAAAGTTCAAAGAATTTCGGAGTGAAGTAGAGAATCATCGTAAGAAGAAAATAAAGTTTCTACGATCTGATCGTGGAGGCAAATATTTGAGTTACGAGTTTGGTCTTCATTTGAAACAATGTGGAATAGTTTCACAATTCACGCCACTCGGAACACCACAGCGTAATGGTGTGTCCGTACGTCGTAACCATACTTTATTAGATATGGTGCGATCTATGATGTCTCTTACCGATTTACCACTATCGTTTTGGGGTTATGCTTTAGAGATAGCTGCATTCACGTTAAATAGGGCACCATCTAAATCCGTTGAGACGATGCCTTATGAACTGTGGTTTGGCAAGAAACCAAAGTTTTCGTTTCTTAAAGTTTTGGGCTGCGATGTTTATGTGAAAAAGCTTCAACCTGATAAAAGCTCGAACCCAAGTCGAAGAAATGTGTCTTCATAGAATACCCAAAGGAGAATGTTGGGTACACCTTCTATCACAGATCCGAAGGCAAGATATTCGTTGCTAAGAATGGATCCTTTCTATAGAAGGAGTTTCTGTCGAAAGAAGTGAGTGGGAGGAAAGTAGAACTTGATGAGGTAATTGTACCTTCTCCCGAATTGGAAAGTAGTACATCCCATAAGCTAGTTCCAGTGATTCCTACACCAATGAGTGAGGAAGCTAATGATGATGATCATGAAACTTCGGATCAAGTTACTACTAAACTTCGTAGGTCTACCAGAGTACGTTCCGCACCAGAGTGGTACGACAATCCAGTTCTGGAAGTCATGTTACTAGACCATGATGAACCTACAAACTATGAGGAAGCGATGATGAGCCCAGATTCCGCAAAATGGCTTGAGGCCATGAAATATGAGATGGGATCCATGTATGAGAACAAAGTGTGGACTTTGGTTGATTTGCCCGATGATCGGCAAGCCATTGAAAATAAATAGATCTTCAAGAGGAAGACCGATGCCGACGGTAATGTTACTGTCTATAAAGCTCGACTTGTTGCGAAAGGTTTTCGACAAGTTCAAGGAGTTGAGTACGATGAGACTTTCTCACCCGTAGCGATGCTTAAGTCTATCCGAATCATGTTAGCAATTGCCGCATTTTATGATTATGAAATATGGCAGTCAAAACTGCATTCCTAAATGGATACCTCAAAGAGGAGTTGTATATGATGTAACCAGAAGCTTTTGTCGATCCTAAAGGTGCTAACAAAGTGTGTAAGCTCCAGCGATCCATCTATGGACTGGTGCAAGCATCTCGGAGTTGGAATATACGCTTTGATGAGGTGATCAAAGCATATGTTTTTATACAGACTTTTGGAGAAGCCTGTATTTACAAGAAAGTGAGTGGGAGCTCTGTAGCATTTCTGATATTATATGTAGATGACATATTGTTGATTAGAAATGATATAGGATTTCCGGATGGCATAAAAGGATATTTGAATAAGAATTTTTTCAATGAAAGACCTCCGTGAAGCTGCTTATATATTGGGCTTCAAGATCTATAGAGATAGATCAAGATGCTTAATTGGACTTTCACAAAGCACATACCTTGATAAAGTTTTGAAGAAGTTAAAAATGGATCAGTCGAAGAAAGGGTTCTTGCCTGTGTTACAAGGTGTGAAGTTGAGTAAGACTCAATGCCCAACCACTGCAGAAGATAGAGAGAAAATGAAAGTCATTCCCTATGCCTCAGCCATAGGATCTATCATGTATGCAATGCTGTGTACCAGACCTGATGTGTGACTTGCTATATGTTTAGCAGGGAGGTACCAAAGTAATTCAGAAGTGGATCACTAGACAACGGTCAAGAACATCCTGAAGTACCTGAAAAGGACAAAGGTATGTTTCTCATTTATGGAGGTGACAAAGAGCTCGTCGTAAACGGTTACGTCGATTCAAGCTTTGACACTGATCCGGATGACTCTAAGTCACAAACCGGATATGTATTTTTATTGAACGGTGGAGCTGTCAGTTGCTGCAGTTCCAAGCAGAGCGTCATAGTGGGATCTACGTGTGAAGCGGAGTACATAGCTGCTCCGGAAGCAGCAAATGAAGGAGTTCATATCCGATCTAGGTGTTATACCTAGTGCATCGGGTCCAATGAAAATATTTTGTGACAACACTGGAGCAATAGCCTTGGCGAAGGAATCCAGGTTTCACAAGAGAACATAGCACATCAAGAGACGCTTCAATTCCATCCGCGATCAAGTCAAGGAGGGAGACATAGAAATTTGCAAGATACATACGGATCTGAATGTCGCAGACCTGTTGACTAAGCCTCTACCACGAGCAAATCATGATCAACACCAAGACTCCATGGGTGTTAGAATCATTACTATGTAATCTAGATTATTGACTCTAGTGCAAGTGGGAGACTGAAGGAAATATGCTCTAGAGGCAATAATAAAGTTGTTATTTGTATTTCCATATATCATGATAAATGTTTATTATTCATGCTAGAATTGTATTAATCGGAAACTTAGTACATGTGTGAATACATAGACAAAACAAAGTGTCCCTAGTATGCGTCTACTCGACTAGCTCATTGATTAAAGATGGTTATGTTTCCTAGCCATAGACATGAGTTGTCATTTGATCAATGGGATCACATCATTAGGAGAATGATGTGATGGACAAGACCCATCCGTTAGCTTAGCAACTTGATCGTTTAGTTATTATTGCTATTGCTTTCTTCATAACTTATACATGTTCCTATGACTATGAGATTGTGCAACCCCCGAATACCGGAGGAACACCTTGTGTGCTATCAAACGTCACAACGTAACTGGGTGATTATAAAGATGCTCTACAGGTGTCTCCGAAAGTGTTTGTGGTGTTGGCATAGATCAAGAATAGGATTTGTCACTCCGAGTGTCGGAGAGGTATCTCTGGGCCCTCTCGGTAATACACATCATAATAAGCCTTGCAAGCAAATGACTAATGAGTTAGTCACGAGATGATGTATTACAAAACGAGTAAAGAGACTTGCCAGTAATGAGATTAACTAGGAATAGTGATACTGACGATCGAATCTCGGGCAAGTAACATACCGATGACAAAGGGAACAACGTAAGTTATGCGGTTTGACCGATAAAGATCTTCGTAGAATATGTAGGAGCCAATATGAGCATCCAGGTTCCGCTATTGGTTATTGACCGGAGATGAGTCTCGGTCATGTCTACATAGTCCTCGAACCCGTAGGGTCCGCACGCTTAACGTTCGATGACGATCGGTATTACGAGTTTATGAGTTTTGATGTACCGAAGGTAGTTCGGTGTCCTGGATGAGATCACGGACATGAAGAGGGGTCTCGGAATGTCCGAGACATAAAGATTGATATATTGGACGACTATATTCGGACACCGGAAGTGTTCCGGGTGTTATTGAATAAAACCGGAGTGCCAGAGGGGTTACCGGAACCCCCCGGGGGAGTATGGGCCATAGTGGGCCATGAGGGAAAGGGACAGGCAGCCCACAAGGGCTGGCCGCGCCCCCCTAGGGAATCCTAGTTAGACTAGGAGTGGGATGAGGCACCCCTCTCCTTCCTTCTCCCCCTTCTTCTTCCTTTCCTACTCCTAGTAGTAATAGGAAAAGGGGATTCCTACTCCTGGCACGTCGTACATGGCCGACCGGCCCTCCCCCTTGCTCCTTTATATACGGGGGCAGGGGGCTACTACCTCTTGAGCTTGCGTTGTATTCCCTCGAAGAGGAAAGGGAGATGCAGCACCGTAGCGTAAGTATTTCCCTCAGTTTTTGAGAACCAAGGTATCAATCCAGTAGGAGATCACGCGCGAGTCCCTCGCACCTGCACAAACAAATAAGAACTTCGCAGCCAACGCTATAAGGGGTAGCCAACCCTTTACGGTCACTTACGAGAGTGAGATCTGATAGAGATGATAATTATATTTTTGTATTTTTGGTTTAATAGAACAACAAATAAAAGCGGTAAAAGTAAAGTAGATGTAGATTGATATGTTGAGAATAGACCCGGGGGCCATATTTTTCTCTAGTGGCTTCTCTCATGATAGCGACATTCTACGGTGGGTAAACAAATTACTAGCGAGCAATTGATAGAAAAGCGAATAATTATGAGACTATCTAGGCATGATCATTGTATATAGGCATCACGTCCGAGACAAGTAGACCGAAACGATTCTGCATCTACTACTATTACTCCACACATGGACCGCTATCCAGCATGCATCTAGTGTATTGAGTTCATACGAACAGAGTAACGCCTTAAGCAAGATGACATGATGTAGAGGGATAAACTCAAGCAATATGATGAAAACCCCATCTTTTTATCCTCAATGGCAACAATACAATACGTGCCTTGCTGCCCCTATTGTCACTGGGAAAGGACACCGCAAGATTGAACCCAAAGCCAAGCACTTCTCCCATTGCAAGAACTATAGATCTGGTAGGCCAAACCAAACCAATAATTCGAAGAGACTTGCAAGGATATTATGAGCACACATAAAAAGTTCAGAGAAGAACCAAATATCTTTCATAGATAACCTTGATCATAAACTCACAATTCATCGGATCTCGACAAACACACCGCAAAAAGAGATTACATCGAATAGATCTCCTCGAAGACCGAGGAGAACTTTGTATTGAGATTCGGAGAGAGAGAAGAAGCCATCTAGATACTAGCTATGGACCTGAAGGTCTGTGGTAAACTACTCACAACTCATGTTGAGGGCGATGATGATGATGATGAAGGCCTCCGTGATGGACCCTTCTCCCGGAACAGGCTCCAAGATGGGATCTCCACGGGAACAGAAGCTATGGAGGTGGAATTAGGGTTTTCTCTCTGCGAATGGAGTTTCTGGGGTACGTAGGTATATATAGGAAGAAGGAGGGCACCGGGGGCCACACGGGCCAGCCTCGAGGCAGGGGGCCGCGCCCCCCACCCTTGAGGGCAGGCCTTCCGTCCCCTGACTTGGTCCTGAAGTTTCCCGAACGTGATTTCCTCCAAAAATATCTCACGCGAAGGTTTCATTCCGTTTGGACTCTTTTTGATATTCTTTTTCTGTAAAACCCTGAAATAGGCAAAAAAAACAGCAATCTGGACTGGGCCTTTGGGTTAGTAGGTTAGTCCCAAAAATGATATAAAAGTGAATGATAAAGCCCATTAAACATCCAAGACTTCATAAATAATAGCATGGAACAATAAAAAATTATAGATACGTTGGAGACGTATCAGGGGCACCTAAGGACAGACAAGAAACATTGTTTTAGCCGTGTGCGGTGCCCCCCTCCACAGAAACACACCTCGGTCATATCGTTGCAGCGCTTAGGCGAAGCCCTGCGTCGGTAGCTTCATCATCTCCGTCACCACGCCGTCGTGCTGACGAAACTCTCCCATGAAGCTCAACTGGATCAAGAGCTCGTGGGACGTCATCGAGCTGAACGTGTGCTGAATGCGGAGGTGTCGTACCTTCGATGCTTGGATCGGTTGGATCGCTAAGACATTCGACTACATCAACCACGTCACTAGACGCTTCCACTTTCGGTCTACGAGGGTACGTAGACACTCTCCCCTCTCGTTGCTATGCATCTAGTAGATAGATCTTGCGTGATCGTAGGAAAATTTTGAAATACTATGTTCCCCTACAGAATTATGCTTATGAATATGAACTTGCTATCGTTCCTTATGTTATTAATGAAACTGTTGCTATTGCACCCACATATGATAGTCCTATTATCTTTTTGAATTCTCCCAACTACATTATATCGGAGAAGTTTGCACTTATTAGGGACTATATTGATGGCTTGTGTTCTACTACTACACATGATGATTTTAATAGATATAATATGGATGTGCTTGCTGCTCCTACTTGCAATTATTATGAGAGATGAACTACATCGCCGCCTCTTTATGTTTCCAATATGATAAAATTGCAAGAAACTATTTATGCTATGTATTAGCCTTTATTATGTCACTAGTAGATAAAGGGGGATCAGACCCGGTTCATTTGGGCCTTTAGCCCCGGTTCTGGAACCGGGGCAACAGGGTCGGTACTAATGCTCTGACCCTTTAGTCCCGGTTCAATCCAGAACCGGGGCAAAAGGGTGTCCACGTGGCCTGTGCACGGAGTCCAGGCAGGAGGGGCTTTAGTCCCGGTTGGTGGTACCAACCGGGACCAAAAGGCTTCCACGCGTCAGCATTTCTGTGGCTGTGGTTTTTGTTTTTTTTTTTTGAAAGGGGAGGGGGGGTTTTAGGTTTTGGGGGTTAATTTAGGTGCTTGATATATTGTGTTAGCTAGCTAATTAATAGAGAGAAGTGTTCTCTCTTATGTCCGTGCTTTTGGTCGACGCTACATACTACACATACGTATATATATGGACTAGAGTAGTCACGCTAGCTAGCTAGCTAGCTGCTAGCTACTAAGCAAACGAAGGAACAGAAGATCTCGTATATATAATCAACATATATATATATATATGCATACAGAGAGAAGTAATAATATCGACCACCTCTCCTTCTCCGAGAGATTGGTCGAACAACAAGTTCTCGTATATCTATCCGACACTACCGGGCACATATATACAATAATTATCTCTTACAAAAATAATCTCCTAACACATGGATGCATGGTCCACATAGTATTCTCCGTCTTCAGCGATCACGTGTTCAAGGAAGAATGCCGCCAATTCCTCTTGAATTGCTCGCAGACGATCTGGTGTTAGGAGTTCATCCCGCATCCGAAACATCTAATTTGAAGTAGGGGGTCAATACATGAAATGATGCTATAAATTTGTGAATATTATTGATTGCTTACGCACTTTAAATTGTTCATCAGTGTAGCCCCGCTCACAGGTCGTGTGGCGGATGGACTCGCAAATGTAGTATCCACAATAATCATTCCCGGGTTCCTGCCACAACCACTTTACAAGAAATAGAGCTCAATCAAACTGATAAGCAAGAATGCCAAATTGGTATTGATGAAACTAGCTAGCGCTTGAATCAAGATATAGGAGATGCGCGCGCGGAACATGCTACTATATTGTACTTACTTTCGGGTATCTAAATTGTAGCTTCTTCGGCAGTCCCGGAGCTTTTTTGATGAATGTTTTCCAAGCCCTGCCAGACAAAGGAAACAATTAGTTGATATCTGAAATGAAGTTGCTGATATATATGCATGGTGGATAATATTGATCGATTTAACTTACCTGGCTAGTATTTGAGTCATGTCCGCATACTCCTCGGGATCTTTACGTTTAGAGTCGAAGACAGTTACTATTCCCTTCTCAAGCTTAATCTCTAAGAGAATATAGTGGAAGCTGCGCACGAATGCATGAGATCATTACATCACTATAAACTTGACTGATATATATAAGGGAAACCAAATATGCAGAAGACATTAACACTCACTTGAAGTTGTAAGGAAAGAGTATTATATCTTTGTTTTCATTTACCACCAACGATCGTAGCAAGTTGGTCTCGGTATCGCCGGGACGCAATTTAACCTCGGTTGCATCTATGAGGTATGTGTTAATAAACCCAATATCACCTACTTGTCTTTTCTTCAATTCGACGATCTTCAATCTGCATAATATAGTGAGGATAATTATAAATACATGCAATGAAGATCAGCTATATAGAGAGACTTAATGACAGAAGTAGTACTACTTACAGACAGTAGCAGGTGATCGTTGTTTTATAGAGGGCCAATTGATTGAAAAATTGATAGAACTCCTCAAATGGAACAGGCAACAGGTCAATTCCAACGAGGTCATGCTCCGGTTTAACTGTCAAATACAAGTTATTCCTCCCCCCAGACTCTCTGCAGATTTTCAAGTACCAATCATGCAATCTTCGCATATTCGTTGATAGAGATCTTTCATTTTTGACGAGAGGCTTCCCGTACTCGTATCTTTGCATCTGCACTTCCATGAAATCATAGTGGACATCGTCGGACGCGTAATCTGCAAGATTGGTATAACCGGGCACCATCCTCGGATCATTAGCGACCATGTCGCTAGACACCTTGAGCGGGGGGCACGATTGGTTCGCTTGTTCGCCGAGCTGGGCAATTTGTTTCCCAGCTCGCCCTTCTGCTAACCTCTGATCACTTTTTGTACTTCCGGACCGCTTGGCATCTTGAAATGTCTTTTGAATAATGCGGTCATAGTTGCCCTTCGGCTTACTTTTCGCTGGTTGCTTCAGGGCAGCAAGAGTGCGCTTTGCTTTCACCGCATCTATCTTCTCCTCTGGAGGTGGATGTCTCTGTGCTTTCAACCCTTGAAAAAAGTCCTTCACTTCGCCTTCAGCGATCTTCGTGTTTTCCTCGTCGGACCTCTCGTACGGTAAATTCTCTAGAGGCGTGAGAGAAGGACCGAATCAGCATCGCCTCCCGCCTCTGGCTGTACTGGTAGACGTCGCCGGACCAGACGAAGCGGCTGTCTTTTTTACTTGCTTAGGCACCGGAGCAGGAGCAGCCGGAGCGGCGGCAGGTCTCTTCCGCCCTTGCTGATTAGGCGAAGGAGGAGCTGGCTGTCTGCTCGGGCGCGCCGGCGGCGAAGGAGGCGGAGTGCCGCCACGCGCCGGCGGCGAAGGAGGCGGTGTGCCGCCACGCGCCGGAGAAGGAGCCGGAGTGCCCTGATGGTCACTCGCCGGAGAAGGAGCCGGAGTGCCCTGATGGTCACTCGCCGGAGGAGGAGGCGGTGGAGGAGGCGGAGTGCCCTGACTCGTCGGAGGAGGAGGAGGAGGCGGAGGCGTCCAGTTCAGAATGTTGATTAGGTCCTTCCGCCATAGGCATGGAGTCTTCAGTGAAGAACCCAGCCGAGTCTCCCCTTCACCGGTAGGGTGGTCAAGCTGGAGCTCCTCAAATCCCTCCGTTATTTCGTCGACCATCACCCTAGCATATCCTTCTGGAATTGGCCGGCAGTGAAAAGTGTCGTCTGGTCCAGAAGGATAAACAGAGCCAGTAGCCGCCTTGACCTTCAGATTCATCCACTGTGCCATAAGGTGGCAATTTTGTGCCTCCGTGATAGCATCCACAGGATTCCTGGCAGTAGCCGTCAAGGCAAGCTCTGGCTGAAGCAGCTCGGTGGAAGCCACGCTGCTTCTCCGCTGAGATGGCGGGGTAGCTTCGGGGGAAGCTTCGGCAATTCTTTCCCGATCTGCTTCCCGTTCCTCTATCGCTTGTACTCTGGCCCGCAGCGCCTGGATTTCGGTCATCTCCATTTTCTTCCTCCTGTCGTGGCATTTGTAGCCTCCTGCGTCCGGAAACCCAGCACGCCACGGAAGGGAGCCTGGCGTGCCTCGTGTCCGTCCAGGGTGCTCAGGATTCCCGAGGGCCATTGTCAGCTCGTCGTTCTCTCTGTCGGGGATGAACGTCCCTGCATGCGCTGCTTTGATATACTGCCGCATCTTCCTGAGTGGTGTTTCCAATTGCTTGTCCGTCCAAATGCACCACCCTGTTACAGGGTCCAAGGATCCGCCAGCCCCGAAGAACCAAGTCCGGCAACGTTCTTGCCAGTGCATTGTCTCTGGTTCGATCCCTTTCTGAAGCAGATCATTCTCAGCCCTGGCCCACTTAGGCCGGGCTACGAGGTAGCCGCCCGACCCCGTGCGATGGTGATGCATCTTCTTTGCAGCATTTATCCGGTTTGTCTCCGACATCTTCTGACTCTTTTCTGACTTCTTATGGGCCACAAATGCGGGCCAGTCATCTTTGATCTTCTCATATATGCCCACGAATTCTGGAGTCGTTTTCTCTCTGACAAACGTATTCAGTTTTTTCTTCCATGCCCTGAATTGGTCTGCCATCTTCTGAAGTGCAGCAGACTTGATTAAGTCCTCTATAACTGGCTTCGCCGGATCAACCTCTCGCGGTAGGACGAAGTTTGTCTTCAGCTCAGTCCAAAGATCTTCTTTCTGCATATCAGTGACATAAGTCACCTGAGCGTCGTTTGAAGCCGGCTTTAACCATTGATGGATGCTGATCGGGATCTTGTCCCTAACCAGAACCCCGCACTGATTAACAAATGCGTTCTTTGTGCGGATGGGTGCAGTCGGCTCGCCGGAGCGCGAGATTTCTAAGATTTCAAACTTTTCATCCGGCCTCAACTTTTTCTTCGCTCCTCGTCTCTTTACCGAAGATTTGCTCGATCCGGAGGGCTAGAAAAGGAACAAAGACGAGAGTTAATGAATGAATCAATTAACTAGTCAGCACATGCTTAACTAACATATATACCTCCTGGCCGGACTCGGTTCGGTCACCGGAGCCAGCATCACGGTCTCCTTCTTGCACCGGCATTGGGTCACCGGAGCCGTCCTCACGGTCTACTTCTTCCATGTGCATTGGGTCACCGAATTCATCAATATCATAGCCTAGATCTTCCAGCCGCAGCTCTTGTTCGACCTGCTCATCGGTGTCGTTGAGAAACGACCTGACGGCATTTTGTCCGTCTGCGATTATGTCCATCAACATCGCTTCTTGTGCTAGGTCTCGGGTGTTGTCGTCCATTGTTTCTATAAATATTTACAACATGCCAATTATTATTCAAACATGACAGATGGATATATTAATGGCAAACGTAGAACTAGCTTCAACCCTCGACTGCTCGGCGATCCACAAACCCTAGACCCCCTCATGTCACATTTTGTCTAGCTATAGTGTCAAAGGATTCAACAAAACCAATACTTCATCATTAGGCGAAAGTAACAGTAGCATGATGGTACGAAGCTCTCCAAAGTTGTTTTGGAACGAAGTCCCAGATAAGATAATCCGTAACAAAAGACGGATTATCCTATCAGGGACTCCGTTCCAGAACATCTTTGCATAACTTCGTACCAACATGCCCCGGTTACTTCTGGCAAATGATGAAGTCATGGAATTTTTCAATACTTTGACACTAGCTAGGCAACCTCTCTCGACCCCTCGACCCCCGACTGCTCGGCCGGCGATCCACAAACCCTAGACCCCCTCATGTC
>LR738716.1:74500779-74594908 GCA_902687465.1 Secale cereale
CCATCGCCGTGGCAGACGGAGACGCAACGGCGGGAGCTTTTGGGGTCGACGGCGACGGGCATTAAATGCCCTTGTCCCCCACTGTTAAAGTAGGTATAGACCACTGTTCTGTACTGTAGCTCCACTGTTCCCGCACTGTTACAACTACCACCTATTTTACATTTTTACCCCTTTCTCCTACGTTGACACCTGTCGGTGACCCCTTGCACTATAAAAGGAGGCCCATGCACAACGTGGAGGGGGTTCGGTTCGGTTCGGTTCAGTTAGAAACCTAGATCATTCTCACGCTCGTGTAGCTGCTTCTTCAAGCTCCGAGCGCCCAAACTCAATACACAACCAAGCAGGAGTAGGGTTTTACGCATCCGTGCGGCCCGAACCTGGGTAAAAACTGCCCGCGCGTCTGCCTCGATCTGCTCTTCGTGCTCCCTCCGCCCTCGTACCGCACAGACAAGGGGCTCCGGTCCCATAGGTGTTCGTGGTGGACAGTTTCCCCCGACACTTTTATTATTGTACTTAACCATCAACTTGGTCCTGGTACCTTCACACATGGTCTGGATTGGTTTCCCCCTTACATCCAAGATCATCCTATTGTATACTTCACTTAAATTGTTGACAACCAGGTCTGTCTTGCAATTAGTGTCCATTGCCCACCTAGCCCATGTTTTCACCTCTATATTACTTAGCCACTCCCAAGCCTCTTCGCTCTCTTGTCTCAAGTTCTCCATTTTAACATCAAACACATGTCTTGTATAATAATATGCAGCACCATCCATATACTTTTTAAGTTCCTCCCCTCTAAACCCAGCACTTTGAAAATTAGCATATATGTGTCTTAAACAGTATCTCTAAGGGAGATTTGGAAAGATTGCATTTATGGCATTTATATAAGTCCCTCCTCACATGCAAATGCATAGTAAATACTTAGTAAACATGTACATCGGAGAGTAGAAAAAATTACATATGACAGCATGCACAATTAAGGAGAGCAGCAATATAAATTAGAGCCCTAGAACTAACCTTCTGCCTATCAGAGATGATTGTATAGTATCCAAATTAGTCCTAGCCATCTCCGGCCCGGCCCTGTCGGCCCACCCAGGCCCGGTCCTAAAATCCAGGGCCTAGGCCCGATGGGCTTGTCCGCGGACCAGGCTTGGGCCTGAGTTTTGAGCCCACCAGTAGGGCTTGGACGAGCTTGGGCTTGGCATATTGGCATTTTAAGGAAGAGGCCCAGCCCATGGCCCTAAGCCCTAAGGGATTTTTAGGGCTTTTTACCAGAAGGGCCGGGCTTGGGCTTGAAAAGTAGGCCCGATGGTAGGGCCTAGGTGGGCCTGGGCCTCAGTTTTCTACCGTGGGCTTTTTTAGGACCGGCCCGGCCCGGCCCATGGCCAGGTATATGTTGGGGAACGTAGTATTTTAAAATTTTCCTACGATCACGCAAGATCTATCTACCAGATGCATAGCAACGAGAGGGAAGAGTGTGTCTACGTACCCTCGTAGACCGGAAGCGGAAGCGTCAAGTGACGCGGTTGATGTAGTCGAACTTCTTCGCGATCCAACCGATCAAGCACCGAACGTACGGCACCTCCGCGTTCAGCACACGTTCAGCTTGATGACGTCCCACGAGCTCTTGATCCAGTTGATCTTCACGGGAGAGTTTCGTCAGCACGATGGCGTGGTGACGGATATGATGTATCTACCGGCGCAGGGCTTCGCCTAAGCACTGCGATGGTATGACCGAGGTGTGTTTCTGTGGAGGGGGGCACCGCACACGGCTAGAACAATTCAACTTGTGTGTCTATGGGGTGCCCCCTCCTCCGTATATAAAGGAGCAAAGGAGAGGCCGGCCCTAGAGGGGGTGTGCCATGTATGGGGAGTCCTACTAGGACTCCCAAGTCCTAGTAGGATTCCCCTTTCCTTTCTGGAGTAGGAGAGAAGGAAAGAGGTGGAGAGGGAGAAGGAAAAGGGGGCTGCACCCCTTGTCCAATTCGGACCAGAGGGGGGCCGCGCGCCTCCTTCCTTTTGGCATTTCTCCTCTATTCCCGTATGGCCCAATAAGGCCCATATACTCCGAAAAATACCCGAATCACTCAGAACCTTTCCGATGTCCGAATATAGTCGTCCAATATATCGATCTTTACGTCTCGACCATTTCGAGACTCCTCGTCATGTCCCCGGTCTCATCCGGGACTTCGAACTCCTTCGGTACATCAAAACTCATAAACTCATAATACCGATCGTCATCAAACGTTAAGCGTGCGGACCCTACGGGTTCGAGAACTATGTAGACATGACCGAGACTCATCTCCGGTCAATAACCAATAGCGGAACCTGGATGCTCATATTGGCTCCTACATATTCTACGAAGATCTTTATCGGTCAAACCGCATAACAACATACGTTGTTCCTTTTGTCATCGGTATGTTACTTGCCCGAGATTCGATCGTCGGTATCTCTATACCTAGTTCAATATCGTTACCGGCAAGTCTCTTTACTCGTTCTGTAATACATCATCTCGTGACTAACTCATTAGTCATTTGCTTGCAAGGCTTATTATGATGTGCATTACCGAGAGGGCCCAGAGATACCTCTCCGACACTCGGAGTGACAAATCCTATTCTTGATCTATGCCAACACCACGAATACTTTCGGAGACACCTGTAGAGCATCTTTATGATCACCCAGTTACGTTGTGACGTTTGATAGCACACAAGGTGTTCCTACGGTATTCGGGAGTTGCATAATCTCATAGTCATAGGAACATGTATAAGTCATGAAGAAAGCAATAGCAGTAAAACTTAAACGATCAAAGTGCTAAGCTAACGGATGGGTCTTGTCCATCACATCATTCTTCTAATGATGTGATCCCGTTGATCAAATGACAACTCATGTCCATGGCTAGGAAACATAACCATCTTTGATCAATGAGCTAGTCTAGTAGAGGCATACTAGGGACACTCTGTTTTGTCTATGTATTCATACATGTACTAAGTTTCCGGTTAATACAATTCTAGCATGAATAATAAACATTTATCATGATATAAGGAAATAAATAATAACTTTATTATTGCCTCTAGGGCATATTTCCTTCAGTCTCCCACTTGCACTAGAGTCAATAATCTAGTTCACTTCTCCATGTGATTTAAGACCGATAGTTCATATCGTTATGTGAATAACACCCATTGTTCACATCACTATGTGACCAACACCCAAAGGGTTTACTAGAGTCAATAATCTAGTTCACATCGCTATGTGCTTAATACCCAAGAGTAATAAGGTGTGATCATGTTTTGCTCGTGAGAGAAGTTTAGTCAACGGGTCTGTTACATACAGATCCGTATGTATTTCGCAAATTTCTATGTCTACAATGCTCTGCATGGAGCTACTCTAGCTAATTGCTCCCACTTTCAATACGCATCCATATTGATACTTAGAGTCATCTGGATTTAGTGTCAAAGCTTGCATCGGCGTAACCCTTTACGACGAACTCTTTATCACCTCCATAATCGGGAAACATTTCCTTAGTCATCCAATTACTAAGGATAATTTTGACCGCTGTACAGTGATCTACTCTTGGATCACTATTGTACCTCCCTGTCAAACTCATGGCAAGGTACACAACGTGTTTTGTACACAGCATGGCATACTTTATAGAACCTATGGCTGAGGCATGGGGAATGACTTTCATTCTCTCTATATTTTTCTGCCGTGGTCTGGCTTTGAGTCTTACTCAACTTCACACCTTACAAGTCAGGCAAGAACTCCTTCTTTGACTGATCCATTTTGAACTACTTCAAAATCTTATCAAGGTATGTACTCATCGAAAGTCTTATCAAGCGTCTTGATCTATCTCTATAGATCTTGATGCCCAATATGTAAGCAGCTTCAGCAAGGTCTTTCTTTGAAAAACTCCTTTCAAACACTCATTTATGCTTTCCAAAAAATTCTACATCATTTCCGATTGACAATATATCATTCACATATACTTATCAGAAAGTTTGTAGTGCTCCCACTCACTTCTTGTAAATACAGGCTTCACCGCAAGTCTGTATAAATCTATATGCTTTGATCAACTTATCAAAGCGTATATTCCAACTCCGAGATGCTTGCACCAGTCCATAGATGGATCGCTGGAGCTTGCACATTTTGTTAGCACCTTTAGGATTGACAAAACCTTCTGGTTGCATCATATACAAGTCTTCTTTAATAAATCCATTAAAGAATGCAGTTTTGTTATCCATTTGCCAGATTTCATAAAATGCGGCAATTACTAACATGATTCGGACAGACTTAAGCATCGCTACGGGTGAGAAAGTCTCATCGTAGTCAACTCCTTGAACTTGTCAAAACACTTTCGCAACAAGTCGAGCTTTGTAAACAGTAACATTACCGTTTGCGTCGGTCTTCCTCTTGAAGATCCATTTATTTTCGATGGCTTGCCGATCATCGGGCAAGTCAACCAAAGTCCATACTTTGTTCTAATACATGGATCCCATCTCAGATTTCATGGTCTCAAGCCATTTTGCGGAATCTGGGCTCATCATCGCTTCCTCATAGTTCGTAGGTTCATCATGGTCTAGTAACATGACTTCCAGAACTGGGTTGCCGTACCACTCTGGTGCGGAACGAACTCTGGTCGATCTAAGAAGTTCAGCAGAAACTTCATCTGAAGTTTCATGATCATCATCATTAGCTTCCTCACTAATTGGTGTAGGAATCACTGGAACGAGTTTCTGTGATGTACTACCTTTCCAATTCGGGAGAAGGTACAATTACCTCATCAAGTTCTACTTTCCTCCCACTCACTTCTTTCGAGAGAAACTCCTTCTCTAGAAAGGATCCACTCTTAGCAACAAAGACCTTGCCTTAGGATCTGTGATAGAAGGTGTACCCAACAGTTTCTTTTTGGGTATCCTATGAAGATTTACTTCTCCGATTTGGGTTCGAGCTTATCATGTTGAAACTTTTTCACATAAGCATCGCAGTGCCAAACTTAAAGAAATGACAGCTTAGGTTTCTCGTCAAACCACAGTTCATACGGTGTCATCTCCACGGATTTAGATGGTGCCCTATTTAACGTCAATGTAGCTGTCTCTAATGCATAACCCCAAAAGCGATAGTAGTAGATCGGTAAGAGACATCATCGATCGCACCATATCTAATAAAGTACGGTTATGATGTTCGGACACACCATTACACTATGGTGTTCCAGATGGCGTGAGTAGTGAAACTATTTCACATTGTTTTTACTGAAGGCCAAACTCGCTAACTCAAATATTTTACCTCTACGATCATATCGTAGAAACTCTTATTTTCTTGTTACGATGATTCTCCACTTCACTCTGAAATTCTTTGAACTTTTCAAATGTTTCAGACTTGTGCTTCATTAAGTAGATATACCCATATCTGCTCAAATCATCAGTGAAGGTCAGAAAATAACGATACCCGCCGCGAGCTTCAACACTCATTGGTCCATATACATCTGTAGGTATGATCTCCAACAAATCTGTTGCTCGCTCCACAGTTCCGGAGAACGGAGTTTTAGTCATCTTGCCCATGAGGCATGGTTCGCAAGCACCAAGTGATTCATAATCAAGTGATTCCAAAAGTCCATCACTATGGAGTTTCTTCATGCGTTTTACACCAATATGACCTAAACGGCAGTGCCACAAATAAGTTGCACTATCATTATTAACCTTGCATCTTTTGGCTTCAATATTATGAATATGTGTATCACCACGATCGAGATCCAACAAACTATTTTCATTGGGTGTATGAACATAGAAGGTTTTATTCATGTAAACAGAACAACAATTATTCTCTAACTTATATGAATAACCGTATTGCAATAAACATGATCAAATCATATTCATGCTCAACACCAAATAACACTTATTTAGGTTCAACACTAATCCCGAAAGTATAGGGAGTGTGCGATGATGATCATATCAATCTTGGAACTACTTCCAATACACATCGTCACTTCATCCTTTAACTAGTTTCTTGTAGTGATACTAGGGACACTCTGCTTTGTCTATGTATTCACACATGTACTAAGTTTCCGGTTAATACAATTTTAGCATGAATAATAAACATTTATGATGATATAAGGAAATACAAATAACAACTTTATTATTGCCTCTAGGGCATATTTCCTTCAAATTCATATTCTCATCTTGGCCACAAGCATAGCAAGCATCAATTTCATCAAAAAGGGATATTTAAAACGAATACAAGGGATCATAGCAATCATCATAGCATTCATTCTTCGGTAGGCACGAAGGGAAATTAAAAAATGTATGAGTTGAAGAGTTACTCTCATTAGAAGGTGGGCACGGGTAGCTAATCCGATCTTCCTCCTTTTGTTCTTCGCTCTCATCCTCATCTTTTTCATCTAATGAGCTCACAGTGTCATTAATTTCTTCTTCCATAGATTCCTGCAAAATATTAGTCTCTTCTTGGACAGCGGAGACCTTCTCAATAAACGCATCAATATTGGAGTTATATTCATAATTCAAAT
Source organism: Secale cereale (assembly GCA_902687465.1). Taxonomy (NCBI): domain Eukaryota; kingdom Viridiplantae; phylum Streptophyta; class Magnoliopsida; order Poales; family Poaceae; genus Secale; species Secale cereale. Next base: position 74,507,297 of record LR738716.1, read on the forward strand.
AGCAACATTTCGATATAGCAAGATTTTCAGGCCTATAAACATCATCATGAAAAGCATCATATTTTTTAAACAGAGATTCAATTTCATAAGCATCCATAAAAGCAACAAATTCTTCTATTTGTTCCACATCATAATAATCATATATACCATTAACATAAGATGCTAAGGTTTCATTATCATTAAATTTGCATGAAAAGGGAAGGTGTGGAGCCTTCATCCTAGAGCAACAAGTATAATCATATCTCAAGCATAGTTGTCGAGCATACCAATACAACATATCAATTTGATCCCATAATAGTTTCCCTTTTTGTGTCAGCGATAATCCCTAAAGTATTCACATTGATACAATGTTACTCCCATTATAGAGTTGAATGGGGTTTTCTCAGGATTATCAAAGTACTACATAATATCTTTCACATATTGAGAATCGAGGGTTTTAGGAGGTTCCCCATCTCCATGAGTAGCAAGTACACCTAATTTTTTTGGTATTTCGTGTTCCATATCCATAACTAAAGATAGAGAACAACTTAGAACAGAAAATAAAATATACTTAGTGATAAAGCAAACAAGCACACACGAGAATATTCACCCCACGCTATTGCTCCCCGGCAACGGCGCCAGAAAAAGGTCTTGATAACCCACAAGTATAGGGGATCAATTGTAGCCTCTTTCGATAAGTAAGAGTGTCGAACCCAACGAGGAGCTAAAGGTAGAACAAATATTCCCTCAAGTTCTATTGACCACCGATACAACTCTACGGACGCTTGACATTCGCTTTACCTAGTACAAGTATAAAACTAGAAGTACTTTGTGGGTGTAACGGGATAGGTTTGCAAGAATATAAAGAGCACGTAAATAAAAACTAGGGGTTGTTTAGATAAAGAAGCAATAAAGTTAGTATAGCGAGTGTGGAAAAAAGGTGGTAGGAGTTGTGAAATTGTCCCTAAGCAATTGACTACGTTACTAGACCGATAGCAAGTTTTATGTGGGAGAGGCCACAGCTAGCATGTCATCCCTGACTTGGAGTTCTATGCACTTATGATTGGAACTATTAGCAAGCATCCTCAACTACTAATGTTCATTAAGGTAAAACCCAACCATAGCATTAAGATATATTGGCCCCCCTTCAATCCCGTATGCATCAATTTATATGCTAGGTTGAAGCTTCTGTCACTCTTGCCCTCCAATACATAGTCCTATCAACATACAACTAACCCTATGGTGTGATCCACACGCACGCTCATATGATGGGCACCAAAGGACAGCAACATAACCACAAGCAAATTAAACCAATCATAGCAATTCACCAATTACCGATAGGACAACGAAAATCTACTCGGACATCATAGGGTGGCAACACATCATTGGATAATAATATGAAGCATAAAGCACCATGTTCAAGTAGAGGGTATAGCGGGTTGCGGGAGAGTGGACCGTTGTAGATAGATGCGGGAAGGTGATGAAGATGTTGGTGAAGATGACAGAGGTGTTGGTGTAGATCGCCGTCGCACGATGATGGCCCCGGTGGCACTCCGGCGCCCGTAAGCGATGGGGAAAGAGCCCCCCTCCTTCTCCTTCTTCCTTGGCCTTCTCCCTACGTGGGAGGAGGGTTATCCCTCTGGTCCATTGCTTCCATGGCGGAGGAGGGGCGAGAGCCCCTCCGAGATTGGATTTGTCTCTCTGTCTCTCTCTGTTTCTGCGTTCTTAGATTCTAGCATTTCACCGTTTCTTATATTCCCAGAGATCCGTAATTCCGATTGGGCTGATTTTTTTACACGATTTCTATCCGGATATTAGCTTTCTTGCGGCGAAAGAAGGGCACCAACTGCCTTACGGGGTGGCCACGAGGGTCAGGGGCGCGCCTGACCCCTTAGGGCGCGCCCTTGCCTCGTGGCCCCCTCGGGCATCGTCTTGCGTTGATTCTTCTTCCCAAAATTCATAAATAATCCTAAAAAATCTCCGTCCGTTTTTATACCATTTGGACTCCGTTTGATATGGAAATTCTGCGATACAAAAAACATGCAACAAACAGGAACTGGCACTGGGCACTGGATCAATATGTTAGTCCCAAAAATAGTATAAAAAGTTGCCAAAAGTATATGAAAGTTGTATAATATGGGCATGGAACAATCAGAAATTATAGATACGACGGAGATGTATCAGTCATCTTGTCGTGTCATTTCGTCGATGCCACCAATTACTAGTTACCAAAGTGCAACATGTAGGCAATATCCAGCAAGTGAAGAAGTGCAACTTAGCACTAATTCTTTTAAGCACCAAGTTCAATGAGTTAAAACAGCAACACATCACTCATGATATAGAGTTGATATAACAACAACATGTCACTCATGATCTAGAGTTGATATAACAGCAACATATCACTGGTTCAAGTACCACAACCAAGTTTACGAATTAACAGCAAAACACTCACTATTTGGAAGTGCAACACAACACTCATGATCTAACAGCAACACAGCACACAAATTTTAGTGATTTCCACTTGCGGTGAAGTAATCATCCCACCTTGTAGACTTCATCTTCCTCTTATGTCCATGAGAAGGTCCAGCTACACCATGACTTGCATCAACTCTTGAAGCAGAATATGGAGCCATAGCAGCAGCTCTTGTGCTGGGTGTTGATCTGGTTGTCTTGGCGGCAGCAATTCCAACAGCTCCAGGAGCATTAGTCTTGGCATCAGCTTTGGGAGTAGCATGTGTGGGAGCAGGAGATGGTTGAGCAGTAGCTCTTGTTGTAGCAGTTCTTGGGGGCTTAGGAGCAGCTTGAGTCTTGGTAGCTCCTGTTGAACCAGAGCTCAGGTTGCTCCTATTGGGCTAAAAAGATACAGGAAATTTAGTACAAATAAATAATGTTCAATGTAAAATGAAAAGATAGAAAAGTAGTGTACTTGATGCTTGTTCTTTCTCATCAGAAGTGCATGCTTAAGTGCATATCCACAATTGGTGTATCTATGACCCTCTTTACCACAATTGCTACATGATATAGTGCCAACTCTAGAGGTATTTTTGGGCTTGGGCACCTCAAACTGACCCTTTCTTATCTTGGTCTGCTTTCTTCCCTTCTTCTTCTTGAAAACTCGAGAGGGGGGATATCTCATTTGTGTCTTTATCCAAAGATCAGGGCCAGGAACTGGGAATATAATAGGATTGTATGTTGGCATGTACATTTCTTTCTTGAAAAATGTAGAGACAAAATCCTCTGGATGCTGCTTTGATTTATATATGGCAGACACAACATGGTGGCAGGAGATTGTTGTCATGTCCCATCCTCTACACCCACATGTCATTCGTGCCAAATTTACATCATAAGCATTTTCCGCACTCTGAACCTAATAAAGATCTGGACCAGCCATTTGTGCCTTGCAGTTCCTACCCCACTTCTTTGACTCCTCCAACTTCTCTGAGTATGTTGGAGTTATCTCCCACCTAGCATTTTGCCCCCTATTCTATTATCATTGTACTTAACCATCAACTTGGTCCTGGTACCTTCACACATGGTCTGGATTGGTTTCCCCCTTACATCCAAGATCATCCTATTGTATACTTCACTTAAATTGTTGACAACCAGGTCTGTCTTGCAATTAGTGTCCATTGCCCACCTAGCCCATGTTTTCACCTCTATATTACTTAGCCACTCCCAAGCCTCTTCGCTCTCTTGTCTCAAGTTCTCCATTTTAACATCAAACACATGTCTTGTATAATAATATGCAGCACCATCCATATACTTTTTAAGTTCCTCCCCTCTAAACCCAGCACTTTGAAAATTAGCATATATGTGTCTTAAACAGTATCTCTAAGGAAGATTTGGAAAGATTGCATTTATGGCATTTATATAAGTCCCTCCTCACATGCAAATGCATAGTAAATACTTAGTAAACATGTACATCGGAGAGTAGAAAAAATTACATATGACAGCATGCACAATTAAGGAGAGCAGCAATATAAATTAGAGCCCTAGAACTAACCTTCTGCCTATCAAAGATGATTGTATAGTATCCAAATTAGTCCTAGCCATCTCCGGCCCGGCCCTGTCGGCCCACCCAGGCCCGGTCCTAAAATCCAGGGCCTAGGCCCGATGGGCTTGTCCGCGGACCAGGCTTGGACCTGAGTTTTGAGCCCACCAGTAGGGCTTGGACGAGCTTGGGCTTGGCATATTGGCATTTTAAGGAAGAGGCCCAGCCCATGGCCCTAAGCCCTAAGGGATTTTTAGGGCTTTTTACCAGAAGGGCCGGGCTTGGGCTTGAAAAGTAGGCCCGATGGTAGGGCCTAGGTGGGCCTGGGCCTCAGTTTTCTACCGTGGGCTTTTTTAGGACCGGCCCGGCCCGGCCCATGGCCAGGTATATGTTGGGGAACGTAGTATTTTAAAATTTTCCTACGATCACGCAAGATCTATCTACCAGATGCATAGCAACGAGAGGGAAGAGTGTGTCTACGTACCCTCGTAGACCGGAAGCGGAAGCGTCAAGTGACGCGGTTGATGTAGTCGAACTTCTTCGCGATCCAACCGATCAAGCACCGAACGTACGGCACCTCCGCGTTCAGCACACGTTCAGCTTGATGACGTCCCACGAGCTCTTGATCCAGTTGAGCTTCACGGGAGAGTTTCGTCAGCACGATGGCGTGGTGACGGATATGATGTATCTACCGGCGCAGGGCTTCGCCTAAGCACTGCGATGGTATGACCGAGGTGTGTTTCTGTGGAGGGGGGCACCGCACACGGCTAGAACAATTCAACTTGTGTGTCTATGGGGTGCCCCCTCCTCCGTATATAAAGGAGCAAAGGAGAGGCCGGCCCTAGAGGGGGTGTGCCATGTATGGGGAGTCCTACTAGGACTCCCAAGTCCTAGTAGGATTCCCCTTTCCTTTCTGGAGTAGGAGAGAAGGAAAGAGGTGGAGAGGGAGAAGGAAAAGAGGGCTGCACCCCTTGTCCAATTCGGACCAGAGGGGGGCCGCGCGCCTCCTTCCTTTTGGCATTTCTCCTCTATTCCCGTATGGCCCAATAAGGCCCTTATACTCCGAAAAATACCCGAATCACTCAGAACCTTTCCGATGTCCGAATATAGTCGTCCAATATATCGATCTTTACGTCTCGACCATTTCGAGACTCCTCGTCATGTCCCCGGTCTCATCCGGGACTTCGAACTCCTTCGGTACATCAAAACTCATAAACTCATAATACCGATCGTCATCAAACGTTAAGCGTGCGGACCCTACGGGTTCGAGAACTATGTAGACATGACCGAGACTCATCTCCGGTCAATAACCAATAGCGGAACCTGGATGCTCATATTGGCTCCTACATATTCTACGAAGATCTTTATCGGTCAAACCGCATAACAACATACGTTGTTCCTTTTGTCATCGGTATGTTACTTGCCCGAGATTCGATCGTCGGTATCTCTATACCTAGTTCAATATCGTTACCGGCAAGTCTCTTTACTCGTTCTGTAATACATCATCTCGTGACTAACTCATTAGTCATTTGCTTGCAAGGCTTATTATGATGTGCATTACCGAGAGGGCCCAGAGATACCTCTCCGACACTCGGAGTGACAAATCCTATTCTTGATCTATGCCAACACCACGAATACTTTCGGAGACACCTGTAGAGCATCTTTATGATCACCCAGTTACGTTGTGACGTTTGATAGCACACAAGGTGTTCCTACGGTATTCGGGAGTTGCATAATCTCATAGTCATAGGAACATGTATAAGTCATGAAGAAAGCAATAGCAGTAAAACTTAAACGATCAAAGTGCTAAGCTAACGGATGGGTCTTGTCCATCACATCATTCTTCTAATGATGTGATCCCGTTGATCAAATGACAACTCATGTCCATGGCTAGGAAACATAACCATCTTTGATCAATGAGCTAGTCTAGTAGAGGCATACTAGGGACACTCTGTTTTGTCTATGTATTCATACATGTACTAAGTTTCCGGTTAATACAATTCTAGCATGAATAATAAACATTTATCATGATATAAGGAAATAAATAATAACTTTATTATTGCCTCTAGGGCATATTTCCTTCAGTCTCCCACTTGCACTAGAGTCAATAATCTAGTTCACTTCTCCATGTGATTTAAGACCGATAGTTCATATCGTTATGTGAATAACACCCATTGTTCACATCACTATGTGACCAACACCCAAAGGGTTTACTAGAGTCAATAATCTAGTTCACATCGCTATGTGCTTAATACCCAAGAGTAATAAGGTGTGATCATGTTTTGCTCGTGAGAGAAGTTTAGTCAACGGGTCTGTTACATACAGATCCGTATGTATTTCGCAAATTTCTATGTCTACAATGCTCTGCATGGAGCTACTCTAGCTAATTGCTCCCACTTTCAATACGCATCCATATTGATACTTAGAGTCATCTGGATTTAGTGTCAAAGCTTGCATCGGCGTAACCCTTTACGACGAACTCTTTATCACCTCCATAATCGAGAAACATTTCCTTAGTCATCCAATTACTAAGGATAATTTTGACCGCTGTACAGTGATCTACTCTTGGATCACTATTGTACCTCCCTGTCAAACTCATGGCAAGGTACACAACGTGTTTTGTACACAGCATGGCATACTTTATAGAACCTATGGCTGAGGCATAGGGAATGACTTTCATTCTCTCTATATTTTTCTGCCGTGGTCTGGCTTTGAGTCTTACTCAACTTCACACCTTACAAGTCAGGCAAGAACTCCTTCTTTGACTGATCCATTTTGAACTACTTCAAAATCTTATCAAGGTATGTACTCATCGAAAGTCTTATCAAGCGTCTTGATCTATCTCTATAGATCTTGATGCCCAATATGTAAGCAGCTTCAGCAAGGTCTTTCTTTGAAAAACTCCTTTCAAACACTCATTTATGCTTTCCAAAAAATTCTACATCATTTCCGATTGACAATATATCATTCACATATACTTATTAGAAAGTTTGTAGTGCTCCCACTCACTTCTTGTAAATACAGGCTTCACCGCAAGTCTGTATAAATCTATATGCTTTGATCAACTTATCAAAGCGTATATTCCAACTCCGAGATGCTTGCACCAGTCCATAGATGGATCGCTGGAGCTTGCACATTTTGTTAGCACCTTTAGGATTGACAAAACCTTCTGGTTGCATCATATACAAGTCTTCTTTAATAAATCCATTAAAGAATGCAGTTTTGTTATCCATTTGCCAGATTTCATAAAATGCGGCAATTACTAACATGATTCGGACAGACTTAAGCATCGCTACGGGTGAGAAAGTCTCATCGTAGTCAACTCCTTGAACTTGTCGAAACCCTTTCGCAACAAGTCGAGCTTTGTAAACAGTAACATTACCGTTTGCGTCGGTCTTCCTCTTGAAGATCCATTTATTTTCGATGGCTTGCCGATCATCGGGCAAGTCAACCAAAGTCCATACTTTGTTCTAATACATGGATCCCATCTCAGATTTCATGGTCTCAAGCCATTTTGCGGAATCTGGGCTCATCATCGCTTCCTCATAGTTCGTAGGTTCATCATGGTCTAGTAACATGACTTCCAGAACTGGGTTGCCGTACCACTCTGGTGCGGAACGAACTCTGGTCGATCTACGAAGTTCAGCAGAAACTTCATCTGAAGTTTCATGATCATCATCATTAGCTTCCTCACTAATTGGTGTAGGAATCACTGGAACGAGTTTCTGTAATGTACTACCTTTCCAATTCGGGAGAAGGTACAATTACCTCATCAAGTTCTACTTTCCTCCCACTCACTTCTTTCGAGAGAAACTCCTTCTCTAGAAAGGATCCACTCTTAGCAACAAAGACCTTGCCTTAGGATCTGTGATAGAAGGTGTACCCAACAGTTTCTTTTTGGGTATCCTATGAAGATTTACTTCTCCGATTTGGGTTCGAGCTTATCATGTTGAAACTTTTTCACATAAGCATCGCAGTGCCAAACTTAAAGAAATGACAGCTTAGGTTTCTCGTCAAACCACAGTTCATACGGTGTCATCTCCACGGATTTAGATGGTGCCCTATTTAACGTCAATGTAGCTGTCTCTAATGCATAACCCCAAAAGCGATAGTAGTAGATCGGTAAGAGACATCATCGATCGCACCATATCTAATAAAGTACGGTTATGATGTTCGGACACACCATTACACTATGGTGTTCCAGATGGCGTGAGTAGTGAAACTATTTCACATTGTTTTTACTGAAGGCCAAACTCGCTAACTCAAATATTTTACCTCTACGATCATATCGTAGAAACTCTTATTTTCTTGTTACGATGATTCTCCACTTCACTCTGAAATTCTTTGAACTTTTCAAATGTTTCAGACTTGTGCTTCATTAAGTAGATATACCCATATCTGCTCAAATCATCAGTGAAGGTCAGAAAATAACGATACCCGCCGCGAGCTTCAACACTCATTGGTCCATATACATCTGTAGGTATGATCTCCAACAAATCTGTTGCTCGCTCCACAGTTCCGGAGAACGGAGTTTTAGTCATCTTGCCCATGAGGCATGGTTCGCAAGCACCAAGTGATTCATAATCAAGTGATTCCAAAAGTCCATCACTATGGAGTTTCTTCATGCGTTTTACACCAATATGACCTAAACGGCAGTGCCACAAATAAGTTGCACTATCATTATTAACCTTGCATCTTTTGGCTTCAATATTATGAATATGTGTATCACCACGATCGAGATCCAACAAACTATTTTCATTGGGTGTATGAACATAGAAGGTTTTATTCATGTAAACAGAACAACAATTATTCTCTAACTTATATGAATAACCGTATTGCAATAAACATGATCAAATCATATTCATGCTCAACACCAAATAACACTTATTTAGGTTCAACACTAATCCCGAAAGTATAGGGAGTGTGCGATGATGATCATATCAATCTTGGAACTACTTCCAATACACATCGTCACTTCATCCTTTAACTAGTTTCTTGTAGTGATACTAGGGACACTCTGCTTTGTCTATGTATTCACACATGTACTAAGTTTCCGGTTAATACAATTTTAGCATGAATAATAAACATTTATGATGATATAAGGAAATACAAATAACAACTTTATTATTGCCTCTAGGGCATATTTCCTTCAAATTCATATTCTCATCTTGGCCACAAGCATAGCAAGCATCAATTTCATCAAAAAGGGATATTTAAAACGAATACAAGGGATCATAGCAATCATCATAGCATTCATTCTTCGGTAGGCACGAAGGGAAATTAAAAAATGTATGAGTTGAAGAGTTACTCTCATTAGAAGGTGGGCACGGGTAGCTAATCCGATCTTCCTCCTTTTGTTCTTCGCTCTCATCCTCATCTTTTTCATCTAATGAGCTCACAGTGTCATTAATTTCTTCTTCCATAGATTCCTGCAAAATATTAGTCTCTTCTTGGACAGCGGAGACCTTCTCAATAAACGCATCAATATTGGAGTTATATTCATAATTCAAATAGCAACATTTCGATATAGCAAGATTTTCAGGCCTATAAACATCATCATGAAAAGCATCATATTTTTTAAACAGAGATTCAATTTCATAAGCATCCATAAAAGCAACAAATTCTTCTATTTGTTCCACATCATAATAATCATATATACCATTAACATAAGATGCTAAGGTTTCATTATCATTAAATTTGCATGAAAAGGGAAGGTGTGGAGCCTTCATCCTAGAGCAACAAGTATAATCATATCTCAAGCATAGTTGTCGAGCATACCAATACAACATATCAATTTGATCCCATAATAGTTTCCCTTTTTGTGTCAGCGATAATCCCTAAAGTATTCACATTGATACAATGTTACTCCCATTATAGAGTTGAATGGGGTTTTCTCAGGATTATCAAAGTACTACATAATATCTTTCACATATTGAGAATCGAGGGTTTTAGGAGGTTCCCCATCTCCATGAGTAGCAAGTACACCTAATTTTTTTGGTATTTCGTGTTCCATATCCATAACTAAAGATAGAGAACAACTTAGAACAGAAAATAAAATATACTTAGTGATAAAGCAAACAAGCACACACGAGAATATTCACCCCACGCTATTGCTCCCCGGCAACGGCGCCAGAAAAAGGTCTTGATAACCCACAAGTATAGGGGATCAATTGTAGCCTCTTTCGATAAGTAAGAGTGTCGAACCCAACGAGGAGCTAAAGGTAGAACAAATATTCCCTCAAGTTCTATTGACCACCGATACAACTCTACGGACGCTTGACATTCGCTTTACCTAGTACAAGTATAAAACTAGAAGTACTTTGTGGGTGTAACGGGATAGGTTTGCAAGAATATAAAGAGCACGTAAATAAAAACTAGGGGTTGTTTAGATAAAGAAGCAATAAAGTTAGTATAGCGAGTGTGGAAAAAAGGTGGTAGGAGTTGTGAAATTGTCCCTAAGCAATTGACTACGTTACTAGACCGATAGCAAGTTTTATGTGGGAGAGGCCACAGCTAGCATGTCATCCCTGACTTGGAGTTCTATGCACTTATGATTGGAACTATTAGCAAGCATCCTCAACTACTAATGTTCATTAAGGTAAAACCCAACCATAGCATTAAGATATATTGGCCCCCCTTCAATCCCGTATGCATCAATTTATATGCTAGGTTGAAGCTTCTGTCACTCTTGCCCTCCAATACATAGTCCTATCAACATACAACTAACCCTATGGTGTGATCCACACGCACGCTCATATGATGGGCACCAAAGGACAGCAACATAACCACAAGCAAATTAAACCAATCATAGCAATTCACCAATTACCGATAGGACAACGAAAATCTACTCGGACATCATAGGATGGCAACACATCATTGGATAATAATATGAAGCATAAAGCACCATGTTCAAGTAGAGGGTATAGCGGGTTGCGGGAGAGTGGACCGTTGTAGATAGATGCGGAAGGTGATGAAGATGTTGGTGAAGATGACAGAGGTGTTGGTGTAGATCGCCGTCGCACGATGATGGCCCCGGTGGCACTCCGGCGCCCGTAAGCGATGGGGAAAGAGCCCCCCTCCTTCTCCTTCTTCCTTGGCCTTCTCCCTACGTGGGAGGAGGGTTATCCCTCTGGTCCATTGCTTCCATGGCGGAGGAGGGGCGAGAGCCCCTCCGAGATTGGATTTGTCTCTCTGTCTCTCTCTGTTTCTACGTTCTTAGATTCTAGCATTTCACCGTTTCTTATATTCCCAGAGATCCGTAATTCCGATTGGGCTGATTTTTTTACACGATTTCTATCCGGATATTAGCTTTCTTGCGGTGAAAGAAGGGCACCAACTGCCTTACGGGGTGGCCACGAGGGTCAGGGGCGCACCTGACCCCTTAGGGCGCGCCCTTGCCTCGTGGCCCCCTCGGGCATCGTCTTGCGTTGATTCTTCTTCCCAAAATTCATAAATAATCCTAAAAAATCTCCGTCCGTTTTTATACCATTTGGACTCCGTTTGATATGGAAATTCTGCGATACAAAAAACATGCAACAAACAGGAACTGGCACTGGGCACTGGATCAATATGTTAGTCCCAAAAATAGTATAAAAAGTTGCCAAAAGTATATGAAAGTTGTATAATATTGGCATGGAATAATCAGAAATTATAGATACGACGGAGATGTATCAGTCATCTTGTCGTGTCATTTCGTCGATGCCACCAATTACTAGTTACCAAAGTGCAACATGTAGGCAATATCCAGCAAGTGAAGAAGTGCAACTTAGCACTAATTCTTTTAAGCACCAAGTTCAACGAGTTAAAACAGCAACACATCACTCCTGATATAGATTTGATATAACAACAACATGTCACTCATGATCTAGAGTTGATATAACAGCAACATATCACTGGTTCAAGTACCACAACCAAGTTTACGAATTAACAGCAAAACACTCACTATTTGGAAGTGCAACACAACACTCATGATCTAACAGCAACACAGCACACAAATTTTAGTGATTTCCACTTGTGGTGAAGTAATCATCCCACCTTGTAGACTTCATCTTCCTCTTATGTCCATGAGAAGGTCCAGCTACACCATGACTTGCATCAACTCTTGAAGCAGAATATGGAGCCATAGCAGCAGCTCTTGTGCTGGGTGTTGATCTGGTTGTCTTGGCGGCAGCAATTCCAACAGCTCCAGGAGCATTAGTCCTGGGAGCAGCTTTGGGAGTAGCATGTGTGGGAGCAGGAGATGGTTGAGCAGTAGCTCTTGTTGTAGCAGTTCTTGGGGGCTTAGGAGCAGCTTGAGTCTTGGTAGCTCCTGTTGAACCAGAGCTCATGTTGCTCCTATTGGGCTAAAAAGATACAGGAAATTTAGTACAAATAAATAATGTTCAATGTAAAATGAAAAGATAGAAAAGTAGTGTACTTGATGCTTGTTCTTTCTCATCAGAAGTGCATGCTTAAGTGCATATCCACAATTGGTGTATCTATGACCCTCTTTACCACAATTGCTACATGATATAGTGCCAACTCTAGAGGTATTTTTGGGCTTGGGCACCTCAAACTGACCCTTTCTTATCTTGGTCTGCTTTCTTCCCTTCTTCTTCTTGAAAACTCGAGAGGGGGGATATCTCATTTGTGTCTTTATCCAAAGATCAGGGCCAGGAACTGGGAATATAATAGGATTGTATGTTGGCATGTACATTTCTTTCTTGAAAAATGCAGAGACAAAATCCTCTGGATGCTGCTTTGATTTATATATGGCAGACACAACATGGTGGCAGGAGATTGTTGTCATGTCCCATCCTCTACACCCACATGTCATTCGTGCCAAATTTACATCATAAGCATTTTCCGCACTCTGAACCTAATAAAGATCTGGACCAGCCATTTGTGCCTTGCAGTTCCTACCCCACTTCTTTGACTCCTCCAACTTCTCTGAGTATGTTGGAGTTATCTCCCACCTAGCATTTTGCCCCCTATTCTTTTATTATTGTACTTAACCATCAACTTGGTCCTGGTACCTTCACACATGGTCTGGATTGGTTTCCCCCTTACATCCAAGATCATCCTATTGTATACTTCACTTAAATTGTTGACAACCAGGTCTGTCTTGCAATTAGTGTCCATTGCCCACCTAGCCCATGTTTTCACCTCTATATTACTTAGCCACTCCCAAGCCTCTTCGCTCTCTTGTCTCAAGTTCTCCATTTTAACATCAAACACATGTCTTGTATAATAATATGCAGCACCATCCATATACTTTTTAAGTTCCTCCCCTCTAAACCCAGCACTTTGAAAATTAGCATATATGTGTCTTAAACAGTATCTCTAAGGAAGATTTGGAAAGATTGCATTTATGGCATTTATATAAGTCCCTCCTCACATGCAAATGCATAGTAAATACTTAGTAAACATGTACACCGGAGAGTAGAAAAAATTACATATGACAGCATGCACAATTAAGGAGAGCAGCAATATAAATTAGAGCCCTAGAACTAACCTTCTGCCTATCAGAGATGATTGTATAGTATCCAAATTAGTCCTAGCCATCTCCGGCCCGGCCCTGTCGGCCCACCCAGGCCCGGTCCTAAAATCCAGGGCCTAGGCCCGATGGGCTTGTCCGCGGACCAGGCTTGGGCCTGAGTTTTGAGCCCACCAGTAGGGCTTGGACGAGCTTGGGCTTGGCATATTGGCATTTTAAGGAAGAGGCCCAGCCCATGGCCCTAAGCCCTAAGGGATTTTTAGGGCTTTTTACCAGAAGGGCCGGGCTTGGGCTTGAAAAGTAGGCCCGATGGTAGGGCCTAGGTGGGCCTGGGCCTCAGTTTTCTGCCGTGGGCTTTTTTAGGACCGGCCCGGCCCGGCCCATGGCCAGGTATATGTTGGGGAACGTAGTATTTTAAAATTTTCCTACGATCACGCAAGATCTATCTACCAGATGCATAGCAACGAGAGGGAAGAGTGTGTCTACGTACCCTCGTAGACCGGAAGCGGAAGCGTCAAGTGACGCGGTTGATGTAGTCGAACTTCTTCGCGATCCAACCGATCAAGCACCAAACGTACGGCACCTCCGCGTTCAGCACACGTTCAGCTTGATGACGTCCCACGAGCTCTTGATCCAGTTGAGCTTCACGGGAGAGTTTCGTCAGCACGATGGCGTGGTGACGGATATGATGTATCTACCGGCGCAGGGCTTCGCCTAAGCACTGCGATGGTATGACCGAGGTGTGTTTCTGTGGAGGGGGGCACCGCACACGGCTAGAACAATTCAACTTGTGTGTCTATGGGGTGCCCCCTCCTCCGTATATAAAGGAGCAAAGGAAAGGCCGGCCCTAGAGGGGGTGTGCCATGTATGGGGAGTCCTACTAGGACTCCCAAGTCCTAGTAGGATTCCCCTTTCCTTTCTGGAGTAGGAGAGAAGGAAAGAGGTGGAGAGGGAGAAGGAAAAGGGGGCTGCACCCCTTGTCCAATTCGGACCAGAGGGGGGCCGCGCGCCTCCTTCCTTTTGGCATTTCTCCTCTATTCCCGTATGGCCCAATAAGGCCCATATACTCCGAAAAATACCCGAATCACTCAGAACCTTTCCGATGTCCGAATATAGTCGTACAATATATCGATCTTTAGGTCTCGACCATTTCGAGACTCCTCATCATGTCCCCGGTCTCATCCGAGACTTCGAACTCCTTCGGTACATCAAAACTCATAAACTCATAATACCGATCGTCATCAAACGTTAAGCGTGCGGACCCTACGAGGTTCGAGAACTATGTAGACATGACCGAGACTCATCTCCGGTCAATAACCAATAGCGGAACCTGGATGCTCATATTGGCTCCTACATATTCTACGAAGATCTTTATCGGTCAAACCGCATAACAACATATGTTGTTCCTTTTGTCATCGGTATGTTACTTGCCCGAGATTCGATCGTCGGTATCTCTATACCTAGTTCAATATCGTTACCGGCAAGTCTCTTTACTCGTTCCGTAATACATCATCTCGTGACTAACTCATTAGTCATTTGCTTGCAAGGCTTATTATGATGTGCATTACCGAGAGGGCCCAGAGATACCTCTCCGACACTCGGAGTGACAAATCCTATTCTTGATCTATGCCAACACCACGAATACTTTCGGAGACACCTGTAGAGCATCTTTATGATCACCTAGTAACGTTGTGACGTTTGATAGCACACAAGGTGTTCCTACGGTATTCGGGAGTTGCATAATCTCATAGTCATAGGAACATGTATAAGTCATGAAGAAAGCAATAGCAGTAAAACTTAAACGATCAAAGTGCTAAGCTAACGGATGGGTCTTGTCCATCACATCATTCTTCTAATGATGTGATCCCGTTGATCAAATGACAACTCATGTCCATGGCTAGGAAACATAACCATCTTTGATCAATGAGCTAGTCTAGTAGAGGCATACTAGGGACACTCTGTTTTGTCTATGTATTCATACATGTACTAAGTTTCCGGTTAATACAATTCTAGCATGAATAATAAACATTTATCATGATATAAGGAAATAAATAATAACTTTATTATTGCCTCTAGGGCATATTTCCTTCAGTCTCCCACTTGCACTAGAGTCAATAATCTATTTCACTTCTCCATGTGATTTAAGACCGATATTTCATATCGTTATGTGAATAACACCCATTGTTCACATCACTATGTGACCAACACCCAAAGGGTTTACTAGAGTCAATAATCTAGTTCACATCGCTATGTGCTTAATACCCAAGAGTAATAAGGTGTGATCATGTTTTGCTCGTGAGAGAAGTTTAGTCAACGGGTCTGTTACATACAGATCCGTATGTATTTCGCAAATTTCTATGTCTACAATGCTCTGCATGGAGCTACTCTAGCTAATTGCTCCCACTTTCAATACGCATCCATATTGATACTTAGAGTCATCTGGATTTAGTGTCAAAGCTTGCATCGGCGTAACCCTTTACGACGAACTCTTTATCACCTCCATAATCGAGAAACATTTCCTTAGTCATCCAATTACTAAGGATAATTTTGACCGCTGTACAGTGATCTACTCCTGGATCACTATTGTACCTCCCTGTCAAACTCATGGCAAGGTACACAACGTGTTTTCCACACAGCATGGCATACTTTATAGAACCTATGGCTGAGGCATAGGGAATGACTTTCATTCTCTCTATATTTTTCTGCCGTGGTCTGGCTTTGAGTCTTACTCAACTTCACACCTTACAAGTCAGGCAAGAACTCCTTCTTTGACTGATCCATTTTGAACTACTTCAAAATCTTATCAAGGTATGTACTCATCGAAAGTCTTATCAAGCGTCTTGATCTATCTCTATAGATCTTGATGCCCAATATGTAAACAGCTTCACCAAGGTCTTTCTTTGAAAAACTCCTTTCAAACACTCATTTATGCTTTCCAGAAAATTCTACATCATTTCCGATTGACAATATGTCATTCACATATACTTATCAGAAAGTTTGTAGTGCTCCCACTCACTTCTTGTAAATACAGGCTTCACCGCAAGTCTGTATAAATCTATATGCTTTGATCAACTTATCAAAGCGTATATTCCAACTCCGAGATGCTTGCACCAGTCCATAGATGGATCGCTGGAGCTTGCACATTTTGTTAGCACCTTTAGGATTGACAAAACCTTCTGGTTGCATCATATACAAGTCTTCTTTAATAAATCCATTAAAGAATGCAGTTTTGTTATCCATTTGCCAGATTTCATAAAATGCGGCAATTACTAACATGATTCGGACAGACTTAAGCATCGCTACGGGTGAGAAAGTCTCATCGTAGTCAACTCCTTGAACTTGTCGAAACCCTTTCGCAACAAGTCGAGCTTTGTAAATGGTAACATTACCGTTTGCGTCGGTCTTCCTCTTGAAGATCCATTTATTTTCGATGGCTTGCCGATCATCGAGCAAGTCAACCAAAGTCCATACTTTGTTCTAATACATGGATCCCATCTCAGATTTCATGGTCTCAAGCCATTTTGCGGAATCTAGGCTCATCATCGCTTCCTCATAGTTCGTAGGTTCATCATGGATTAGTAACATGACTTCCAGAACTGGGTTGCCGTACCACTCTGGTGCGGAACGAACTCTGGTCGATCTACGAAGTTCAGCAGAAACTTCATCTGAAGTTTCATGATCATCATCATTAGCTTCCTCACTAATTGGTGTAGAAATCACTGGAACGAGTTTCTGTGATGTACTAGCTTTCCAATTCGGGAGAAGGTACAATTACCTCATCAAGTTCTACTTTACTCCCACTCACTTCTTTCGAGAGAAACTCCTTCTCTAGAAAGGATCCACTCTTAGCAACAAAGACCTTGCCTTAGGATCTGTGATAGAAGGTGTACCCAACAGTTTATTTTTGGGTATCCTATGAAGATTTACTTCTCCGATTTGGGTTCGAGCTTATCATGTTGAAACTTTTTCACATAAGCATCGCAGTGCCAAACTTAAAGAAATGACAGCTTAGGTTTCTCGTCAAACCACAGTTCATACGGTGTCATCTCCACGGATTTAGATGGTGCCCTATTTAACGTGAATGTAGTTGTCTCTAATGCATAACCCCAAAAGCGATAGTAGTAGATCGGTAAGAGACATCATCGATCGCACCATATCTAATAAAGTACGGTTATGATGTTCGGACACACCATTACACTATGGTGTTCCAGATGGCGTGAGTAGTGAAACTATTTCGCATTGTTTTTACTGAAGGCCAAACTCGCTAACTCAAATATTTTACCTCTACGATCATATCGTAGAAACTCTTATTTTCTTGTTACGATGATTCTCCACTTCACTCTGAAATTCTTTGAACTTTTCAAATGTTTCAGACTTGTGCTTCATTAAGTAGATATACCCATATATGCTCAAATCATCAGTGAAGGTCAGAAAATAACGATACCCGCCGCGAGCTTCAACACTCATTGGTCCATATACATCTGTATGTATGATCTCCAACAAATCTGTTGCTCGCTCCACAGTTCCGGAGAACGGAGTTTTAGTCATCTTGCCCATGAGGCATGGTTCGCAAGCACCAAGTGATTCATAATCAAGTGATTCCAAAAGTCCATCACTATGGAGTTTCTTCATGCGTTTTACACCAATATGACCTAAACGGCAGTGCCACAAATAAGTTGCACTATCATTATTAACCTTGCATCTTTTGGCTTCAATATTATGAATATGTGTATCACCACGATCGAGATCCAACAAACTATTTTCATTGGGTGTATGAACATAGAAGGTTTTATTCATGTAAACAGAACAACAATTATTCTCTAACTTATATGAATAACCGTATTGCAATAAACATGATCAAATCATATTCATGCTCAACACCAAATAACACTTATTTAGGTTCAACACTAATCCTGAAAGTATAGGGAGTGTGCGATGATGATCATATCAATCTTGGAACTACTTCCAATACACATCGTCACTTCATCCTTTAACTAGTTTCTGTTCATTATGCAACTCCCATTTCGAGTTACTACTCTTTAGCAACTTGAACCAATATCAAATACCGAGGGGTTGCTATGAACACTAGTAAAATACACATCAATAATCTGTATATCAAATATACCTTTGTTCACTTTGCCATCCTTCTTATCCGCAAAATATCTAGGGCAGTTCCACTTCTAGTGACCATTTCCTTTGCAGTAGAAGCACTTGTTTCAGGCTTGAGTTTAGCTTTGGGTTTCTTCACGGGAGTGACAACTTGCTTGTCATTCTTCTTGAAGTTCCCCTTCTATCCCTTTGCCCTTTACTTGAAACAAGGGGGTTGGTTAACCATCAACACTTGATGCTCTTTCTTGATTTCTACCTTCGCCGATTTCAACATCGTGAAGAGCTCGGGAATTACTTTCGTCATCCCTAGCATATTATAGTTCATCACAAAGTTTTACTAACTTGGTGATAGTGACTAGAGAACTTTTTCAATTACTATCTTATCTGGAAGATTAACTCCCACTTGATTCAAGTAATTGTAGTACCCAGACAATCTGAGCACATGCTCACTGGTTGAGCTATTCTCCTCCATCTTGTAGGCAAAGTACTGTCAGAAGTCTTATACCTCTCGACACGGGCATGGGTATGAAATACTAATTTCAACTCTTGGAACATCTCATATGCTCTGTGGCGTTTCAAAACGTTTTTGAAGTCCCGGTTATAAGCCGTAAAGCATGGTGCACTAAACTATCAAGTAGTCATCATATCGAGCTTTTGTCAAAACGTTCATAACGTCTACATCTGCTCCCGCAATAGGTCTATCACCTAGCGGTGCATCAAGGACATAATTCTTCTGTGCAGCAATGAGGATAATCCTCAGATCACGGAACAATTCCGCATCATTGCTACTAACATCTTTCAACTTGGTTTTCTCTAGGAACATATAAAAAATAAACGTGGAGCAACATCGCGAGCTATTGATCTACAACATAGATATGCTAATACTACTAGGACTAAGTTCATGATAAATTAAAGTTCAATTAATCATATTACTTAAGAACTCCCACTTAGATAGACATCCCTCCGGTCATCTAAATGATCACGTGATCCAAATCAACTAAACCATGTCCGATCATCACGTGAGATGGAGTAGTTTCAATGGTGAACATCTTATGTTGATCATATCTACTATATGATTCACGCTCGACCTTTCGGTCTCCAGTGTTCCGAGGCCATATCTGCATATGCTAGGCTCGTCAAGTTTAACCCGAGTATTCTGCGTGTGCAAAACTGGCTTATACCCGTTGTATTTGAACGTAGAGCTTATCACACCCGATCATCACGTGGTGTCTCGGCACGACGAACTTTCGCAACGGTGCATACTCAGGGAGAACACTTATACCTTGAAATTTAGTAAGGGATCATCTTATAATGCTACCGTCGTTCTAAGCAAAATAAGAAGCATAATAAGATAAACATCACATGCAATCAAAATATGTGACATGATATGGCCATCATCATCTTCTGCTTTTGATCTCCATCTCCAAAGCACCTTCATGATCACCTTCGTCACCGGCGCGACACCTTGATCTCCATTGTAGCATCGTTGTCGTCTCGCCAACTATTGCTTCTACGATTATCGCTACTGCTTAGTGATAAAGTAAAGCAATTACATGGCGATTGCATTTCATACAATAAAGCGACAACCATATGGCTCCTGCCAGTTGCCGATAACATTACAAAACATGATCATCTCATACAAAACCGTATAACTCATCATGTCTTGACCATATCACATCACAACATGCCCTGCAAAAACAAGTTAGACGTCCTCTACTTTGTTGTTGCAAGTTTTACGTGGCTACTACGGGCTTAGCAAGAACCGTTCTTACCTACGCATACAAAACCACAACGATGTTTCGTCAAGTATGTGCTGTTTTAACCTTCACAAGGACCTGGGCGTAGCCACACTTTATTCAGCTAAAGTGAGAGAGACAGACACCCGCCAGTCACCTTTAAGCAACGAGTGCTCATAACGGTGAAACCAGTCTCGCGTAAGCGTACGCGTAATGTCGGTCTGGGCCGCTTCATCTCACAATACCGCCGAAGCAAAGTATGACATGCTGGTAAGCAGTATGACTAGTATCGCCCACAACTCATTGTGTTCTACTCGTGCATATCATCTACGCATAGACCTGGCTCTGATGCCACTGTTGGGGAACGTAGTATTTTAAAATTTTCCTACGACCACGCAAGATCTATCTACCAGATGCATAGCAACGAGAGGGAAGAGTGTGTCTACGTACCCTCGTAGACCGGAAGCGGAAGCGTCAAGTGACACGGTTGATGTAGTCGAACTTCTTCGCGATCCAACCGATCAAGCACCGAACGTACGGCACCTCCGCGTTCAGCACACGCTCAGCTTGATGACGTCCCACGAGCTCTTGATCCAGTTGAGCTTCAGGGAAGAGTTTCGTCAGCACGATGGCGTGGTGACGGATATGATGTATCTACCGGCGCAGGGCTTCGCCTAAGCACTGCGATGGTATGACCGAGGTGTGTTTCTGTGGAGGGGGGCACCGCACACGGCTAGAACAATTCAACTTGTGTGTCTATGGGGTGCCCCCTCCTCCGTATATAAAGGAGCAAAGGAGAGGCCGGCCCTAGAGGGGGTGTGCCATGTATGGGGAGTCCTACTAGGACTCCCAAGTCCTAGTAGGATTCCCCTTTCCGTTCTGGAGTAGGAGATAAGGAAAGAGGTGGAGAGGGAGAAGGAAAAGGGGGCTGCACCCTTGTCCAATTCGGACCAGAGGGGGGCCGCGCGCCTCCTTCCTTTTGGCATTTCTCCTCTATTCCCGTATGGCCCAATAAGGCCCATATACTCCGAAAAATACCCGAATCACTCAGAACCTTTCCGATGTCCGAATATAGTCGTCCAATATATCGATCTTTACGTCTCGACCATTTCGAGACTCCTCGTCATGTCCCCGGTCTCATCCGGGACTTCGAACTCCTTCGGTACATCAAAACTCATAAACTCATAATACCGATCGTCATCAAACGTTAAGCGTGTGGACCCTACGGGTTCGAGAACTATGTAGACATGACCGAGACTCATCTCCGGTCAATAACCAATAGCGGAACCTGGATGCTCATAATTGCTCCTACATATTCTACGAAGATCTTTATCGGTCAAACCGCATAACAACATACGTTGTTCCTTTTGTCATCGGTATGTTACTTGCCCGAGATTCGATCGTCGGTATCTCTATACCTAGTTCAATATCGTTACCGGCAAGTCTCTTTACTCGTTCCGTAATACATCATCTCGTGACTAACTCATTAGTCATTTGCTTGCAAGGCTTATTATGATGTGCATTACCGAGAGGGCCCAGAGATACCTCTCCGACACTCGGAGTGACAAATCCTATTCTTGATCTATGCCAACACCACGAATACTTTCGGAGACACCTGTAGAGCATCTTTATGATCACCCAGTTACGTTGTGACGTTTGATAGCACACAAGGTGTTCCAGGTATTCGGGAGTTGCATAATCTCATAGTCATAGGAACATGTATAAGTCATGAAGAAAGCAATAGCAGTAAAACTTAAACGATCAAAGTGCTAAGCTAACGGATGGGTCATGTCCATCACATCATTCTTCTAATGATGTGATCCCGTTGATCAAATGACAACTCATGTCCATGGCTAGGAAACATAACCATCTTTGATCAATGAGCTAGTCTAGTAGAGGCATACTAGGGACACTCTGTTTTGTCTATGTATTCATACATGTACTAAGTTTCCGGTTAATACAATTCTAGCATGAATAATAAACATTTATCATGATATAAGGAAATAAATAATAACTTTATTATTGCCTCTAGGGCATATTTCCTTCAGTATAATCCAAACTGACTCCACCAATAGCCATTTTCAATTGGGTCTGGAACCAACTCCAGCTAGGTGTGTCATGTACTTCAACCACACCAAAAGCAATAGGATAGATATTGTTATTACCATCCCTTGTAGTGGCAGCTAGAATTTGTTGTATTGTGCTCAGCTTTACAAAGCACCCATCCAAACCTGAAGTAATACACAATTTTAGGACTACAAAGATGATTAAATGTGCAATGAAAATAATTCGGGATTTGAAAACAATGAACATACCAATGAATGGCATGCATCCTTTCAAGAAACCTTCAATTGATGCTCCATGACACATGAACAACCTATGAAATCTGGGATTGGTACTTGGGTGCTCTTTCACAACTCTAGTAGTGACTATACATCTAGATCTAGGGTTTATGTCAAGCACTGTCTGAAGGTAGTCCCTGATTCTTGTGTACTGCCTTTCCTGATCACCCTGGACCATTGCCAAAGCTATTTTTCTTGCCCTGTATGCCTTGTTCCTGCCTACCTCCACACCAAACTTTTCCTTGGCGTTCTCTATCACAGTATCAACACATGTGCTAGGATCTGTCCTTAAGCTGCTCTGAATTGACTTTCCCCATACTTAATGGGCACCTTGCAGTTCTCACCAATTACAGGACATGTGTGCTATAGTTGAGTTTCTTTATGCAGAAGGTTTTCTCTTTTCCCACATGTGAGGCAGTCATATGAAAGTTGCAGCCCTCTTGAAGGCAGTCAACTATTATCATGTCCTTGCAATTCCTATGATAGTGAAAATTCCTCCTCCGAGTCACATGCAAGTTCACCGGAGCCCTTCTGAACTGATACACATCCTCGAAACACATCTGCCAACAAGTTTGATCTTCAGGTTGTTGCATTTCCTCCTTATACCACTTCCTCACTGCTCATCACTTCATAGCTCTTGATCTCTTGCCAGTATTTGGTACATATCTTATCTCCTCCTCATCTGATAATTCATATTTAACATCTTCCATGTTCTCATCAGAGGAGGGCACATAATCTGGTTCTATTGTTGCTGCAGAACTGCTCCAAGATCTGTCAGATGGCCCTCTTCTAACTGGTAGTTTTTGTGGTGGACCTTGCTGCACTAAAACCTCATCCTCATCTGAACTATCCTCCTCACAGAAAAGATCTTCTGGATTTGTATCAACTTCCATGTGGTACTTAGGATATTTTTTCTTCCTCTTTAGCTCACAAATCTCTTGCTTCAGTTCCGGATCATCAAGTTCTTCTCCTTCTGAACTATCATCAAGTTCTTCTCCTTCTGAACTATCATCAATTAGTTCTTTGTTGGGAATCATTGCATGGAAAACAAACAAAAAATCTACGCACGCGCAATGATCTATCCATGGAGATGCATAGCAACGAGAGGGAGAGTGTGTCTACGTACCCTCATAGACCGTAAGCAGAAGCGTTTCACAACGCGGTTGATGTAGTCGAACTTCTTCGTGCTTCAACCGATGAACTACCGAACACATGGCACATCCGCGTTCTGCACACGTTCATCTCGGTGACGTCCCTCGCCTTCTTGATCCAGCAATACGTCGAGGTAGTAGATGAGTTCTATCAGCACGACGGTGTGGTGATGGTGATGGTGAAGTGATATCCACCGGGCTTCTTCTAAGCACTACGAAAATATGACCGGGCTGTAAATGGTGGAGGGGGCGCCGCACACGGCTAGGCAATTGTCTAGTGTGTGCTAGGCGCCCCCCTCCTCATATATATAGGTGGGAGGGAGAGGGGAGAGGCCAAGGGGCGCCCCAAGTAGGTCTGAATCCAAATTGGGCTCCTGCCCTTGCCCCCCCTGCCATGTTTGTCGGAGGGGGAAGGAAAGAGGGGGAGAGGGAAGGAAGGGGGAATCCCATTCCACTCCTTCCTTTCCCTTCCCCTCTTTCCTTATCCTCCTAGGCCGGCCCATATGGGGGGCGCACCAGCCCCTTGTGGCTAGCTGGTATTGTCAGGGATATTACTAGCAGGTATAAACCGGCTAGTATAAACCGGATTATGGTAGTTTAGTCATATACTTGTAAATACCCAGTAGAAGTTACGGCCCATGAAGGCTTAGGGCCCATATGTAACATTATGGTTTGTAAACCGCCTGATTATGTAACTTGAGAGATAAGGAAGAAAGAGCAGAGACCGAGGCGGACACAAGTATGAGCCGGCCTCGGGACTCTATAAACCGGACTGGGCGTCACCTCTATATAAAGGGACGACCCGGCGACGGTTCAAGGGCAAGCAAGAAACAACCCGTCGAGACACAGGCAAGCAATCCGCAAACTGTTCACCGACGCCCAAGCAATACCAAACCAAACTAGACGTAGGCTTTTACCTTCCTCGAAGGGGCCGAACTAGTATAAAACCCTCTGTGTCCTTTGTGTGCTTTTAACCTCTTCAAGCTAACCCGTGCGATGGTTCCTCAGCTAAGTCCGTTAAACCGGACATCTGCCGTGTTAATTCCATGACAGTTGGCCCCACCGTGGGGCCTCCGCACGACGGTTTCGAGTTCTTGAAGGGCAGCTTTGAAGGGCTCAGGGGCTACGTGGTTGGCCGGATGACCAAGAGTCGCCGCGGCCGGATCTACATCGACGACGCAGGTTGGGGACCGGAGGCCGATTCAATTGAATACGGGTACCGGGTTCCCTTCGGCGACATCCACGTCTTCATCGGCAAGATCGGCGAACCGGGACCTAAGCCGGACGTCTTCCCCAACATCATCGAGCCGGCTCAGCGTGCGATATCGGCCCGGATTCAGCCCGCCATGAAGCACGTTTTCGTTGGAGCAGTTCACGGGGTTCAAGCCGAGGACGGATCGGATTCCGGTGGCGAGACAGTTATCTATTCCGATGATGAATCTTCATCCGGAGAAACTGAGTCTTTGTATTAGTTGCGGGACGGCCGGTCTGAGGGTGTGTCCGACGGAGACAGCATTCCGGACCCCTTTGATCCGCCAAACCGAGTGGCTGTCTTTATGGCCGGTTCACAACCTACGCCGCAGTCCACGATGAACGGGGCGATGACAGTAGAAGCTGGTGTAGGGGGGAGTGGCCAGGCCCTCTCGCCCTCTGACGCTCTATCCACCTTGATCGAGGAGTTCACCGCCCGAGCCATGGCAGAGGTAGCTCTAGCAGACAAGGCGCAACACGATGCAGAGCTCCTTCAGCTGAAGGGCCGGATTGATCAAGCAAAGGAAAATCTGAAGGCGGAGAAGGCTATGATAGCCATGAGGCAAGCAGAGTTGGATGATCAGGCTTTTCAGCTAAGCATGGAACAGGCCTCTGTACAGGGAGTAAGGAGTCGGAAATTCCAGTCTCGTCTACCGCCAGTTTACGAGACGACGAATCTCTTCAGGACGCCAGGAGTAGGAACCAGCAATGATCCAGCGACAAACCGGAGGGCGGCCCCGGCTAGGGATGAGCCGGTTCAGTAGCCCACTGCAGAGCAAGATCGGCGGGTCATGCCTGTGCCTCATATCCCGACCCCTCCGGGTCATTACTCAAACCCTTTGGACAACATTGTTGCTGCCGCTTCACTCCTGGCCGCTTTACCCATTGAAGGGACATCCCCCGTGGCATTGGAGGCACGCAGGGTCAAGGATCTGCTTAATACGGCATTAACACAACAGCAAGCGTATTCTTACAGCAGGGAGAGGCTCCATTCAACACCACGCCACAGCCGGAGTTACACTAGGCATTGGGAGGAACCAGAAGTGTCTAGTAGTGAACGCAGGCGACACCGTCATAGACAAAATAATCCGGCAGGCGCAGATGCACAAGCTCAGGATGCAAACCGGGTTAGATCTGCGGCCCGTGAGGAGGTCCGTCAAACGACGCCGGTTCACACAACCACAGCAGAGACAGGAGTCACAACAAGCTCCTTTGGGGTGCAATGTCTTATTCTCGCTTTACGGAGCGTGAAGCTGCCCAAGGATTTTAAAGGTCCACGTAAAGTGCCTAATTACACAGCAGATTTGGCTCCAGAAGCTTGGGTTGAGAGTTACGAGATGGCCATGGAGATGCTGGATGTGGATGAAGCGGCTTGCGCGAAATATTTCACCATCATGCTTGAAGGTACAACCCGGACTTGGCTAAAGGGGTTACCCCCTGATTCTATCGGATCGTGGGGAGAGCTACGTCGCCAGTTTATCAAAAACTTCAAGGATACATGCAAGCAGCCGATGTCAATAGTAGATCTGGCAGCCTGTGTACAAGGAGAACAGGAGTCTACAAGCGCATGGGTGCGGCGAGTATCAGAAATCTTGCACTCTTCGAATGGTATCAATCCCAGTACGGCAATAGTGACACTGGAAAACAATTGCCGGTTTGAGTCTCTAAAGTTAAAACTAGGACGGCTTAAACGGGATTGTAATGACATGGGAACTCTCATGAGTGCTCTGGTGAAGTACGGGGACTCCGACAACACTAAATATCCAGAAGCGGAGGGAGACAAGGCTGGAAAAATCAATAAACCTAGTAAACCAGCGCAGGCTAGTCCGGTTGGTACAAGCTTCTTAGGCAAGCGTAAGGCAGAGGGTGGCTCTGATTTCGTGGCCAATACCCAAGTTCAAGGGGGTTTTCAGCGCAATAAGGGCAAACCACCTCCACAAACCGGTGGAGGGAATGTTAGCTGGGAGCAGGAGTTAAATGAGCCTTGTCCGAAACATAGCACAAGGGAACGACCAGCAAAACACACTATAGGAGAATGCAAGCCTTTGATGGAAGCCATAATGAGCCGCTTCAGCTCTAACAACGGGCCTCCAAATGGCGGTTCAGGCCCGGGGTTTTACGGTCTGGGTCACCAGGGGAACGGCTCCGGATCAGGATACCGTGGCAACAACAGTGGTTATAATAACCGAGGCAATAATCAATATGGTCAAGGCGGTTACAGTAACCAAGGCAATCAGTAGCATGGTCAAGGTGGCTACAATAACCAAAACAACCGACAGCAGGGCCAGGGTAATCACAATAACCAAGGCGGTCAGCAGCGTCAGCAACAGCAGCAATCCGGATATCAGAGTAATCCGAAGGAGCTGAGTAGTGGGCAGTATCATGTGTTTACTACAAGTTTGTGTAAACGGGATCTGAAAGTTTTGAAGCGGGTGGTCCACGCGGTTGAACCGGCGACACCGCAATTCCTGCGCTGGTCAGAGCAGCCTATTGTGTGGAGCAGGGAGGATCACCCGTTACGAGTTGATAATCCGGGTCACTTGGCCTTGGTGGTAGCACCACAGGTGGGTGGCTACAAGTTCACTAAAGTTCTTATGGACGGCGGCAGCAGCATCAATATTCTGTATTATGAGACTTTCCGTCGTATGGGCTTGACGGATAAAAAACTAAGACAGTCAAACACGGTGTTTCATGGAGTAGTACCAGGTAAATCAGCTTACCCAGTTGGGAAAATTGACCTAGAAGTTACCTTTGGAGATGAACAGGATTCCAGGTCAGAGATGATAACTTTTGAAGTCGTCAAGATCCGGAGCCCTTATCATGCTCTGTTCGGGAGAACGGTTTATGCCAAGTTTATGGCCAGGCCGTGTTATGTTTATTTACAGCTCAAGATGCCGGGTCACAAAGGAACAATCACAGTTCATGGAAGTCGCAAGATTGCATTGGAGTGTGAAGAAGGAGACGCTGCTTACGCGGAGGCAGTATGTGCTACGGAGGAGTTAAAATTTTACAAGGACAACGTTGATCCGGCAGATATGTCCCCGTTGAAAAAACCAACTACGGAGAATGATCCAGCGTTGAAATTTAAGTCAGCAGAAGAGACCAAGCAAGTTGACTTTGTGCCAGGCGATTCATCCAAACAGTTCACTATCAGCGCTAACCTTGATCCCAAATAGGAAAGCGCGCTCATTGAGTTCATCCGTGAGAACCGGGATACCTTTGCATGGAAACCTTCTGAAATGCCATGTATACCGAGGGAACTCGCTGAGCACAGTCTTAACATTGATCCGAAGTTTAAACCGGTCAAGCAGTATCTGCGCCGCTTCAACGAAGAAAGGCGCAAGGCTATAGGAGAAGAAGTGGCCAGGCTTTTGGCTGCAGGGTTCATAGTTGAAGTTTTTCACCCGGAGTGGTTGGCTAATCCGGTGCTGGTGTTAAAGAAAAATGGAAAGTGGAGAATGTGTGTGGATTACACGGACCTAAACAAAGTTTGTCCAACTGATCCTTTTGCTCTCCCTCGCATTGATCAGATCATCGATGCTACAGCGGGATGTGAGCGATTATGTTTTTTGGATGCATATTCAGGGTATCACCAGATCAAGATGGCAGTTAAAGATCAGGAGAAGACATCCTTCATAACGCCTTTTGGTGCTTTTTGCTATGTTTCTATGCCCTTTGGGCTCAAGAGTGCTCAAGCAACTTATCAGCGTTGCGTGCAGAATTGTCTTAAGGGGCAGATAGGGAGGAATGTTCATGCCTATGTGGATGATATTGTGGTGAAATCAAGGAAGGAGGAGACGCTGATAGAGGACCTCAAAGAGACTTTTGACAATCTTCGAGCCTATAAAATGATGCTTAATCCGGAGAAGTGTGCTTTTGGTGTTCCGGCGGGCAAGCTCCTTGGATTCTTAGTGTCAAACAGAGGAATAGAAGCTAATCCGGAGAAGATCAAGGCAATTACATCTTTGACTAAACCGGCTTGCATCAATGATGTTCAGCTTATCGCCGGCCGGATCACAGCATTGAGCCGTTTCATCAGCCGTTTGGGAGAGAAGGCGATTCCGCTTTATCAGATGCTGAAAAAGACGGACCGGTTTATATGGAGTGATGAGGCAAACGCTGTGTTTGAGGATTTGAAGCGGCAGCTGGTAAAACCGCCGGTCCTGGCGGCCCCTGTAGATAATGAATCGTTGCTGTTATACGTCGCCGCCAATGCACGGGCAGTCAGTGTGGCAATCGTGGTGGAGCGCAAGGAAGCAGGGAAGGAATACCCAGTTCAGCGTCCGGTCTATTACGTCGGTGAAGTTCTCATTGAGTCCAAGCAAAGGTACCCATATTGGCAGAAGCTGGTATATGGTGTGTTCATGGCAAACCAGAAGTTGAAGCATTATTTCCAAGGCCATCCAATAACTGTTGTTAGTTCAGCACCATTGGGGGATATAATCCAGAACAGGGAAGCTACGGGCAGAGTGGCGAAGTGGGCCATTGAGCTCAGCCCACACGAATTGAAATATGTGCCACGCACCGCTATCAAATCTCAAGCATTGGTGGATTTCATCAATGATTGGACACAACTGCAAACACTAGAGGAGAAGCCGGATCTTACATACTGGACGATTCACTTTGACGGTTCAAGGCAGTTAGAAGGCTCGGGGGCTGGAGTTGTTTTAACTTCCCCGCGAGGAGACAAGTTTTGTTATGTCCTCCGTTTATTGTTTCCATGTACTAATAATGCAGCAGAGTATGAAGCATTGCTTCATGGCTTGCGGATGGCCAAGGAAATGAACTTGAGCCGGGTCAAGTGTTTCGGTGATTCAGATTTGGTGGCACAACAAGTATCCGGCAACTGGGATTCAAGAGATCCTCTCATGGCAACTTACAGACGAGAAGTGGAAGCAGTTGCAGGATATTTCAAAGGGTATCAGGTGGATCACATAGACCGGCGACGGAATGAAGCGGCCGATGCTTTAAGCCGGCTGGGTTCTCAACGTAGACCGGTACCACCGAATACTTTTTTGGATAAGATGCACAGTCCATCAGTTCAAGTACCATCGGAGGAAGACCTGGTTGTTCCTGATCTGGAGGCACAGCTAGTTGCGGCACTTCATGTTATTCCGGACTGGACTCTACCTTATCTGGCGTATCTAAGCCGGGGAGAGCTACCGGACGACGAGATCGAAGCACGACAGATAGTCCGGCGTTCTAAGTCCATGACAATTGCAAACGGAGAACTTCATCATTGCAGCGTTTCTGGAGCGTCTCTGCGGTGTGTATCAGCTGAGGAAGGTTGTGATATTCTTCGTGAGATCCATGAAGGGGATTGTGGCCATCATGCCAGTTCAAAATCCTTGGTGGCTAAGGCTTTTCAACATGGGTTCTATTGGTTGATAGCTCATGCTGATGCGGCGGATCTAGTCCGGAAGTGTGATGCTTGTCAGAAGTTTTCACGACGTGCTCTTGTTCCGGCACAGGAGCTCCGGATGATACCGATAACTTGGCCGTTCGCGACTTGGGGGCTTGATATGGTTGGACCTTTTAAGCGATCCCAAGATCAAAAGACTCATCTACTGGTGGATGTGGATAAATTTACAAAGTGGATTGAGGCAGAGCCTGTGAGCAAATGTGATGCGGCAACAGCGGTTAAGTTCATCAAAAAGGTACTTTTCCGGTTTGGCTTTCCACACAGCATCATCACAGACAACGACACCAATTTATCTAAGGGTGAGATGGAAGAATTTTGTCAACGGGAACATATTCGCCTAGACGTGTCTTCTGTGGCCCACCCTCAATCCAATGGTCAAGCTGAAAGAGCAAATCAGGAGATTTTGCGAGGTATCAAGCCCCGGCTTATGACTCCCTTACAAAGAACACCAGGGTGCTGGGTTGAGGAGTTACCTTCTGTCCTTTGGAGTATCAATACTACGCCAAACCGGTCCACGGGTTACACACCTTTCTTTATGGTATATGGTGCTGAAGCGGTCATTCCAAGTGATATCCGTCATGATTCGCCAAGGGTGACGGCCTATGTTGAAGCGGCCAACGAGCAGGAGAGACAAGACAGTTTGGACCGGCTGGATGAAGAGCGTGCTATAGCAGCAGCACAGTCTGTGATTTATCAACAAGACTTGCGCAGATATCACAACCGTCGGATCAAGACCAGGACGTTCCAGGAGGGAGACTTAGTGCTCCGGCTCATCCAAGATCAAACAGATATGCACAAGCTATCCCCACCATGGGAAGGGCCCTTTGTGGTCAGCAAGAATCTGCACAACGGTTCGTATTACCTGGTGGACGTTCGAGAACCAAGGACTCACGGACATCGGAAGAAGAGACAAAGAGGCCGTGGAACATCGCCCTCTTGCGGCCATACTATACCTGAGCCATGAGCTCCACTGTATCCTATGTATATATTATGATTAATGAATAAACCGGCACCCTCGCTAAACCGGGGGCTCAGCCTTTTTTCCAATACAAGTATCTTATGGTGACAACCATACATTTCTTACCATATATCATATTTCAAACACTTCGATCGGTTTAACTGGTTGTGCAGGGCATATGTACTCTAGAGCAATAACTTACTGAAGGGCTTCCTGTTCAAACATAGGTCGTATTCGAACCAAAGAGAACATAGCCAAACTTACTGAAGGGATTCCTGTTCAAACATAAGTCATATTCGAACCAAAGAGGACATGACATAAGGCCCTCTGGATGGTACCCGCATCCATTGATTGGCTAAAGTTTTATATGGCCAACGGGGGGCAGGATTGTACCCGAATCCTAGCTCAAATCCCTATGGTTGTATCTGTTTCCTATGGTTGTACCCGAACCATAAGGCCCTCTGGATGGTACCCGCATCCATTGATTGGCTAAGATTTATATACCCAACAGGGGGCAGGATTGTACCCGAATCTTAGCTCAACCCCTGTTGGGTGTATCCGGTTCCTATGGTCGTATCCGAACCATAAGGCCCTCTGGATGGTACCCGCATCCATTGATTGGCTGAACCTTGCTTTGAGCCTGGCAGCTCATAAAAATCCTCGACTACATGGTTTTATTTGCAAACTTGCATTTTTGGTATTTGTGTTTTATGGTTCTTTGATCCGGAGTAGGACAACTTCAGAGTTGACCACGTATCTACAAAAAGTCTGGACAGAGCTCCAGCATGATCTAAACCGGTAGCTGCTATTAAACCCAGAATTGTTATTGGTTCTATCACATAGGCTCCCTCAGAAAATTGCGAATTTCGCCGGATTAAGAGTATCAAGCATACTTGATCTCAGGACATCTTTTAAGTATTATCTATGCAGGAACAGATAATATGCAGGATAAACCGTATCAGACCAGATTTAAATTGGCAACATCAAAACAAGAAGTTGGAATATCCGGATCAAGACGAATAATGTTTTATGCTATCCTATTACAAGGCATAGCAAGCCTGAATGGATTAAAAGACTGTCCAGCAAAATGAGACTGCAACTATAAAACTACACTATGGTCTACGCCTCCTCATGCTGTGAAGGCTGGGGATCAACTTGTTCCGGAGTCTCTTCCTCTTCTTGAAACGGCTGGAAGTCAGGAGCACACCAATCGATTTTCGTTAAAGCGCGGAAGTAAATCTCTTCCGTGATAAGTTCAGAGGGATCAACATCTGGGGCGAAAGTATGAGGGCGCACTGGTGGGATTAGATTCACGGTATCATAAACCGGTTGATCCACCCGCTCATTCTGTAAATCATATCCTGGATGATACCTGGACAAATCTGTTTCGGCAGCCAATTTGCTCGCGAGAGGACGCATCTCCTTAGTTAAAGCGTGAAGATCCTTGGCAGTGAAAGATGATCCGTCTTCCTTAGTACCGGGATACCCGTTCAAGGCCTCTTCCGGATCAAAATCTGGAACCCATGCTTTAGCTCTGGTAAGTGCCATGAGAGAACCGGCCCGAGCAGCAGACTTCTTCGTTTCCTCCAAGCGCGCTGGCAAAACAGACAGTTTCTCCAAAGTGCCTTGGATGGTAGTGGGGGCCGGTTTATTATAGGACATTGCGCTTATGATCCTTTGAGCGCCGGAGTACAGCTGCTCGACCAGAGTATAAGACGCCCTGAGCTTCTTCCGTAAATCATCCCCAAGATGGGTGACACGGCGCCCTGCATATGATTATCACAGTTAAGCCGGAACGGATTAAAGATGGCGAAGATGAAAGCAGGAATACAGATTAAGTACTTACCAAAGACAGCAGAAGTCATCAATTCTATTTGCCGCTTTAAACCGGTTAACTCTTCAGTCATCGGATTAAGGGCTTCCTCAGCGTCCTTTGCCCTTTTTTCCAGATCCTTCTTCTGAACTTCAAAGGCGGTCTGCTCCTCTTCAAAAAAATTCTTCAGCTGTTCAGCAGTGGTTAAGCTCAATGCCAAGTCTTTCTTGGCCTTAGCAGCAGCAGATTCAGTTTCGGCAAGTCTGTTCCGGAGTTCAGTGATTTCTTCAGCCCTTCGGTTCAAATCAGCCTGCAAGAAAAATCCAATGGAATAAAATAAGACAAGTCTCAAGGACACAAACAAGTTGTCTACTTGACACTTGGGGGCTAATGGACGATTGAAGTATCAAGGAGTTACAATTCAAAACAAGTCTCAAGCACACAAAAAAGTTGTCTACTTGACACTTGGGGGCTAATGCATAGTTGAAACATTAAAGAATTCATACAAGTCCCAGGCACATAAACCGAATTATGCCCCTCGCACTTGGGGGGCTAATGTAAAACCATCTGCTCAAACAGGAAGTACCGGTTCACCTTCTAAAATGCAGCTAAACCGGAACTTGGGGGCTACCATGGTATGGACAGAAACACAACAAAAGTAAAACAAGGACAAGGGAGTTACCTCGTATTTTTCTTTCATCATGCTGATTAAGCCCGCTTCATAGTCCCGGCCGGTGTGAAGCCGGTTCAAATACCCAGAATATAGCTCTTGGGCACTCAGGTCAGCGAAACTAGACAACTCCGTGCTCCATTTACCCTTCTCTTGATGGATTTTCTCCGCTTTAGCTGTATGCTTAGCTAAAACAGTGGGTTCAGCAGGAGCAGTATAAGCATTACCAGTTATCTGGACATCCGGAGAAGGGGCAGTTGCTGGTGGTGGAGTAGCGGTGTGAACCGGACTACTGCGAGCAGGGCTAGTTTGAGGAGGATCGACCCGGGCAGGACTCGCCGGTTCATGGACGTTCTCACTGTTGGGATTTTCAGGCACAGTAGTATGGTCCATAGGAGCAAGGTCTTCAAGCGGAATGGTGGGCTCGCCCTCTGGAGGGACGGTTGTATCCGGGTCAACCGCCGGATCATCAGTGGCAGTCTCAGCAGTTGGTTTGTTGGCCTTTGCCCTTTTGCTGGGTTTAGGTTTTCTGAAAGAAATTGAAAAAAGAAGTCAGAACTGTAAGGCAAATGCAAAGATAAACCGGGGAAGAGAAAGGACTCACCCAGGGACAGTCTTCAGGGGAGGAACTTGTGTGGCAGTGGATTCGCCAGAAGAAGATAAGGGAGTCTCCTGGTAATTAGGGTCAGACGGTTTAAACGATTTGCGTATAAGCCCGGCCTTGGGATGAAGGAGAGTTGGAGAGAGTATAACCTCAGAGCGGCGCCTCCGAGCCGGAGTAAGAGATATGCCGGACGATTCAACTGCAAGACCGCTATGGCGGGTAGTCCGGCGAAGAGCTTCATGTTGCTGTTTCTTCAAAAGAAAATTGGGGTCCAATTGAGCATAAGGGTGAGAAATTTGATATTTCCGGACTGTCCGACGAATTTTTGGTGGAGGTGGTTCTGAATCTGAAGAAAGAATAGTTACCTCAATTTCTGCCGGTTTATCTCCTTCAGCCAACTCCTGTGAAAAGATACTGTTAACACAAATCTGGATAAAAGTGAACAAGCCATAGCCGGATTAACTCATACCTCAGAGTCCGGATCATCATCTTCAGCATGTGAACCGGAGCCAGCAGCCGCCTTTTTCTTCTTGATAACGTAAGTTTCCGGCGTAGCTGTTTCCCAGCCTTCTCCTAAGGTTTCCTTTTCCAGAAAGGATCATCGGCCTGTTCAACAGAAAAGAGACAGTCGGAAACGGTTTATATGAAAGGATTAAAAATATACAGAAGAGAGTAAGACTTACCGCGGGCAGCTTGTTCTTCTTATAATACGGAGCTAATCCAGTTTTGCTGCATTCTTCTAAGGAGACATTGAGCATCTTCTTAGCAGACTCAGTGACTTCCGATTCAGAAAGTTTGTCCTTGGAAAAACGTTGAGGATCATCCGGTTTACCAGAATACTTATACATCAGATTCGGGCGCGGACTCAGAGGAAGGATACTCCAAGAAAGCTAGCAGCGCATAAAATCAACCCCGGTTAATCCGTTGGCCATAAAGGCCTTGAGCTTCGCAAGTTGGGAAGCAAACCGGGCCGTTCTGAAGAGCTGAGTCGCTGCGGCAAAGGGTGATCCTCCGGAAGACGATGCTCGCGATAACCCGGCAGTGGGTTTTCCCCTTCTGGCGAAGTGTCAATGCAATAAAACCAGGACTTATTCCAATCCTTGGGGTGCGTGTGGAGAGCGGCATGAGGAAAGACTGCGTCTCTTCTCTTCTGAATGCTGACCACGCCCAGTTCTTGATGAGGTCCGCTGGTAAACTCAGTTCGCCGGTTCAAGTGGAAGAAGTCCCGGAATAGGTCGACTAATGGCTCTTCTTGCAAATACACCTCTCAGAAAACTTGAAAATCGCAGATGTTGGAAACAGAGTTGGGACCTATGTCCTGAGGGTGAAGTTGGAAAGCGGCAAGCACATCCCGGAAGAACTTTGAACCGGGAGGAGTGAAACCTCGAGCAATATGGTCAAAGAAGACAATAACCTCCCCCTCTCTGGGAGCAGGAGGACATTCATTTCCTGGGGCCCGCCATTTTAAAACGGACTGAGGGCCTAGAGTGCCGATTGCAGCAGCATTGATTAAGTCTTCTTCCGTAATAACGGAAGGAACCCAGTCGCAAGAAACAAACTGTTTGGCAGCCATGGTAACAGAATGAAAGTGTTGAAAAGATCAAGTATAAAAACCGGATTATTCAAAGACAGATATATAAACCGGATCGCATATGCAGGGTCATGCCGACGGTTTAGACAAGGGACTAATGGCATAGCTAACCCGGAAGTAAGCAGGGAACGCGTTACTGCCGGTTCAGAAATAAACAAAAGAGAGGAGCTAAACCGTCGTGTTTGTTGTGGATGCATTACAAAAACGATATTTGACTGACTAAACCGGAGAATATTTTACAGATCTACAAGGGTGAAGAAACAAGTTTTTACAGATAGCTAAAGTGAAACAGATCTGAGCGCCCAGGAAAAAGAAAAACAAATGCAAGATTATTACAGGAAGAATTGCAAGGATCCTATACAGAGCGGACAAATCTAAAAGATTGAATCTAAAACGCCGAAATCTAAGTATACGGCAGCGGAACAGAGGCAAGTTTTAAAAGGCAAGATCTAAAGGCTGAAACTATTTCAAACTTGGTGCCTAGGACGAACAGATGAAGCCTTCTCCGAGGTTTAATGGCGGAGGCGCAAGAAGAACCCTAAAGCTATAGATCTACAGCGAGGAAGATGAAGTACCTGGAACAGCAAGAAGCGGCGGCGGAGTTTCTCTGGTCGCACTCAGGTTGATGCAGCGGCCGGCGAAGAAGAGCTTGACGGACGACGGCGAAGAAGAGCTTGACGGACGACGACGGAGGTTTGAGCTCGGGCGACGGAAGAAGAATGAACGGAAGGAGACGACGAGGAGAGGTAGCAGTATTTAAAAGGGGGCAGAGATGAAACGGCAGGCGCGAGATTTGAGGAGGCAGAAGATTGGATAAAGATTCCCTGTCGCCTCGATTCTAGGGATAGCCTTTAAACAAAGGTGATAGACAGCTGCGCGCGTTAAATGCGGAGATGATGTCACGGTTAAATTAAGTGATTTTCAAGGATGATGTCATAACCCGGTTTACAAAAATGAGAAGACATAAGAAGAAAAGATCATGCAAGACTGAGAAGATTGATGTGAACAAGTTCAAATCATTCTGGGGCCTAATGTCAGGGATATTACTAGCAGGTATAAACCGGCTAGTATAAACCGGATTATGGTAGTTTAGTCATATACTTGTAAATACCCAGTAGAAGTTACGGCCCATGAAGGCTTAGGGCCCATATGTAACGTTATGGTTTGTAAACCGCCTGATTATGTAACTTGAGAGATAAGGAAGAAAGAGCAGAGACCGAGGTGGACACAAGTATGAGCCGGCCTCGGTACTCTGTAAACCGGACCGGGCGTCACCTCTATATAAAGGGACGACCCGGTGACGGTTCAAGGACAAGCAAGAAACAACCCGTCGAGACACAGGCAAGCAATCCGCTCCCTGTTCATCGACGCCCAAGCAATACCAAACCAAACTAGACGTAGGCTTTTACCTTCCTCGAAGGGGCCGAACTAGTATAAAACCCTGAGTTAAATGCAAGCGCGGTCCTAATTCTTTTCTGAAAGTGTCACTTGGGTCCTAAATCTTTCAAAATGCATATCTGAGTCCCATATCTTTTTAAGTTGTTCATCCGAGGTCCTAATCTCGGCTGACCGCCGCTGACCAGTGCCACGTCGACACCAGAGGGCCCGGGCGGGGTAACGACCGGCCGTGTATATTTGCAGAAAACACCTGTAACCCTAAATCACTTTCTATCGCGGTCCCTCTTCCTTTTCCCCACACATCTCCATCTCCCTGTCCGGCGAAAACAGGGGATTGACGGCGGTGGCTCTGCTCCAGGGAGAAGAGGGGGTCGCTGCCGGCGATTGTCCGACGACGGCGACGCTAGGATGGCACCACATCTACGGCGACCCGGAGATCCTCCTCCGCGATATGGTAACAGCTCGTACTCTCACCCTAATCCAAATCTCTCCCCTGTTAGGTGCTCGTAACCCTAATCAGTGACCGAATCCTTTGCAATCTAGGACCACAAGAGGAGCTTTTCAGTGTAGAAATCAATTATGATGGTTTTTTTTGCGGATTTGGCAAGTCAAAGTCATATGTTGATGGCAAAGATGCTGTGTTCGATGGATGTGAAGTAGATACATGGTCTCCTCTCTGGCTCACTGATTTTATGCAACAATTAGGATACAGTGACCAATCGAACTTCACTTTGTATTGGTTGCTCCCTGGAAAAAATCTAGCTGATGGTCTCCGGATTGTGGACTGCGACACTGACACATTGCACATGACAGCAGTTGTTCCAAAATTTCAGTATTTTCAGCTGTTTGTGGACCATAAAGACATGACATTTGACAATGCAATTGATGACATTCATGTTAGTGGTACACCTGATCTTCCTACTGTACTAAGCCCTAAGTCTCCTCAGATTAATACTGGAATTAGGGG
Organism: Secale cereale; assembly: GCA_902687465.1. Classification (NCBI taxonomy): domain Eukaryota; kingdom Viridiplantae; phylum Streptophyta; class Magnoliopsida; order Poales; family Poaceae; genus Secale; species Secale cereale. The sequence continues at coordinate 74,545,754 of LR738716.1, forward strand.
CAGTCCTAGGTTTAAGGTCAAAGCTCAGAAAGGCAATCTGAACCAGTGTCATGGAGGTAGCAGCAATGTAGGCAGTAGCAGTGTTCCACCAATGGCACAAATTGTTGGCCATGAGCTCAGAAGAAGTAGGAGAAAGCTTGTGGTAGAAGAAGAAATTTGTAATGAAAAGGAAAGTGACAGTGATGACAGTGAGTGGGATTCAGACTGGGTAGACTCTGACAATGAAGTAGGTAAAGATGATGATGATCTTTATGAAGAATGGGTGGATGACAAATTTGAGCAGAAGAAAAAGAAGAAATCCAAATTGGAGCAGGACAGTGACTATGAATCTGATGAGCTGCAAGAGTTGCAAGATTCGGAGCTTGAAGAGAGTGATTCAGCAGAAGAAGTGGAAGTAGTTGATGCTCAAGGAAGGAAAACAAGGAAGAAGAAAGTGAAGCTCAAAAGGTGGAGGCCAGAGAATATGAAAGAAGTGAATTTTCACATAGGCATGGTGTTCTTGACAGTGACAGAATTGAGGGCAGCAATTCAAGAGTACATTGTGAAACAAAGAGTGCAAATACAATACATTAAAAATGATAAGCAGAGGGTTAGGGCTGGCTGTGTTGGTGATTGTCCCTGGTTCTTATTTGCTGCACCTGATAGCAGGACAAATTCTTGGGTTGTGAAGAAGTATGTGGGAGAACATACATGTGAAAGAGAGTGGGCACTGAAGCAATTCACAGCAAAATATCTAGCTGGCAGGTATGTGGAGACATTCAGAGCAGATGAGAAGATGTCATTGCAGAACTTTGCAAGGCTTGTTCAGTTGGACTACAATATGCTTCCTAGTAGAAGCAAGCTAGCAAGAGCAAGAAGATTTGCACTGAAGCTGATACATGGAGATGAACTGGAACAGTACAATTTGCTTTGGGACTTTGCAGCTGAAGTTAGAAGGTCCAATCCTGGAAGTACAATGTTTGTGAATGCAAAAAATGGAGTATTTGAGAACTGTTACATGTCATTGGATGCATGCAAGAGAGGTTTCTTACTTGCTTGCAGGCCAATTATATGCATTGATGGGTGCCACATTAAGAACAAGTATGGTGGAGTGATGTTGACAGCTGTTGGAGTTGATCCCAATGATTGTATCTTTCCCATTGCAATTGCAATAGTTGAAGTAGAAGATACTGTTACATGGAAGTGGTTTCTAAACACATTGAAGGAGGATCTAAACATAGAAAACACAGCACCATGGACACTTATGAGTGACAGGCAGAAGGTATCATTTCATACTGTAGCAATTCATATATCACACTGTACCATTTCTTTTGTCATACTGTAGCATTTCATATGTTTTCTATACTCTGTGTATGTAGGGGTTGATCAATGCTGTCAATGCACTGTTTCCTGATGCACAACATAGATTTTGTGTGAGGCACCTGCATCAAAACTTTGCAAAGAACTGGAAAGGCGATGTTTTCAAGAATAAGTTATGGCAAATTGCAAGAGCTACACATGAGGCAGACTGGAAGAAATACATGCAAGAGATGAAAGAGATGGATCAGGGGGCATTTGAGTACTTGGATGCAATTGACCCAAGACAGTGGTGCAAGGCCTATTTCCAAGAACTCCCAAAATGTGATTTGCTTCTGAATAATAGTTGTGAAGTGTTTAACAAGTAAGTACTAACTATAGCATCTAATTTCTCTAAAATGTAGCATCTCATTTTATTTGTTCCCACTGTAGATATATACTTGATGCTAGAGAACTGCCCATTGTGACTGCTCTTAAGAAGATCAAGGACCAGTTAATGACTAGGTTTTATAGCAAAAATGTGGAAGCTGAGGAGATGTGTGGTTCTATTTGTCCCAAAATTAGAAAGAAATTGAACAAAAACATTGACATGTCCAACAACTGCACAGCTTTGCCTGCTGGGCAACATATCTTTCATGTCAAGGGCATGGTTGGGGAATATGAGGTGAACATACAGAAGGAAGAGTGCTCATGTAGGGCCTGGCAGCTCTCTGGAATTCCATGCAGACATGGAGTGGCATGTTTAAGATATGAAAGAATTAAACCAGAGGCAGTTGTCAACAAGTGCTACAGCATTGATGCTTTCAAAGCAACTTATGGCAAAGTCATAATGCCATGTAGTGATCCTAGGGTGTGGCCTAAAACTAATGGCCCTCCAATGGCACCACCCAAATATGAGAAGCAAGTTGGGAGGCCTGGGAAAAAAAGGAAGAAGAACCCACTAGAGGAAGAGAATGGTACTAGGATGAGTAGACATGGCATTGTGGGGCATTGTAGTGTGTGCCAGCAGCCAGGGCACAACAAAAGAAAATGCCCTGAACTTGGTAGGGGCCCAGGAGCAGCAGGAGCAGGAAATGCAGCAGCAGAAGGAGCAAGAGATGCAGCAGCAGAAGGACCAGGAGATGCAGCAGCTGGAGATGCAGCAGAACAGGCAGAACCTGAACCTCAACCTATTCATATTATTCTTCCTGAAGAAGCAGAACCACTTCCAGCACTTCCAGCACCTAGCCAGAGAAAGAAAATGCCAGTAAAAAGGCCTACTTACAAGGTGTTTTTTTTCTTCAAAATGTCTGCATTTTGTACATTCTTTCAACATTTTTGCATTTTTACAGTGTAATTCCTATTATGCAGAAAAAGTCATGCCCACAACTCTCAAGTAGAGCATCCAGTTTGGTTTCACCTTCAATGACTTATGATCTTGCTTCATCTACTGTCATGGAAATTCTGCAAGACCAAGTGAGGGTTGATTACTTTCTTCTACTGTGTATTTTCCTGAAAATTACTAAGTGCTGCAAATGCTTCAATTGTAGGTGATAGCTACACAGCAATCACAAACATCATTGCCAGCTCCTCTACCAGATAGCCAGTTCCTTGCAGCCTGTAGAGATGCTCTGCCCCCTCCTAGAATGCAAACTACTGCAACACTGGGCTTAAAGAGAAGGAAGAAAGTCACAAAAACTAAGGAGAACAAAGCCCCAGGAACTAAGAAGTGAAGAGCTACAAAGGTGGCACATTTTGGACATATTTTGGACAGAAGCAAACTTGGACATATTCTGGAAAGAAGCAGTGTAGGATGTTCTCTTATTTTGGTTAGGAAACAAGATGGTTTGTAATGAAACCTGATGCTGGGATGTGCCTTTGGGTTTCACACAAACCATGGATAAGACTACTCCCATGGAAATGTAATGCTATTTCCTATAATCTATCTTTGAAACTACTTCTAAGTTCAATTACTGTTTATTTGTGTTCTCAATGCTATTGAAAAAATGCTGGCACAGTACAGGAAAACAAACAAAATGCTGCCAAATTTTACTTCAAATTCATTACCATAGTGCATACATCAACACTGGATACATCAACACTGGATACATCACTACCACATCACTTCTTAAAACCTACATACACCACTACTGCAATCAATACAACAAGTGCACTGAGAATACTCTTACAAAGAAAAATAAGCTCATTCATCTTCTTCAGTACATCCGCATTCACCACAGTCTCAACAGTGCTCTGCATTGCTCCTGCACATTCCTCTTGCACTTCTATCTCTTCACTTGCAATGACACCAGCCGAATCAAAACTGCTCAATCCATGGCTGATGTACCCACCTCTCACCAAAAAATCAAAATAGTTGTCTGGTCCATCTTCCCAGTAATAATGTTGGCAAGGATTTGGTGGAATCTGACACAAATTGAGTAAGAAAATTCAGCCAACAAATAACACAGGAACACAGAAACATCAAATCGATTGGGGCACTTGTAGAAAATCTTACATGATGATTGGGGCACTTGTAGAAAATCCTGCCAGGATTTGTCTCCGATTTTGACACAAGACGAATTGTAGACCGAATGCCGCAGCTAGGGCAAGGTACCAACGGCAGCATCCCCGCCGGCGGCTGCACCGAATGAGCTACTGTCCTCGGTGAAGATGCCAGCGGTGGATACGGCGCTGCCAAGGCCATGGATGCCGGCGATGGACCAAGCATCTTCCTCCCGTGGCGCTTCACCGCAGAGGAGCTAGCGGCGGCGGACATGGCGCTGGGCGGCGGCGGAACGAGCGGCGGCGGGGTGGAGCAGACCTAGGGACGGGGGAATGGGAACGAGGCATTCATCAGGGGCCAAATTGCATATAAGCCCAACCGCCACGCGCGGGAGAACTCCCGCCCGGGCCCTCTGGTGTCGACGTGGCACTGGTCAGCCGAGATTAGGACCTCGGATGAACAACTTAAAAAGATATGGGACTCAGATATGCATTTTGAAAGATTTAGGACCCAAGTGACACTTTCAGAAAAGAATTAGGACCGCGCTTGCATTTAACTCATAAAACCCTCTGTGTCCTTTGTGTGCTTTTAACCTCTTCAAGCTAACCCGTGCGATGGTTCCTCAGCTAAGTCCGTTAAACCGGACATCTGCCGTGTTAATTCCATGACAGGTGTGTTTCCCCTCTTAACCCATAAGGCCCATATCTTTTGTCGGGGGTGCCCGGAACCACTTCCGGTGACCCGATAAGTACATGGTACCCCCCCCCCCCCGAAATACTTTCGGTGTCCGAATACCCTCGTCCTATATATAAATCTTTACCTCTCGACCATTTAGAGACCATCATCATGTCGGTGATCTCATCCGGGACTCCGAACAACATTAGGTCACCAAATCACATAACTCATATAATATTATATCATCATCGAACGTTAGGCGTGCGGACCCTACGGGTTCGAGAACTATGTAGACATGACCGAGACACCTCTCCGGTCAATAACTAATAGCGGAACCTGGATGCCCATACTGACTCCTATATATTCTACGAAGATCTTTATCGGTCAAACCATTATGACAACATACGTAATTCTTTTTGTCCATCGGTATGTTACTTGCCCGAGATTCGACCGTCGGTATCTTCATACCTAGTTCAATCTTGTTACCGGCAAGTCTCTTTACTCATTCCGTAATACATCACCTCGTGACTAACTCCCTAGTCGTTTGCTTGCAAGATTATGATGTGTATTACCTAGAGGGCCCAGAGATACCTCTCCGATACTCTGAGTGACAAACCCTAATCTTGATCTATGCCAACTCAACAAACACCTTCGGAGATACCTGTAGAGCATCTTTATAATCACCCAGTTACGTTGTGACATTTGATAGCACACAAGGCATTCCTCCGGTATCCGGGAGTTGCATAATCTCATAGTCGAAGGATTATGTATTTGACATGAAGAAAGGAATAGTAATAAAACTGAACGATCATTATGCTAAGCTAACAGATGGGTCTTGTCCATTACATCATTCTCCTAATGATGTGATCCCGTTATCAAATGACAACTCATGTCCATGGTTAGGAGGCTCACTAGGGACATGTTGTTTGTTTATGTATTCACACATGTATTAAGGTTTTTGATCAATACTATTCTAGCATGAATAATAAACCTTTATCATGAATAAGGAAATACAATATAACAACTTTATTATTGCCTCTAGGGCATATTTCCTTCATTCTTCTCCTTCTGCAAACTCATACCTCTCTGGTCCTTCATCTTGTTCTGCATTGGTTGCTTCCTCTTCCATAGGTTGTCCATCATTAATAGGATCTATATTGCTCCAAAAATGCATTGAGAATGTCATCTACACTGTCATTTACAATGACAATCTCCTTCTCTTTCTCATTCTGCAAATTGCAACTCTGCTGAGTTATCACTATGCTTGAGAGTTATCTGGCTGCATTGGGGTACACTCATGTGCATCAGCTTCAGAACTTCATTGTGATGGAAACAACACACCATCATCATTTATCTCATAAACAATTGGATTACCAATCTCAGAAATGGGCACTTGATCTTCACATGCAGCACCTTTGTTAAGGTCTTGTAATGAAAACAAGCCAGGTTTGCTGGCACTGATCACAGTTATGTTCACTACTTTTTTCTCTCTATACAAATCAAGCATCTCCTCCACATTGTTATCTGACATAATCAGGTCCATCCCTGCATGCCCAGCACCTACCACCTTTGGATAGTACTTTGAATAACTTCTATCATAACATTGTTCCTCTTTAATAGCTACCAAATGACTGAATGTTATGTCAAACTCCCCTATCTACCTCTCATAATTGTCTTCTCCGATGAAATTAAACCTGACATCCCAAATTTCATCATCGAAGCTACAAAAGCAAAAGAAAATAACAGTGGTTAGGACTACAACCTTTTCCAGTTATAATTTACAGCACACATGTACAATATCTCCAGTTGTCCTCCACTAATTTAAAATCTACAGAGAGCACATACTTAAACATGCTTCATCCATATTTAAAAATTCTAAACAGAACACAAATTTAAAAGTCACTAGATATTATTTATAACACAAATGTTTTCAAAAGTAAACAAAAAGAGCTCATTATTTACAGTACCAATGAATTTGACAGCAAACAATAATTAAGATCAAACATGTATAGCACAAAGAATTATTTACAATATTTTAGAAGTATTTAAATGCCTAAAACCTACACAGAGCATATAATAGAATTATTTACAAAATTTCATAAGTATTTATATGACTACAAACCTACATAGAGCATTTAAAATAATTATTTACAACATTTCATAACTATGATTTTGCACAACCAAACAATTGCTACATCTTTAACAAAAATAATTACATCTAACACATTCAACAGCAGTACTAATTAAACAAGCTAGCTAACCCTAATTCTACATTTCACAAAGGTGGCAGATGCATAGAGGTAGGAGAAGGAAATCTTACTCGAGACCGCCAAGACCAGAGGTAAAATGGCGGCTCTGGCTAGGGTTGGCCTTCCAGACCTTGGCCAATGCCGCCGCCGACCTGGCTTCCACGTCGTACGACATTGACGACTGGGTAGATGCGGCAGGAACTTCAACGCCGCCGCCCGTCATCTTTACCGTGTTATCGCCCTCCCGCCTCTGGTGCTCCTTCTCTCCTTCGTTGTCTCCTTCGTCGTCTCCTTCGCCACCGCCGCCGCCGCTGCATGTTGCCATGGAAGGTGTGAGAGAGGAACTAGGTCACGAGGGAGAGGAGGGGGAATGGTGGCGCGGGCACGATCTGATTCGGTCGAACCAGGTCAAGCGAGCACCGCTAACGGCCGCCAGGCGCGCCGTCTACCCCTTGCCACGTGGCCTGACTGGCGGGCCCGACCCATCAGGTTTTCTGTCAAAACATGGTCAATCGAGCAGTTAGCGCTTCGTGCACCGATATTACTGAAAATCGGTGGTTTCTGCAAACTTCTATGAAAACGGTGGTTTTTCGCACCAAGAGACGCAATTGTGGTGTTTTTTTGCAATTTACTCGCCAAAATCTAACCCACGCCAATATGCCTTGGCTTCCATTCGGTTCGATGTACATCAGTAAACGGCTATGTATCTGGATCCACTCTCCAAAAATACATTATTTGGCATGGCGTAATCATTTGATGTTCAAATTGCATTTTGTATTTCCTTTGCATTCGTAGATTTGGTATCTCCCTTAGATGTTTAGTCTTCGGTTCTAAACAGGTTCTTGCATCAGTATTATATCGTGGCTTCCATTGGGTTTCAGTTTTCTTAGATGTGCAATTACATTCTTATAAAATAATTATTCTTGGGAATACTTTCATCATGTAATCTAAAATATCTTATTATGCTTCTAAAGGTAGGTACTTAAACTACGGCCTCTGTGAATAAGTTTTGTTGGTTCAGAATAGTTTTTTATGTTTTCCACGCAACACAGTTCTAGTTTTATCTTCATGCTATATTCATGTTGTGCATGCCGATGTAATTGTTTCTGTTACTACTCCCTTCATCCATGTCGGTGCTAAATCTGGCATATCTCGAGATAGGGGTCCAAAGTTAGGCGTCTTGGAATGATGGTAACGTGGACACAAGATTTAACCCATGTTTGAGCTCTCTCGAAGAGATATAATACCCTATGTCCTGCTTTTCATTGTATTGATATGAGGGATAGTACAGAGTATAGGTATCTACCATGAGATTGTTGTGTATGATTCTAATGATCTCGAATATGATCTATCAACTAGCCTGACCTCGGCTTATACAATGTACCGGAGGCCTATGATTTAGAGGAGTCCTCATCTTATACGCCAAGTCTTGTGCCAACCTCCTTGTATACGTCATGGGCTGTCCAAAGAAGCCCATTAGTGAACCGTCATGGGGGACCTCGGCCCGACCCACATGGTTGGGTGACGACATGGTGAGTACCCCCTAGTCCAGGACATCATCAGTAGCCCCTTGAATAGGTCTTCAAATTGGGGGAGCTCCTCGGTTCTTCCGAATTGTTCTTCATCTTCGGTCGCCGGTCTTGAAGGTTGGTTCAACAAATTTTCCCATCTCCGATCTTGAGGATCGCCGAGGTGTATCTGAAGAGTTTACACCTCGGGTATCCGAGGGCCCCTTTAAGTTATCGGCCTTTATCAATGCCCTTTTTATTTTTATGCCACATGTCGAGTTCAAAGTTTTTCCCGTGCGGCGGTGTTCTCTTGCATCCGAGCTCCAACATTTGACTGCATCGGAGGTGACGTTTGCAGCCGAGCTCCAACGCTGGTCGGAAACCGAGGTGTTATACATTACCTCGGTCTTCAAAAAGTTGAAGGAGTTCCGCCGAGCTTAATGCCGAAAAGTCCTCTAGGGAGCCCGCCACTCGCATCCGAGCTTTATGTCGGGCTGCTTCCGAGGTGGTGCACCACCTCGGCCTTGTGCTAATGTTTTTTACTTAATTTACTTCGGATCGGTGCAATTTATCTACTGCCGAGATGTATAGCCTGTAGCGCTCAAGGTGCGTGCCTGCTCAAATTCTGGTATGCACCTAAAGAATAGCATAAAACCGTGGATCCTAGTAGCCCCAGACTCAGGTTAATTCACGAAATCGGCATGAGGATCAATTCATTACTCTGCAGCATAATTTAAGGAATAGAAACACGGTGTGCGGTAGCCCCCGAGACTCGGGTTGGGTGCGCCCGACCAACCTGAGGATCGTAATCTCCTCGAAACGGTTTTTCACTTCTAAATTTTACTACATTGAATCATCAATGCAGTAGCCCCGAAGACTTGGGTTAGGCAACATGGCCGGCCCTAGGATCGTATCTCCTCGGGGAATAGTCAAGATGTCACGTGTGTTTCACTAACGCCGAGCTGCAGGTCAACAGTAAAGATGCCGAGTTACGGGTCGAAAAAGATTTCTCAAACTGGATTATTACGCAGGGCACCTCGGTCAAGAGGATGTCCCGCCTCCTGAAAGAAAAACATTCAAATAGATTAAAGGTGTCGTAAGCTCGGAATACCAAAATAAGTGTCGTTGATTTAGACAGTCTAGATGCGTCTGATTGAGCGACAGTTATTTCTAGACGGAGGGAGTAATTTAGATAGTCTTAGACGCACCTGTTTGAGCGAAGGGAGTATTAAATTAATGGAGGAATTTCGGAAATCACTGGTGTGCAACATCAAGGGGTGGGATTCTATTTCGTAAGGGCGTTCATAATGCAGGCCATTCTCCATAGCATATGCCAGGCTCAAGAGTAGCATTAATCTTACACTCACTTTTTATATAACTAATAAACGGAATCAATAACTACCGAATGTGTTGGTTTTCCTCGTTTCGGGCCGAACGTTGTCATCGCGGTTTGATTGCTGGCACTAATCTTGGAGCGTGGAGAGCAGCCACGTCATGTTTTTCTTTGTTCGGAAAATATAGATCTCGCCCCGAACGGCGAACGCCTCCCCCTCCCTTCCCCCACGACACCGGTCTATCCACTCCTCTCCTCACGTCTCCATCCCCACTCATCTTCCCCCACCCCCGATTTCTCCCACGGAGCACAAACTCCGGCGAGCTCAGTGGCTAGCCACCGGGTCCGGCCGGTTCACGGTGAACTGGTGCTGGGCCGCGGGGAGGCGGAGGCGTAGGGGATGGATCTGGACGCCGCTGGTCGCGCTGGTCGCGGCTCGCGCTCGCCGTCGGCGATGGGGAGCACCTGCGTGCGGCGGAGAGGCTCGAGCGCATGGAGGTGCACCGCTCCACCATCTCACATCCAATCCTGCGCAGGCAGGTCACTTGTCGTCCCCCTCGAGGGGATGAGCCGTTGACGAGAACCGACACCACGCTGGCAAGAGGGGTCTCGCCCTCCACGGGATCTCGATGCAGGGAGGAGTCGTAGTTGAGGTGCTAGGGGTGGAGCGACGGCCTGCATCCCATGAATTCGGCCGGGGCAATGCTCGCAGCCATCCCATGCTCGGTGCCCACCATTGGCCGCGTCTTTGCTCTCCTCCGCCAAGCAAGTCACGGCTGCCTAGTTCGTGGGTGGTTCATCCTTCCCGATGGTCGGAGGAGGCGAATCAGTGTCGTGTTTTTTTTTTGTATGAATGTGATTCATCTTCTTTGTCCCCCTATGGTGGATTGAATGTTGGTTTTTACTGTTTATGAGGTAGTGTTGATGCATTGCTGACACAATTAGTCATGGTTAGTCTTGCTTATGCGATAACATGGTGGCCACTATAGATGCATCTCTCATGGCAATTGTAGATAGAGACAATAATTATAAGTTATTATCAAAAAGTCGTCGTGACAAAGTGTAGAGAGAAAATAGTTCCAATTTAGTTTTCAGAAAAGTTGTCATGGCAAGAAAATTATAGATAGAGACAATAATTCTAAGTTATCACCAAAAAGTTGCCATGGCAAATTGTAGAGAGACAAATAATTATAAGTTGGTACTAGAAAAGTTGCCATGGCAAAGTGTAGCGAGACAAATAATCATAAGTTTTTATCAAAAAGTTGCCATGGCAAATTGTAGACTGAAAAAAAAAATCTTAGTTATCAAAAATTGCCATGGCAAATTGTAGAGTGAATTTTTTTCTTAGTTATCAAAAAGTTGCCATGGCAAATTGTAAAGAGACAAATAATTCTAAGTTTTTATCAAAAAGTTGTCATGGCAAAATGTAGCGAGACAAATAATTATAAGTTTTTATCAAAAAGTTGCCATGGCAAATTGTAGACTGAAAAAAAATGCTTAGTTATCAAAAATTGCCATGGCAAATTGTAGAGTGAAAAAAAATCTCAGTTATCAAAAAGTTGCTATGGCAAATTTTAAAGAGACAAATAATTCTAAGTTTTTATCAAAAAGTTGCCATGGCAACTTTGTAGAGTGAAAAATAATTTTTATTCATCAAAAAGTTGCCATGGCAAATTGTAGAGAAAAATAATTCTAAGTTAGTTATTAAAAAAGTTGCCATGGCAACTAAAGATGTTAAAAAATATGGCAAAGTTATAGATGTTCAAAAACACAGTATTTGTTTATAGTTGTGTTTTTTTCCATGGCAACTAAATGCATTTTTTGCCATGGTTTGTTGTGTCTTTATGACGTGTCCATCCGAAGAATGTTTGTCATGGCCTTTACAAATTAATTTGACAACACAACAAGTTTGTGCTTTCAAATTTCTTTTGCCATGGCAAAAAGTTTCAATCCTTTGAATATTGTTTTGCCATGGCGGTTACGCGTATGCTATCATTACAACTTAAGATGTTTTCTACATTTTTCTCAAAAATTTCTGTGTGTCCAGAGAGAACATTTTTCACCGCATTGTTGCCATGATGGCAAATTTCGTATTGTAAACTTCAACTTTTTGCCATCTTGTATCCATGTTGTATCTATATGTATGTGAACTTCATGGCAATTTTTTCATAGTGTAAACTCCGTAGGTATGGCAACTTTTTGTAGTATAAAGATGCAGATTGCCATGACTTTCTTCCTTTTTTTTCCGTCATTTTTGGATACATAAACTTGAACATGGCAATTTTTTCCCTAGAATGACAAAAGATCATGGCAATTTTTCCATGCAAAAGACCAGTGTTTATTAGTAACATATAAAAACTGGGCTTTTACTAGTCATAAATTAATTTGGGCTTTATTTTTCAATTTTTTTCCTCGCAGGGAAAATGCCTGAAGGGCCAGGTGCGTGGGGCGTTCGCGCTGGAGTGTTTTTCCTCCCTAACGAATTGGTTCGGTCAATCTTCCTCCTGTAGGGAACAAGTTGTTCGGTCTGAGGGTCTCCCAGACCGAACGTCAGCGCCCTATCGGGGTCCCTAATAAAACAATAAAAACTGGGTGCTTTTAGTGCAACAACCGTCTCTAGTGTACGTTTTGTTTACGAAATATGGCACAATTTCCTTGTTAAGAAATATGTTGATTTCACAAGTACAACATCTTCCTCCACGTTTCCTTTTACATTCTGTCAGTATATATACACACACACACACAAGACTTGTTCACTTTCTCCTGCACCCGCACAATGCAGTTGATACATACTGTACTACATTTATGCAATTGCAAATGCTTCGGTTCACTGCTGGGAGTCAGCGATTTAGCTGTTCTCTTCTCCGACAGCAATGGATTCAGGCACCTGAGTGGCCATGGTAAAAATCCAAGTTACAGAAGACAACCCCTGCTACTCGCAAGCAAGAGTAATGATATCTTCTTCTGATACAAATTCTTACCTGAAACAAACCTACACGCACCACAGACGCACGGACCGTACCAAATAGAAAAGGGAACGTCTATCATGGGTGTTAGAAGAGAGAGAGAGGATTGATAGAATAGTTGTTGCATTGCTTGAGCCTCGTGGGCATATATATAGGAGTACAATGATCTACTTGGAGTACAAGACAATCCAGAACAAATCCTAGTCTATCTCTTCTTTCCTAATAAACATTATACTCAACATCCCCCGTAGTCACAACGGTAGCGACGCAGACGGTGAGACTGGAGAAGAATCCGAAGGCAAGCCGACGGACACCCCCCTCCCCCCACAGTCGTAACGGTCGTTGCATCGTGGAAGTCGTGGCAGGAGTGGAAGCCAACAAGGTTGCTCAAGCAAGGCGGTAGCCCTTTGTGCCGTGTGTCGATGTAGCCGAGAACGTATGTGGTGGAGCCGTGGTCGATGTCGAGTCGGGGTAGCCGGTGTCGAGGAAGTCGTCGTGGAGCCGCGGGCGCAAGGGGGCACCGAGTTAGCATGGGCGCTGTGGTGTCGAAGTAGTGGTGCGTCGGGAAGAAGATGTTGTTGACGACGCGTCGCGGCGGGTTTGCCAAGCCCGGGGACACATCGTAGACGAAGGCACGCACCGGTGTTGCCAGCACCGGGCATGCGTAGACGGACGAAGACGAAGTTGACGAAGCGCCGACCAGGCTTGCCAGGCCCGGAGACACGTCGTGGATGAAGGCACGTATCGGTGTTGTCAGCACTGAGCATGCGTACACAAGGGACCTGCACGAGCTGTACGCCATGTCGGAGAAGTCGAAGGGGCCAGCAGCGAAGAACTCGACGACGATTGCGGCGTCCATCGGCGCGGGCCGATGTTACCAACGATGGTCGGAGTAGACGAAGTGGTCGGGGTAGATGACGGCGACGCTGGCGACGGGCTAGTGCTTGGACGAAGACGAAGGGGGTGGACGGGCGACGGCGGTGGCTACGAAGGTAGCTGCGGCGGCGGCCAAAAAAGAGCGGCGGCGGCGGCTAGGTTAGGAGTGCGGCGGCGATGCTCGAAGTAGGCGAAGAATCCTGACAGCGTAACGCAGACCGGCGCGGACGGTGACGCTCCCGCGCCAAGGGAGATGGCGCGGTGCACATCACGGGAAGTCGACGCGCGGTGACGACGGAGTGGACCGCGGGCCGGGGCGCTACAGCCCGAAGGGGCGACGCAGCGGTGGCAGGCGGGTCGGGGCGACAGCGGGAAAACCTCGAGGCAGCGGCGGGGACCGCGGGCCGCGACGCTGTGGCCCGAAGGGCGACGCAACGGCGGTTCGCGAGTCGGTGCAACCGCGGGGACGACCTCGGGGCAGCGGCGGGGACCGCGTATCGCAGCACTACGACCCGAAGGGGCGACGCAGCGGCGAAGTACGAGTCGATGCAACCGCGAGGAGAACCACGGGGGCGGCGGCGCTGCGGCCCGACGGGGCGACGCAGCGGCAGCCCGATACTCGATCGGCGGAGAGGCGCGCAGTACTCGGGACGATCTTCACGGGACCTGCGGAGGCGCGCGTGACCGACGGGCCAGGTCGATCGCGCGGCGTAGATGAGGCGGATCGCGGCGGCGAGCGGGTGATCAAGCCGATCGCGCGCGAGGTCGGGGACGCCGCTCGGTGCAGGAGTGATGGCGGAGTCCCGGATGAGGCCGGCAACAGCGGACTGAACGGGACGTCAGCGCCGGCACCCGGGCTGCCCAAGCAGCGCCGGCGCCCGGGCAGCGAGGCCCGAGCGACCAACGGAGCAACGGCGCCCGAGTTGAGGCAGACGACGAGCCTGATGCTGCCGAGGATGAGGCCGGCGAGGTAGACGGCCGGGCCGCCGTGCAGACGCGGCGGAGGCGGGTGACGTGGATCGATGGGCGGGCCGGTGCGCGAGCGATGGCTATAATTGGTCGTCGCATGGCGCGAGGCCGCCGGGTCGGGGTGATGCGGGTGTTGCGGTCGGAGCAGGGTGGTGACGGCCGGCGCAGGGCGACGGGCGGACCGACGCGCGGACGGCGGCTGGCCCGGACGGGCCGCCTCGGCGCACGTGGCCGCGGGTCGGAGAGGCCGACTGGTCGCGCCGGGGTCAGAGTAGAGGCGCAAGGGGTCGACGGCGGCGGCGGGCGACGCAAACCGACCAAGATTAGATCGAAAAACCAAAAAGAAAAATGCCGAACAAAACGACCGGCGAGAGAGCGAAAAAACCGGAGCAATGTCTCGGGAAAAAGACTCTCTAGCGCAGCCGGCGGACGAACTCTAGGTACGGGCGGCGCGGCCCCCGGCGGCGGTCATGGAGGTCGACCGCCCCGAGGGCGGTGCGCGGGTGCGGAAACGGTGGCGGCTAGGGTTTAGGATCGACTTGCGATAGATACCATGATAGAAGGGAGAGAGAGGATTGATAGAATAGTTGTTGTATTGCTTGAGCCTCGTGGGCATATATATAGGAGTACAATGATCTACTTGAATTACAAGACAAGTCAGAACAAATCCTAGTCTATCTCTTCTTTCCTAATAAACATTATACTCAACAATGGGAAAGAACATAAGCAGAGATTCAGAGTTGAAATCTCAACCTGACAAAACATAGGGCTTGTTTGGGACTGCTCTGCTTCATCAAAATCAGTTTCGCTCCACTAAATTCACTTTGGAGTAGTTTCAAATAGAAGTTGTAGCACTACCAAAGAGAATGTTTGGCTTCCATCTAGCTCCAGCTTCACGAATGGGAAATTTGGTGAAAAGAAGCTATTTGATTGGTTGAGGGCGGAGAAACGAAGGGGTATCCACTTACTGGTGACAGTGGTGGGTAATTTCCACCCAACTCCAGCTTCTACAGTTTTTTGGAGCACCCCTTGAAGAGCTTCATAAAAAACTAAGAGTTGTACCCCAAATTCTAGTTTTTTGCGGAGCAGCATATCATGGAGCTACCCCTGTTTGGCTTGTATTTTTAGGAGCAGAGCTGAATTTTAAGGAGTAGAGCAGTCCCAAACAGGCCCATAAGCATAGATTCAAAGCAAATGCTACAGGCGCGGACACACAAGTGCTACTAGGCAACTGTCAGGTGCATGCCTTGTTCGGAAGGAGCAAATGAGTCAAAGATTAACTGACAGGGTCGACACTCATCATTAATCCGAGCAAGTCACCGTGCCTTCATGAACTACTCCCTTCATTCCTAAATGTAAGACTTTTTAGGGATTTCTACGGGCTACATACGGCGGATCTATATAGACGTATTTTAGAGTTTAAATTCACTTATTTTGCCGACGCGGATTTTTGGGACATGGTGGCACGCGATGCTGAAATCCTGAGCGTCCACATGCGCATTGCGATTACTAATTATTATAGGGCTTTCTGTAATACGATGGCAGTTACTCAATGATACATAGGAATACACAGACGTGAGTGGGCCATGCCGCTTTAAATTCGTATTATACAACATTGGTAGTTGAGTTCTCGAACTCCCGTACGTTCACAGACATGCTAGATTTAAATTGCTGCTGGGTGACTTGATGGCCTGCATGTCATAGTCATTTAGGAGTTGCAGCGAATTAAACAGTCCGTACAAAGTTCATGGGGTGTGATGACAAACATTTTAAATATGCTTCACGCAGGTGGGGTTATTATGAAGAACGATGCTGAATCTTAATTATCAGCAGACTGGGTGAAGACTAATTCTCCAGGGCAAGCAAGAACTAGTAGCATAATATTTATCCCACATCATATTGGCTGGAAATATTATATTGGTTCCGAACTTGTTCCACTAACAAGAGTTGGTTGGTAACTTGTGATATTTGTGCCCAGGAGTTGATTAGAATGGTGTTGACTCTTATCATCATATCGGCTGGAGACTAATTCTTCCGGAGCAGGTTCCAAATAATCAGTCATCCTTGTCCCGTTGCTGAAATTTCATTTGCAACAGCATCATAACAATGTCAAGGTTCCCTGATCCAAAGCAGCTTCACTTAGTTTTCTTTGCACTAGTTGTTCCCTGAACCAAAGTAACTTCTCTCATTTTACAACTGAATGACACCAGTATTTTTTGCAACTAATGCACGCTCACCTAATCCCCTTGGACATGTTTGGAACATAATAGTATTTCATGGTAAAGGATTCCAGACAAATTCTTTTGGAAAAACAATAAACTTAACCAACGCCATCCTAGTGGTTTACAGTCAATGCAGGCCAGCTCGAGATTAGGAATAGCACAACCTCGCCGTACCCGTGCTACATGTGCTAGATGAGTCAATGAACTGCCATACGACATTGAGGAGCATGATGAGATAGATAGAGAGAGAGAGAGGAGGTAAACACGAGAAAATAAATAAGAGGGAATCTGTAGCGTGATGAAGACAGGAGGAGAAACTATCCGTTGGAATCAAGTTGCTGTTGGAGGAATGATGGTCATTAATTAGGCTTTAAGTGAACTTGTGGGCCATCTGCTGGTGATGTCAGAGGTTACATGCAAGCTATACCACTTGTATACGGTGGATGGAATTTAGTATACCTGCTCGGTGTATTACAACTGCACTAATCACGTGAGAATGGACGGGCGTGATATCAACCTCGCGTGGCTGCATGTCCACTCGGGATTTATCGCTTATTTTGCTCCTTATGTAGTACGTATTGGAATCTCTAAAAAGGCTTACATTTAGGAACAGAGGAAGTAGATAGGAAACAGTAAATTCGAAACAAATTAATCGATCAAGTCCTACGAGTCAGACTTCACGGCTGACCATCACAGAGGGCCAATTTCCGGGTTGAGCGCGGCGTACAAAATGGAAAAATCCGTTACAAAGTTGACCATTACACGGGGCACAACCCATTTCTGCATCACAGCCACCGGAACATAATCCTAGATACCTGCGGAGGAAAGAATTCAGTCAGCCAAACCAATTTGTATATACAACTTATTCGCGGAAAAGTCATTAAAGCCATAGCTCTCAATTTGGTTTGACTAAAACAACAGTAAAATTTCACTTTCACCAGTATTGTGCCGAAAGCTCCAAAACTGAATCATCTCAGCATTGTTGGACAAAACCAACATGGGAAAAAGAGAAAGCTACAAGATAACACTTCATTTGAACTGCTACACCTTCCACTCTTATAGTAGTTAGTCTCAAACAAGTTGGGGTAGGCTAGAGCTGAAACCCATAAGATCTCGAAACCAACTCGTGGTTCTAGCACGTGGATAGCTAACTTCCACGCACCCCTGCTAGTCGCTAACAAATTGAATTTTATTGAAATCATGCAGTAGAAGCCACAAGGGATCATGCATCATCTTATTAATAGACCCTAGCCTACCCCAACTTGGTGTCTATTAATAAGATGATGCATGATCCCTTGTGGCTTCTACTGCATGATTTCAATAAAATTCAATTTGAGGGAAGTTACCCCAACTTGGTGTCTATTTGTTTGCGTCTATTTGAGGGAAGTTACCCCAAATCATGCAGTAGAAGAAATCATGCAGTAGACCTCTCAGGGCCAGTTCTTTTGATGCTTTGGAGATGGCATCTATTTTTTAAGCCGCCCAAAAGAACTGGCCCTGAGAGGTATCAGACATGCTGAGACAATATTTACGCAAACCGCCCAAAACTAGAATAATCATCCAAGAAAACTGAAAGGAAAAGGATAAAAAAATACTTTAAAATTTAATGAAAGCATGCTCTTCGAGTCACTAGTCTCCTCACAATAAGTAGTTCACTAGGTAGCAAAATGATCCAAAATAAACAGAGATATGAAATGTCAAATGGCATAGTTATAATCCTGTGTAACAAAGAAATCATGAAGGTGTTCAGGTATTGTCAGTTACCAATACTTATGTACAGGCAACATCATATAAATCACACAAGGACTTGATAGATCTATAGCCATGAAAAACTAATCAAAGGCGAGTAAAAAAATGAATGAAGGACACAAGAGGATGCATTTCATTATGTTAGCACTTAAAATATGCACAAAAAACTCCCCTGATGATCTAAAAAAAATATGTACAAAAAGGAGAATGGTCTTCAGTCATCAGACATCTAAGGAGCTAGAGGAGAAGAAATTGCACTAACAGTAGGAACCAGGGGAGTACTGAGGAGGAGGTAATTGAAAGCAATGCAGCTGGATGGACGGGAAAGGCTCCTCATCCAATAGTGAGGAGGTAGAAAAAAGTAATAGAGAAGGTAGGTGGGCGAAGGCATAAGGAAACGAATGGAGAACAGCTGATGAAGGCATGAAGAGGATTGAGGAGCAGGGCCTGGAAAAAGATCCAAGATGCAGCCTTCCATGAAAGCGTTGATATGAGTGGCCAGGTGGGCAATAGCTAAGATAATCTTAAAGAGTCCTCTCTTGCCATTTGCTACTTGAGAAATGGCAGTAAATAGGAAAGCAATACATTTAAAAAAACAGTTCAGATACCTCAACATATATGCAGAAGCTTACCTACTCGAGAAGTACATCACAGTAGCATACCTAACCAGATAATCATCTTATGTGCTGTGAAAGATCAACTCCATGTCCACCACCAATGTCTGTTTCTGCAAGCATAAGTCAAACAATCAATAGCATTCCAAAGAAAAGCCAAATAGACACGAGGAGACATCAACAAGACGTTTAGATGAACTCACAGCTGTAGTTTGAAAAAAAAACTAATCAGTTTTATACAAGATTGGCAATAGATAAACAAAACCACACCTATTGTTAAATTTAACGAATATACCAAAAACAGTATAAAGTATAAACTAATTACTATCGTAAAAATGAAGATGTGCACTCAGAAAATCAGCAGGTCATAAGACACAAGTTAACCATGTTAAACGATAAATATGGAGTGCACCAACAAGTGTCTTGCGTAGCACATATACATAGCCAGGGATAGGTTTTTCTTCTAGTTTAAACCTGTTGGACTCTATCTCGATCTCTCTCTCTCTGTAATCTCGATCTCCCTCTCTGTCCAGTTACATCTCTAACCAGATGTCTTGTATCTCACGAATACATCAATATATACACCTGCCCCTGTTCGGGGATTGAGACGCTTCCATCGATCTTTACATGGTATACAGAGCAGGCCAAATAGACACGAGGAGACATCAATAAGATGTTTAGATAAACTCACAAATGTAGTTTGAAAAAAGAACAGTTTTATACAAGATTGGCAATAGATAAACAAAACCACACCTATTGTTAAATTTAACGAATATACCGAAAACAGTATAAACTGATTATTATCGTAAAAATGAAGATGCACACTCAAACAGCTAGTCATAAGAGACAAGTTAACCAGAGCCCCATTGGAATAAATAAAATATAGGTCATTCCTAGCAACAGAAGTGACCAAGACTATTCAGATTTAGATTATCTTCAATAAATTAGGCTAAAAAATCAAAGTAATAAATCATACTAAAAATCCTAGCAACAAAAAGGTGAAAGACTATTCAGATTTAGATTAGAATTTACTCAATTCAGCATTAGTTTCCCTGGTACAAATGGATTTGCTACTCACAATAAAGACTCCTAAAAGTAATAAAATGAACAATTATTCACCAATTACAAACAAATTTGACAATATGGACTCAAGATTAGTAGAAAGATTAGCAGATATAATAAATATTAAATGAAAGAAATGGAACTAGCTTTAAGTTTCCAACTGTGTCTATTGAGCTACTTATTTGACATGTCAGTTAGTTCAAGCTACTTTTTCACGTAGTTGTCTTCAATTTCCAACCGTTAAGTATCTTATCTTGAGAGGGAAAAGTGCATTGCAGCTATGCACTGAAACTACCATTATAAAACTCTTGGATATGTGATTGGGCATTCAATATTACAAAAAGAATTTGCCAGTTTGGTGTTCATTTTTTTTATCGTATGAATATTGATATAATAACCTTATAAAAGACAGTTTGCTAGCTCTGACTTGAACAACAAAAACTACAGAAATAAAGCTAACAGTAGACCAATTTCAACCCACTGCCTGACTACAAAGCATACAAAAAAAAGATACCACTAACAGAATCATTTTTCTATATCATAATCATTAAATAAAACACCACCACACAAAAGTCTGAACAAAAATACAACAGAAACAAAATTGATGTATGCCGAAGAGGTCATCAAACAGTAAAGGAAACAAGTGATATGACACTACTTAAAATTGGTAACCTAACACGAAAGAATGTGAACCGTAATTCTGTCAACCGATTATTAAAAAATGGCTTGGTTTTGTTGCAACCGATATCTGAAAGCATGCTATTACCTGCAGTGTAGACACTTTCGAATGGATGATAGTGAGAAAGGGTTCTGGTCTCATCAAGTTTCTTGAACTGCAAAGACTCAAGATGGACCATAAAGAGGACACCGTGTGTCCACACAAACACCACATTATTCTCCTCAGCGAACCCTAGTATGATTTGGCTGCCATTTCCATTCAGGGAAAGTAGCTTGTCCAGTTCAATAGTTCTTCCAAGAACCCATGAAGCAACACCATCACGATCAGTCTTCCTCTTCCATAACTGGAAGCTCTGATCTTTCTGCAACAGTAAACCAAGACCACCACCCTCTGCCCGCATAATCCAGAACTGGTGAAACCCATTTTCAAGCATATGCGTTAGCACCCGTATCACAGATAGGCTTTGCTTCTTCAAATCAAACTCAAGAATTCCAGTAAAATTCCCAGCAAGAATCCAGTAAAGAGAATCCCTAACCATCACAGCGGGCTTTCCCGTGAACACCAACATGAGATCAACACTTGAAAGATTCGAGGTGGAAACATTGGATGGAACCGGTGTGGCGACGAGATCACCCCATAAGTCGGTCTCCGAAGAGTAAAGGCAGGCGAGCACTCGTTTGTTTTGCTTCTCGACGTTATCCAACACCAGTGTCAAGAACACATGGAACCATTGGATGTCTCCGGCAGCACGAAACCATGCCCATGGATCGGTGTCTTCTTCGCATGTGTCACAAGCCCGGGGGGGAATGGCAAGGTGGTGTTGTTCGCCGGTAACGGGGTCACACACCAGAACATTGCTCGTCCATACGTTGTAGATGAGCACGAGGCCATGGCGGCATCCACGGGGGGTGAAGCAGGCGCCGCCACCGTCGCGGCGAGAAGCGGCCAGGCGGGACACGATTGGTGGCCTTGAGAGTAGGTACGAAGCGGAAGAGTCCGATGTCGAAGATGAAGAAGCCTAGGAGGAGAGGGTTTCAGCGGTGGTGGCGGCAGAAGCGGCGGCAGAAGCCGGGGCCGGAGACGAGGCAGCGCCAGCGCTTGCAGACGACAGAGGCGTGCGGGAGGGAGGACGGCTCCGGGGGGAGGCGGAGGAGGATCTCGCAGAGCAGGTTGTTGTCCTCCAGCGGACCCGCTGCCGGCGAGAGGTGGCAGCTGCGGCTGGTCATCTCGCCCTCCACCTATAACAATGGAGGAGCGGTCAGAGGAGGAGAGGAGCACTCGGGGTAGGAGAGGAGCCGTCGGGGTAGGAGTGGCGGCGCTAAGCCTAGACGTGCGCGTGAAAAGAGGGAGGGGCG
Organism: Secale cereale; assembly: GCA_902687465.1. Lineage (NCBI taxonomy): Eukaryota > Viridiplantae > Streptophyta > Magnoliopsida > Poales > Poaceae > Secale > Secale cereale. The sequence continues at coordinate 74,567,789 of LR738716.1, forward strand.
TGCGGGGGAGGAGAAGACGGGCGGGATAGGGGCGGGCGGCGGAGTGGCGGTGGCCGTCTGTCGGTGTACAAAAAGAGGGGCACACTTTTTGTACTCCTATGACTGTGCACGGGCAGTCTGAGCCACGGGCACCACCACAGCAAGCATGGCCAGGGAGGTGAGCCAGGGTAAGACCAAAGCTCGATGGAACTGGAGCACCGCCAAGAACAAGACCACAGAGAGCAAAGGGACGGAGTGGCTCCCCCCCGGCAAGATCCTTGCCGGGAGCCAGTTTCAGCAGCCCTGGCAAGACCCATGCCGGGGCCGGCTCTGGCAGCCCCAGCAAGACCCTTGCCGCGGCAGCTCGCCCCACGCCTACGGAGCGGATCACCCTTGAGTCCACCGCCCCCATGGGGCGAGGATTCGGGAGATATCCCCGTGGTGGCATGCAGATCTTTGTGAAGACAACCAAGATCAGATACAAGCTAAGAAGACGACGACCCTTGGCGGGATCCCAGCCAAGGAGGGCCACAAGACCTTTCGCAAGCACCTTGCCGAGGATGACAGCAGGCGCCGCGGCAAGACCCTTGCCGGGGCCCCGGCAAGGCCCTTGCCGAGGACACCCGCATGGCCACCATCAGGCCCGCACCAACTGAGTTTCCACTGAAGGAAATATGCCCTAGAGGCAATAATAAAGATGTTATTTGTATTTACTTATATCATGATAAATGTCTTTTATTCATGCTAGAATTGTATTAACCGGAAACTTAGTACATGTGTGGATACATAGACAAAACAGTATGTCCCTAGTATGCCTCTACTAGACTAGCCCATTGATCAAAGATGGTTATGTTTCCTAGCCATAGACATGAGTTGTCATTTGATCAACGGGATCACATCATTAGGAGAATGATGTGATGGACTAGGCCCATCCGTTAGCATAGCACTATGATCGTTTAGTTTTACTGCTATTGCTTTCTTCATGACTTATATATGTTCCTATGACTATGAGATTATGCAACTCCCAAATACCGTATGAACACCTTGTGTGCTATCAAACGTCACAACGTAACTGGGTGATCATAAAGATGCTCTACAGGTGTCTCCGAAAGTATTCGTGGTGTTGGCATAGATCAAGATTAGAATTTGTCACTCCGAGTGTCGGAGAGGTATCTCTGGGCCCTCTCAGTAACACACATCATAATAAGCCTTGCAAGCAAAAGACTAATGAGTTAGTCACGAGATAATGTGTTACAGAACGAGTAAAGAGACTTGCCGGTAACGAGATTGAACTAGGTATAGAGATACCGACGATCGAATCTCGGGCAAGTAACATACCGATGACAAAAGGAACAACGTATATTGTTATGCGGTTTGACCGATAAAGATCTTCGTAGAATATGTAGGAGCCAATATGAGCATCCACGTTCCGCTATTGGTTATTGACCGGAGATGAGTCTCGGTCATGTCTACATAGTTCTCGAACCCGTAGGGTCCGCACGCTTAACGTTTGATGACGATCGGTATTATGAGTTTATGAGTTTTGATGTACCGAAGGTAGTTCGGAGTCCCGGATGAGATCACGGACATGATGAGGAGTCTCGGAATGTCCGAGACATAAAGATTGATATATTGGACGACTATATTCGGACACCGGAAGTGTTCTGGAAAGTTTCGGAATTTACCGGAGTGCCGGGGGGGGGGGGTACCGGAACCCCCCGGGGGAATGGTGGGCCCTGGTGGGCCCTAGGGGAGAGAGAGGGCAGCAGCCAGGAGGTGGTGCGCCCCCTCCTAGGAAGGAGTCCGAATTGGACTAGGGAGGGGGGCGCGGCCCCACTTTCCCTCTCCCTCTCCCTCTCTTTCCTTCCCCCTTCTTCCTTCTTTGGTAGTTCCTACTAGGAATAGGATTGCAATCCTATTCCTAGTAGGATTGCAGCCCTAGCCGCACCATGGAGGGCCGGCCGGCCTCCCCCCCTTGCTCCTTTATATACGGGGGCAGGGGCACCCAAAGACACACAAGTTGAATTGTTCTAGCCGTGTGCGGTGCCCCCCTCCACAGAAACACACCTCGGTCATACCGTCGCAGTGCTTAGGCGAAGCCCTGCGCCGGTAGATACATCATATCCGTCACCATGCCATCGTGCTGACGAAACTCTCCCGTGAAGCTCAACTGGATCAAGAGCTCGTGGGACATCATCAAGCTGAACGTGTGCTGAACGCGGAGGTGCCGTACGTTCGGTGCTTGATCGGTTGGATCGTGAAGAAGTTCGACTACATCAACCGCGTCACTTGACGCTTCCGCTTCCGGTCTACGAGGGTACGTAGACATACTCTTCCCTCTCGTTGCTATGCATCTGGTAGATAGATCTTTCGTGATCGTAGGAAAATTTTAAAATACTACGTTCCCCAAGAGTGGCATCATGAGCCAGGTCTATGCGTAGATGATATGCACGAGTAGAACACAATGAGTTGTGGGCGATACTAGTCATACTGCTTACCAACATGTCATACTTTGCTTCGGCGGTATTGTGAGATGAAGCGGCCCGGACCGACATTACGCGTACGCTTACGCGAGACTGGTTTCACCGTTACGAGCACTCGTTGCTTAAAGGTGACTAGCGGGTGTCTGTCTCTCTCACTTTAGCTGAATCAAGTGTGGCTACGCCCGGTCCTTGTGAAGGTTAAAACAGCACATACTTGACGAAACATCGTTGTGGTTTTGTATGCGTAGGTAAGAACGGTTCTTGCTAAGCCCGTAGCAGCCACGTAAAACTTGCAACAACAAAGTAGAGGACGTCTAACTTGTTTTTGCAGGGCATGTTGTGATGTGATATGGTCAAGACATGATGAGTTATACGGCTATGTATGAGATGATCATGTTTTGTAATGTTATCGGCAACTGGCAGGAGCCATATGGTTGTCGCTTTATTGTATGAAATGCAATCGCCATGTAATTGCTTTACTTTATCACTAAGCAGTAGCGATAGTCGTAGAAGCAATAGTTGGCGAGACGACAACGATGCTACGATGGAGATCAAGGTGTCGCGCCGGTGACGAAGGTGATCATGACGGTGCTTTGGAGATGGAGATCAAAAGCACAAGATGATGATGGCCATATCATGTCACATATTTTGATTGCATGAGATGTTTATCTTATTATACTTCTTATTTTTCTTAGAACGACGGTAGCATTATAAGATGAGCCCTTACTAAATTTCAAGGTATAAGTGTTCTCCCTAAGTATGCACCGTTGCGAAAGTTCGTCGTGCCGAGACACCACGTGATGATCGGGTGTGATAAGCTCTACATTCAAATACAACGGGTGTAAGCCAGTTTTGCACACGCAGAATACTCGGGTTAAACTTGACGAGCCTAGCATATGCAGATATGGCCTTGGAACACTGGAGACCAAAAGGTCGAGCATGAATCATATAGTAGATATGATCAACATAAGATGTTCACCATTGAAACTACTCCATCTCACGTGATGATCGGACATGGTTTAGTTGATTTGGATCGCGTGATCATTTAGATGACCGGAGGGATGTCTATCTAAGTGGGAGTTCTTTAATTAATATGATTAAATTGAACTTTAATTTATCATGAACTTAGTCCTGATAGTTTTTGCATATCTATGTTGTTGTAGATCAATGGCCCGTGCTACCGTTCCTTTGAATTTTAATGCATTCCTAGAGAAAGCTAAGTTGAAAGATGATGGTAGCAATTACGCGGACTGGGTCCGTAACTTGAGGATTATCCTCATTGCTGCACAGAAGAATTATGTCCTTTAAGCACCGCTAGGTGACAAGCCCCCTCCCACTAATGTAGACGCTTTGAACGTCTGGCAGTCGTGGTATGATGACTACACGATAGTTCAGTGTGCGATGCTTTACGGCTTAGAACCGGGACTTCAACGACGTTTTGAACGTCATGGACCATATGAGATGTTCCAGGAGTTGAAGTTAATATTTCAAGCAAATGCCTGGATTGAGAAATATGAGATTTCCAATAAGTTCTATAGCTGCAAGATGGAGGAGAATAGTTCTATCAGTGAACGCTTGCTCAGAATGTATGGGTACTACAATCATATGACTCAACTTGGTTGCAAAGTTGACGAGGATAGTGTTATTGATAGAGTTCTTCAATCACTGCCACCAAGCTATAAAGGCTTCGTGATGAACTATAATATGCAAGGGATGCAAAAGACAATTCCCGAGCTCTTCGCTATGCTCAAGGCTGCGGAGGTAGAAATCAAAAAGGAGCATCAAGTGTTGATGGTTAACAAGACCACTAGTTTCAAGAAAAAGGGCAAGGGAAAGAAGGGGAACTTCAAGAAGAATAGCAAGACAGTTGCTACTCCCACGAAGAAACCCAAGTCTGGAGCCAAGCCTGAAACTGATGCTTCTACTGCAAGGGGACTGGAAACTGGAAGCGGAACTGCCCCAAGTATTTGGCGGATAAGAAGGATGGCAAGGTGAACAAAGGTATATGTGATATACATGTTATTGATGTGTACCTTACTAATGCTCATAGTAGTACCTGGGTATTTGATACCGGTTCGGTTGCTAATATCTGTAACTCGAAACAGGGACTACGGATTAAACGAAGATTGGCTAAGGACGAGGTGACGATGCGCGTGGGAAATGGTTCCAAAGTCGATGTGATCGCCGTCGGCACGCTACCTCTACATCTACCTTCGGGATTAGTTTTAGACCTAAATAATTGTTATTTGGTGCCAGCGTTGAGCATGAACATTATATCTGGATCTTGTTTGTTGCGAGACGGTTATTCATTTAAATCAGAGAATAATGGTTGTTCTATTTTTATGAATAATATCTTTTATGGTCATGCACCCTTGAAGAGTGGTCTATTCTTATTGAATCTCGATTGTAGTGATACACATATTCATAATATTGAAACCAAAAGATGCAAGGTTAATAATGATAGTGCAACTTATTTGTGGCACTTCCGTTTAGGTCATATTGGTGTAAAGCGCACGAAGAAACTCCATAGTGATGGACTTTTGGAATCACTTGATTATGAATCACTTGGTGCTTGCGAACCATGCCTCATGGGCAAGATGACTAAAACTCCGTTCTACGGAACTATGGAGCGAGCAACAGATTTGTTGGAAATCATACATACTGATGTATGTGGGCCAATGAGTGTTGAAGCTCGCGGCGGGTATCGTTATTTTCTGACCTTCACTGATGATTTGAGCAGATATGGGTATATCTACTTAATGAAGCACAAGTCTGAAACATTTGAAAAGTTCAAAGAATTTCAGAGTGAAGTAGAGAATCATGCGTAACAAGAAAATAAAATTTCTATGATCTGATCGTGGAGGAGAATATTTGAGTTACGAGTTTGGTCTTCATTTAAAACAATGTGGAATAGTTTCACAGCTCACGCCACCCGGAACACCACAGCGTAATGGTGTGTCCGAACGTCGTAGCCGTACTTTATTGGATATGGTGCGATCTATGATGTCTCTTACCGATTTACCGCTATCGTTTTGGGGTTATGCTTTAGAGACAGCTGCATTCACGTTAAATAGGGCACCATCTAAATCCGTTGATACGACACCTTATGAACTATGGTTTGGCAAGAAACCAAAGTTGTCGTTTCTTAAAGTTTGGGGCTGCGATGCTTATGTGAAAAAGCTTCAACATGATAAGCTCGAACCCAAGTCGGAGAAATGTGTCTTCATAGGATACCCAAAAGAGACTATTGGGTACACCTTCTATCACAGATCCGAAGGCAAGATATTCGTTGCTAAGAATGGATCCTTTCTAGAGAAGGAGTTTCTCTCAAAAGAAGTGAGTGGGAGGAAAGTAGAACTTGATGAGGTAATTGTACCTTCTCCCGGATTGGAAAGTAGTACATCACAGAAAATTGTTCCAGTGATTCCTACACCAATCAGTGAGGAAGTTAATGATGATGATCATGAAACTTCGGATCAAGTTTCTGCTGAACGTCGTAGATCAACCAGAGTACGTTCCGCACCAGAGTGGTACGGCAACCCAGTTCTGGAAATCATGTTACTAGACCATGATGAACCTACGAACTATGAGGAAGCGATGATGAGCCCAGATTCCGCAAAATGGCTTGAGGCCATGAAATCTGAGATGGGATCCATGTATGAGAACAAAGTGTGGACTTTGGTTCACTTGCCCGATGATCGGCAGGCCATCGAAAATAAATGGATCTTCAAGAGGAAGAACAACGCAGACGGTAATGTTACTGTTTACAAAGCTCGACTTGTTGTGAAAGGGTTTCGACAAGTTCAAGGAGTTGACTACGATGAGACTTTCTCACCTGTAGGGATGCTTAAGTCTGTCCGAATCATGTTAGCAATTGCCGCATTTTATGATCATGAAATCTGGCAAATGGATGTCAAAACTGCATTCCTGAATGGATATCTCAAAGAAGAGTTGTATATGATGCAACCAGAAGGTTTTGTCGATCCAAAAGGTGCTAACAAAGTATGCAAGCTCCAGCGATCCATCTATGGACTGGTGCAAGCATCTCGGAGTTGGAATATACGCTTTGATGAGGTGATCAAAGCATATGGTTTTATACAGACTTTTGGAGAAGCCTGTATTTACAAGAAAGTGAGTGGGAGCTCTGTAGCATTTCTAATATTATATGTGGATGACATATTATTGATTGGAAATGATATAGAATTTCTGGATAGCATACAAGGATACTTGAATAAGAATTTTTCAATGAAAGACCTTGGTGAAGCTGCTTATATATTAGGCATCAAGATCTATAGAGATAGATCAAGACGCTTAATTGGACTTTCACAAAGCACATACCTTGATAAGATTTTGAAGAAGTTCAAAATGGATCAGTCAAAGAAAGGGTTCTTGCCTGTATTACAAGGTATGAAGTTGAGTAAGACTCAATGCCCGACCACTGCAGAAGATAGAGAGAAAATGAAAGTCATTCCCTATGCCTCAGCCATAGGATCTATCTTGTATGCAATGTTGTGTACCAGACCTAATGTGTGCCTTGCTATAAGTCTAGCAGGGAGGTACCAAAGTAATCCAGGAGTGGATCACTGGACAGCGGTCAAGAACATCCTAAAATACCTGAAAAGGACTAAGGATATGTTTCTCGTGTATGGAGGTGACAAAGAGCTCGTCGTAAACGGTTACGTCGATTGTAGCTTTGACACTGATCCGGATGACTCTAAGTCGCAAACCGGATATGTGTTTTTATTGAATGGTGGAGCTGTCAGTTGGTGCAGTTCCAAGCAGAGCGTCGTGGCAGGATCTACGTGTGAAGCGGAATACATAGCTGCTTCGGAAGCAGCAAATGAAGGAGTCTGGATGAAGGAGTTCATATCCGATCTAGGTGTAATACCTAGTGCATCGGGTCCAATGAAAATCTTTTGTGACAACACTGGAGCAATAGCCTTGGCGACGGAATCCAGGTTTCACAAGAGAACAAAACACATCAAAAGACGCTTCAATTCCATCCGCGATCTAGTCAAGGAGGGAGACATAGAGATTTGCAAAGTACATACGGATCTAAATGTTGCAGACCCGTTGACTAAGCCTCTTCCACGGGCAAAACGTGATCAGCACCAGGACTCCATGGGTGTGAGGATCATCACTTTGTAATCTAGATTATTGACTCTAGTTCAAGTGGGAGACTGAAGGAAATATGCCCTAGAGGCAATAATAAAGATGTTATTTGTATTTCCTTATATCATGATAAATGTCTTTTATTCATGCTAGAATTGTATTAACCGAAAACTTAGTACATGTGTGGATACATAGACAAAACAGTATGTCCCTAGTATGCCTCTACTAGACTAGCCCATTGATCAAAGATGGTTATGTTTCCTAGCCATAGACATGAGTTGTCATTTGATCAATGGGATCACATCATTAGGAGAATGATGTGATGGACTAGACCCATCCGTTAGCATAGCACTATGATCGTTTAGTTTTACTGCTATTGCTTTCTTCATGACTTATATATGTTCCTATGACTATGAGATTATGCAACTCCCAAATACCGTATGAACACCTTGTGTGCTATCAAACATCACAACGTAACTGGGTGATCATAAAGATGCTCTACAGGTGTCTCCGAAAGTATTCGTGGTGTTGGCATAGATCAAGATTAGGATTTGTCACTCCGAGTGTCGGAGAGGTATCTCTGGGCCCTCTCGGTAACACACATCATAATAAGCCTTGCAAGCAAAAGACTAATGAGTTAGTAACGAGATAATGTGTTACGGAACGAGTAAAGAGACTTGCCGGTAACGAGATTGAACTAGGTATAGAGATACCGACGATCGAATCTCGGGCAAGTAACATACCGATGACAAAACGAACAACGTATGTTGTTATGCGGTTTGACCGATAAAGATGTTCGTAGAATATGTAGGAGCCAATATGAGCATCCAGGTTCCGCTATTGGTTATTGACCGGAGATGAGTCTTGGTCATGTCTACATAGTTCTCGAACCCGTAGGGTCCGCACGCTTAACGTTTGATGACGATCGGTATTATGAGTTTATGAGTTTTGATGTACCGAAGGTAGTTCGGAGTCCCGGATGAGATCACGGACATGAAGAGGAGTCTCGGAATGTCCGAGACATAAAGATTGATATATTGGACGACTATATTCGGACACCGGAAGTGTTCTGGAAAGTTTCGGAATTTACCGGAGTGCCGGGGGGTTACCGGAACCCCCCGGGGGAATGGTGGGCCTTGGTGGGCCCTAGGGGAGAGAGAGGGCAGCAGCCAGGAGGTGGCGCGCCCCCTCCTAGGAAGGAGTCCGAATTGGACTAGGGAGGGGGGCGCGGCCCCTCTTTCCCTCTCCCTCTCCCTCTCTTTCCTTCCCCCTTCTTCCTTCTTTGGTAGTTCGTACTAGGAATAGGATTGCAATCCTATTCCTAGTAGGATTGCAGCCCTAGCCGCACCATAGAGGGCCGACCGGCCTCCCCCCTTGCTCCTTTATATACGGGGGTAGGGGGGCACCCAAAGACACACAAGTTGAATTGTTCTAGCCGTGTGCGGTGCCCCCCTCCACAGAAACACACCTCGGTCATACCGTCGCAGTGCTTAGGCGAAGCCCTGCGCCGGTAGATACATCATATCCGTCATCACGCCGTCGTGCTGACGAAACTCTCCCGTGAAGCTCAACTAGATCAAGAGCTCGTGGGATGTCATCAAGCTGAACGTGTGCTGAACGCGGAGGTGCCGTACGTTTGGTGCTTGATCGGTTGGATCGCGAAGAAGTTCGACTACATCAACCGCGTCACTTGACGCTTCCGCTTCCGGTCTATGGGGGTACGTAGACATACTCTTCCCTCTCGTTGCTATGCATCTGGTAGATAGATCTTGCGTGATCGTAGGAAAATTTTAAAATACTACGTTCCCCAACATCCACCACCCCACGCAGCTGCCGACCCAACCAGCTGGACAGGCTCCTGCGTGGCAACTCGCAGATCTTCGTGGAGCCCCGCCGTTGCGCCACCTCAGCTGCCTGCCTGCCTACATGGCACCTTAGGCACCGCTGGCCAGGGCGCGTGTCAACACGAGGAGGAGCGGCGACGGACAAGACGGACGTCTCCCCTAGTCCCCGATAAAGCGAGGACACCTAAGCTAGGCGCATTAAATGCGCCTTGTCCTGTAATGCGAGGGATAACGTCGCATCACTGTACCCTTTCCACCTCCTGTGTGCCACTGTGGCAACCCCTTTTTCCTATAAAAGGAGGCCCGAGGCGACCAGGAGAAGGATTCAGCTTTTTCGAACTCCTCACGACTCTTTTGGAGCTCCTCACTAGCTGAAGAACACAAACATATAATCCACTAAGGTAGGAGTAGGGTTTTACGCATCTTTGCAGCCCAAACCTGGGTAAAGGAACCGTGTCCTGACTGTTAGATCCGCTCTTCTCTTAACCCCGTGCCCCGCAACCGTAGTAGGGATTCTTGTGATCCCATAGGTGTCGATCCAAATACACCGACATCTTTGGCGCGCCAGGTAGGGGGCGCAGTTGTGAGAATCGGCTTTAGCAGTTAGTTCGGCGCTCCTTCATCATAATGGCGCCCAAGAAGAAGACGACGGTGGCGGTTGGCCAGTCGAAAGCCGGACAGCCCATCCCGACGCGGGCGAGCAGCGGACCGGTCGCGGAAAGGACCTGGGGCGCTGCTCGCGAACACCAACGCCGTCCCAGCAGCTGGAGTTTGGGAGGTGGCGACGTTTGTGCGCTTGGTAACGGGCCACTCACCGCCAGTTCCAAAGATGGAGCCCGACCCTCCGCGGGTGGCGCGGGACCTTCCAAGGTCGCCGCCGCATCACCCGAAGGCGACGCAAGGACCTCCAGAACTCCCACGCCGGCGCCAACAGCGCGCTCCTCTCAAGCGGCGCGCGACGAACGGCGTCGGCAACCCAAAGATCCCGGGCGTCGTCATGGGAAGAGCCCCGAGCACCACTCCCGGGACGTAGAAGACCTGCCCGCCCGCCGAAGCACTGGTGGAGACGGTAGGCGACCGCGGGATCGTGATGGAGCTCCCCCTGACACGGTTAGGGGTCGAAGCGCGTCACAGTCCGTGCAGGTTTCGCTACCGTTAACCCCAGTCAAAGCTCTGGCGCGCGCAGTTGCTCCTCGACTTTCCTCCCGTTATGAGGAAACTCGACGAATGGAGAGCCACCATCCGAAGCCTTGTCGCAATCGCCAACAAGGATGACCCAAATCCAGCGGAGCTCCCAGGTCGACGCTCCGATGGAGTCCCACGCACCGGCGGCGGGAGAGCCGGCAACGCCGTGGCTACGGTGCATTCGCCACCTCCTCGCCCGGTGCCGCGTGCGTCGAATCGTCGGGACATCGCGGGCGACGCCATCTCCATAGTGTCGTCTGACCCACGGACCCGCGGCGACCAGCGTCAAGTCCTTCAGGAGCGAGCTCATGAAGACGCTCGAACCACCATCGAGCGCCGGCGCGGAGCGCGCCACCAGTTAGATGGGCGAGCGGGGCCCGCTGTAGACCGCCCAGCACCGGAGAGCCCTGGAGGTCTGCCTTACGAGGTAGGCTGTCCGGCTTTTACCCGTGAGCTGCGGCAGTTCCAGTGGCCCTCTCACCGCACCTTCAAGCCTGACGTTGGCGAGAAGTACAATGGCAAGACCCACATGTCGGAGTTCCTCGGCATCTACACCATCGCGATGCAAGCTACTGGGGCCCGCGACGATAAGGTGCTTGCGAATTACTTTCCGTCGGCTCTTAAATCTAACGCCATGTCGTGGTTGATGCACTTGCCAGTAGACTCCATTTCCTTCTGGTCTGACTTGTGCCATGAGTTTGTTGGCGCCTTTACCGGAGGTCACCAGGCCCATGGCCAAGCAAGTGACCTGGACGTCATACCCCAGAAGGAAGGCGAGAGTCTGCACAAGTACATACAGAGGTTCAGCCTGGTACAGTACAATATCCCCGATGTTCACCCTGCCGCCATCATTAGCGCGTTCCATCAGAACGTGCGTAACCGCAAGATGCGTGAAGAGCTGGGGATGACCAAGGTGAAAGATGTGGAAGAGCTCTATGTTCTTGCTGACAGATGTGCCCGGGCTGAAGAGGGAAGGAAGTACCCCGGCGAAGATGCCGGCGCGGAAACCGACTCTTCAGACGACGATACTACCACCCCGGCGAAGAAGGGCCGGAACCGTAACAGGAAGCGCAAGGGTAAAGCCGTGCTTGCCGTCGAGGGATCTGATGACACCGGCTCCGCCAAGAAAACCAAGGCGGGTGACCCTGGCAAGGAAATTGCCGGGTGTGTCGCCTGCCGGGCCTTGGCGGCTGCCGAGAAGCCAGGAAACTCCGGCAAACGGTACTGCAAGATCCATCGCACCAAGGGCCATGATCTCCAGGACTGCCGACAGGTTGAGCTCCTTGCTAAGAAGCAAAGGGCTGAATATGAGAGGCGGGACAAGGAGAAGGGCCAGGATGGCGCTGAAGGATCCGGCAAGAAGCGTGACGGCCAAGCGGGCCGTCGCGTCAAGGATAAACAGCAGGAGAGGCCCGCCCGAGGCCGTGACAGAAGGCCTGAAGACGACGATCACGAGGAGGAGGACGAGTCTGGCGACCAAGAATTTCAGAAAGCTACGGAGGCCATGTGCGTCGACGGTGGCGCCTGGCTGCATATTTCTCACCGCCAACTTAAACAGTGGGCGCGTGAGATTACAGCGGCGGAGCCGTCGTCCGGCGCCCAAAAGTCGCTGAAGTGGTCCGGCACACCTATCATCTTTGACGCTGAGGATCACCCTGATCGCACTACTGCGGTCGGGTGCTTGCCATTGTTGGTTTCACCAACAATACGCAACCTCAAGGTGACAAAGATGCTAGTTGATGGCGGGGCCGGTCTGAACCTACTCTCGCCATCCGTGATCGAGAAGTTGCAAGTTCCTGATGGAGACCTCGAAGAGACGGGCACGTTTCAGGGGGTCAACCCAGGGAGAAGCCAACCAAAGGGGAAGGTCACGCTACCCGTGACTTTTGGAAGTGATCTGAACTATAGGACGGAGAGGATTGTGTTCGACGTTGCCAAGATCCCCTTGCCCTACAACGGGATCCTTGGCCGCCCAGCACTGGCCAAGTTCATGGCAGTGTCACACTACGCCTACAACACCCTGAAGATGCCAGGACCTGTGACGATCATCACCATCCCCTCAGATAAGAACGATGCGCTGATCTGCGCTGACCAATTGTACCAGCAAGCGGTTGCAACAGCTGCCGCTACGAGGGCACTTGCTCCTGCCACTAGAGCCCCGGGAGGGAAGAAGAAGAAGACCGGTGAGACCTCGGGCACACACTCCGGTAAGCGCACCTCTTTGGAGTGCTGTGCTCCCGTTGAGGACGTACCAGAGAGCTCCACCGGAAAGAAGAAGACCGGTGAGACCTCAGACACCCACTCCGGCAAGCGCACCTCTTCGGAGTGTCGCGCTCCCGTCGAGGACGTGTCGGAGAACTCCACCGGCAAAACAAGAAGTCCTGGGCCACGCCGCCGGCAACCAAGAGGGTTTCCGTCAAGGAGGACGGCACAGGAGGGGCTTTCACCATAAGCTCCTCCCTTGACGACAAATAGGAAGACACGCTCGTCACCTTCCCGCGGGCGAATGTCGACGTGTTTGCATGGCAAGCATCCGACATCCCCGGCGTTCCCAGGGAGGTGATTGAGCACCACCTTGTTGTCTATCCTCATGCGCGGCCCGTTAAGCAGAAGGTCAGGAAGCAAGCTTTGGAACGACAATAATTCATCACAGAGGAGATCCGGAAATTGGAAGCTGCGGGTTTGGTAAGAGGAGTGCTCCATCCAACGTGGTTGGCCAATCCAGTGGTAGTGCGCAAGGCAAATGGGAAGTGGAGGCTGTGTATTGATTACACAGATATCAATAAAGCTTGTCCCAAGGACCCCTTCCCGTTGCCGCGCATCGAGCAGATTGTTGACTCCACGGCCGGGTGTGACCTGCTATCATTCCTCGATGCCTACTCCGGCTACCACCAGATCTTCATGGCAAGAGAAGACGAAGAGAAGACATCATTCATCACCCCATGTGGTACGTACTGTTTCGTACGAATGCCTTTCGTGTTGAAGAGTGCTGGCTCGACGTTTGCAAGGGCAGTCCAGATTGGTTTTGAACCCCAGCTCCATAGAAATATGGAGGCTTATATGGATGATATAGTGGTCAAAACCAAGAACAGGGCAACCCTTATACCGGATTTACAAGAAACATTTGTCAACCTACACAAGATCAACCTCAAGCTGAACCCTGAGAAGTGCGTCTTCGGCGTCCCGTCCGGCAAGCTCCTCAGGTTCTTTGTGTCGCAGCGTGGGATAGAAGCCAATCCGGACAAGATCAAAGCTATTGAGCAGATTGAAGCACCCAAATGAGTCAAGGACGTGCGTTGGCTTGCTGGCTGCGTTGCCGCCATGAGCAGATTCATTTCCAAGTCTACCGAGCGCGTGATGTCTACACACGCTTCTATTCTTGTAGACTATGTTGGGCCTCCAAGCGCAGAGGTTTGTAGGACAGCAGCAATTTCCCTCAAGTGGATGACCTAAGGTTTATCGAACTCAGGGAAGTAGAGGTTGAAGATGGTCTCTCTCAAGCAACCCTGCAACTAAGATACAAGAAGTCTCTTGTGTCCCCAACACACCTAATACAACTAGGAGTTGCATAGGTGCACTAGTTCGGCGAAGAGATGGTAAAATATGGATGATAGGAGTGGCAAAGCAAAGTAATATAAATCTGTGATAAAAAGTGCAGCAAGCAAACAAGTGGTAAACGTGAGCACAATTGGTATTGCAATGGTGGAAACAAGGCCTAGGCTTCATACTTTCACTAGTGGCAACTCCCAACAACATTAACATAGTCTAATCACATGATATTTCCCATAAAACATGCAATGGAGACGCACCCGGAGGTCATTCCTTTGTGGTCAAGAGAGGACGAGAATTATGTAGGGCTACAAAAGCACATCTCAAAGTTTGTAGTTCTCAATCTATGGATTTCCCAATGTCACCACGGCCATCCAAAGAGAGTACCACAATCACCACAACATATCTCAAGGATAGTCAAAGACAAGCACCAAGAGACTCTCAATCTTCAATCAACACACAAAAGAGGAAATCACCCATGAAAATATTCTTCTAATCCATGTCCAATAGACCGCTGTCACCTTGGTCTCGGGGATTATACTAGATAAAGACAAGTGAGTACATCAATCCAATACATAGAGGAAGGGGAAATATCATGGGATCACCCTAGATTAACATAGCCTATGATCACAACGAGGATCACATCATGGGAGAGAGAATTGACCACATAGCTACTAGTAGAAACCTCAGCCCCGAGGAGGAACTACTCCCGCATCATGGAGGGAGGAAGCAACGTCGACGGAGATGAATCTAGGGGCACTTCCCCGTCCCGGCAGGATGCCGGCACAGGAATTCTGGTCCCCCGAAACTTGGTGGCGATGGCGGCGGAGATCGGAATTGCTTCTGGAGAAAAGGGTTCTGGAATCAGGGTTTCCGCGACGGGAGAATAAATAGGAGGCCAAGTAGGGCACCAGAGGAGGTGGGAGCCCCCCAGGCGGCCCCCCAGCGCGGCCAGGGGTGGGGCCGCGCCATCAGGGCGACTGGGGCCCCTCTGGCCCCCCTGTGGCCCCACTTCTGGCACATGGAAGCTTCTGGAGCGCTGATTTTTTATATATTTTTCCCGGAATTTTTCTGGCAATTTAAGTAATGGGAAAACCTGAAATACAAAAACAGCAGAAAACAGAAACTGGCACTGGGGTGCACTGAGTTAATAGGTTAGTCCAAATATGATCGAAAGTGTATGAAAGTGTATCAAAAGCATAGCAATATCACCCAAAACATGCATGGAGCAAGCAGAAATTATAGATACGTTTGGGACATATCAACATCCCCAAGCTTAATTCCTGCTCGTCCTCGAGTAGGTAAATGATAACAAGCACAATTTCTGTGGTGACATGCTACCAAAGAGTCTTTCACAATCACATGACAAATGCTTATTGAGATAATGAATCTTTAGTAATTAAGTTGAAAGTTTACAATATGATACTGAAACACCCAATAGATTTGTAGTGAGCATGGTGTGCAAACATGACAAAGTGATACCTCGCCTGCCCCCTTTAGTGAAGCAAAACATAAATGCAGGAGCAGCTCCGAAGTTTAAGTGACGACTAGATACAATGATTTCAGAATAAGCGATATCACAATCATGCAGAAGACAATGGTACTTTGGGAAAATGCACATTACACTCAGAATGACAATCATGCTCTCAATAGTTGGTGCTTTGAAGAAAGAAGGTGGAGACTCTCGAACCGTGGATTTTGATGGCAAGGTTGAAAACCCGTGGCTGGAAGCAAAGACTAAACAAGTACCAGAGCTCGTGGTTTTAAAAACAGAGATAAAAAGCTTTTGGGAGGTGCATAATTCATCAACGAATGCTAGTAGATAACCCAATTACTTCTTATGCTGGACAAGTTTCGAGGAACGGCTCCCATGCGGGGACGATCACATCCCCTTAATCTCCTTTGTTTATCACTGCCAGAGTTTTCTGATTTCTCATGAACAAAGCGTGAAGGAGGGTTTGTTTGTTGCTATTATCTTTTGTGAGCTGGGCGCACTCATGCCAGTCCCTCCTCGTATTAGGGGTTTGCAGATTAGACATGCAATCCCGGGGTAAAATTTGTCCAACATAAGAAGATCATGAATTACCTACTACTTCCTTATGAGCTAAAGCAGAGGCACAAAAGAGAAATGCTTTCGAATAATTTTGAGATGGTACAAGAAAGTCTTCGTTAGGAATGGCAAGTAAATACCATATATAGGAAGGTATGGTGGACTCATATGGCATAACTGGTTTCAAGGATTTTGGATGCACAAGCAGTCAGTCCGCTTAGTACAGGTGAAGGCTAGCAAAAGACTGGGAGCGACCAACTAAGAGAGCAATGACGGCCATAATCATGCAGAGCGACAAAGCAACATTGAATCGGGCATGGAAGTTATATCACTACTCAGAAATTAAAGATCATCAAGGCTTGATAGACTTTCTTTACAGTCTTAAATATGCGTGAGCATATGCCAAGTCAATCAAAATAAATTCTTGGAGGAAGATATCACTAAACCATACCACATCATAGGCAAACAAATCATGTTGGTACTTCAATAACACATTAAGAACCCCCGGCTATTTGAGACTAACCATAAGAAAACATGAACTACTAAGCACCATTATTCACATAACATTTTTATCATAGACATATCAACCAGTGCCACAGAAGCCAACTCTCTTAACAAGATAAGCATGATAACTCAAGAGAGTTCCAGAAGCAACAACCTAAACAAAAGCTCTTAAAAAGATAAGCATGAAAACTAAGAGCTAAGCATGACAGCAGCTATGAAAAGATAAAGAACACACACAAGAAGATACGCATGCAAGCCTATGTTGTGTTCTACAGTGGAGTGGAGCGTGTTTCTCTCCCAAACAATGAAGGCTAGGATCCAATTTGTTAAGAACAACAAGTAAAACTAAATAAACTAAAAAGAAAAGAGCAAGACGCTCCAAGCATAGCACATAACGCATGAAGTGATAAAAATATAGTGGAACGAAGGACGAACTGATAATTGTTGATGGAGAAGGGGATGCACGGGGGCATCCCCAAGCTTAGATGCTTGAGTCTCCTTGGATATTTCTTGGGGGGTGCATGGGGGCATCCCCAAGCTTGAGCGTTTGACACTCCTGAATCTTCTTTTATCATTTTCCCTCGCACACTTGAAAACTCCCTTCATACATAACTCATCATAATCTGATTAGAGAGGTTAGTACCCACAATAAAATAATTTTTCTCTACTGGAAACAAAGATATTCTTGAAGGTCTACTATTTCTCAAGATCACCAAAAAGTTTTTGCAAAGAAAAAGCAAGCTTAAGGTCTGCAAAACGAAGAAAAGGCAAAACAGGCCAGAATCTGTGAAAAACAGACCAGCAGGTAGTAAATAATTTTTTTGGGGTACTTCTGCAACTCAAATCAAAAAACTCAGAATGGACGCTCGAAAGCCAATTGTATAAAGCATGCTGTCCAAAAAAATTCAGATCAGAAAGATGATCTGGTGATTTTATTCGAATTTTTCTTTCCAAGGACAGAATCTGTTTTTTTTTTTGACAGCATGTCACAACTTTTGAACTTTCTTGCAATCAGAGGCTAAAATTGGCACAAAGCTGAAAAATAAAGATACAATGATGTTGCTACAGTAGTAACAAACATCAAGACCACTAAAAACTGAAAGAACAAACTGAAAGCAAAGATAACAAGGGTTGTCTCCCTAGAGCTTTTTCTTTATAGCCATAAAGATAGGCTTAAGACTTTAATGATGCTCTCGTAGGAATAAGAGTTGAAGAACAAAAGAGAGCATCAAGAAGCAAATACCAAACACATTTAAGCCTAACATGCTTCCTATGCATAGGAATATTGCAATAGAATAATTCATTGAAGCACAAAGCAATAAGCATAGGAAAACAAAACAAGTGCAGCTTCAAAACCTTCAACATAAAGAGAGGGAACTTGATATTATTGAAATATCTATAAGCATATGTTCCCTTCTCATAATAATTTTCAGTGGGATCACGAATAAACTCAACAATATAAGCATCACATAAAGCATTGTTACCATGATCCACATGCAAAAAGGTACTATTACTCTCCACATAAGCATAATCTTTCTCATTGGTAATAGTGGGAGTAGGACTATCATAAACAACTTGAACACTATAGATTAATTGTGTATTAGGAAGATGGTGTTCAACAAGGGAGTAATTCCCTCCATGATTATGACAAGTTTCATAAGGATAATTTCTCCTTATGTCATAGGTACCTTTATAATCACTATAGATTGGAGTTATAACATCATCATAGTAGAGAACAGCATTATCATTGCTAGCAACTATATTTGTAAACATGTTGTCTTTATTCTTACTAGCAAAAGAATTATCAATTATCACATCACTAGTGGGTAAAGGATTTGCAATCCTATCATCCCCAAGCTTAGAGCTTTCCATATCATCACTTTCAGAGTTGGTACCAAAAAGATTTTCAAGATCATAAGTAGCATTATCATCATTTTCCCAATCACAATAAGTAACATGCATATCATAATCAAAATCATCTTCAATAGTACCTACGGACGTATCATCAAGATGATAATTAAGGCAAGAAACATCACCTTCTTCTTTAAACTTACAACCGTTAGGATAAAAGTTGATGGGAGGAATATGCTCAGGCCAGGTTGATACCCATTCTTCTTCCTTCTTGCTCCTCTTCCTCCTCCTCTTCTTTTTCTTCTTCTTCACCTTAGGAGGGAGTGGTTGGAGATGAAGCTTCTCCACATATCCTGGTTTATTATAAACAATAGGGGAAACTTGGGAGAAACTCTCCTTTTTATTAACAGAAATATAAGAGACATTTTTATACTTTGGTAAAGTTCCCTCCTTTCTAATCTTACTTATGTAATAATTTTTATGGCAATTAACAACACAATAGAGATGGCAATTTTGCAAAGTGTTTTTTATTCCTATGGCATTAACATCTAGCCAAGAAGTCTTTTCTGATAACTCTTCACACATCAAAAATAACATAAGCTCATCATAAAGATCAGGGGTGATCATGTTATCACACAACTGGTTAATAGTTATGTTTTGAAAGTGCATGCATTGAAAATTAAAGTGACCCTCTATACAGCAAAGTTCACAAGTAAAAGGATAAAGGTCACACAATTCTCTAGCAATTTCATTTAAATCTTTGACCCAAGTGATTGTTCTTTCATGCTTATGTTGCTTACAATACTTCTCTTCTTCAATCATAGGCCTTTCACAAGGTCTATCCACTCCACAAAAATTAATATGCTTATATAAAACTTCATTTTTAGGAATTGGATCATGCATGTTGCAATCATCATGAACAATTTCATTTTCTTTGCAAATCTCTTTAAAAGGTTCATGATGCTTGATCCAATCCTCCTTAGGCATATTAAGATGTGAAGCAAAAGATTTGAGGAAATCAACAAGGAGTTGAGAATCAAGCCCAAACTTAGCACTAAACTTATTAAAACTTGTAGTTTCAACAAAGGACTTAATGCAATCATACTCATAAATTATACCTGACTCTTTACCTTTGTCGATCTCCCAATCTTCAGTGTTGCGTTGAATTCTTTCAAGGAGTTCCCATTTAGCATCAATCTTTTCGTTTGTGAAAGAACCCATAGAGGAAGCATCGAGCAAATCGTTATCCTGTCGAGAGAGCCTCGCATAGAAATTAGTAATAATCATATCTTTGGGGAGCCCATGGTTAGGACATTTTAGCATTAACGTTTTCAGTCTCCCCCAAGCTTGAGTTATGTTCTCTCCGTCATGAGGATAGAAATTATAAACATAATTCCTATTCTCATGGACTTCATGAAGAGGATAAAACTTGGAGTAAAAGAGAGACTGGATCTCTTCCCAATCCAGCAGGTGAGAGTCATCTAGTAGCCTATACCATTCCAATGATTTTCCTTTCAGTGACAAGGCAAATAATTTCCTCATGACTCCATCTCTTGTCAAACCTGAAATCTTAAACAACTCACAAAGTTCTGTAAGTTTCAACAAATGAATACTAGGATTGACTGTCCCATCATAACAATCATTCCTTATTATTTCAATTATCCCAAGTGGTATTTGGAACGGGATACATTCAGTAGGTGGAGGAGACTTCTCTACCACGGGTGTGGTAAAGCGGCCTTCCCCAAGCAGCGAACTAAGAGTGCGGTTTTCCATAAACATAACTAGTGAAACTAAAAACAAGAAACGAAAAGATTTAATTGCAAGATCTAAAGATATACCTTCAAACACTTACTTCCCCGGCAACGGCGCCAGAAATAGCTTGATGTCTACACACGCTTCTATTCTTGTAGACTATGTTGGGCCTCCAAGCGCAGAGGTTTGTAGGACAGCAGCAATTTCCCTCAAGTGGATGACCTAAGGTTTATCGAACTCAGGGAAGTAGAGGTTGAAGATGGTCTCTCTCAAGCAACCCTGCAACTAAGATACAAGAAGTCTCTTGTGTCCCCAACACACCTAATACAACTAGGAGTTGTATAGGTGCACTAGTTCGGTGAAGAGATGGTAAAATATGGATGATAGGAGTGGCAAAGCAAAGTAATATAAATCTGTGATAAAAAGTGCAGCAAGCAAACAAGTGGTAAACGTGAGCACAATTGGTATTGCAATGGTGGAAACAAGGCCTAGGCTTCATACTTTCACTAGTGGCAACTCCCAACAACATTAACATAGTCTAATCACATGATATTCCCCATAAAACATGCAATGGAGACGCACCCGGAGGTCATTCCTTTGTGGTCAAGAGAGGACGAGAATTATGTAGGGCTACAAAAGCACACCTCAAAGTTCGTAGTTCTCAATCTATGGATTTCCCAATGTCACCGCGGCCATCCAAAGAGAGTACCACAATCACCACAACATATCTCAAGGATAGTCAAAGACAAGCACCAAGAGACTCTCAATCTTCAATCAACACACAAAAGAGGAAATCACCCATGAAAATATTCTTCTAATCCATGTCCAATAGACCGCTGTCACCTTGGTCTCGGGGATTATACTAGATAAAGACAAGTGAGTACATCAATCCAATACATAGAGGAAGGGGAAATATCATGGGATCACCCTAGATTAACATAGCCTATGATCACAACGAAGATCACATCATGGGAGAGAGAATTGACCACATAGCTACTGGTAGAAACCTCGGCCCCGAGGAGGAACTACTCCCGCATCATGGAGGGAGGAAGCAACGTCGATGGAGATGAATCCGAGGGCACTTCCCCGTCCCGGCAGGATGCCGGCACAGGAATTCTGGTCCCCCAAACTTGGTGGCGATGGCGGCGGAGATCGGAATTGCTTATGGAGAAAAGGGTTCTGGAATCGGGGTTTCCGCGACGGGAGAATAAATAGGAGGCCAAGTAGGGCACCAGAGGAGGTGGGAGCCCCCTAGGCGGCCCCCCGACGCGGCCAGGGGTGGGGCCGCGCTATCCGGGCGCCTGGGGGCCCTCTGGCCCCCCTCTGGCCCCACTTCTGGCACATGGAAGCTTCTGGAGCGCTGATTTTTTATATATTTTTCCCGGAATTTTTCTGGCAATTTAAGTAATGGGAAAACCTGAAATACAAAAACAGCAGAAACCAGAAACTGGCACTGGGGTGCACTGAGTTAATAGGTTAGTCCAAATATGATCAAAAGTGTATGAAAGTGTATCAAAAGCATAGCAATATCACCCAAAACATGCATGGAGCAAGCAGAAATTATAGATACGTTTGGGACATATCAGCGCGCCCTCCCCTTCTTCAAGTTTTTGAAAAAGGCAGGGCCAATGGAGTGGACGGCAGAAGCTGAAGCAGCGTAAGAAGATCTGAAGAGGTATCTTTCCTCCACGCCAATACTAGTTGCGCCTAGGCCACAAGAACCGTTGATGCTATACTTAGCGGCGACGAACCAGGTGGTCAGCGCCGCACTAGTGGCGCAGAGAGAAATTGATGATGGGGTCATAACAGCGACAGAGCCTGGTGCCGCTGGCGCAGAGACGACACGGCCGGTTGAAGTGCAGCCTAGGAAGAAAATGATGCAGCACCCGGTCTACTTTGTTAGCTCCCTCTTGCAGGGGGCTAGATCAAGGTACTCCGGTGTGCAGAAATTGCTCTTCGGCCTTCTCATGGCCTCGAGGAAGCTGCGTCACTACTTCCAGGCGCACGAGATCACTGTCGTCACTCGCCTCCCTCTACAAAGGATATTGCACAATCCAGATGCAACGGGAAGGATTGTAGAGTGGGCACTGGAGCTGTCCAGCTTTGGCCTCAAGTTTGAAAGTACCTCGACGATTCAGAGCCGAGTCCTGGCAGAGTTCGTCGCAGAATGGACCGCAACGCCTGATGAAGAAATCTGGGAAATTGCTCTCCCCGGCAAAGAGGCGAGCAGCAACTGGATCATGTACTTTGATGGAGCTTTCTCCTTGCAGGGCGCCGGGGCTGGCGTACTGCTGGTCGCGCCCACTGGAGAGCACCTCAAGTACGTAGTCCAGATGCACTTCCCTAGGGAGGTATCAACGAACAATATTGCTGAGTACGAGGGGCTGCTTGCTGGTCTTAGGATCGCAGCAAACCTCGGAATCAAGAAGCTCATTGTCAGGGGCAACTCGCAACTTGTCGTCAAACAAGTCAACAAGGATTACTAGAGCCCATTGATGAAGGCCAACGATGAAGTGAGAAAATTGGAAGAGTGCTTTGATGGTATACGGGCGGAGCACGTTCCCCGAGCGGAGAACGACATCGCCGATTACCTGTCAAAGCGCGCTGCCCTCAAGCTACATGTGGAATCAGGTACCTTTGTGCTTCAACTTTCTCAGCCATCCGTTGATCCATCAACAGAGCAGAACAAGAGGAGGAAATCAGGGCCCGGCAAGTACTTTCCCGCCGAGCTCCCCAGAGCCGTCGGCAAGGATGTTGCCGGAGACACTGAGCCCGCCACAGGAAGGCTAACTCCGGCGGAGCGTCAAGCTTTTGCCGTCGAGACAACCGCTCCCTTGGCGGAGGAAATGCCTTTGGTCCTCGCCGTCGAGCCTCAGGCTCCAGCGTGAGCGCAGCATACCGTCTGATTCCTCCAGACTGGGGAACTTCCTGAGGAGCAGGAAGAAGCGGAGAAAGTAGCCCGTCGGTCTGCTATGTACCAGTTCGTCGATGACGTCCTGTACAGAAGGAGACCGTACGGCGTGAAATTGAAGTGCATCCCTCGAGAGGAAGGACTGGAGCTATTGGCAGAGATACATGGAGGCATATGTGGATCCCACATAGGGTCGAGAGCCCTTGCCGGCAAGGCATTCCGGCAAGGCTTCTTCTGGCCCACTGCCCTCCAGGATGCGACGGCACTAGTCACCAGGTGTGAAGCGTGCCAGTTCCATTCAAAGAAACTTCATCAACCAGCTCAAGCCCTTCAAACCATTCCTCTCTCCTGGCCCTTCTCGGTTTGGGGGCTCGACATACTGCGCCCTTTCCCCCGTGCTGTCGGGGGCTTTGAGTACTTGTACGTTGCGATCGACAAGTTCACAAAGTGGCCAGAGGTGGAGGCAGTGAGGAAGGTCACAGCTCAGTCAGCCGTCAAGTTCTTCAAGGGACTAGTGTGCCGTTTTGGTGTACCCAACAGGATCATCACCGACAACGGCACGCAGTTCACAAACCGCACCTTCATGCAATATACCCAGGACCTCGGCAGCAAAGTCTGTTTCGCTTCCGTTGCTCACCCCCGAAGCAATGGTCAAGCTGAGAGGGCAAACGCTGAAGTGCTGCGAGGATTAAGGACAAAGACCTTTGACAGGCTGCACAAGAGCGGGAGGCGCTGGATTGATGAGTTGCCGGCGGTTCTTTGGTCAATCAGAACGACGCCAAATCGAGCCACCGGCCAGACACCCTTCGCCCTGATATACCGGGCGGAAGCAGTTCTCCCCACTGAACTCATATACGGGTCACCTCGAGTGCTGGCTTATGATGAGCTTGAGCAAGAGCAATTGCGGCAAGAGGACGCAACGCTCCTTGAGGAAGATCGTCTTCGGGCGGCTGTGAGAGAAGCACGCTACCAGCAAGCCTTGTGCCGCTACCATAGCCGCAAGGTCCGTGCCCGAAGCTTTGAGGAAGGCGACCTTGTTCTCCGGCGCGTTCAATCGGCCAGGAATACGAACAAGTTGACGCCGAAGTGGGAAGGCCCTTATCGG
This sequence comes from Secale cereale, assembly GCA_902687465.1. Taxonomy (NCBI): domain Eukaryota; kingdom Viridiplantae; phylum Streptophyta; class Magnoliopsida; order Poales; family Poaceae; genus Secale; species Secale cereale. Next base: position 74,592,114 of record LR738716.1, read on the forward strand.
GTAATATGAGTCACCAGGCCTGGCGCAGTCCGCCTGGAGACCGAAAATGCCGTTCCGGTGAGCAATTCCTGGAACATTCAGCATCTTCGCAAGTTTTACCCATAAGGCGCGGCTTGTCGGGCCCCCCGGCAAGTCACCCTTTTGTACAAGACTTGCCGGCAAGGCATGTAACCCTTTGTACAAAGCCAGGCGCAGACCCTGAGCATAAATAAATGAAGCGCTGGCGCCCTAAGTTATAGCATGCATGCTGAGTCGAGTCTCGTCCTTGGTTAGGGTTGATAGTGCTTAGCGGCGGCTAACCCCTAGCTTAGAGGTCGAGTTTGCGTCTCTTTGTCTTTCCTCTATCTCCTTTGGTTCACAGGACGCACGGACATCCTTGCCGAGGCCACTTGGGGAGAAGAAAGAGGAACAGATCAACATCAAGGCCCCGACGAGCTAGTGTTGCCGGGGGCTACAAGAGCAAAGATTCGCCCACGGCAAACCAGGGTTGCCGGGGGCTGCGGCTTGAGATAAGTTCTTCGTCCCTTATCATGCATTCCGTTATGGACTGAGGTATGTGAAACCTCATTCTTTTCCTTAAGCTACCGTGCTCCCATAACTCTAGGCCCTAGGGCTCGTCCCTGGGACTAAGTTTGGTCGTAGTCGCGGCGGCAAAAAGGTGAGACGAGGAGCCTAAGACCACTTCATCCCTGCCTCCGCCAAGGGCGTGAGAAAGGTCGAGCGAAGTAGGAAGACGGCAAGGCCTGTTGCCGGGCAAGAAAATGTTTATCTTAGAGATATCAGGGATTTATTCCCTGTTGTGGGTTCTACCTGCGAACAAATGACCCGGCAAACATTCCTTTTTCATTAAAAACATTCCATTTAGGTACAGTCCATAGGGAATGAAAAACATGAACAAGGAGATTACAAGTTTTAAACTTAACAGATGCCCGAAGGCTTACAAACTAAAAAGAGATAAGATGCCCATAATGCCTTTCTTGTCCCTCTCCTCAGGAGGTAGGTCAAGGAGGCGAGAAGGGCAAAAGGGGCACCTAGGCGAGCTATGGGTGGCAGAAGACACCAAGAGGACATCTCGGTGGTCGCCTAAAGGCTGGATGGTGATGACGGCGCCAGAGGCAGAGCTCGAAGACGAGGCGGCAGGACATCAGTACGCGTCGAAGGCGTCGGTGCCCGCGTACTCCGACATGACGACCTAGTCGCCCGCCTTCTTCCTCTTCCTCTTCCCCGGCCTCCCTACGCTAACCGCCAAGGAGACGGCCCCGAGAAATTCAAGGAGCTGGCGACGCGGATGATGTGCTCGCCGGTGCCACCAGGAGCGGCGCCCAACACCTAGTCGGACCCGTCATCCTGCCGTCCACCACCCTCGTCATCGCTGCCGCTGTCCTCCTCGTCACCCTCGTTCGAGGAGGAGTCTTCGTCATCGGAGGAGCTCTCCACGCAGCACCTCGCACGAGTCCCGAGGTGCCCGAAGACCTTGACAGAGAGATGGCCATCCTCCATCAACTTGAAATGGAGAGTTAGCCCATCCGCCAGGCTGTGGATGCGAGCGAACGTCTTCCATCCTTGACGAAGATACATCACATGAGGGGCAGGGAAGTCGACGCGGACCCGCGTGCCACTGATTCCGCAGCCCCTCATGTGCAGCCGCAGCGACTCCGGCGGATCCACCTCCATCTCCCGCGCAAATGGAGTCGGGAGACGAAGGCGACGGCGCGGCGGCCCCCGCATCCTAACGAAGAACTCGCAAGGGTCATCCCCAATGTGGCCTTCCATTGGAGGAGGGGCTGCAGGCGGGGGCGAGGCCGGCGGACCACCCCGTCCTCCTCTTCCCCGAGCGCCCCGGCCTCGCCCACGGCCTCGCCCCCTCCCTCTTCCCCTCGTGGCCGGCTCTGCCACCGCAGGTGCAGGGGAAGGAGGGACACGTTGTCGAGCGGCGACCCTCGCCGCCACCGTTGAAGAGCCAGGATTTCCTCTCTTCATGGCGAACAGAAGAGAGGAGCGGAAGCTGAAGGAGAAAGAAGATGGAGGAATGCGGGGCGCCGCCCCTTCCCTCCGCTCTTTATAAAGGGGCGAGGCTGGGGCTCGACCGCCCCGCTCGGCCAATCAAGACGCAGAAGGCGAGGGAACCGGGACCGACCCGCCACCCCAACCAGCGACGGCTCGGTTTCCCGCCTCCACCGTTCGCCATCTCGAGCGCATGGAGGACACGTGGCGAACGTGCAGAACCGAGGGGACGGGTGAGGCGACCTCTTCCCACCCCGTGATCATGGGGAATGGACGCCTAGACCGACCGCGCCTCGGCCCCATTCAGTAAATGGGCCGCGCCTCCACGCCTCCCCCCGTTTACGGGGAAGGCACGAAGCCGCCTCCTTTCGCATTTACTACGACGTGACGCATGCCTGCAGAAACCGCCCCACGCATGCCGCCCACGTCACGCACGCCCCTCCACCCCGCGCCATGCGCGCGGGTCGTGGGAGGCGCAGCGCGCGAAATTTTTTACCACGGTGAAAACCGCCCCGCCTGCCCGCGCACCGTTCTGGGCCTGGCCCAACAACGCGTCACGCTCATGTGTGGCCCGGGCGCGGGGGCTCCTGTCGGTGTACAAAAAGAGGGGCACACTTTTTGTACCCCTATGACTGTGCACGGGCAGTCTGAGCCACGGGCACCACCACAGCAACCATGGCCAGGGAGGTGAGCCAGGGTAAGACCAAAGCTCGATGGAACTGGAGCAACGGCAAGAACAAGACCACAGAGAGCAAAGGGACGGAGCGGCTTCCCCCCCCCCCCCCCCCCCC
>LR738716.1:74595013-74686500 GCA_902687465.1 Secale cereale
CCGGCAAGATCCTTGCCGGGAGCCAGTTTCAGCAGCCCTGGCAAGACCCTTGCCGGGGCCGGCTCTGGCAGCCCCGACAAGACCCTTGCCGCGACAGCTCGCCCCACGCCTACGAAGCGGATCATCCTTGAGTCTACCGCCCCCATGGGGCGAGGATTCGGGAGATATCCCCGTGGTGGCATGCAGATCTTTGTGAAGACATCCAAGATCAGATACAAGCTAAGAAGACGACGATCCTTGGCGGGATCCTAGCCAAGGAGGGCCACAAGACCTCCGGCAAGCACCTTGCCGGGGATGACAGCAGGCGCCGCGGCAAGACCCTTGCCGGGGCCCCGACAAGGCCCTTGCCGAGGACACCCGCAGGGCCACCATCAGGCCTGCACCAACTGAGTTTCCACCGCCCCACGCAGCTGCCGACCCAACCAGCTGGACAGGCTCCTGCGTGGCAACTCGCAGATCTTCGTGGAGCCCCGCCATTGCGCCACCTCAGCTGCCTGCCTGCCTACATGGCACCTCAGGCACCTCTGGCCAGGGCGCGTGTCAACACGAGGAGGAGCGGCGACGGACAAGACGGCCGTCTCCCCTCGTCCCCGATAAAGCGAGGACACCTAAGCTAGGCGTATTAAATGCGCCTTGTCCTGTAATGCGAGGGATAACCTCGCATCATTGTACCCTTTCCACCTCCTGTGTGCCACTATGGCAACCCCTTTTTTCTATAAAAGGAGGCCCGAGGCGACCAGGAGAAGGATTCGGCTTTTTCGAACTCCTCGCGACTCTTTTGGAGCTCCTCACTAGCTGAAGAACACAAACATATAATCCACTAAAGCAGGACTAGGGTTTTACGCATCTTTGCGGCCCGAACCTGGGTAAAGGAACCGTGTCTTGACTGTTAGATCCGCTCTTCTCTTAACCCCACGCCCCGCAACCGTAGTAGGGATTCTTGTCCCATAGGTGTCGATCCAAATACACCGACACTGTCGTCGGCGCTAACCCTAGATCGAGCGATGGTGTCGCCACGTCGGAGTCGGGAGGGGAGCGAGTGGCCGTGGTGAAGTGAAGTGTAGAAGAGGCTGTGGGCAGTGGCGGATCCAGTAATTTAATTTTGGGTGTTCAAAAAAAATTATTCACCGCAATACAAACACAAATTGTTCACTAGCAGCTATATTTTTCTAGGTCTACTCCATAAAGTTTTCCTGTTTTGTAGTTTTTGTAGGGAGGACAGGGGCATATGTCCCCTAGCCATGATGTACCTGTGCCCATGCGTTAAAGAGCTATGGGGATGTTTGGTTTGTGACAAGGCTGCCTTAGGTTTCACGCTGTAGGTGGGACTATATATATGCAGAGGACATTGGTATCCCCGGCATCTACGACTATGGTGGCCGCCGCCGCAACCCTCTATGCTGCGACACTTGGTCCCGTACTGCGCCGTCGCTCCTCCCCAATAGTGGCAGCGGGTATGGCACTGGACGACTCGTCCGCGTGGAGCTCCTGCGTAGTGGCTCCCCGATGTGGCAGTGGTTGTGGCCAAGGTTTTGGTTACCGGTCGAAATTTCAAGATTTCCCATGGTTACCGCATATTTCCGTGCCCCTCGATAAATCCTCATACCGAGCAAAAAATACCATTTTTTTGAATATTTTAAATTTAAGCGCTTCATTTGAAGTAAAGTGCGTAGGATCTAATTAATGCCATGAGAGTTGATTCTAACGTGTTCGTAGCAACCTAGTTCCTGTTTTGACATGTCTCTAGTTCGAATGTTCGTTCATTTATTTATTTGAATTCAAAATTCATCTATAAAATTCGTTCGAAATATTCTCGGTATTTCCCGGTAACCGTGGTAACCACGTTTATCCGCCCCCTCGGTAAAATTGCCTCATTCGGTAACCAAAACCTTGGTTGTGGCTCGCCATGCCCATCGGGTTGGGTCGCGAGCAGTGGCAGAGGCAGAAATTATGTATGAGGAGGGCCAAGTGCTGCTAAAACAGGTTGATAAAGGCCAAGCTGTTGAAAAATGAATTTTTAGTAGCAAATAGTAACTAATTATATCATTGTTCATATCAAATTAGCAGCCTAGTCCCCATGTCTCTGCCACTGGACGTGAGAGCGGCGCCGCCGCCTCGTTTATGCCTCCATGGGAAGAATGAAGAATCGCTGCCTTAAAAAAAAAATATTTTTTGAGAAAATTGTTTTGTGAGTGGACAAGAATCGTTTGGCTGGGTGTGAATAAAGCCAATGGGCTGCTGCTACCTACCTTCTTGCTAAAATAGACGTATTGAGTTGTAGAATAGTGTATCAGTCATATAAGCTTATATAAAAAAAATAACTAAAATGTTTGGGTGTACATGCTCCATGCTGGATCCGCCCCTGGCTGCGGGATGCAGAACTGGGAAGTGAACTCCTTTCTGAAGAGCGTCTCCAAGACTCCCTCCCGCGGCGGCCCAGCACCCGCTTCCCGCCGGCGTTGTGGCCGAATCCAGCCAAATCGTCAGTCGCCGCAACCACCCAAATCAACTGTCGCCGAATCCACCACCTCTGGTTGTCGCTGCACACCCAATCGAGCTTGTTAGAAGGGAGAGAGAGGTTTGATGGAATAGTTTTTGATGATATATTGCTTGAGCCTCGTGGGCATATATATAGGAGTACAAAGACCAACTTGGAGTACAAGACAAGGCAGGACCAAATCCTAGTCTATCCTATACTTCCTAATAATCCTTATACTCAACATCCCCCCGCAGTCACAACGGTAGCGACGCAGACGATGAGACTGGAGAAGAATCCGAAGGCAAGCCGACGGACACCCCCCACAGTCGGAACGGTCGACGCATCACGGAGTCGTGACTGGAGTGGAAACCGACGAGGTTGCTCAAGCAGGCGGTAGCCCTTTGTGCCGTTTGTCGATGTAGCCGAGAGCGTAGGTGGTGTAGCCGTTGTCGAGGTTGCCGTGCGAAGAATACCGTGGTCGATGTCGAGTCGGGGTAGCCGGTGTCGAGGAAGTCGCCGTGGAGCCGCGGGCGCAAGGAGGCGCCGAGTTAGTCATGGGCGCAGTGGTGTCGAAGTAGTGGTGCGCCGGGAAGAAGATGTTGTTGACGACGCGTCGCGGCGGGTTTGCCAAGCCCGGGGACACATCGTAGACGAAGGCACGCACCGGTGTTGCCAGCACCGGGCATGCGTAGACGGACGAAGACGAAGTTGACGAAGCGCCGACCAGGCTTGCCAGGCCCGGGGACACGTCGTGGATGAAAGCACGCATCGGTGTTGCCAGCACCGGGCATGCGTAGACAAGGGACCTGCACGAACTGTACGCCATGTCGGAGAAGTCGGAGGGGCCAGCAGAGAAGAACTCGACGACGGTTGCGGCGTCCATCGGCGCGGGGCCGACGTCACCAACGGTGGTCGGAGTAGACGAAGTGGTCGGGGTAGATGACGGCGACGCTGGCGACGGGCTGGTGCTTGGACGAAGACGATGGGGGTGGACGGGCGACGACGGCGGCTACGAAGGTAGCGGCGGCGGCGGCCAAAGAAGAGCGGCGGGTTAGGTTTGCGGCGGCGGTGCTCAAAGTAGGCGAAGAACCCTGACAGCGTGACGAAGACCGGCGCGGACGGTGACGTTCCCGCGCCAAGCGAGATGGCGCGGCGCATACCACGAGAAGTCAACGCGCGGTGACGGCGGAGTGGACCGCGGGCCGCGGCGCTACGACCCGAAGGGGCGACGCAGCGGCGGCAAGCGGGTCGAGGCGACGGCGGGAAGACCTCGGGGCGGCGGCGAGGACCGCGGGCCGCGACGCTGCGGCCCGAAGGGGCGACGCAACGGCGGTTCGCGAGTCGGTGCAACCGCGGGGACGGCCTCGGGACGGCGGCGGGGACCGCGTATCGCAGCACTACGGCCCGAAGGGGCGACGTAGCGGCGAAGTACGAGTCGATGCAGCCGCGAGGAGAACCACGGGGGCGGCGGCGCTGCGGCCCGACGGGACGACGCAGCGGCAGCCCGATGCTCGATCGGTGAAGAGGCGCGCTGAACTCGGGGACGATCTTCACGGGACCTGCGGAGGCGCGCGTGACCGACGGGCCAGGTCGATCGCGCGGCGTAGATGAGGTGGATCGCGGCGGCGAGCGGGTGATCAAGCCAATCGCGCGCGAGGTCGGGGACGCCGCTCGATGGAGGAGTGATGGCGGAGTCCCGGATCAGGCCGGCGACGACGGACGGAACGGGACGTCAGCGCCGGCACCCGGGCTGCCAAAGCAGCGCCGGCGCCCGAGCAGCGAGGCCCAAGCGACCAACGGAGCAACGGCGCCCGAGTTGAGGCAGCCGACGAGCCTGATGCAGCCGAGGACGTTGCCGGCGAGGTAGACCGCCGAGCCGCCGTGCAGACGCGGCGGAGACGGGTGACGTGGATCGATGGGCGGGCCGGCGCGCGAGCGACGGCTATGATTGGCCGTCGCATGGCGCGAGGCCGCCGGGTCGGTGATGCAGGTGTACCGGTCGGAGCAGGGCGGTGACGGCCGGCGCAGGGCGACGGACGGACCGACGCGCGGACGGTGGCTGGCCCGGACGGGCCGCCTCGACGCACGTGGCCGCGGGTCGGAGGAGAGGCCGGCTGGTCGCGCCGGGGTCGAAGTAGAGGCGCATGGGGTCGACGGCGGCGGTGGGCGACGCAAACCGATCAAGATTAGATCGGAAAACCAAAAAGAAAAACGCCGATCAAAACGACCGGCGAGAGAGCGAAAAAACCTGGAGCAAGGGCTCAGGAAAAAGACTCTCTAGGGCAGCCGGCCAACACGGCCGGCGGACGAACCCTAGGTACGGGCGGCGCGGCCCCCGGCGGCGGTCATGGAGGCCGACCGCCCCGGGGGCGGCGCGCGGGTGCGGAAGCGGTGGCGGCTAGGGTTTAGGATCGACTTGCTCTGATACCATGTTAGAAGGGAGAGAGAGGTTTGATGGAATAGTTTTTGATGATATATTGCTTGAGCCTCGTGGGCATATATATAGGAGTACAAAGACCAACTTGGAGTACAAGACAAGGCAGGACCAAATCCTAGTCTATCCTATACTTCCTAATAATCCTTATACTCAACAGAGCTATCCATCGTCCTGCCGCCAAATCGAGTAGTTCTGCGTTGTCCTGCTGCCTAATCGAGCTCCTCGTCGTCCAGCCACCGGATCCGTCGCACGGCCGCACTGCAACCGGGGAGGATGCCGCCGAAGTCCGGCTATCGCGGCGTTCTGTTGCGGTAGTCCGGCCGCTACGTCGCCAAGCGGTAGTGGGCGAATAAGTACACCATTGGCTCGACACCTTCGAGACTTCAGAGGTCATCACGCAAGCCTTTGACACCACCTGCTGGAGGCTTGGCCAGCCGCAACACAGGCTCAACTTCCCGGAGATCAAATCCTAGGCGATGGCGGAGTTCGTTAGTCCACCTGTGAGCATTGTGTCCCACAAGGAGAAGAGCGACCCCCGTATCGTCTTGGAGCAGCGGGACACCCGGCAGACGCGACGAGGAGACATTGGCGAGTGAAAATCTGGACCTTGTGTAGTACGAGGCAGAGTTCTTCTGTAAGAGGGGCCATGAGCGCCAGAAGGCGGGCGCAAGAAGGAGGAGAGGGGCCATGAGGTTCAGCATAAGGATGTCCAGGGGTTCTGACATTGACTGGGAGGACCTTGAGAGCGAGAGTGATGAGTAGTTGTCTAGTGTCGGTAGTTTGTTCACGAATTGCTTTAGATGAAGGTGAGGATCTCTAGTATTTTTTTTAAATGGAGGGTCATGCAAAGTGGCACTCATTGGTAGGCTGCCGTGGTAATCTTTTATTTTTCCTCTTTTCGGATGAAGTTGAGAATATATATTTTTTTAATTCTTTTTAGACGGAGGCGAGAACTCTATGAGTTTTATGTAAATGAAAACATGCGCACAGTTTCGTCTTGGTAGCATTAACAAGCATGACATGAACACTAACCCAAATAAAACAAAGATCAAACCCTTAAAACAAAAAGGCTGACGATCAAGATGCACAAAATGTATGTAGGACAGAAGACTGGACAATGTTTGGAGAACAGAAGACTGTACCAGTCCAAAGGAAAACAAAAGTGAATATTGCCCAATGAGCACCTGAAATTGTTGCCTTCAGGTTTCCTTCTGCCATAGGATGCGGCTCACATAGCTAGCCCATAATAATAGATCCCAGTCCCATACTTGTTCAAGAATACCTCCAGGTTTTACAGTATTTCAGGACCATGCCTTCAATAATTTTAACAAAAATGGCCAAAACAACTGCTCAGGGCATCCTTATTCCAGAAACGAATCTGAGTCAGATCTCTTTTCAGAAAAAAGAAAAGAAAAAAGAGGCAACTGTTCTGCAATACCTGCCTACAATATGAAGGGTCTTATACTCTTATTACTGGTCATTGTGTGCTAATCAATGATAAAATCCCACAACCCCATAATTCGAGTATCTGAGATAAGAGCTAGCAAGAGCAAAATACCAAAAAAATGCAATTTTGAGTAACAGAGCCTGCCAAGACACTTCTCTCCATCCCCTATATAAACAATTCAATAATAAGCAAGTAAATGAGCAACTAACCATTGGACTGTTCAATGCTGTAGCAAGTTTCAGAGTACAGAAGAAAGCAGGAACTTGCATAACACGGATAACCCAGCTCTATTCATTAACTGACAAAGGAGCAGGCTGCGAGAAGGCTATCTTGAGCACACCCTCCATGAAATTGGAGATGAAGGCGAACCATCCGTCAATCCTTTGCGCCGCCTTCTCCGCATCCTCTTCTCCCTTGGCAACTGCTGCCAGCAGTTTGTAGAGCGCCGCTTCACCTGTGCAAAACATTTGGTCCCAACTGTCCCATCTGACAAGGGGCAAGCCAACGACGGCCAACGAGCGTCTTAATAAGTAGAAAAGGGAACATCATGGGACAAAAAAAAATAAGCAGAATTTTAGAGTCGAGATCCCAAACCGACACATGGGACATAAGCAAACAGTGCTGCAATGAGGCGCACACACGAGTACACAACTGGCAGGTGAATGTGAACTGCCTCGACGTGCTTGCCTGGAATGAGCAAATGAATCTAAGATTAACTTGGCATGGTCGACACTAATCACTAATCCAAGCAAGTAAATGTGCCTTCATGCTCATATGCCAGCAGGTTAAGCTCCAAGGAAAATTTGATAGCAGACAGCAAGTTATCAAATTAAGCGATGAAGCCTTACGAGTCAGACTTCACAATTGACCACTACAGAGGGCCAATTTCCAGGCGGAATGCAGTGCACAAAATGGAAGAACCCAGTTCTGCATCTCAGCTACAGGAACATAAAAGAAAAACTAAGTATTAATCTGAGTAAATAACCATCAATAGGTGCTTTGAGTTGCACGTCTAATTGTTCATTACAGCATATAAATATGAACAGAAAACAGAGAAACATGTTTCAAATTGGTTATCAACTCCAGAAAAAAATCCCATGGCAAGCATGGTTGACTCAATGAAATTGTACAAATAACAAAATAATAAGAAATTGCATGCATTAGCTGCTGCTAAATTCAACTGCCGAGTGAACAGCAGCTTTGTTGCGCAAATATTTCAATAACCCGTTCCATAACGGTGCTCATAGAGGTAACGTAAAAAATTGTTCTAGTGTGAAAGTAAATTATCATGCAAGTATCAGGTTCAGTGATGATACTTATAGCAGAAAGCCAGAAACTAACACCATTTAGACTTTTTTTTAAACAGATCTCCAAATTTTCACTGTATTTGACTCGATATGGCATGGCAGAAAACTGAAGGCGCATCTCCAGTGATATATTGTTGATCGCACTAAATGTTTTCTTGAGGATCGAAGATGGGGGTCAGCTGATGCTTCCCTTGCTACAAATCCCCAAGGGATAACCCCATGCACATAGCTGAAGGGTCGCTCATCCAATGGAAGCCCAAAGCGCCTTATCCCCTGCCACATCCAGAGGCAACACAAGAACATTCCGATTCCAAGGAAACCAACCAAGTAACTGTTCCCGCATAGTGAGACTGGCTTGGCTTCACAGGGTAGAGCCGGAGAGAGGAGGAAGGAGGAGCGTAAAGTAAATTAACACACGAGGAAGCATTTGATTGATGCAACCTAAAGAGGCTCATTCCTTTTACCAGACGGAAAATTTGCCAATCTGAAGAGGAATGCAATCCACAGAAATGCTACTAGTGCATTATTCAGTTTTGAGATCAGTTGTCCCTAGAACTACAGCCAGTTTACATATACAAGAGTGGAACAAAGGGAAAGAACTGATACAAACTAGTAACCATGAATTGGTTTAACAACAGTACTTTCTTCAAACAAAAATATTCCAAAAAGAATGAAGATTTTCAACTTCGAAGAATTAGAGCAAGCGACTAACAAACAAGATAAAAAATTGCACTGAAAACTGCAATGGCCATTTGAGAACATATATAGATTTCAAGTGTGCAGATATAGTACTCAGTGGTACGTTCGATGCATTTGCTGAATGACCTGATCTCACTCTCTTAGCTCCCATATATATCTTTCATGTGTTTTAACAGGGGAAAACTTTGACTCATCGATCCCACAAGCATAATATATACTCCCTCCGTTCCAAAATAGATGACCCAACTTTGTACTAACTTTGTATCTTGGTATGGAACAATAGAGTGGATAGTTATCACTCTTGCATAATTGACACAATCACACAATACACAACACAGAATTGCATCACTAGACACAGTAACTTGCTTCTTATGGGGTGGACAGCAGGCCTAAGGTGTGAGCTTGCGGAAAGACTTATAGCTCAGCTCTAAGCAACAAAATGAGCAGAACTTTGTAGATTTACGAGGTTGATTTTCGAATCGACAAATTTGCAGCCAAAATATACATGTAAGTTTTGTGAATGGATACAGTTTAATGCTATCTCTGTTGGTTTAGTTCTAACTATTAGGACATATGCAAACGATAAGAATAATTCATTTGTTGGTCATGCTTTAGTCTCAGATAGGTCAGCTTTTCACAATTAAAAGTTTCTCAGGAAAGTTAAAGATAATTGATCTTTCAAGGGTACGGGGGGGAGCAAAAAGGTAAACATACAGCCAACAGAAATATATTTTCTACAGAGTCTAAATTTGAACTGCAATTTCAGTACTAACTTACATATGATGAAACAAAAAAAGACGATGAAATGAAAATGGAACATGCTGATAAAATTCTGCATAAAAGCAGATCATGCTAATATTGTTAATGAAAACCAATACAGGGTCGTTCTTTTGCTTTCTGGTTCTTTGGGTCTAGTTTCAACAGAAAACTGATACACCCCCACATCCAATTTCAATGATCTTAAACATAAGTCAGAAACACAAATATATTCCATGCTTATCATTTTCAGAGATTGCATGTGATGCTTTCTTCTCTACCAAATAAGACATCAACTGGTTGGGGTTCAGAAGTCAACTGAGACAACAGACATCCAGTTAGGCAAAGAACAGTGAGACAAAAATTACCAGCTTACTACATAGAGTGTAGACTTTGTTGCGCAACATGCAGTTACCAATTCTCATAGCCCGCTCTTGGTTCACGCAAATCTGAATCTAGTGGGCACTTGCCCTTTGCAAGCGTCAGCATAGTCTTCAGCAAGGCGCAGAGCAGCTTCCTTGTGGGGGCATATGTATTTCTCCAGGAAAAGATTCTCGCTGATCCTGACAAGTGTCCAGTAGTCCCGTTTGCTGTCTAGCAATCCATTTTCCTTAAGAAACCTCATAACATAGTACCGGGGCCTGAGCCGACCATCCAGGCTAAGACCAAGCATTACCGGCCGACGAGCAATGTATGACGGTACCAAGCCCACCTCGGAGATAAGGAACTCTGATTTTCTCTGCAGCGTCTCCTTCGACCTCAGCAACACCATCGGTTGACTATGAACAACAACGCCCACCTCAGCATCCGACCACCTGAACAAGTTCTTCAGATACTCCACTTTGGCGGCCATCGTCTCCTCGCTGCAGCTTGCGACAACAAGCAGCGCTTCTCTGAACATTCCAGAGCCGCGGGGCACACCTACTAAACCTTCTGCGCGTGCCACCATCGCCCGGACGTGCTCGGGGTTGGCGCTAACAATCCTTCTGTGATTGCAGCACAGCTTGGTGATACCGCGATCATCTAGCCCGCACTCCCGCAGGAAGGCGGCATTGGGCTTAATCACCTTGTCGAGGCTGCGTGTGAGGAGATAGGGGTCGCACTTGAGCGCCCGGAGGAGGTCCTCGTAGGAGCCGACGAGAGACTGGTAGTAGTACAGTAGCTTGGAGACCATGGATCTACGGCGGAAGGACGGGCCGGCGAGCGGCACGAGGCGCGCGATCTGAGAGCGTGACAGGCCGAGGCCGTCGAGCCCTACGACGTTGGGGGCCAGGATCGTCTCCACTCCGGCGCAGAGCAACCGCGGGTCCCTGGCGACGGCGGCGGCGATGTCGGCGGCGGAGAGGCCGAGGCCCGCGAGGAAGGCGAGGACGGCGCCGGGCTTGGAGGGGGACTTGAGGTGGGAGAGCTTCGCAGAGGCCTTGAGTGCCTGGGCTCGGGTGAGGCCGCAGGTCTCGACGAGGTACTCCTCGACGGCGAATCCGGGGGGCGGGGAAGCGGCCGCGGAGAGGAGGCGGTGGAGTGTGGAGTGAGAGGCGGGTGGATGGGGGAGGTGGTGGAGAGAGGTGACCGGAGAAGAGAGGAGGTGGGCGAGGATGCGGCTCCCGAGGCGGAGCATGGCGGCCGGCGGCGAGGGGTGATGGGGAGAGAGATCCGCGCGGTGGCCGCCGTCCGCCAGATTTGGTTCACTTCAACCGAGCAACAAGGTGGCCCCACGCGTCAGTCACCTCTCGTGTCCCATACCAGAGTGAGTCATTCGTCTTTCGGATTTTCCTTTTCTTTCTTCCCTTACCAAATTATGTCTCCGGCCAGGGTTCGACGTCCCATCTCGGAGTTTTCTCCTGTAAAGCGAAGCGGGGGTGGCTTCTAATTCCGCTTCATGTCTCGTTTTTTATTTTCTTATCAAATTAAGATGACATATTATTTGAGCTCGCAAGCGCATGCCGACCAGGAGTACAACGTCCACCTCCTCAACGAGCACCAACACGCAGAGGAACAACTCGCCGTTGGCACACCCATTGCACCGCACGTGGACATGCCCGAGCAGAAGGTGCTGCTCAAGTAATCTAGCTTCGCCCGCGACCGCTGGCATTTCCACCTCCATCAGGCGGTTAGAAGCCTCCTTCAGGAGATCAACGAGGTGACGAATGAAGTATACAACAAGAGTGAGGACGAGGACGAGGTCGCTAGCTCCGCCACGGTCGCGCCCCGTCGCCACGACCACGAAGCCGGCAAGTCCACAGCCACCGTCAATAGTGAGAAAGATGAAGGAAATATGCCCTAGAGGCAATAATAAAGTTGTTATTTATATTTCCTTATATCATGATAAATGTTTATTATTCATGCTAGAATTGTATTAACCGGAAACTTAGTACATGTGTGAATACATAGACAAAACAGAGTGTCCCTAGTATGCCTCTACTAGACTAGCTCATTGATCAAAGATGGTTATGTTTCCTAACCATAGACATGAGTTGTCATTTGATCAACGGGATCACATCATTAGGAGAATGATGTGATGGACAAGACCCATCCGTTAGCTTAGCATTATGATCGTTTAGTTTTACTGCTATTGCTTTCTTCATGACTTATACATGTTCCTATGACTATGAGATTATGCAACTCCCGAATACCGTAGGAACACCTTGTGTGCTATCAAACGTCACAACGTAACTGGGTGATCATAAAGATGCTCTACAGGTGTCTTCGAAAGTGTTCGTGGTGTTGGCATAGATCAAGACTAGGATTTGTCACTCCGAGTGTCGGAGAGGTATCTCTGGGCCCTCTCGGTAATGCACATCATAATAAGCCTTGCAAGCAAAAGACTAATGAGTTAGTCACGAGATGATGTATTACGGAACGAGTAAAGAGACTTGCCGGTAACGAGATTGAACTAGGTATAGAGATACCGACGATCGAATCTCGGGCAAGTAACATACCAATGACAAAAGGAACAACGTATGTTGTTATGCGGTTTGACCGATAAAGATCTTCGTAGAATATGTAGGAGCCAATATGAGCATCCAGGTTCCGCTATTGGTTATTGACCGGAGATGAGTCTCGGTCATGTCTACATAGTTCTCGAACCCGTAGGGTCCGCACGCTTAACGTTTGATGACGATCGGTATTATGAGTTTATGAGTTTTGATGTACCGAAGGAGTTCGGAGTCCCGGATGAGACCGGGGACATGACGAGGAGTCTCGAAATGGTCGAGACGTAAAGATCGATATATTGAACGACTATATTCGGACATCGGAAAGGTTCCGAGTGATTCGGATATTTTTCGGAGTATATGGGCCTTATTGGGCCATACGGGAATAGAGGAGAAAGGCCAAAAGGAAGGAGGCGCGCGCCCCCCCTCTGGTCCGAATTGGACAAGGGGTGCAGCCCCCTTTTCCTTCTCCCTCTCCACCTCTTTCCTTCTCTCCTACTCCGGAAAGGAAAGGGGGATCCTACTAGGACTTGGGAGTCCTAGTAGGACTCCCTACACTTGGCGCGCCCCCTCTAGGGCCGGCCTCTCCCTTGCTCCTTTATATACGGGGGCGGGGGGGCACCCTAGAACACACAAGTTGAATTGTTTTAGCCGTGCGCGGTGCCCCTCTCCACAGAAACACACCTCGGTCATACCGTTGCAGTGCTTAGACGAAGCCCTGCACCGGTAGATACATCATATCTGTCACCACGCCGTCGTGCTGGCGAAACTCTCCCGTGAAGCTCAACTGGATCAAGAGCTCGTGGGACGTCATCAAGCTGAACGTGTGCTGAACGCGGAGGTGACGTACGTTCGGTGCTTGATCGGTTGGACCGTGAAGAAGTTCGACTACATCAACCGCGTCACTTGACGCTTCCGCTCCCGGTCTACGAGGGTACGTAGACACACTCTCCCCCTCGTTGCTATGCATCTAGTAGATAGATCTTGCGTGATCGTAGGAAAATTTTGAAAATACTACGTTCCCCAACAGTGGCATCATGAGCCAGGTCTATGCGTAGATGATATGCACGAGTAGAACACAATGAGTTGTGGGCGATACTAGTCATACTGCTTACCAGCATGTCATACTTTGCTTCGGAGGTATTGTGAGATGAAGCGGCCCGGACCGACATTACGCGTACGCTTACGCGAGACTGGTTTCACCATTATGAGCACTCGTTGCTTAAAGGTGACTGGCGGGTGTCTGTCTCTCTCACTTTAGCTGAATCAAGTGTGCCTACGCCCGGTCCTTGTGAAGGTTAAAACAGCACATACTTGACGAAACATCGTTGTGGTTTTGTATGCGTGGGTAAGAACGGTTCTTGCTAAAGCCCGTAGCAGTCACGTAAAACTTGCAACAACAAAGTAGAGGACGTCTAACTTGTTTTTGCAGGGCATGTTGTGATGTGATATGGTAAGACATGATGAGTTATACGGTTTTGTATGAGATGATCATGTTTTGTAAAGTTATCGGCAACTGGCAGGAGCCATATGGTTGTCGCTTTATTGTACGAAATGCAATCGCCATGTAATTGCTTTACTTTATCACTAAGCAGTAGTGATAGTCGTAGAAGCAATAGTTGGCGAGACGACAACGATGCTACGATGGAGATCAAGGTGTCGCGCTGGTGACAAAGGTGATCATGACGGTGCTTTGGAGATGAAGATCAAAAGCACAAGATGATGATGGCCATATCATGTCACATATTTTGATTTGCATGTGATGTTTATCTTATTATGCTTCTTATTTTGCTTAGAACGACGGTAGCACTATAAGATGATCCCTTACAAAATTTCAAGGTACAAGTGTTCTCCCTGAGTATGCATCGTTGCAAAAGTTCTTCGTGCCGAGACACCACGTGATGATCGGGTGTGATAAGCTCTACGTTCAAATACAACGGGTGTAAGACAGTTTTGCACACGTAGAATACTCGGGTTAAACTTGACGAGCCTAGCATATGCAGATATGGCCTCAGAACACTGGAGACCGAAAGGTCGAGCGTGAATCATATAGTAGATATGATCAACATAAGATGTTCACCATTGAAACTACTCCATCTGACGTGATGATCAGACATGGTTTAGTTGATTTGGATCACGTGATCATTTAGATGACTAGAGGGATGTCTATCTAAGTGGGAGTTCTTAAGTAATATGATTAAATTGAACTTTAATTTATCATGAACTTAGTCCTCGTAGTATTAGCATATCTATGTTGTAGATCAATAGCTCACGATGTTGCTCCCCGTTTATTTTTTATATGTTCCTAGAGAAAACTGAAAGAGGTTAGTAGCAATGATGCGGAATTGTTCCGTGATCTGAGGATTATCCTCATTGCTGCACAGAGAATTATGTCCTTGATGCACCGCTAGGTGACAGACCTATTAGGAGCAGATATAGACGTTATGAACGTTTTGACAAAAGCTCGGTATGATGACAACTTGATAGTTTAAGTGCACCATGCTTTACGGCTTAGAACCGGGACTTCAAAAACGTTTTGAACGCCACGGAGCATATAAGATGTTCCAAGAGTTAAAATTAGTATTTCATACTCATGCTCGTGTCGAGAGGTATAAGACTTCTGACAGTACTTTGCCTACAAGATGGAGGAGAATAGCTCAACCAGTGAGCATGTGCTCAGATTGTCTGGGTACTACAATTACTGGAATCAAGTGGGAGTTAATCTTCCAGATAAGATAGTAATTGACAAAGTTCTCTAGTCACTATCACCAAGTTAGTAGAACTTCGTGATGAACTATAATATGCAAGCGATGAAGAAAGGAATTCCCGAGCTCTTCGCGATGCTGAAGTCGGCGAAGGTAGAAATCATGAAAAAGCATCAAGTGTTGATGGTTAACAAGACCACTTGTTTCAAGTAAAGGGCAAAGGGATAGAAGGGGAACTTCAAGAAGAATGACAAGCAAGTTGTCACTCCCATGAAGAAACCCAAAGCTAAAACTCAAGCCTGAAACTAAGTGCTTCTACTGCAAAGGAAATGGTCACTGGAAGTGGAACTGCCCTAGATACTTGGCGGATAAGAAGGATGGCGAAGTGAACAAAGGTATATTTTGATATACAGATTATTGATGTGTACTTTACTAGTGTTCATAGCAACCCCTGGGTATTTGATACCGGTTAAGTTGCTAAAATTAGTAACTCGAAACGAGAATTGCAGAATGAACAGAGACTAGTTAAAGGTGAAGTGACGATGTGTGTTGGAAGTGGTTCCAAGATTGATATGATCACCATCGCACACTCCCTATACTTTCGGGATTAGTGTAAAACCTAAATAAATGTTATTTGGCATTTGGGTTGAGCATGAATATGATTTGATCATATTTGTTGCAATAAGGTTATTCATTTAAAGTCATAGAATCATTGTTATTCTGTTTACATGAATAAAACCTTCGATGGTCATACACCCAATGAAAATAGTTTGTTGGATCTCGATCGTGGTGATACACATATTCATAATATTGAAGCCAAAAGATGCAAGGTTAATAATGATAGTGCAACTTATTTGTGGCACTGCCGTTTAGGTCATAATGGTGTAAAGCGCATGAAGAAACTCCATAGTGATGGACTTTTGGAATCACTTGATTATGAATCACTTGGTGCTTGCGAACCATGCCTCATGGGCAAGATGACTAAAACTTTGTTCTCCGGAACAATGGAGCGAGCAACAGATTTGTTGGAGATCATACATACAGATGTATGTGGACCAATGAGTGTTGAAGCTCGCGGCGTGTATCGTTATTTTCTGACCTTCACTGATGATTTGAGCAGATATGGGTATATCTACTTAATGAAGCACAAGTCTGAAACATTTGAAAAGTTCAAAGAATTTCAGAGTGAAGTGGAGAATCATCGTAACAAGAAAATAAGAGTTTCTACGATATGATCGTAGAGGTAAAATATTTGAGTTAGCGAGTTTGGCCTTCAGTAAAAACAATGTGAAATAGTTTCACTACTCACGCCACCTGGAACACCACAGTGTAATGGTGTGTCCGAACGTCATAACCGTACTTTATTAGATATGGTGCGATCGATGATGTCTCTCACCGATCTACCACTATCGCTTTTGGGGTTATGCATTAGAGACAGCTACATTCACGTTAAATAGGGCACCATCTAAATCCGTGGAGATGACACAATATGAACTGTGGTTTGACGAGAAACCTAAGCTGTCATTTCTTTAAGTTTGGGACTGCGATGCTTATGTGAAAAAGTTTCAACATGATAAGCTCGAACCCAAATCGGAGAAGTAAATCTTCATAGGATACCCAAAAGAAACTGTTGGGTACACCTTCTATCACAGATCCGAAGGCAAGGTCTTCGTTGCTAAGAGTGGATCCTTTCTAGAGAAGGAGTTTCTCTTGAAAGAAGTGAGTGGGAGGAAAGTAGAACTTGATGAGGTAATTGTACCTTCTCCCGAATTGGAAAGTGGAACATCACAGAAACTAGTTCCAGTGATTCCTACACCAATTAGTGAGGAAGCTAATGATGATGATCATGAAACTTCAGATCAAGTTACTGCTGAACTTCGTAGATCAACCAGAGTTCGTTCCGCATCAGAGTGGTACGGCAACCCGGTTCTGGAAGTCATGTTACTGGACAATGATGAACCTACGAACTATGAGGAAGCGATGATGAGCCCAGATTCCGCAAAATGGCTTGAGGCCATGAAATCTGAGATGGGATCCATGTATGAGAGCAAAGTGTGGACTTTGCTTGACTTGCCTGATGATCGGCAAGCCATCGAAAATAAATGGATCTTCAAGAGGAAGACTGATGTTGACGGTAATGTTACTGTTTACAAAGCTCGACTTGTTGCGAAAGTTTTTCAACAAGTTCAAGGAGTTGACTACGGTGAGACTTTCTCACCCGTAGCGATGCTTAAGTCTGTCCGAATCATGTTAGCAATTGCCGCATTTTATGAAATCTGGCAAATGGATAACAAAACTGCATTCTCTAATGGATTTATTAAAGAAGACTTGTATATGATGCAACCAGGAGGTTTTGTCAATCCTAAAGGTGCTAACAAAATGTGCAAGCTCCAGCGATCCATCTATGGACTGGTGCAAGCATCTCGGAGTTGGAATATACGCTTTGATAAGTTGATCAAAGCATATAGATTTATACAGACTTGCGGTGAAGCCTGTATTTACAAGAAGTGAGTGGGAGCACTACAATCTTTCTGATAAGTATATGTGAATGACATATTGTCGATCGGAAATGATGTAGAATTTTCTGGAAAGCATAAAGGAGTGTTTGAAAGGAGTTTTTCAAAGAAAGACCTTGGTGAAGCTGCTTACATATTGGACATCAAGATCTATAGAGATAGATCAAGACGCTTGATAAGACTTTCAATGAGTACATACCTTGATAAGATTTTGAAGTAGTTCAAAATGGATCAGTCAAAGAAGGAGTTCTTGCCTGACTTGTAGGGTGTGAAGTTGAGTAAGACTCAAAGCTAGACCACGACAGAAAAATATAGAGAGAATGAAAGTCATTCCCTATGCCTCAGCCATAGGTTCTATAAAGTATGCCATGCTGTGTACCAAACATGTTGTGTACCTTGCCATGAGTTTTTCAAGGGGGTACAATAGTGATCCAGGAGTAGATCACTGTACAGCAGTCAAAATTATCCTTAGTAACTGGATGACTAAGGAAATGTTTCTCGATTATGGAGGTGATAAAGAGTTCGTCGTAAAGGGTTACGCCGATGCAAGCTTTGACACTAAATCCAGATGACTCTAAGTATCAATCTGGATGCGTATTGAAAGTGGGAGCAATTAGCTAGAGTAGCTCCATGCAGAGCATTGTAGACATAGAAATTTGCGAAATACATACGGATCTGAATGTGACAGACCTGTTGACTAAACTTCTCTCACAAGCAAAACATGATCACACCTTATTACTCTTGGGTATTAATCACATAGCGATGTGAACTAGATTATTGACTCTAGTAAACCCTTTGGGTGTTTGTCACATGGCGATGTGAACTATGGGTGTTATTCACATAACGATGTGAACTATCGGTATTAAATCACATGCCGATGTGAGCTAGATTATTGACTCTAGTGCAAGTGGGAGACTGAAGGAAATATGCCCTAGAGGCAATAATAAAGTTGTTATTTATATTTCCTTATATCATGATAAATGTTTATTATTCATGCTAGAATTGTATTAACCGGAAACTTAGTACATGTGTGAATACATAGACAAAACAGAGTGTCCCTAGTATGCCTCTACTAGACTAGCTCATTGATCAAAGATGGTTATGTTTCCTAACCATAGACATGAGTTGTCATTTGATCAACGGGATCACATCATTAGGAGAATGATGTGATGGACAAGTCCCATCCGTTAGCTTAGCACTATGATCGTTTAGTTTTACTGCTATTGCTTTCTTCATGACTTATACATGTTCCTATGACTATGAGATTATGCAACTCCCGAATACCGTAGGAACACCTTGTGTGCTATCAAACGTCACAACGTAACTGGGTGATCATAAAGATGCTCTACAGGTGTCTTCGAAAGTATTCGTGATGTTGGCATAGATCAGGACTAGGATTTGTCACTCCGAGTGTCGGAGAGGTATCTCTGGGCCCTCTCGGTAATGCACATCATAATAAGCCTTGCAAGCAAAAGACTAATGAGTTAGTCACGAGATGATGTATTACGGAACGAGTAAAGAGACTTGCCGGTAACGAAATTGAACTAGGTATAGAGATACCGACGATCGAATCTCGGGCAAGTAACATACCAATGACAAAAGGAACAACGTATGTTGTTATGCGGTTTGACCGATAAAGATCTTCGTAGAATATGTAGGAGCCAATATGAGCATCCAGGTTCCGCTATTGGTTATTGACCGGAGATGAGTCTCAGTCATGTCTACATAGTTCTCGAACCCGTAGGGTCCGCACGCTTAATGTTTGATGACGATCGGTATTATGAGTTTATGAGTTTTGATGTACCGAAGGAGTTCGGAGTCCCGGATGAGACCGGGGACATGACGAGGAGTCTCGAAATGGTCGAGACGTAAAGATCGATATATTGGACGACTATATTCGGACATCGGAAAGGTTCCGAGTGATTCGGATATTTTTCGGAGTATATGGGCCTTATTGGGCCATACGGGAATAGAGGAGAAAGGCCAAAAGGAAGGAGGCGCGCGCCCCCCCCCTCTGGTCCGAATTGGACAAGGTGTGCAGCCCCCTTTTCCTTCTCCCTCTCCACCTCTTTCCTTCTCTCCTACTCCGGAAAGGAAAGGGGAATCCTACTAGGACTTGGGAGTCCTAGTAGGACTCCCTACACTTGGCGCGCCCCCTCTAGGGCCGGCCTCTTCCTTGCTCCTTTATTTACGGGGGCAGGGGGGCACCCTAGAACACACAAGTTGAATTGTTTTAGCCGTGTGCGGTGCCCCTCTCCACAGAAACACACCTCGATCATACCGTTGCAGTGCTTAGGCGAAGCCCTGCGCCTATAGATACATCATATCTATCACCACGCCGTCGTGCTGGCGAAACTCTCCCGTGAAGCTCAACTGGATCAAGAGCTCGTGGGACGTCATCAAGCTGAACGTGTGCTGAACGCGGAGGTGACGTACGTTCGGTGCTTGATCGGTTGGACCGTGAAGAAGTTCGACTACATCAACCGCGTCACTTGACGCTTCCGCTCCCGGTCTACGAGGATACGTAGACACACTCCCCCCCTCGTTGCTATGCATCTAGTAGATAGATCTTGCATGATCGTAGGAAATTTTGAAAATACTACGTTCCCCAACAAAAGAGTGGTGCATGGGAGGTCGTCGACGCTTGGATCAGAGGAAGGCCACCGCTCCACCCTTCCTGTAGAAGCGAAGCTTGTAGGCTTATCATCGTCGATCAATTAGCTGCAAGCACGCTGTAGAGGCAGAGCTTCAGTTCCTAGGACTCATGGCTTGCCGGACATGGGGAACAGGCGCCGGCGATCATTTAGGCTAGGTTTACGATACCGTCTAGTTCAAACATGTCAAAATTTATCATAAAAGTTATCCAAGTATGAATGAATATCATTCAAGTTTTTTAATATTCGTCAAATTTGTCCAATTTCATTAAAATTTGATGAAAAGCAACCAGACATATGCGGCTAGTTTGAATGGTCATCTCTTGCATCAATGTCTGTGGACGGATGCACTGTCCAGTTTGTGGATTGGTGTTGGACATGCCCTAGAGCATGCAGGCTCACCCAACCAGAGTATTCACTCAGTCACATGGACATGAAGACATGCTCAACATATCCTAGCCATACCCACAGATCGTTGGGACCAGCTTGTCTTCATGTGGTCCTTTTGATGGGGTCGTTGTGGTTGGCGTGACAGGGAGACGCTCTTACCAACAGTTTCGTCCGTATTCATGTGAAGTTGAGAATCAACATTATTTTTTGACTTTATTTTTATTTTTTTGAGATGGAATTGTTGCATTTTATTTAATCAGTTACAACAACCTTCCCCTAGGGCGTGTTTGGTTGCCATCTGCGAATTTTTATGCATTGCATGCTTGTCCTAGTTGAGGCTAGCTAAGCAAAAAAGGAGAAAAACCAATATGTGCATATCATTTGATTGCTCGCATCTAACTAGTCTTCCTGTATTAGGGGATCAATTTTGGCATGGCGTTTGGTGTCCTGCATTGGCTCTGCACATGCAGCTACACTGTTTTTGGCTGTATACACTTGATATGATTAAGGGCGTGTTTGGTTCACATCTTTATTTGAGGTCACTTTGCATAGTTGTCCCAGTTGGGCCTGGTTAGTCAAATGCAGGCTAAAAACCAACATTTGCATGTAGTTTGGTTGCCTGGATTAGGCTTTCTGCATGAGGGAATCAACTAGTCAGCACGCTGTTTGATTGCTTGCGTTGTTGTTGTTAAACAAGCAACACATTATTTGGTTGCAAACGGCTAAAGATGTGATCACCACTTCTCACAAGTGGTGATCTTACCACACACACTGAACATTGTTATGTCCTAGCTAGGAAACAAATGTTAGTTTATCCTAACTACTAGCAAATGACAGTACAAGTTATTAAGAACCAACATGGCTGAATAGGGATAGTTCAATGATGCTAACTAGGTGCTTCCTCTTCCTTTGCTGCTCGCTTCTGTTGCTGCCTCTTTCTTCTTCTTCCTCTTGTTCTTCTGCTTCCGATCCTTGTCTGACATATGTTATCCCACATTGCCTAAGACCACTCCAACCTTTTGTTCTTCCACGTTTCGTTGTCAAACGCCTCCACACCATGGCCGGAGCTAATCACCTCATCAGGAGTCACATCTTCCTCCTCTGGCACAAATTCATTAATTCCCCACTGCAGGATCCAGTTGTGAATGATGCAACATGCAAGAACAAGCTTCACCTGGGTAGGGTAAGGGTGGAATGGCTTATAATCCAGGATCTTAGACCTGTTCTTTGGAGCTCCAAAGGCCCTCTCAACAGTCACTCTAAGGCTGGAGTGTCTGAGGTTGAACAGTTCTTGGGGAGTCTTAAGATAGTTCCTGCTAGCAAACTCGTTCAGATGGTACCTGGTTTTCCTGAAGGCTGGAAGAATACCTGGCCGACATGCATAGCCAACATCTCCAAGGTAGAACTTGCCATCGGGGATGTTGATGCCATCATGACGACTCATGTTATCACTGAGAATGTTAGCATCATGTGTTGAACCTTCCCAACCAGCCAGCACATATGTTAACTTCAGATCGAAGTTAATAGCAGCTAGCATGTTCTGGCTTGTGTAGTGCTTCCTCCCTCTATATGCTGCAGCTTGTGACCTCAGCACTTTGGCAGTGACATGAATACCATCTATTGCTCCAATGCAATCCTGGAATGGCATTAGAACATGTTGTTAGTCTATAGAAAAAACAATAAAAATATATCAAGGCATGAACTGTATAAGTGCTCACCTTGAAGTATGGGTACCATCTTGGGCTAGTGAGAATCTTGGTAGGAGTCCAGCCGGTTGGTGACCTGATCATCTCTCCTCTGAGCTCCCCAACAGCATACAACACTTGCTTGAAGTACCTGGAGATGGTCTCCATTGATCTCCTGAAGGTGTTGTGTACAACCATGAACCTCTAGTTATGACCAACAATATGGAGGAACAAGGCCACTTGCTCATCCACAGTGGTATTGATGCTTGATACGTCCAAAACATATCTATAATTTCTGCTTGCTCCATGCCACTTTTGGGTGATATTGCTATGATATTCATACACTTCCATACACTTTTGATCGTATTTGGACTAACTTACTAATCCAGTGCACCCCAGTGCCAGTTTCTGTTTTCGGCTGTTTTTGTATTTCAGGTTTTCACGTTTCGAGAACTGCCCAGAAAAATACAGAAAAAATATATAAAAATTCAGCGTTCCGGGAACGACACTGCTTCCGAAGGGGAGCCTGGGGGGGGCCACAGGGGCTCCAGGCGCCCTGTGGGCGCCCCCCCCCCGGCCGCGCCGGGGGGCGCCTCGGCCCCCCGAGAGCCCCCCGGTGCCCTACTTTGGCAGATATTTAAAGGGTCCCCCGTAACCCTTGAAACAGGACTTCTTTTCGCGATCCCATTCTGTTCCGCCGCCGCCGCCGCTTCCAAGATCGGGAGCACCAGGAGTACTCTTCCCGGTACCCTGCCGGAGGGGAGGATCACCACCGGGAGCTTCTCCACCACCATGGACGCCTCCCGGATGACTCGTGAGTAGTCTCCCTTGGACCAAGAGTCCATGACCAGTAGCTATGTGATGTTCTCCTCCCATTCTTGTGCTTCACTAATTAGTCCTCGTGAGCTGCCCTACATGATCGAGGCACCTATGTAATCCTTATGCTGTTGCTATGTTGATTTGCTGGGATCCGATGGATTATGAGATTATGTTCAGATTGATCTTGAGTAATATATTTGATTCACCTCTTTTATATTTTAGTTCATAAGTAATTCTTGCATGTTCTCTGTTGTTATTTATTGCTTTGGCCAAGTAGTAAGTAGTGACTCCAAGAGGGAACGTTATGCTCGATTGTGGGTTCATGTCCCTCGATGACTAGCTTGAGTGACAGAAACATGAGTCTAGGGGATGTGCTGTTGCCACAAGGGGGAAAACAATGGTGCTTGTGCCCGCGGGTGCAAGGATTGTTTAGTTTACGCAAAGTTCTTTTAATGCAGTTGTCTGTTGCATTGAGTTTACACTATGGGTGGGACTCGCAACTTAATACCAGCGAGATGTTCTGGATAGATATCTCAAGGTGGATGATTAGTAGTAGATATTGATGGATTTCGGTCTACTTACTTTGGCGTACCGCCCATGCTTTGAACCTCAACCTTTCTTGCAATGTAATCAGCATTGGTTTGCGTTCGTGGTCCTGTCAATTGCCCAGCTGTAATTTGTTACCTCACATAGCTGTTTTATCGTCTTTTGGGAGAGAGACATCACTAGTGAACATCATGTGACTCCGGTCCATATTACCATCATTGATCACATACACTATTTACTTTTCCGCTATTTTATTTACTATTGCAAAACACTATCTATCACTACTATCATATTGCTTTTAACCCTTTGTGAACTGCAAGGCCGGAGAGATTGACAACCTCTCTGTACTCGTTGGGAGCAAAGTTATTTGTATCTGTGTGCATGTCCACGTTGATTGCTAATTGCGCCTTTAGCAATTGACACCTACCTGTTGAACCTAGGAGTCTCTGGGGATTCGATCCTTGGCATCTTTGCTAGGGGAAAACACTTCTACTTACTGCATCTTACACCTTCCACTTGGGGTAATCCAACGAGGGGTTCGAGGCCCATCAAGGAGTATTTTCTGGCGCGGTTGCCGGGGTCTCCACTCTTCAGGATAGGGGAGTTGCATGCTATCTTTTACCTTTGCTTTTTAGTCTTGTTAGTTTACCTTTCATATTTGCTTTAGTTCCTTTTATCAAAAATCATAAAAAAAATATTTGCCTTTTTATTAGTAGTCCTTTCTGTTTAGTCAAACATGTTAGGATTTGGTGCTTTGAGGGAATCAGAAGTTTTAGATTTCCATCAAAGGGATGGAGAAAATATGAAGAAGGCATGGGACAGAATTTCTGATGCACATAGGAGAATTAATTCTTGGATACCTATAAAAATTGTGCTTAGAAATTTTTACCATGGTCTTTTTAAATGGTGTAAACACTCCCTTGACATTATAGCCGAGGGAGATTTCTTAGAATGTGATGAAGCTAGAGCTCTTGAAATTATACATGGTCTATCTAGTTACTTTGTTTATAATCATAATTTTGATACTATCATAGATAGACTTGCTACTATTGAAAAGAGAATGGATGCTCTAGACTTAATAAAGGTAGATAAACCCAAACCCAATAAGAGAGATATTTTGGAAATAGATAATGACTGGGAGCCTCTTGTTAGGATTAGCATCTATAATCAAGACTTCCTTGCTTATTGTGATATTGGATCTATGGTTTCTACTATGCCAAAAATTGTTCATGATTCTTTAAAATTTAATATGGATATACTACCATCTTATCATGAACACACTAATGGAGATATTTCTGAAATCCAGGGAAAAATAGAAGACGTGCCAGTTAAATTCCTTAAGGGAATTGCAATGATTGATTTCTTCACCATGGAGCCAAACCAAGGAAATATAGTGCTTGGAAGGGACTTCCTCCGAGCAGTTAAAGGCTTCATTGATATAGGTAAGGGACAAATCCGCTTACGCGGGAAGGCAAAAGGTGTGTACCCCTTTCCTAGAAGGAACAAGAATGAACTTTTTGAGGAATCATTTGAACCAATTTATAACTCCGATTATTATGATGAATATTGATTCCCCTATGCATTATGCCTAGCTTAAAGGCATAAAAGAAAGCGCTTTTGGGAGGCAGCCCACATGAATAAAATTTTTGCTTTTGTTGTGTCTTGATGTTGTTTACTGCTGTAGCATCATCATTGTATCTTTGCTTTTCATATTTGTGCCAAGTATAGCCTCTGATTGCTAGAAAGTTCAAAAGTTGTGAGGTGCTGTCCAGGAAACAGATTCTGTCCTTGGATAGAAAAATTCGTATAAAATCACCAGATCATCTTTTTGGTCTGAATTGTTTCGACAGCGTTCTCTATATAATTGTCTTTCGTGTGTCAGTTCTGAGTTTTTTGATTTGAGTTGCATAAGTATCCCGAACAGGTCAATTACTGCCTGCTGTTATGTTTTTCACAGATTCTGTCCTGTTTTGCCTTACCTTCACTTTGCAAATTAAGAACTTGCTTTTTCTTTGCAAAAACCTTTTGGCAATCTTGAGAAACAGTAGAACTTCAAGAATATCCTTATTTCCAGCAAGGTATAATAATTTTATTAAGGGTACTAACCTCGCTAATCAGATTATGAATGAGTTATGTATGAAGGGAGTTTTCAAGTGTGCGAGGGAAGATGATAAAAAGATTCAGGAGTGTCAAGCGCTCAAGCTTGGGGATGCCCCCGTGCACCCCCAAGAAATATTCAAGGAGACTCAAGCGTCTAAGCTTGGGGATGCCCCCGTGCATCCCCTTCTCCATCAACATTATCAGTTCGTCTTTCGTTCCGCTATATTTTTATCACTTCATGTGTTATGTGCTATGCTTGGAGCGTCTTGCTTTTAGTTTTCTTTTTAGTTTTTCATAACGAGTCGGAACCCAGCATTCCTTTATGTGGGAGAGAAACACGCTCCACCTCTACCTAGAACATTACATAGAATTTTCATGTCTATCTATGCTGTGTGTGTTCTTTATCTTTTTAATAGCTACTATCGTGCTCTGCTCTTAGTATTCATGCTTATCTTTTCAAAGAGCTTTTATTTAGTTGGTTGCTTGAACTCTCTTTAATTACCATGCTACCCTTATTAAGAGAGTTTGCTTCCGTTGCATGGGTTAATATGTCTATGATATGATGCTACTTTCATGATGGTGCTTAGTAGTTCAGGTTTTCTTATGGTTAATTTCAAATAGCTGGGGGGTTCCCAATGTGTTATTGGAGTACCAACTTGGTTTGTTTGCCTATGATGTGGTATGGTTTAGTAA
This sequence comes from Secale cereale, assembly GCA_902687465.1. Taxonomy (NCBI): domain Eukaryota; kingdom Viridiplantae; phylum Streptophyta; class Magnoliopsida; order Poales; family Poaceae; genus Secale; species Secale cereale. The sequence continues at coordinate 74,621,180 of LR738716.1, forward strand.
TATCTTCCTTCGAGAATTTATTTTGATTGACTTGGCGTATGCTCACGCATATTCAAGACTGTAAAGAAAGTCTGTCAAGCCTTGATGATCTTTTGTTTCTAAGTAGCGATATAACTACCATGCCTGATTCAATATTGCTTTGTCGCTCTGCATGATTATGACCGTCATTGCTCTCTTAGTTGGTCGCTCCCAGTCTTTTGCTAACCTCCACCTGCACTAAGCAAATTAATCATGCAATACATAGCTCATGGGAAAGTAGCCTAAAAACTATTGTGGTAAAGAATATGTTGCTTATGTATCTTATTTCTTATGAGTTGCTTGCTGAGCGGTAACCATGTTTCTGGGGACGCCATCAACTGTCACACTTTGTTGAATATCATGTGAGTTGCTATGCATGTTCGTCTTGTCTGAAGTAAGGGTGATTTACCGTGGGTTGAATTAATATGCATATTGTTAGAGAAGAACATTGGGCCGCCAACCAAAGCCATGCCTCATGGTGGAAGTTTTAGCTTGGACCTTAATCCTCAATCTCTCATGAGAATATGCTTATGCATTAAAGAGGAGTCCATCATCTATTTTCTATGTTGTCCCGGTATGGATGTCCTCAAGTTGAGATTTATCAAAAACGAGAAATCAAATGCGATCTATCTCCTTGGACCTTTGTACAGGTGGCATAGAGGTACCCCTTTGTGACACTTGGTTAAAACATATGCAATGCAATGATAACCCATGGGAATCCGAGCTAATTAGGACAAGGAGCGAGCACTATTGGTATTCGATGCATGACGCTTGCAACCTATAAGATGTTTTATACATGACACATATGAAGTACTACTACCGTTGACACAATTGCTTCCATGTTTCATAATAAAAAGCTCTAGCACTTCAAGCATCAACTACTGAGAGCATGATTGTCATTCTGAGTGTAATGTGCATTGTCCCAAAGTAGCATTGTCTTTTGCATGATTGTGATATCGTTTATTCTGAAATGATTGTATCTAGTCATCACTTAAACCTTGAAGGTGCCCTTGCATTTATGTTTTGCATCACTAAAGGGGGCAAGCTAGATATCACTTGATCATATTTGCACATCATGTTCATTGCAAATCTTTTTGATGTTTCAGTTTCATGTTGTAAAACTTTCAGTCATTTGTGATTTTCTCTTGAGACAACTTAATTACTTTAGAATCATTGTCTCAGTAAGCTTTTGTCATATGACTATGAGAAAGTCTTATATGGTTAATAGCATGTCACCACAGAAATTATTCTTGTTATCATTTACCTACTCGAGGACGAGCAGGAATTAAGCTTGGGGATGTTGATACGTCCAAAACGTATCTATAATTTCTGCTTGCTCCATGCCACTTTTGGGTGATATTGCTATGATATTCATACACTTCCATACACTTTTGATCATATTTGGACTAACTTACTAATCCAGTGCACCCCAGTGCCAGTTTCTGTTTTCGGCTGTTTTGGTATTTCAGGTTTTCACGTTTCGAGAACTGCCCAGAAAAATACAGAAAAAAAATATAAAAAATCAGCGTTCCGGGAACGACACTGCTTCCGAAGGGGAGCCTGGGGGGGCACAGGGGCTCCAGGCGCCCTGTGGGCGCCCCCCCCTGGGCCGCGCCGGGGGGGCGCCTCGGCCCCCCGAGAGCCCCCCGGCGCCCTACTTTGGCAGATATTTAAAGGGTCCCCCGTAACCCTTGAAACAGGACTTCTTTTCGCGATCCCATCTCTGTTCCGCCGCCGCCGCCGCTTCCAAGATCGGGAGCACCAGGAGAACTCTTCCCGGCACCCTGCCGGAGGGGAGGATCACCACCGGGAGCTTCTCCACCACCATGGACGCCTCCCGGATGACTCGTGAGTAGTCTTCCTTGGACCATGAGTCCATGACCAGTAGCTATGTGATGTTCTCCTCCCGTTCTTGTGCTTCACTAATTAGTCCTCGTGAGCTGCCCTACATGATCGAGGCACCTATGTAATCCTTATGTTGTTGCTATGTTGAGTTTGCTGGGATCCGATGGATTATGAGATTATGTTCAGATTGATCTTGAGTAATATATTTGATTCACCTCTTTTATATTTTAGTTCATAAGTAATGCTTGCATGTTCTCCGTTGTTATTTATTGCTTTGGCCAAGTAGTAAGTAGTGACTCCAAGAGGGAACGTTATGCTCGATTGTGGGTCCATGCCCCTCGATGACTAGCTTGAGTGACAGAAACATGAGTCTAGGGGATGTGCTATTTCCACAAGGGGGAAAACAACGGTGCTTGTGCCCGCGGGTGTAAGGATTGTTTACTTTACGCAAAGTTCTTTTAATGCAGTTGTCTGTTGCATTGAGTTTACACTATGGGTGGGACTCGCAACTTAATACCAGCGAGATGTTCTGGATAGATATCTCAAGGTGGATGATTAGTAGTAGATATTGATGGATTTCGGTCTACTTACTTTGGCGTACCGCCCATGCTTTGAACCTCAACCTTTCTTGCAATGTAATCAGCATTGGTTTGCGTTCGTGGTCCTGTCAATTGCCCAGCTGTAATTTGTTACCTCACATAGCTGTTTTATCGTCTTTTGGGAGAGAGACATCACTAGTGAACATCATGTGACTCCGGTCCATATTACCATCATTGATCACATACACTATTTACTTTTCCGCTATTTTATTTACTATTGCAAAACACTATCTATCACTAATATCATATTGCTTTTAACCCTTTGTGAACTGCAAGGCCGGAGAGATTGACAACCTCTCTGTACTCGTTGGGAGCAAAGTTATTTGTATCTGTGTGCAGGTCCACTTTGATTGCTAATTGCGCCGTTAGCAATTGACACCTACCTGTTGAACCTAGGAGTCTCTGGGGATTCGATCCTTGGCATCTTTGCTAGGGGAAAAAACTTCTACTTACCGCATCTTACACCTTCCACTTGGGGTAATCCAACGAGGTGTTCGAGGCCCATCAATGCTATCTTGTAGCAACCCCCTACTCCTAAACGTCTGCACAAGTCTGTTGAAAGGAGCTCTTTTCATTCTAAAGCATCCACAGAGCCTCTGTGGCGTTGCAGTTGTAGATGTAGTTCAGATTGGTTATCGTCTCCTAATCCCGGATTAACATTGGACCATACCGGATGAGAGGTTTCTCATTCCGATGAACAACTCCCTTATGGGCCAACAGGATCTAGGCATGAACCATAGCTATCAGCGATGCTGCCTGAACTAGAAGTTTCGTCCGTTCATCCACAACCTAAGCCACATCCATGGTGCGGTTAGGGTAGGCGCTATCGACCCTAAACACTCATGTCGAACGACCTATCACATAACAGAGGATGGGAGGGGGTAGCTTACCAGCTTCAGTGTCGGTGGAGACATGGTCGAGAGAAGGATGGTCGTACGGAGTTGATACGTCCAAAATGCATGACTATTTTGTATTATAATTTATCCTTATTCATTGATATATTTCACGTTATGATGATGTTCTTATGTTGTTTTGGTCTATTTTACACAGTTTGCAACTTTCCGATACCGAAACAGCAAACGCAGGATTCAGCAGGAAAAAGTGGATGCTGAGTTGCTGAAGAAGAACACCTCCAAATTACCTGAAAATTGACGGGAGGTATTTTTCAGAAGAATAACGAAGACACGCAAAAGGGGAGTCATAGGGGGGCCACAGGGTGCCCAGGCGGCCTGGGGGCGCCCCCCCTGGCCGCGTCGGGGGGGAGGGCGCCTGGAGCCCCTGGCCCACCTCTGGTCGCCCCCTTTTGCATATATGTTCTCCGTCCCCCGAAAACCCTAGGCACGGGACTTTTTACGGAGTTCCGCCGCCGCTTCGAGGCGGAAACCTACAGAGAAGAAAAGGGCATCTCCGGCGGGCAGATTCCGCCGGGGAGATCACCTCCCGGAAGGGGAGATCGTCGCCATCGTCATCACCATCGTCACGGGCATCATCGAGATCATCATCAACATCATCCCCAACACCAGCACCATCTCCATCTTCATCCAAAACTCATCTTTCCATCGCAACTCGTGTTGTAACTTGTACTACCTATCCTCTCTACTCCATCGGTGTTGATTAGTACTTTGTGGTGAATGCTATTGAGTTTTGTTGGAGAAATATTATTATGTCCAGATTGTTTATCACATATTTATCCCCACAGATCATGATCTCTTTTATGTCTTGTGAGTAGTTACCTTAGTTCTTGAGGACATGGGGAAAGTCTTGTTGTTAGTAGTCATATGCTGTTGAAGTAATATGTGTTGTTTGATACTTAAGTTGCGTTGTCATTCTACTAGTGGTGTTGTGTGAGTCGAACACCCAACACTTCGCCTTATTAAGGACCTAGGAGAATACATTGTGTATAAAGAATGCTTATGGTGGGTTGCCGGAGTGACAGAAACCTGAACCCCAGTTCGCATGCTTTTGCATAAGGGAATAATGGATCCTCGATCGTATTGCTATGGTTAGGCTTTTGCCTTAAATTCTATCTTGTATTTGCGGATGCTTGCAAGGTGTTTAATCATAAGAGTGCATTCATCTTAGTCTAGAGAGTGCACTAGCATAGATCCACCCACCAACACTTATCAACACATAACATAGTATCGATACGGAATATGGCGAAAGCACATGACTACCTCTCCCGTGTGTCCTCAAGAACGCTTTAGTCTTTATAAGTTCAGTTGCTAGGCCTCTCCTTTGCTAAGAAAGGATTGGGCCACTTGTTACTCTCAGTACCTTTTACATTACTTGCCTTTACATTCCTGTTGCTTATATCGAGAAAACCCCTAAAAAGTTATCTTTCAGTGCTTGCAGTAATTTCTTGCTCAGAATCGCTTATCAATACCTTCTGCTCCTCGTTGGGTTCGACACTCTTACTTATCGAAAACGCTGCAACAGATCCCTTACGGTTGAGGGTCATCAAGTAACGTTTTCTGGCGCCGTTGCCGGGGAGCGTAGCGCTATTGGTAAAGAGAAACTGGTAAGAAAGTCTTTTTATAATTCTGTTTTTATTTTTTTGCTATTGCTGCTCTTTGTCCCTATGGATAACCCTATTATTGGAGCGTTGCTTGAGGGAAGACGCCCCACACCTGTGGTGGTTGATCCTCCCCCTACTGAAATGTGCCTTATAAAATACCAGCTGGCATTATCAATTATGTTTTGGCTAATCGTTATGCAGGAGACAGACATCCCGGCGAACACTTGCTATATTTGTCACGACTATGTTCATTATTTAAGCTTGCAGGTGTATCGAGGGAGTTTGTCATGAGGAAATTGTTTGTCGTATCCCTTATAGATAAAGCTTCAGATTGGTATGGGCTTCTTGATAACCCACACTTGCTGGACTGGCAGGAGCTTATGTCTCTCTTTTATACTAAATTTTATCCTCTTCATGAAATTCATCGAGACATGAATTTTATCTATAACTTTAGTTCTCGTGACGGAGAAAGCATTGCTCAAGCTTGGGGGAGATTGAAGTCTCTAATGCTCAAATGCCCAATTCATAAGCTTCCCAAGGAAATCATACTTACAATTTTTTATGCCAGGCTTTCTCGTCAGGATAAGGAGATGCTGGATGCCTCCTCTAGTGGGGTATTTCAGAAGAAGAGTGTTGAAGAAAGGTGGGATCTCCTTGAAAGAATCCAGAGGAATACCGAAGATTGGGAAATTGATAAAGGTATTGAACCCGCTATAAATTATGAACATGACTATATTGAGAGTTATGTGGAAACTGATTACTTCAATACTTTTTGCTCTAAGATTGGTCTTGATTCCCATGTAGTGATTGATTTATGTAAGAATTTTGCCTCTCATGTTGATTCTTTTAAAAAGAATAGAGACCAGCACCATGCACCTTTTAAAGAACCACCTATTGATATTTATGTTGCTGAGCCTATTTTGCCTGCAGTCATATATGAAAAACCTCCTTTTCCCACGAGGATAAAGGAACACTCTCTTGTGACAGGCATAATAAATAAAAGTGAGAGAAGAGTTGATGAACCTGAGGACCAGATCAGGGTCGATCCTCAAGTTGCATTGATTAAAGACCTTGCTACTGATGATGTTTTGGATTCCAATATAACTTTTTGTGCTGTTTCCACTAACCTTGTCACAGCAAAGAACAAAGGCCCAATTTCAGGTACTCCGGTGGTATCTGTTATAATAGGAGATCACAATTATAATGGGCTATGCGATTTGGGATCGAGTGCAAGTGCTATTCCTTATTCACTCTATGAAGAAATCATCGGTGAGATTTCCCCTTGTGAACTTGAAGAAGTTGATGTTACTATTCATCTTGCAAATAGATCAACTATCTCTCCTATCGGAATTGTGAGGGACGTTGAAGTCCTATGTGGAAAGGTAAAATACCCTACCGACTTTCTGGTACTTGGTTCAGCCAGGGACAATTTTTGTCCCATCATTTTTGGTAGACCTTTTCTTAGAACTTGTGGAGCTATAATAGATTGCAAGAAAGGTAAAGTTTCTGTTGAATTCGATGGTGAGCCATATGAATTTAATTTTTCTAAGTTCTCTAAGCAGCCTCGTGGTACTGATTTACCTAGTGATGATAAAATTATTGAAAGTATTGCCTCTATTGCTATTCCCCCTGATGATCCTTTGCAGCGATACATGGAGGACCACGAGAATGATTTGCATATGCAGGAAAGAAATGAACTAGATGAAATATTCTTGAGGCAGCCTGCTAATCCTGAAGCACAACCTTCCGGTTGAACCTTTGGGAATTTTATCAAAACCGAAAGAAGACCCGGTGTTCGATCTTAAACCTCTTCCCGATATGCTCAAGTATGCTTATTTAGATGAAAAGAAAGTATATCCTGTTATTATCAATTCTAACCTTTCAGGATATGAAGAAGAGCGATTATTGGAAGTACTTCGTAAACACCGAGGCGCAATTGGCTATACCCTTGATGACCTTAAGGGGATTAGTCCATCTATCTGTCAACATACTATCAACCTTGAGCCTGATGCTAAACCAGTTGTTGATCATCAATGACGGTTGAACCCGAAGATGATGGATGTTGTGAGAACTGAGATTCTCAAGCTTCTAGCCGCAGGTATCATCTACCCTATAGCTGACAGTAAGTGGGTAAGTGCGGTACATTGTGTTCCTAAGAAAGGAGGTACAACTGTGGTTCCTAATGATAAAAATGAACTAATACCTTAGAGAATTATTATTGGATATAGAATGTGTATTGATTACAGGAAGTTGAACAAGGCAACCAGGAAGGATCACTACCCGTTGCCGTTCATCGACCAAATGCTTGAAAGGTTATCCAAAAATACCCACTTTTGTTATCTCGATGGTTATTCTGGCTTCTCTCAAATTCATGTTAACACTGCCGATCAAGAGAAGACCACTTTTACTTGTCCTTTTGGTACTTATGCTTACATACGTATGCCTTTTGGTTTATGTAATGCCCCTGCTACTTTTCAAAGGTGTATGTCTGCTATCTTTCATGGTTTCTGCGGGGATATTATGGAAGTCTTCATGGATGATTTCTCCGTCTATGGAACTTCATTTGACCATTGTCTTCACAACCTTAATAAAGTTTTGCAGAGATGCGAGGAGACATATTTGGTACTCAACTGGGAGAAGTGCCACTTTATGGTTAATGAAGGAATTGTTCTTGGTCACAAGATTTCCGAAAGAGGAATTGAAGTGGATAAAGCCAAGATCGAAGCTATTGAGAGGATGCCCTATCCAAGGGACATCAAAGGTATTCACAGTTTTCTCGGTCATGCAGGTTTTTATAGAAGATTTATTAAAGACTTTTCTAAAACCTCGAGACGCCTCACTAATCTTCTCCAGAAGGATGTTCCTTTTGCGTTTGATGAAAATTGTAAGGAAGCTTTTGAAGTCCTTAAGAAAGCTTTAATAACTGCTCCTATAGTACAACCACCTGACTGGAATTTACCTTTTGAAATTATGTGTGATGCAAGTGATTTTGCTGTTGGAGCTGTTTTAGGACAAAGGGTTGATAAGAAATTGAATGTCATACATTATGCTAGTAAAACCCTTGATAGTGCTCAAAGAAATTATGCTACTACTAAGAAGGAATTCTTAGCTTTAGTTTTCGCTTGTGATAAGTTTAGGCAATATATTGTTGATTCCAAAGTTATTATTCATACTGATCATGCTGCCATTAAATATCTTATGACAAAGAAGGATGCCAAGCCAAGGCTTATCAGATGGGTACTCCTTCTCCAAGAATTTGATTTGCAGATTGTTGATAGGAAAGGGGAAGACAATCCGATAGCGGACAATCTTTCAAGAATGGAAGATATACCGCATGACCCCATCCCAGTTAACGATAGTTTTCCAGACGAGCAACTTGCCGTTGTAAAAGTACAACCACTTTCCGATCCTTGGTATGCAGATTATGCTAATTTTATTGTTGCAAAGTATTTGCCTCCAGGTCTAACATTTCAGCAAAGGAAGAAGTTCTTTCATGATTTGAGGCACTACTTTTGGGATGACCCACATCTTTTCAAAGAAGGTCCCGACGGGATCGTGAGAAGATGCATTCCGGAACATGAGCAGAAGGACGTTCTCCGACGATGTCATGATAGTCCCTATGGAGGACATCATGCCGGTGAGAGGACTGCACATAAGGTTCTTCAATCAGGTTTTTATTGGCCTACTCTCTTTAAAGATGCTAGAAATTATGTTTTAGCTTGTGATAAATGTCAGAGAGTTGGTAACATTAGTAGAAGGAATGAGATGCCTATGAATTACTCACTAGTGATTGAACCTTTCGATTGTTGGGGTTTTGATTTTATGGGTCCTTTTCCTTCTTCGCACAAGTACACTCACATTTTAGTAGCTGTTGATTATGTGACCAAGTGGGTTGAAGCAATCCCCACTGAAAGTGCTGATCACAAAACATCTTTGAAAATGCTTAAAGATGTAATTTTTCCTAGGTTTGGTGTACCAAGGTATCTCATGACCGATGGAGGATCACACTTCACGCACGGAGCTTTTAGAAAAGCTCTGGCTAAATACGATGTTAATCATAGAATTGCTTCACCGTATCATCCTCAAACTAGTGGGCAAGTTGAGCTCACCAATAGAGAGATTAAGTTGATCTTGCAGAAAAGAGTAAACAGAAATAGGAAGGATTGGTCAAATAAATTAGGAGATGCTTTGTGGGCATATAGAACTGCTTACAAAAACCCCATGGGCATGTCCCCCTATAAGATGGTATATGGCAAGGCTGGCCATTTGCCATTAGAGCTAGAGCACAAAGCTTTCTGGGCTGTTAGAGAGCTTAACGCTGACCCAAAACTAGCTGGTGAGAAGCGTCTCATGAATTTGACTTCTCTAGATGAATGGAAAAGTGAAGCTTATGAGAGCGCTAAAATGTTCAAGGAAAAGGTAAAAAGGTGGCATGATAGGAATATTCTGAAACGTGAATTTAATGTTGGTGATAAAGTTTTGTTGTTTAGATCCCGTTTCAGGTTTTCTCCAGGTAAACTACTTTCCAGGTGGGAAGGACCATTTCATATTGAAGAAGTTTATCGGTCTGGTGCAATTAAGATTAATAATTTTGAAGGCACCAAACCTCAAGTTGTGAATGGGCAAAGACTTAAACATTACATAGCAGGAGACCCTGTCGATGTTGATGTGAATATAATATACACAACAACCCACGAAGAACATGTTGCAGCCCTGTTTCAGACGCCAGCAGAAGCAGAATAAAGAAAAGGTATGTAGTACGGTAAGAAAACACCGCAAAACATCATAAAAGTTCCGTATTATGAGTTTTTGTAAAATTAGTAAAATTCCGAGTCGAAGTGGAGCCGGAGACGACCACCAGGGAGTCCAGGCGCCCCCCCCCTGGGCCGCGCCGGCAGGCCGCCTGGACACCCTGGAGCTCGTCTCCGACCCCGCTTTGGTCCGTTACCTTCCTTTCTGTGCATAAATTTTTCCTATATATTTGCCCGGGGTGTTCTGGCAACGTATCTTGCGATTTCGCGTGTTTTCTCTTCGATCTGTTTCTGCCAGGAAATCTTTCAGCTAAATTTAGGTGCCATGGCTTCTCCAAGTTCCCCCAAGGACACGTTCGTCGTCAACGTCATCAACCCTTACCTCGCTGAGGTGAAGAAGCACCCTCAGGTTGTTCAGATGAAGGAGGGCGTCCTTCATCAAGAAGATCTGAAGGGACCTATCAAGGAGGGGAGCGTCCAGGCCGGGCTGGAAGAAGTGGAGCAAGAAGTCTTCAAGTACAAGAAGATGATCGAGCGTGGTGTCGAAGCTAACTTTGACATCACCAACGAGCTGAAGAACTACTTTCTGAAGGAGATGAAGGAGATGTGGGAAAGAATCGCCGCGTCTGAAGACAGAATTATAGAACTCCAAGGGCAAATTAATGATCTACATAACCAGAACTGTGAGTATGAACTAAGGTTTCTACACATGGGTTTGGGTGCTGAATGCAAGATCCAGGAGACGAGCTTCTCATATGTGACTGGAGAACCCCTTCCATGGAAGAGCTTCGCCAAGAACTACTTGACCAACGCCAACAAGGATGATGAGTGAGATCTCCGTGGGTAATGGCATTCCCTTGGCTTGTTCCAAGCTTGGGGGAGTGCCCGGTATCTTTATCTTTTATCTTTTGTCTTTCAGAAGTCAAGTAGAGTCGTATCGTGTCTAGGGAGGTTATTATATGAGATAGGTGTGTGCATTGAGGTCTATCACCCCTTTGGTGAAGAATTGTATCCGTGTGTGTGGAGTCGCTTATGATGGAATATTAATGAGAAGTTTATCGGTTCCTTTTTGCTGCACTCGGTATTCTCTTCACGCAATCGACCTTATATGATGATTCTTATGGGGAGTATTGACCTTATGTCAGGTATGACTATGAAACTTTATTTAATCTTGGCAAACATAGCTTTGGTCATAACAACAAGCATGATGTTCTTAAAGTATCAACATAGCCAAAACCTTTATGTTATTATGCTTGAAGTGTTATGTTGACAAGGAAGACAACTTGATGTGTTATGCTTATTTCAATGTTCATGCTTTATATTGCTTTGCATCTTAGTCATCATCAGTTGTCTGCTCTTTCAAAACCTTTGCTAGCCTAACTCTGTACTAAGCGGAATTCTACTTGTGCGTCCATACCCTTAAGCCAATACCTTCCATATGAGTCCACCATACCTACCTACTCGTGGTACTCCACTACCACCTCCTAAAGTATATAATTTATGTGTTATCCTTAAATGTTCAAAATCTTTTATTTTGTGCCTCTGCTTTAGCTCATGAGGAAGTAGTAGCTAATTCATGACCTTTTTGAGTTGGACAAGCTTCACCCCGGGATTGCATGTATAATGTGCAAACCCATAATACGAAAAGGAACTGGCATTGAGTGCGCCCGGCTTAAAAATAATATAACAAACAAACCCTCCTTCACGCTTTGTTCATGAGAAATCAGAAAACTTTGGCAGTGATAAACAAAGGAGAATAAGAGGATGTTATCGTCCTCATACGGGAGCCGTTCCTCGAAACTTGTCCAGTCCAAGAAGTAATTGAGTTATCTATTAGCATTCGTTGACGAATCATGCACCTCTCAAAAACTTGTTTTCATTCTGTTTGATTTGAGGATAGCACATGAGTTTTCCCTACTACCCTAGAGCAGGGCCTATCTTTTAATTTTAAGTTGAGTCAGTTATTTCTACTTCCCTCTATTTCTCAAAGAGAGCAGACGTTTGATGTTGATAAGGATTCATTCATATAAAGCTGCATTAAGATTTGTCATATCATATCCTTGTTGACATTATCATTTGATATGTAAGTTGTTTGTCATGCCCAGCTAAGGCAAATATCTTCCTTCGTGTTAACACTTTCACTTCTTGCTTATTAACTTGTTATTTCAAAAGGCTTCAATTAATCCCATCAAAAGCAAAAGTTAAAATTATTTGTTGTTCTTTGACCAAAGGACATGTTTGCCATGATATAATGAGTTTCCGTTGGTCCTACTTTCGAATATAAGTGTTGACACTCTTTCATAAGAGCCTTATGAGTTGAAGATTGTTGCTGAGGATATTTGAGTTGGTGAAGAGACTATGATGCTTCTTGTCCGTATTCTATTTATCGACACTTCACTCTCTAAACTTGTGGACAGGTTTACCGAGTTCATATTCGCTTGGGGACAAGCGAGGTCTAAGCTTGGGGGTGTTGATACGTCCAAAATGCATCACTATTTTGTATTATAATTTATCCTTATTCATTGATATATTTCACGTTATGATGATGTTCTTATGTTGTTTTGGTCTATTTTACACAGTTTGCAACTTTCCGATACCGAAACAGCAGACGCAGGATTCAGCAGGAAAAAGTGGATGCTGAGTTGCTGAAGAAGAACACCTCCAAATTACCTGAAAATTGACGGGAGGTATTTTTCAGAAGAATAACGAAGACACGCAAAAGGGGAGTCAGAGGGGGGCCACAGGGTGCCCAGGCGGCCTGGGGGCGCCCCCCTGGCCACGTCGGGGGGGGCGCCTGGAGCCCCTGGCCCACCTCTGGTCGCCCCCTTTTGCATATATGTTCTCCGTCCCCCGAAAACCCTAGGCACGGGACTTTTTACGGAGTTCCGCCGCCGCTTCGAGGCGGAAACCTACAGAGAAGAAAAGGGCATCTCCGGCGGGTAGATTCCGCCGGGGAGATAACCTCCCGGAAGGGGAGATCGTCGCCATCGTCATCACCATCGTCACGGGCATCATCGAGATCATCATCAACATCATCCCCAACACCAGCACCATCTCCATCTTCATCCAAATCTCATCTTTCCATTGCAACTCGTGTTGTAACTTGTACTACCTATCCTCTCTACTCCATCGGTGTTGATTACTACTTTGTGGTGAATGCTATTGAGTTTTGTTGGAGAAATATTATTATGTCCAGATTGTTTATCACATATTTATCCCCACTGATCATGATCTCTTTTATGTCTTGTGTGTAGTTACCTTAGTTCTTGAGGACATGGGGAAAGTCTTGTTGTTAGTAGTCATATGCTGTTGAAGTAATATGTGTTGTTTGATACTTAAGTTGCGTTGTCATTCTACTAGTGGTGTTGTGTGAGTCGAACACCCAACACTTCGCCTTATTAAGGACCTAGGAGAATACATTGTGTATAAAGAATGCTTATGGTGGGTTGCCGGAGTGACAGAAACCTGAACCCCAGTTCGCACGCTTTTGCATAAGGGAATAATGGATCCTCGATCGTATTGCTATGGTTAGGATTTTGCCTTAAATTCTATCTTGTATTTGCGGATGCTTGCAAGGTGTTTAATCATAAGAGTGCATTCATCTTAGTCTAGAGAGTGCACTAGCATAGATCCACCCACCAACACTTATCAACACATAACATAGTATCGATACGGAATATGGCGAAAGCACATGACTACCTCTCCCGTGTGTCCTCAAGAACGCTTTAGTCTTTATAAGTTCAGTTGCTAGGCCTCTCCTTTGCTAAGAAAGGATTGGGCCACTTGTTACTCTCAGTACCTTTTACATTACTTGCCTTTACATTCCTGTTGCTTATATCGAGAAAACCCCTAAAAAGTTATCTTTCAGTGCTTGCAGTAATTTCTTGCTCAGAATCGCTTATCAATACCTTCTGCTCCTCATTGGGTTCGACACTCTTACTTATCGAAAACGCTGCAACAGATCCCTTACGGTTGAGGGTCATCAGGAGTCGAGGAAGAAGGGGAGAAGCAGCTGCCGCCGCTGGTGAGCGGTGTTGCCGTTGCAGGTCAGATCTGAGTCACTGCTGTCGTCGCAGCCGCAGATCTGAGTCGCCGTCGCCGCTGGTGCCAACAACAGAGGAGGGTTTGTCCTAAAGCTAGAGGTGAGCGAGTAAATGGGGTGGTGAGGGTATATTTGGCGCCACCCCACCTTGGCCTATTTTCCCCTCTCGCCATCTCCGACCGCTTCCCCCTGCACCGCTGATACATCTCCAACGTATCTATAATTTTTTATTGTTCCATGCTATTATTTATGATGTCTTGGATGTTTAATGGGCTTTGTCATACACTTTTATATCATTTTTGGGACTAGCCTACTAACCCAAAGGCCCAGTCCAGATTGTTGTTTTTTGCCTGTTTCAGGGTTTTTGCAGAAAATGAATATCAAACGGAGTCCAAACGGAACGAAACCTTCTGGAGAGATATTTTTTTTGGAGAAAATCACGCACAGGGGACTTGCGAACCACGACAGGGGAGCCACGAGGTGCCCACGAGGGTGGGGGGCGCACCCCCCTTCCCAGGGCGCGCCCCCTGCCTCGTGGGCCCCTCAAGCGACCCTCTGTGTCCTCCTTCCTCCTATATAAGTCTACGTATCCCGAAACCATCAGCAACAGAGAGAAAACCCTAATTCCACCGCCGTAACCTTCTGTTCCCGTGAGATCCCATCTTGGAGCCTGTTCTGGAGCTCCGCCGGAGGGGGGGGGGTCCATCACGGAGTGCTTCTACATCATCATCATCACTCTCACCATGAGTTGTGAGTAGTTTACCACAGACATTCGGGTCCATAGCTAGTATCTAGATGACTTCTTCTCTCTCTGTGGATCTCAATACAAAGTTCTCCTCGGTCTTCGAGGAGATCTATTCGATGTAATCTCTTTTTGTGGTGTGTTTGTCGAGATCTGATGAATTGTGAGTTTATGATCAAGATTATCTATGAGAAATATTTGGTTCTTCTCTGAACTCTTTATGTGTGCTCATAATATCCTTGCAAGTCTCTTCGAATTATTGATTTGGTTTGGCCTACTAGATCTATAGTTCTTGCAATGGGAGAAGTGCTTGGTTTTGGGTTCAATCTTGCGGTGTCCTTTCCCAGTGACAGTAGGGGCAGCAAGGCACGTATTGTATTGTTGTCATCGAGGATAAAAAGATGGGGTTTATATCATATTACTTGAGTTTATCCCTCTACATCATGGCATCATGCTTAAGACGTTAGTTTGTTCTTATGAACACAATAAACTAGATGCATGCTGGATAGCGGTCGATGTGTGGAGTAATAGTAGTAGATGCAGAATCGTTTCGGTCTACTTGTCTCGGACGTGATGCCTATATACAATGATCATGCCTAGATAGTCTCATAATTATTCGCTTTTCTATCAATTGCTCGACAGTAATTTGTTTACCCGCCGTAGAATATCGCTATCATGAGAGAAGCCACTAGAGAACACTATGGCCCCCGGGTCTATTCTCAACATATCAATCTACATCTACTTTACTTTTACCGCTTTTACTTTCTGTTCTTATAAACAAAAATACCAAAAATATAAACTATCATCTCTATCAGATCTCACTTTCGTAAGTGACCGTAAAGGGATTGACAACCCCTTATCGCGTTGGCTGCGAAGTTCTTATTTGTTTGTGCAGGTGCGAGGGACTCGCGCATGGTCTTCTACTGGATTGATACCTTGGTTCTCAAAAACTGAGGGAAATAATTACGCTACTGTGCTGCATCTCCCTTTCCTCTTCGAGGGAATACAACGCAAGCTCGAGAAGTAGCAACCGCGCCCTACGACGCTTCTTCATTTTTTGCCCGACTCAGTCTGGCTCGCTGGAAACGGCCGATTCGACCGTTCCAGCGAGCCAGGCTCTGGGGTGCTTTAAGTTCCATGGAGATGCGAGCCAGGCCGGCCCGCAGGCAAACAAATGACCCATTTTCATCCCGCCCAGGCCTAGTTGGGCTGTATGCAGCCAACCAAACGCGTCCTAAGAGTTAATAGCTAGACATAACATACAAAGTTACACATTGCCATGACGATTGTGGTGGATGGTGGGGTGGCGACGATGCAAGCAACTAGTTCGCCGTGTCGCTGCGGCCACCGTCCACCGCATCTGACGATGACACGGTGAACTAGTTCCCTGAGTCGCTGCCACGGAGAAAGTTCGCGCGAAGGGACGAATAGAAGGGCACTAAGGCAGATGCATAACAAAGGAGAGAAAAATGCAGTGCGAACACCATGGCAGCGTCGGTGTAGTAGGACGAGGGAGAGGTGGCCAAAGGGAATGACACCGGGGACGACACCAGCGTAGTAGGACGTTGCGAGGAGGCCGAGAGGAACAACGCTGACAAAGACGTCAGTTAGTACGATGCGGGCGAGGAGGCCGAGAGGAACAACGCTGACGATGGCGTTAGTGTAGTACGATGCGGGCGAGGAGGCAGAGAGAAACCACGCTGGCGGTGGTGAAAATGCAGCAAGATGCGGGAAAGGAGATCGAAAGGAACAACGCCACCAGTGGTGGTGTCAATGTAGTAGGATGAAGGAGAGGCACCGCTGTGTAGATTATAAGGGACTAATAAGGGCATGTACAATGGTTCTATCTTAAGAGTGCCACATAGGATAAATGATGAGGTGGATGAGAGAGAAATCATAAGAGAAGACTTATTTAAGAAAAGCTAAGAGATGATCTCTTAGCATAATTTATCTCACCATGTTTTTAGGAACAACTAATTATGATGATCCATTGGAGACATCTTTTTTTGTCATATCTAATTTACATGCAAAACTTAAGATAAGATAATCTTATCAACCATTGTACATGCCCTAAGTGGACTTGAGCTGAGCAGGAGTTAAACGAACAAACCATGTGCAACTTCGCCTACACCCACTTATGAGACGTGCGCTCGGCTGCATCATCGGAGCAGCCCACGTGCGCTCGGCTGCACTCCTCGAGCCGCCGCTTTGAGCGTTTCCATGCCCATATGTGCTTTAAAAGTAGTTCTCTATGCAGGCCGAACAGAATGTAGACAACCAAGCGAACCAAATTGGTTTTGCGCGGGCCTGAATAAAATTGTTGATTAAGTTATATGCGGGCTACTAAACACGCCTCTAGCCAACTAACTCGTGCGCGACTTTATTCGCCGGACGGTCGCACCCAGCTCACCTTAGTTGAACTCCACGTTGCAGGAAGGAAGTGGAGACAGTGGTCGTGCCTTGCGTCGCGCGGCAACGCTGACCGCACGCTCATGAGATCGACGGTCAGCAAGAGGAGGACAAAGTACACGCACTTGACTTTTGCTCTGCTTCTTCCGGCGCGTTTCCTCGCGGCGGCGAAATCCTACGGTGCGTGCTCGCTCGCTTGCCGCCTGGTCTTGTACGTCACGCGTGACATGACCTTTTCCCCGTGCTCCCCAAGTTGCCTCCATCCTTCTTTTTCTGGCTTTCTTTAACTTTTCTGCGCTTCAGCTTGCGTGCCAAGTCTAGTCTAACCTTCCCGCGCGTCCGTCCATATAAACGGCCAGCCACGGGCCTCAACTCAACCCTCCCACACACAAGTCCCAAAGCAATTTGGAAAGCATCATCCATCCTAGCTAGGCTCCCAGTAGCTAGCAGCTTACATTAGCAACGAAGAAGCAGCAGAGGAACATGGCGTCCATGATGGGAGGAGACTTCGTGGAGGCCTACGTGCTCAAGAACGCCTACAAGGAGAAGATGAGGCGCATGGACCAAGCAGAAGCTGCGGCGGCGATCGACGGCGCAAAGAGCGGCAAGGACGGCAAGGAGACCGCCGGCGCCGCTGGAGAGAAGAAGGCTGCTGCTGGTGGTGGTGCGAGCAGCAGAGGAGGATTCTTTGGCCTCGTGAAGAAGAAGGTGCACCCCAAACCCAAAGCGGCGGCGGCTACTTCCTCTTGATTATACTACCCTAGTACTGTATTTGCCACGCCACGAAGTTGTAAGCCACAGCTGCCAGAGCTGGCCGCGCCTTTCTTCTATCTAGGATTAGCAGCGTGCGTGTGTAAGTTTGTTCTTTCGATTAGCTTCCCTTGGAGGAGTCTGTGTAAAGCAAGTTCTTTTGTTAATTGGTCAAAAAAAAGATGACAGAAATTAAGTGAAGAGTAATCCTTCATTAGCTGAGTTAACCTTCATGGCTATTAATCAGTACATGCATGTGGCTGCAGTTTGGTTCCTCGTTCGTTTGCGCTAAGCGTTTCAGTTCACCTTCATGGCTTTTAAGCCAGCCAACAAGGTCCCATAAACTGCCCGAGTGCATTGAGCTGAGTTCAGCCACTAAAAGGAAGTTGATGCTATGCTAGAGCATCTACACTGGACATAGCGAATTCGGCTCCCGAAACGTCCACGGACACGCCCGATCAGTGCCCGAGCATATTCTTTTTGAGCCCCTACTTGTCCATACATGTAAGCATGCGATCACTTGCATGTGATTGATGGGGATGAAGAGAGAGAGAAAGTGAGTGAAAAAAAGAAGGTGGTTCAGGGTGGGCCGTGTTCTACGTGGTGGACTGAGTAGGCGTGTCCGTGAGCCCTTATATCTTCCTCGGATTTGATATCAATACGAGGGTTCATGCATCCCGTATGTATAGGGATGATTTGAGGATTCTGATTGTGTCACCTTTTTTCCTTCTCTCGTCCGGTCATTGACCGAACACGTCCACGGTGGTTTGAGGCGGATTTGAGGACGAATTTTGGGATAAGCCATCTTTCTATCAAGGTTAAGGATGAGCCATCTTTCTATCAAGGTTAAGGTGGCTCGGATGTAGATGCTCTTAGAGCATTACTGCAGTGGAGTCAGATATATGGTACGCCTTCTCGCTCTCTTTTTCCTTATTAAAAAACTACTATAGTTTTTTTTTTGTCTTCCACAGAAGAAAAACAAAATTATGCATTTCGCTTGCGAAAGCAGAAACAACTTGTTGTTTTAACAATAACATAAACAACTTTTCCTGTTGTTGATTGGTGTGTATCAAGTGATATCTAATCATACCCCGCAAAAGTGATATTTAATCATGATGACAAGGCCGTGAATATTACTACCTCTGTACACTAATATAAGGTGTTTTTGCAGTTCAATTTAAACGCAAATATGGCTTACATTAGTTTATTAAGACAGCAACAGTTACGATAGAGCGTTAACAGCAATAACTTAAACGAAAACGATGATACGCTATTGTGTCCTTGTCAGAAATTGGCATCTCAGCTAAACAGATACTGCTTGAGTCGCGGGTCAGATGAACTTGACACCTCAAGGTCACAAGAATACGACGGTTCTGGTGCATCCACGTTCCCGGTTATGCAAGCATGAATATAATATGCTTCCAAGTTAAACATACTGGTTACTGAAAGAGTAATCTCGCACGCTTTCTATCTCCAACACATCGTCACGCATGACCTTCGATAGACCGTAAAATATATAGTAAGATGAAGACGTCTGCCTCTTGTGCCATATGTCGTTAGTAGCAAGGAATTATTTCCTTTTCTGCTGACATCGCGTTTGGACTTACCAGGCACGACGAAGCGTTGAAGTGTACGTGTGTCCGTCGATTTGGCATGCAGCAGCCAACACTTGCTGTTCAGGTTTGACACACCGGTGCAGCACAAGCATGCTGACACAACCGGATCTGCACACCATACGCCACAGTGCCAGCCTACTTCCTTGACATTAATTTCCTGGCCATCGCATCACACGTTGACATTTGAATGTTAGGTAGTTGCAGCCGAAAGCAAAGTCAGCAGATATGTGTGTATCACATGCTTAAGATGTGGAGAGGATGTCTCCACAAGTGGCTTATTTATTTACGATGCCTTCCAGGCAGAATTGGAAGGTAGAGAGCCGTTCCGTATCCTCTTACTCGAGAGTCGACGATCACAACAGCTCAGAAGTGAATCTGCTATACGGTTTTGCCGAGTTAGAGGGTCCACCACGTAAGGAAACTCTAAGGCGGTAGGGGGCGATCGCGAGGCGATTGTGCTCCTGCGCTAGGTTTAGGGTTTCTGCTTCACGGGGGTGGTTTGAATCCGGCAGCAGCAAGGAGGGTGACGGCGCAATCCCTGTTCGTTGGCTGGGAGAACTGGTTCCCTGCTGTGTGTTCCGCTCATGGCAGGGACAGTGGACGGCAAGGAGACGGGATCCGCGAAGAACAAGATGACCACCCCAAAGGCGAATCCAGCTACACCGACAGCACGGAGATCGGGTGGATCTGCTAATCGGGAGTTATCCAAATCCCCAGTGGAGAGCAAAACGCCGGATCCGACGTCGAGTTTGTCTGCGAGATTGAGTGGGATGGTGCTTTTGGAAAAGGAGGCGGAAGGGTTCATCTATGATGAACCAGAATCTGAGATGCCAAAGTGTTCACGATGGTCAGCGGTGGGTAAGGTTTGTTCTACCCGTCCTTTCAAAAAGTCTGTTCTCGAGAGGACTATGGCGCGTGCTTGGGGCCTGCATAGAGATGCGCAATTCAGAGACATGGGTTCCAATATCTTTGTTGTGCACTTTGGGAGCGAGGGCGATTACAAACATGTCTTGAATAATGGCCCATGGCAGTATGACTTCGCCGTGCTGATCATGAAGGATTACGAAGGCAAGACTAGGCCCTCGGAGATGATCTTTGATAAGATGGATATATGGGTCCGGGTTACAGATCTTCCGCCAGATAAGAGGACTGAGGTGTTTGGGAAAGCCTTGGGAAATTGGCTTGGCGAAGTAGTGAAGGTAGATGTGGACAAGGATGGGATTGCAAGAGGAAACGAACTTCGGGTCCGGACCAAAATTGATATATATACACCGTTAGTCAGAGGATTCTATCTGAAAAAATCAAAGGATGATATTAGGGGCACATGGTTTGACTTTTACTATGAAAAAGTCCCCCACTTCTGCTTTGAATGTGGGCGGCTAGTGCACGGAGGTGGGATCTGTGAGCCACCGGTTGACTCCACGTCGCAGTGGGGCGGATGGCTGCGAGCTTCTCCAGGCAGGAACGGTAAAAAGGAAGGATCTACAGGAGGGGCAACCAGTAGCAACAATAGCCAAAATAACTTGCAGGCTGATGATGGTATGAGACAGAGGCAAAGGACTGATCATGGGCGTGTGAGGGACATCCCAACAGAGAGAAATTTAAACTCTGAATTCTCTCGAACAGCTGAAATCCGCACTGGCGGGCAAAGTAAGCTGAGGGAAGGAGAAGTAAATAGCCCAAGAATAGATAGAATGAGATCGAGTATGGTGCATGAACGTGACCTGCGGCATAGCTTAGAGCAGAAAAAGGAGAAGGATCTGAGGGACACGCTAATTGATAAAAACCTCCAGAGGGAGGGTGGTTTTGCTCGTGATATCCCATGGAGTGCAAAAGGTAAAGATGATGTGGGAAGCTCCCACAGTGGGCGACATGCACCTGCTGGACCCGGGCGTGTAGGCCTGGTTGGGAGGCCTGATATGCATGGCTTTCAAGGGAGACGCAGGGGATATTATGTCAGGAAGCCAAGGCAAAACACGGACTATGAACAACACAATGGTATGAGAGAGGGAGAGGTTCAGGAGTCCAGGAAGCGAAGGCCAAAACAGATGTGGGTGGCTAAGGGTGACTCTGACAGGCAGGCTGGGAATGATGCTTTCATTCGCGACACTCGACGTAAGACATCGACTGTGTTTGATCGCATTACCGAGAACCACGAGAGATCGGCGGACCCTGATGCTCAGGGCCGCCGGGAGCAATGAATATCCTGGCCTGGAACTGTCGAGGACTGGGGTTGGACTCGACAGTGGGTGAACTTCGCGACCTGATTAGGTCCCACAACCCAGCGGTGGTATTCTTGAGTGAAACAAAAAAGACGGCGAGAGCAATGGAAAGGTTAAAGTGGAGTTTGGGGTTCAGAAGTGGAGTGGCGGTGGATTGTCGAGGTAAGAGTGGCGGCTTAGCACTGTGGTGGAGAGATTACATTCAGGTATCGGTGAGACCTTGGTGTCAATATTTTCTTGATGCAGAGGTGGTGTGGGAGGAAAAGACCTATCGAATCACTGGATTCTATGGGGAACCAGACACCGACCAACGAAAAAAATCGTGGGATGCAATCCGGTATCTGAGAAGACAAGATGAATTGCCATGGCTCTGTGTTGGGGATTTCAACGAAGCTTTGTTTCAGACTGAACAAGTGGGAGGTAACCAAAGAAGTTTTGTGCAAATGGAAGACTTCCGCGACTGTCTGGCCGACTGCGGCCTTGCGGATTTGGGCTTCTTCGGATATCCTTTCACATGGGATAACAAAAGACAGGGAGGGGAGAACATTCAGGTTCGGCTTGATCGGGGCACGTGCAACGAAGAGTTCCTGGCCATGTTTCCGGATACTAATGTAGAGCATATTATTACGGAGGAATCAGATCATGTGGCTTTGGTGGTTCATATTCTGGAGACGGCTCCAGTACATGGACAGAAAGGTGTACGTCAGTTTAAATACGAGGAGGCATGGACAAGGCATGAGACATATGGCGTGATGGTGGAGGAGAAGTGGGCTGGCATGGCGTCGGGTGAGCAAGGTTTAATTGCAGCATGCAACAGGTTTGGGGAGCTATCGGTGAGTATGCAGGAGTGGGGACGGGTGGTCTTTGGATCGATTCGCTTGCAGAAACAGCAGCTTAAGGCGCAACTGCAGGATGCCAAGTACAGGGCGTTGGGTACTGGATACTCGACGGAGATCAAAGATATAGAAGAGCAGCTGAGAGAGGTCTATGCACGAGAAGAAGTACTGCAGCGACAACGATCTAGAGTGGACTGGCTTACCGCAGGTGACATGAACACAAAGTATTTTCAAGGGCGAGCCACACACAGAAAACGGAAGAATACAGTGAGAGCACTTATTAGGGCAGATGGTTCAAAGTGCATGGTGGATGAGGAGATGAAGGAAATGGCAGCTACGTTCTATGAGAACTTGTTTACGTCTGAAGGATCTATAGGTGCTCAAGGATTGCTAGAAACATCGCTGTTGCGGTTACAGAGGAGATGAATATGAAGCTGGTGGCACCAATAACTGATGTGGAAATTGAAACTGCCTTGTTCCAGATGGGGCCAACGAAGGCGCCTGGACCAGATGGGTTACCAGCGATGTTTTACCAGCGACACTGGTCGCTGGTAAAGGAGGACGTGTGCAAGGTGGTTCGTGAGTTTCTAGCGGGTGTGGCGGCCCCGGATGCGTTTAATGCTACAGTGATCGTAATGATACCAAAAGTTAGCTCACCGGAGCTACTTTCGCAATTCCGGCCCATCAGCTTATGTAATGTGCTCTACAAGATAGCAGCTAAAGTATTGGCAAATAGATTGAAAATCATCCTACCGATCCTAATCTCCGAAGAGCAAAGCGCGTTTGTTCCTGGGAGGTTGATCACAGATAACGTCTTTGTGGCGTATGAGTGTGTGCATGCAATCCGGAAGAGGAAGAGGAAAAAACCTTTGTGCGCTGTGAAACTGGACATGATGAAAGCGTATGATAGGGTGGAATGGATTTTCTTGGAGAAGATGATGGAGCAATTTGGCTTTGCACCTGCATGGATATCTATGGTTATGAGATGTGTGACGTCAGCTAATTTTATGGTGAAGCTCAACGGTGGTCTGTCTCGGTTGTTTCATCCCTCTCGTGGGCTTCGACAAGGTGATCCTTTGTCTCCATACCTGTTTCTATTCTGCGTGGAGGGATTCTCATTTCTGTTGAAGAAAGCGCAAGCCGACGGTACCATTAAAGGGGTGTCATTTGGGAGCACTGGCCCCCAGGTGACCCACCTCCTCTTTGCTGATGACAGCATAGTCTTCCTGCAGGGCTCTATGGAAAATTTTCAGGTGCTTAAAGATATACTTGTCAGATACGAGGAGGCATCGGGGCAGAGAGTCAATCTTCAAAAATCAGCAATTTTTTATGGCAAGGGCTGCACGCAGGAGCTAAAGGAGTCTCTCAAAGAAGCCATAGGGATTGAATCGGAAGCTTTAAGTGAGCGGTATTTGGGACTTCCTACTGTGGTAGGGAGGAAGAAGGATGGGGCTTTCAAATATGTGACCGAGAGCTCCAAGAAAAAAGTAACGGGATGGAAAGGGCAAGGTCTCTCGAAAAAAGCAAGAAAAGTTCTTGTTAAATCTGGGCTTCAGGCCACTCCAGCGTTTACTATGAGCTGCTTTCAACTCACAAAGAAGATGTGCCGGAATCTGACAACGATCTCTTCAAAATTCTGGTGGGGGGCGGTCAATGGTGAGCGTAAAGTGCATTGGATTGCTTGGGACAAAATGTGTGCTGCCAAGAGAGAGGGAGGTATGGGGTTCAGAGATCCCGAGGCATTTAACCAAGCCTTATTAGCGAAACAAGCATGGAGAGTTCTACAAGTCCCTTCCTCACTTTGTGCCAGAGTTCTTAAAGCCAGATACTTCAGAGAAGGGGGTATTCTGAGTGCCACTTGCCCGGCAGGAGGATCATATACCTTTCGGAGCATACTCCATGCGAGAGATTTATTGAGGACTGGTTTAGTCTGGAGAATTGGTGATGGGTCCAAGGTGAACATCCATCATGACCAGTGGATCCCGAGAAGTGGAAGCTTGGTGCCACTGGGTGCCGAGTATGTCCCTGGGATGACAAAAGTTAGTCACTTATTCGATCATGCTGGGCTGGGTTGGGACGAGCAGAAGGTGGACGCAATGTTCTCAGAAGATGATGCGAGAGATATCAAGCAGATCACGATCGGAGGGCCGGGCGTTGAGGATTGTTTAGCATGGAATTATACCAAGAACGGATATTTCACTGTACGGTCAGCTTACCACCTGCGAATGGCAATGTCAAGGGCTAGAACAGGCAGGCAGGAGTCTTCCTCCTCGGTTAATCAACACAAGAGTTGGATGGCAGTGTGGGATACTCCAGCCCCGGGCAAAGCAAAAATACACATGTGGAGGCTGCTAAGAAATGGATTAGCTGTTGGACATGAGTTGCAGCGACGGAGCATCAAGGCCGGGGTATTCTGTACTGCTTGCGGGCGTGACGAAACAATTTATCACAGGTTTTGGGGCTGCCCTCATTCAATTTTGTTGTGGAAGAAACTGCGTTCGGAGAAGGGAATTGCGGTGGCGATCCCGCCGTGTCATTTGGATTCCCAGAGTGCAGTATCAAGGTGGCTGCTCGATTGGTTTGCACAAGCACAGGAAGACGAGCGGGCGGTCATGGTTCAAGCAGTCTATGCCCTGTGGCTGGCCCGTAATGAAGCACGAGATGGCAGACGAATAGATGATCCACATGAAATCATGAACCGCGTTGTTGCCCTCGTGGATGAGTGGAGGACAGTTCACGAGAAATCTGTCACCCAGCGGCAGCCTGGTGTGAAAATGAGGTGGGTACCACCTGATGAGGGATGGGTGAAGGCCAACTCTGACGGTGCTTACTCAAAAAACCAAGACAAGGGAGGTGCAGGTATTGTGCTAAGGGATCAGTACGGCGCCTTCAGAGCTGCGGCATGCCACTCCTACAGCCATGCAGCTTGTCCGGAGAAGATGGAAGTTCTGGCGTGTAAACAAGCCATACAAGTGGCCATGGAGATAAATGTTCAGAGGTTACATCTAGAACTTGATAATGTGGGCGTGGTGGCAGCGATCAACAGTCAAGCGAGAGACCTCTCAGCGTTGGGGCCCTGTGTGCAGGAGATCAAAGATATGCTTCACAATTTCTTGGAGGTGAGGGTTACATGGATAAGTAGAGATGCCAATAGTGCCGCAGACAAATTAGCTAAAGTAGGTTTAGGTGATAATCTTTGTAAGACTTGGTTTTCTGTACCACCAGATTGCATTCTGGCAACTATTTCGGACGAGATTCCTAATTACATTTAAGTAATAAAGCGGCGGCAGTGATCCTAAAAAAAAAGTGAATCTGCTATTACCCTCAAAAAAAAAAGTGAAGCTGTTATGCATGCAATGGTTGCAAAAAAAAAAGAGATAGTACATAGTAAAAAAAAGAGAGATAGCATGCATCAAAACTCTGTAGGGAAGATCAAGATGGTTCCCAAACTTATGTGGTTTTTTCTAGGGTAAATGAGAGTTTATGGTAAAAGGGCATTGGGAGGCGAGCCACCAGGGGCCCATATGGACAGGGGCTTGGCCGGGGTAGGCTGTGTCACCTGTTCATGTGGCTTACTGGTGCCTCGCCTCTGATATTTCTTTGCTCCAATATCCATTATATATTTCGAAATAATTCTTAAAAAATCACGCTTTGTTTTAGCTCCGGAGAAGAGTTTTCTCTTTTGTTGTTATTTTAGGTCCAGAATGCCAGCTGCCGACAATCTTCCTCTCTTTGTATATCTTGCATTTAAAAAGAGAAAAGACACTAGAGTTGCACCATAATGTGCAATATATCATTGAAATAGGATAAATAATAATAAGAAGTAGTGACACAACTTGGACGTATCAGTGCCCGGGGGCGTTGGTTGTAGTCGATGTCGTCCGCACCACGACGTCACCCTCCGGGACTGGATTTGTAGGTGCCGAGAAGGGTCGGATGGAGAGCAATGCGGCTGAGCTGGGCACACAGCTTGTTCATTTGACGAATGTGCGTCACCACCGGGCGCCAGAGTTACGATGCCTGGAACGCATCCAACATGGCCTCATTGGCAACGCGCCCATAGTTGACCACCTCGCTAGCGTCGCTATCTGTTCCTCCACCGCCATTGCTTGCCTCGCTTGCTTGATGTGGTTGTTTGGCTTCTAGTTTAGGTTCTCCAAATCGACTAGCCAGATGTTATGTACTGATCTACCTTAGCTTCTCGGATCTGGAAAGGGAAGGAGGAAGAAGAAGGTGTAGGTGGGAGCTTGAGAAGGAGGAAAGGATACAAGAAGAAGAACTACTTTCCTCTTTTGCCAGTTTAATGTAATTGGTATTCGGTAGTCACATCCGATCCAGCTACCTAATACTTATGGACATGTACAATGGTTGGCGATCTTATCTTAATCATGCCGTGTAATCTAGAGATTAGAAAAAAAATGTTATACAATGGATTGTCTCTTAACCTTACCTCTATTAACAAGATATTCTTATCTCTATTAACTAGATATTTTTAAAATTAGCGAACCAACCTACGGTTAGATGATTAGGAGGAAAATGATATCCCCAGCCCACCAGGGTTAAAGTCATAGTGCTCGTATTTTTTTTTTGATTTATCTTAGGATTTCCGGCGATGCGCGTTCAGTGGGAGAGCCGTTCCCGTCGACTATGAGGCGTCTATAGTGGCTTTGTCAATCTCAAGATGATATGTTGGGTCAGTCTCTCGGATGTGCTCATAGAAGTAGGGTCGGTGTGCATTCATAGGATGAGTATGTGCGCGTTTATATATACAAGCGCCTGCGCTATATTCTAAAAATAGGTATTCCTAAATATATAATGGGAGATTTATCGCCAAGAGAGATCATCTCTTAATTAAGAGAAGTCACAATCTTTCTTCAGATTTCTCTTTCCCCATCTCAGCATTTATCATGTATGGCATTGTAGGGCTACCCGCATTAAGAGTATCATAGTTAGTATAATGCATACAAAGTAGATAATTTTGATGTGACATATAATTAAATGAAGAAAAAGAAGCTAAGTATCATATCATGCTACCGTTCATAATAAATTCTAAACTAATACTCCTTCCGTCCCAAAATAAGTGACTCAACTTTGTACTAACTTTGCACTAAAGCTGATACAAAGTTAAGTCACTTATTTTGGGACGGAGGGAGTATGTGTCTTGCATTACAATACATACGGTCATCTAAGTTTGTAATATGCATTACGTACACTAGTAATGACACTAAGTTGTGATACTCTCCGGTACATCATTATACATACCCTAATTAATTAGGATTACAGTACCCACTGATCGCCGGGCCCGGCTTGTCTTCCAGTGATCCTTCTGGTGGGGTCGTCAGGGCAGGCGTGACAGGGAGACTCCAACCAACTGGTTCGTACGTATCCATGGAAGTTGAGAACCAACAGTATTAGAGCATCTCGTGGATTACCCATGACAAAACACCACCCCCTGCCGAGGCCTCTCGTCGGTTCTTACAGGGGTACATTAATTCCCTGCTATGTACTCCCTCTGTAAAGAAATATAAGAGAGTTTAGAACACTAAAATAGTGATCTAAACGCTCTTATATTTCTTTACGGAGGGAGTATTCAGCAACACCCAACGGCTAACATGGAGAAGGGGAAGGCGGTTGTATGTGCCACCCTGCAGCGCGTGGAAGCCAGCAATATGGATAGGGTGCGGGCACGCTGGATCCCCTAGCACGGGATGTGCCAAGCTTAACACGGATGGCAGTTTTGTTGCAGCCACAGGAGCAGCGGGCGGAGGTATGATCCTTCGAGATGACAGAAGGGATATCATCTTTAGCGCCTACAGAGAAATACGCACATGTGATAGTGCGCTGGAGGCAGGGCCGTCTCCAGGAATTGGAGGCCCGGGGACGAAATATAAAATGTGGCCCTAAAATTATAAAATCGTACAACTAGAGAACTATCCCAAGAAAATACATCATAACAATTCAAGAAATACGTCATGCGTAAGCATATAAAATTTTTCTCAATTGCACAGTGTATGTAGAACTGAAACTCAACGCTCAATGATCGAACAAAGTAGATAGAATATGAAAAATATGCAAACAGTAATACAGAGATAAAAAATAGTACCTAATCAGTAGTTTGCTCCATCTATGCCTGAATCCAAGGTTTTGGTTACCGAATGAAGTATTTTTATCGAGGGCGACTGATAAACGCGGTTACCATGATTACCGAGAAATACCGACAAATACCGAAAATATTTCGAACGAATTTTATAGTTGAATTTTGAATTCAAATAAGTTAATGAACGAACATTTGAACCAGAGACCTCTCAAAACAGGAACTAGGTTGTTACCTACACGCCAGAACCAACTCTCATGGAATTAATTAGATCCTACGTACTTTACTATAAATCGTGTGTTTAAATTCAAAAAATTCAAAAAACTGGTATTTTTTGCTTGGTACGCGGATTTATCGAGGGGCACGGAAATACGCGGTAACCATGCGAAATCTTCAAATTTCGACTGGTAACCAAAACCTTGCCTGAATCTCACATATGTGTAGACACTCCTATAACGGACAAGGATTGAAAAATATCTTCATTTTGATTTTCTACAACATGAAATGAAAGTGGAATGAAAAATGCTACAGTTTGTGTTCAATGGATGATACACGGTTCCTTTTCTATTCAATATCAGTTCAATTTTTGAATGCATCAGTTTAGAATTCAACATATACAACATTAATTTAGAAATCTACACATACAAACTGTCAGTTCAGATACATCTTTTATTGTCATCTGCATGTCTTTGCCCAAGAAATTACCTAGTGATCAGTAGCCAAATCCAGTGGTGCATTGATTTGTTGGCTTTAGAGGCACAATCAGTCTTAAGCGTGGTGGATGCAGGGGCCAGCCGCCAGCATCTGGGGCAGGAGCACGATGGCTGGGGCGGTAAAGCAGAGGCGCGCTGGGGAGCACAGCCTTGAACGACGCACGGTGGCGCTAGCAGGGAGCAACTAGCAGGCGGGGCTGAACCGAGGGAGAGCAGCAGCGGCCACCGACGAATAGCAGTAGAGCGAGCCGTCGGTTCATCGCACGGAAAAAGGAGAGAGGCGGCGCGAGCGTACAGGAGGGAGGGCCGCCGTCTAGGGCTCAGGATTGCAGCAGGCGCGCACAAAGAGATTGCAGGGGACTTGTGCGGTTCACACAGACGGATTTGCAGGCTAAAACTGAAGTGCCTTTCTCCCGTTTTCTCTTCGATGGGGCCCCATGATTTTGGGGGCCCTGTGCGGTCGCCCACTTTGGCCGCCCTCATCAACGGGCCTGGCTGGAGGCGGAGCTCTCAGCTTGTAGAGAAGGCATAGACCTTGCTCTACACATGACCATGATGCCTATCATCGTAGAGTTAGATAGCGCGGAGGCGATGGCGATGCTCAAAGCACCAATGACAGACAGATCACAACACCGCTCTCTCGTCGAAGAGATTAGCAGCTTAGCACGCCGTCATGCTAGAGAGCTTGTATTTGTGCAATGTAGCCGTTGGCAGAATACCGCGAGTCATGAGTTGGCCGCATATGGCCATAGCACCCCGCGTACGGCAGTCTGGTTCGCAGGAGGACCGGACTTTCTTGTAAACTTGGTTAGGGCCCAGAGGCCTCCTTGAGGTAATGAATTTTTTTTCCCTCGCAAAAAAAGAGAGCATCTATGATCAGACTTCACAAATTCGACCCCTCAAACATCCGTGGACCCGACCGGGCGTGTTCGCAGACATTGACCGATGACACCTTAAATTTACTCATTTGTATCTGAGTCTCATATTTCATCCCCTAAATCCGTACAAACCATGCAAAATAAACCTACGTGCTACGACATCATAGCTACAATTCGTCGTCAGAGATGTCCACGATGTCGGTGCCGGATGCCAGGTGGACGGGTGCGTAGGAGGGCTCCGACTCCTCCCCTCCTGGACCTCATCCATGTACACGAGCATCTCCTCGCTCCTCCTCCGCGGTGTGCTCCACCTCCATCTCCTACCGAAGATGGCGTCTGGTCTGCGCAATTGCTCACTCGCACAAGCAGTGGAAGCCACCCAAAAAGGGAGGCTCCGACTCCGAGCGGAGGGAATCGAGGATGGCATGCTACTCTGCCTGCAGATCCGCGTCCCCAGCATCCCCCACATCCAACTCTGGCTCCTCCTCAACCTCCTCCTCCTCCAAGTCCTTCTCTGGGTCCACTGCATCCAGAGGTAGCCTTTGCGCCCGGTGGACGGGTGCGTAGGAGGGCTCCGGCTCCCCTCCTTGACCTCATCCATGTACGCGAGCATCTCCTCCTCCTCCGGGACGTGCTCCACCTTCATCTCCTACCGAGGACGACGTTTGGCCTCCACATCCGACTCCGGGCGAAGAGAATCGAGGATGGCCTGCTGCTCCGCCAGCAGATCCGCGTCCCCAGCATTCCCCACATCCTTCTCTGGCTCGTCCTCCTCCTCCTCCTTCATCCGGAGGTAGCCCCGTGGCGATCTGGGCTTCGCGCCTTGCCAGGATCTGTCCAAGGAGCCTCAGTCGGCGTAAGATATGGGTAGCTCCTCACCTGGCGTGTGGGGGCATGGCTACTAGTGATGGCGGACGGGGAGGGGAAAGTACCCGCATCGGCGGACGGGAGGGGGAAAATGTGGTCGGGTAGGGTTTCGGTGCCGACGGTCGGCTTAAATAGCCGGACCTGGCACTACGTGACCTGCCGAAGCGTCGCCATGCGGTGCCATCGGCACAACGGGAGGAGACGAGCATTGGACCGTTTGGTTTCGGACTGTTTTCACGTGAGACCCAATCGCAAGTCCGACGAAGCGGAAGCGCCCGGACGACTCCATATGCACCCAATATTTGGACTAAATATAAAATGGTGCCGGTCAGACCAGATGTTTGTGGCCTGTTTGAGACGGCTGTCTGGATCGAAATTTCATGACCGCTCATTGACCGAACAGTCTGTCCGAATATTTAAGACTGGTTTGAGACGTCCGGCTGTAGATGCTATGAGCCCCTGCGCTTGCAGGAACAAAGTGGAGCGTGGAGACCGTGGTCGTGCCTTGCGTCGCGCGGCACCGCTCGATAGGGAGAATGTTTGGCCACACACGACGCGAGCGCTCGTCGATGGTCAATAGGAGAGGGCCAGGCCAGATACGTACCAATCTGCAATCTCCCACGTGCGGGAAAAAGAATACGGCGCGTGCTCGCTTTCTTGCCGCAAAAGCAGATATATTTGGTCATGTACGTCACGCGTGACATGGCCTTTTCCCCGTGCTCGCCAAGTTGCCTCGATCTTTTTTTGCTTTAATTTTCCCACCTTCAGCTTGCATGCCAAGTCTCCCACAAGGGCCTATATACTCCTCAGCCCTCACCAAGTCCCAAAGCATTTGAAAGCATCATCCATCGCTGGGCTCCTACTCCCTCTTACTTAAAAGCAAGGAAGCAGCGCAGGAAGTGTTGAGGAGAAGGAGAGGAGCTGGTAAGACATGGCGTCCATGATGGGAGGAGACTTCGTGGAGGCCTACGTGCTCAAGAACGCATACAAGGAGAAGCTCAGGCGCATGGACCAAGCGGCGGCGCTCGACGGCGCAAAGAGCAGCAAGGAGGAGGAGGCCGCTGGCGCTGCCAGAGAGAAGAAGGCTGCTGGTGGCGCGAGCAGCAGGGGAGGGTTCTTTGGCCTCATCAAGAAGAAGGTGCACCCCAAAGCGGCCACTTCTTCTTGATCATCCGTTTGCGATCTCAGCAAGGAGGAAGCTTTCTGCTATTTTTGTGTGTGTACGTTTGTTCTTTCGATTTGCTTCTCTGGGAGTGGGAGGAGTGTGTAAGTCACTGGCTGTAACGTTAGCAAGTTCTATTGTTAGTTGGTCAAAAAGAAGTTGACGAAAATTAAGTGAAGAATAACCCTGCATCAGTTGAGGTTGACCTCCGTTTTTACATGTCTGCACCATGAAATGTTAGTCTCATATCAGTACAGTACAGACATGTGGCTGTTTGGTTCCTCGTTCGTTTGGGCTAAGCGTTTCAGTGTTCACCTTCATGGCGAACAAGGTCCCATAAACTGCACGGCCCGGTGCATTGAGCTGACTTCAGCCACAAAAAAGAGAATTCATGCTCTGTTAGAGCATTATTGCAGTGGAGGCAGATAGAGGGGTGGATTAACGAACTCGGCTAGTTAAAGCTCGACTTGTTAAACTCATACTTGTTAAGCTTTGGCTCATTAAGTTTGTTAGGCTTAACAAGCAAAAAAGCCCGGCTCAGCTTTGATTGTTTGAAGCTCATTAGCGCTCTTTGACAGACTACGATGTGTTACAGCCTATGGGACAGTCATGTGGGCATTGTTTTTTACCAAGAAAGATGATGACTATAGAAGGAGATATATTAGTTTGTTGCCTCCTACGGGCTAGGTTTGGTCAATTAGATTGAAAAGATGGGCTAATGTGCCACGGAAATATTGCCACGTAAAATTATAATATGTGTTGTGTTGTACTAATAACGTGCTCAACAAGCTGCTCATAAAGCACATTAGCACATTCATTGAGCTTAACGAGCTGAAATCAGTTCATTAAGAAGCGAGCTACAAGCTTAATGAGCCAAACTATCGAGTGTTCATTAAGCTCGTATGGTAAGAGCTTTTGGTCCACCCGCCAGATACTACACCTTCTCGCGCTCTTGTTTTTCTATTGTTAAAACCTACTCACTCCATTCACAATTATAAAATGTTCTAGCTTCTTGCTGAATCGGACATATATAGACGCTTTTTAGTGTATTTGTTCACTCGATTTAATTTGTATGTATCCATATTAAATATCCAAAACAACTTATAGTTGTGAACGGATGGAGTACTATATTTATTTTTTAACAAAGGAGTACGTTATTCTCCCTCTAGAGGAAAAAAAGTCTTATCTTTATTTCTCATGAAAAATCAGAAAACAACATGTCTTGCTCTCGATAGCGTGCATCAAATGATATTGTAATGATACCCCGCAAAAGAAGTGATACTGATCACGATGGCAAGGCCATGAATGTTACTCTCTCCGTTCCTAAATATATGTTTTTTGTAGAGATTCCACTATAGACTGCATACGAAGCAAGATGAGTTAATCTATACTCTAAAATGCATTTGCATACATTCGTATGTTGTTCATAATGAACGGAAGGAGTAGTACTTCAGTAGTAATACAGTATAGATCGTTAACGGCAGGAACTTAAACTAAGATGATGCGCTATTGACCTATTGTGTCCTTGTCAGAAATTGGCATATTAGCTAAACCCTAAACAGATACTGCTAGAGTTTAGTGGGTCAGATGAATTTGACAGCTCAAGGTCACAAGAAGACGACGGTTCTAGTGCATCCACGTCCCCGGTTATGCAAGCATGAATACAATATGCTTCCACGTTGAACATACAGTTAAGAGTAATCTCGCACGCTTTCTACTTCCAACCCATCGTCACGCATGACCTTCGATAGACCGTAAACTATATGGTAAGATGAAGACGTCTGCCTCTTCTGCTGCCATATGTCGTTAGCAGCCAGGAATTATTTCCTTTTCAGCTGACATCGTGTTTGGACTTACGAAGCATTGAAGCCTACGTGTGTCCGTCGATTTGGCATGCAGCAGTCAACGCTTGCTTGTTCAGATTTGACACAGCGGTGCAGTACAAGGCATGCTGACACAGCAGGATCTGCACACCATGCCGCAAATGATTTGCTGCCTACTTCCTTGACATTTCATAGACATCGCATCACACGTTGACATTACAATATTAGGGATGCAGTTGCAGCTAGCCAAAAGCAAAGTCAGCAGATATGTGTGTATCATATGCTTAAGCTGCGGATAGGATGTCTCCGGAAGTGGCTTATTTATGATGCCTTCCAGGCAGAATTGGAAAAGAGAGCCATTTCCGTATGTATCATCATACTCGAAAGTCCACGATCGCAACAGCTCGGTGAAGCTATTATGCAATGGTCGCGAAAAAGGAGAGATAGTGTGCATCAAAAGTCAGCGGAGAAGATCAAGATGATTACACCAGTTTAAGTTGTCATACCGAACACGTGATGTAATTTATTTATTTACTAATGCACAACTCAGACACTACATATCACTTTTCACTAGCTTGTCTCACAAAGATTGCATCTACTTCATGTTTTTCTAATGAAATAGTTTTTTTACCCATATGGAATGTCAAACATTGAAATTTAAACGTGTTTCAAATGTATCAAAGATTGGTCTAGTTCTAAAGGTCTTAGCGTTAGAAGTTCAAATATATAAATTATTTAAAAAATAAACCTATCTATAGTTCTATACCTAATATTAAAGGACGGAAGCTTTCATAGTTCTCCATACGTCGCCCTTTTATATCCATTGATTTTATTTAACCTTAAAGATTGACGAATGAGATTTAAAAATAGATCTACACAACTGAAAGGATCGATATGGTTGACTAGAGGGGGGGGGTGAATAGGCAACTAACAATTTTTAGCTTTTCTTAACCACTTAAAATTAGGCGACAAAATAAGTTGTCTAGATAATCTACTATGAAGACAACTAATGTAAATAAGCACAACAACTACACAAGCATGCTATAGGAATTAAACAAGTAAAGCATGCAAGAGTAAAGGTAAGAAATAACCACA
This sequence comes from Secale cereale, assembly GCA_902687465.1. Lineage (NCBI taxonomy): Eukaryota > Viridiplantae > Streptophyta > Magnoliopsida > Poales > Poaceae > Secale > Secale cereale. Next base: position 74,656,157 of record LR738716.1, read on the forward strand.
AGTAGAACCGAAGGAGACGAGGATGTGTTTCCGAAGTTCCTTCCCTTTGAGGGGAAGTACGTCTCCGTTGGAGCGGTGTGGAGGCACAATGCTCCCCAAGAAGCCACTAGGGCCACCGTATTCTCCTCACGCCCTCACACGATGCAAGGTGCCGTGATTCCACTAGTGGTGCCCTTGAAGGCGGCAACCGAACCTTTACAAACAAGGTTGGGGCAATCTCCACAACTTGGAGGCTCCCAACAAATCACGAAGCTTCACCACAATGGAATATGACTTCGAGGTGACCTCAACCGTCTAGGGTGCTCAAACACCCAAGAGTAACAAGATCCGCAAGGGATTAGTGGGGAGAATCAAATATCTCTTGGTGGAAGTGTAGATCGATGCCTCCTCAAGCAATCCCGAGCAAATCAACAAGTTTGATTGGCTAGGGAGAGAGATCGGGCGGAAATGGAGCTTTTGGAGCAACAATGGAGTAGTGGGGGAAGAGGTAAGTCTTCTTGGAGAAGAAGACTCCCTATATATAGTGGGCGGACAAATCCAACCGTTATTGGAGGTTTCAGCCCGCAGAGAGCGGTAGTACCGCGCAAGAGTTGCGGTACTACCGCTGGCTGAGCGGTACTACCGCTTCGGCAGCGGTACTACCGCTTAGGCAAAGATTGCAACATGATTCACAACCACGGATGAAATAAATTACATCCGTGGCTACATCCGCAGGGAAAACGGTAGTAGCAAAAATGCGACACGGTACTACCGCGTTGCATGCGGAAGTAAAAAAAATTACTTCAGCATCCACTTCTATACTTAGTTTCAGTGCCTGGGCCAGATACACGGTACTACCGCTCTGGGGACGCGGTACTACCGCGGGAGCGGTACTACCGTGTCGGCAAGCGGTACTACCGTGTACCTGTGCGGTACTACCGCTTGGCAGAGCGGTACTACCGCATGCTAGGCAGTTGATCAGTACAGAAGCCACAGATTTGCAACAACGAAAGATAACCGGTTGGACCTCCAGAGAAGCAAGGAAAGGAAGTGTGGGAGAAAGATGTGTACGTGTTGATTCTACCCAAACCTTTCCGACGCGGATCCCCTCTTAATAGTATGGCTTTCCTATTACTCAATGCCACCTACAGGGAGCAAAAAGAAAACACCGTCCTTCATAGAATCCGAGGGGCAAGCAATCGTCTTGTGCCATAAGGAGATATACCTGTATGAGCTTAGAGCACACGATCAGTCCGCAAAAGTATTGTCATCAATCACCAAAACTATTAGAGAGAAATATGCCCTTACAATCTCCCCCTTTTTGGTGTATTGATGACAACACGAGATTTGCACAGAGAAGAAATAATAGAGTAAACAATATAAGCCCTAGAGTATAGGTGAGCTCCCCCTGTATGTGTGCCTTCACATGATTGTGCTTTGGACTGCACCGCACACATACTAGGTATAGCGCTCCCCTATAATCTACACACGAGATACTCTATATAACATTGACTGCATAGGATAAACATTTAAGGATATAATAATAAGTTTAACGATACCGGGGCATATGTCTTACACCATATGATTGTCTCACATAAACACGCACAATAAACCAAGTTCAACGAAAAGAAACACACAAACAGGCACAAGACGGCAAATGCAAATCACTCTCCCCCTTTGTCATCGAGACACCACAAAGGGGAAAAGAGGAAACGAAGATGGGTGGCAGCCCGGGAGAAGCTCAGTCGTCATACTCGTCATCAAACCCCTGCTGCTGCTCCTCCTGATAGTCATCATCAGATCCCTGCTGCTCTGGCTGATACTCCTCATCAGAATCTGTCCACAGGTATCCCTGGCGAGCCATCCAGGTAGCCTCTGGAGTGATGATGTCCTCCGATCCATTTGAAACCTCTTCACCATACAAAGACAGAATCTTCTTGTCCCGCTGACGCGTCTTCTTGTCAGTCACATGGGCACGGTATTGCCCCTGAGCCTGCATGCAGTAGAGGGCCTTCATCTTCTGCTGGAGCTTCTTAGCCCACGAAGGCTTCTCCACTGCTGAGGAAGAAGAGGGGACAAAACGGCCAGAGCGGACATCGGCAGTCTCCTCCACAGGCTCATCCTCAGTGCCCATCTGGGCAGCAGCAGCCTGAGCACGAGTAGTGGTGTTGGCCCAACGAGTCTTGACACGAAGCTTGATAGGATCATGGCGGTAGCAGTCGGCCTCAAACTCCTCCTCTGGATACAATTTCGCCCAAGTCTTGGAGATGAGCAGAAATAAGAAAGGACCATAGATAGGTACCTTGCGAGTGTAGATAGCAAACCGGAGCTCATTCCACATGATGTGGGAAATGTCAAGTGGAACAGCCTGGGCGGAGCGAGCCTCTTGACACATCAGAAGCATATCAACCAGATAGGCATGAACCTTGTCCTTGTCGCCAACACGAGGGAACAGCGTGTTGCAAAAAATCCGATACATGATGTCCAGGAAGGGATTCAGCACATAAGTTGTTTTGCCACTAGCAAGGGTCTTTGCCTCATAGAATGGAAGAAGTTTGTCCTTGTTAGCTGCTTCAGGATTGGCGTGAGGCCGAAAACCAATAGGGTGATGGAGACCCTCATCGGGAAGCTGAAGAAGATCCATGAACTCCTTCCAAGTGGCGGTCATCTTGTGACCATGAGTCATCCAAGTCATGGGACGATCCTCCTTGGCCTGAAAGTTGACAGAGGCATAGAACTGCGCAATGAGCTCAGGATCAAAATCGTTCTGGAAAGTCATGATATGCTCCAGACCCAGCTGCTCGATCAAGTCAAGGGCTTCTGCAAAATATGCCCTGTTCTGATCCTTCCTCATGTGCTCCACATCGATCCAGTGAGCATCCACATACAGATTGGCCTTGGTCTTGAGCACCTCATGATAGATGCGATACTGTTGCTTGGTCCAGAAGACATCATCACCAGGAAAGTGCTCACGGGGTTCCCCATATGGGTTGATCTTCCGTCTAGCCATGAACTCACCAGCAGGCATTTCCTCCATAGACATGGATGATTCCTTGCGCTTGTTGGCTGAGGTCTTGTACCGGCGCTGGGGATTGGAGCCCTCTGGCACATCGCTTGGGGTACGCATGCGCTTGGAACCGATGTCACGAACTGGGTTGGTACGACGACCCGCAAAGCCTGAGCCACCACCTAAAAACACAAACACAAGATCACAACAACACAAACACAAGAAGAATCAATGCCAAAGCCTCGAAAGACACAAGAAACCAAGGGAAATAGAAAAGAGAACATGCCACGAAGCTAGTGTGAGCCAAGAGGTAGTACTGCTGACCCTTGCGGAAGTAAAAAATTAGTACCGTAGGGTAAGCGGTAGTACCGCATGTCACATGCGGTAGTACCGCATACGCTGCGGTAGTAAAAATTTACTTCCGCAAGAAGAGGCGGAACTAAAATACTAGTACTGCATGCGGAGCGGTAGTACCGCATCGGGACGCGGTAGTACCGCTCGGCAAGCAGTACTAAAATTTTACTTCCGCCCGAGGGGGCGGAACTAAAATATTAGTACTGCATGCGGAGCGGTAGTACTGCATCGGGACGCGGTAGTACCGCTCGGCAAGCAGTACTAAAATTTTACTTCCGCCCGAGGGGGCGGAACTAAAATATTAGTGCTGCATGCGGAGCGGTAGTACCGCATCGGGTCGCGGTAGTACCGCTCGGCAAGCAGTATTAAGATTTTACTTCCGCTCGAGCGGTAGTACCGCTGATGACAGCGGTAGTAGCGCTCAGGTCAGATCGGATCTGGATTACACCATGCAGTAGTACCGCGGTTCTCCAGTGGTAGTACCGCACGAAACAGATCTGAGAAGAAAAGATCTAGAAACTACCAACAAGATCTTCACACGGTACTACGGCTGATCAGTAACTTCGTAGCAACAACTCTAAGCATATTTCCGGATCACAAACACTCTCCCACAACCTAAGCATCCATGGATAAGATCACGAAGAACACAAGAAAGCACTAGGCATCTCCCCTAACCCTAAAAACTTAGGCAAGGCAAAAAGAAGAGGGGAAAAGGGGAGAAACCTGCATCCATGGCAAGAGGACGTGGTGGGGAACGATCCCACCGGTCGGAAAGTGAAACGAGTGGCCGAGGGAGGAGATCCGGCGAGGTCCTCCGGCGGCTTTCTTGAGAGAGAGAGAGACAGGGACGACGTGGGGGTTAGGAGTGAATGGGTATGGGGGAGATGGAACTCCCCCTGCCTGCTTATAACCCCCACACATTCTGATATGTGCGGTAGTACCGCGGTCATCGCGGTAGTACCGCTTGCGCGGTAGTACCGCTCGCCAAGCGGTAGTACCGCTCTACCAGCGGCAGTAGAAAATTACTGCCGTGCCGGTCGAGCGGTAGTACCGTAACCCTTTTGCGGTAGTACCGTAAACTAGCACGGTAGTACCGCTCCTCCAAGAACTTGCACGTTTTGATAAGAGGCTTTAAGCAAAAGACGAGAGAAAAACAAACGCACGCACAAGCAAAGTGAACAACACAACTCCTCAGAGGAGGGCGGTGGCCGAGGCCACCTATGTTTGAGTTTATAGATATGGCACCGCGAAGAATTATCCTTGGGCCCATGATCAATACTCGACTTGAAGCATTTAAACCAATTATGTATGGTAAATGATAAAGACTTGGTCAGTTTATGCATAATGGGGGGAGGAACAGTTCATTGAGAGAACAATACTCCCCCTATGTCCATGCCTACATCTAGACAAGATAGCTATATTGAGTGTGAGGGGTGTGAGTGCACAGACTCAAACCACATTGCTCAAATCGATGATATTTAGCTCATGCCTTAACTCGCGAAATCTTGCTTCATCCAATGGCTTCGTGAAGATATCTGCAAGGTTATCATGAGTGTTGACGTAGTGAAGCTCGATCTCTCCTTGCCTTATGTGATCCCGGATGAAGTGATACCGAATCTCAATATGCTTCGTCTTGAAGTGAAGCACCGGGTTGAGAGAAATCTTGATGGCACTCTCATTGTCACACCAAAGAGGCACTTTGTCACAAGTGACACCGTAATCCTTCAAAGTTTGCCTCATCCATAAGAGTTGAGCACAACAACTGCCAGCGGCCACATATTCTGCTTCAGTGGACGAGAGAGATACACAACTTTGCTTTTTGGAAGACCAACTAACAAGAGAGCAACCAAAAAATTGGCACCCTCCCGAGGTGGACTTCCTATCCACTTTGTCTCCCGCCCTGTCAGAATCAGAGAAACCAACAAGGTTGAAATTTGCTCCTCTTGGGTACCATAAGCCAAAGTTTGGGGTATGAGCCAAATATCGAAAGATTCGCTTGACAGCCACAAAGTGACTTTCCTTAGGTGAGGCTTGAAACCGTGCACAAATTCCCACACTCAACATAATATCTGGTCTAGATGCACAAAGGTAAAGCAAGGATCCGATCATAGAGCGATATACCTTTTGATCCACCGCTTTACCATTGGGATCAATGTCAAGTTGGCATTTGGTTGGCATCGGAGTAGTAGCCGGCTTGACATCACTAAGGTTGAACCTCTTGAGCATGTCTTGAGTATACTTGGATTGTTTGATGAAGATGCCTTCTCTTCGTTGTTTGATCTCAAATCCAAGGAAGTACTTCAACTCTCCCATCATGGACATCTCAAAGTGTGTGGTCATGAGTGCGGCGAACTCATCATTGAAAGCTTTGTTAGGAGAACCAAAGATAATATCATCAACATATAGTTGGCATACAAACAACTCCCCTTTGACCTTCTTAGTAAAAAGAGTGGGGTCGATTTTCCCAATTTCAAACCCACGATCTTGTAACAACTCGGTAAGGTGCTCATACCACGCTCGTGGGGCTTGTTTAAGGCCATAGAGTGCCTTATCAAGTTGATACACATGATTGGGGAACTTAGGATCCTCGAACCCCGGGGGTTGTTTAACATATACCAACTCGTTAATGGGACCATTAAGAAATGCACTTTTCACATCCATTTGTTGCAATTTAAAGTTATGATGGGAAGCATAGGCAAGCAACAAACGAATAGATTCAAGACGAGCAACGGGGGCAAAGGTTTCACCGTAGTCGATACCCTCGACTTGGGAGTAGCCTTGAGCCACCAGACGTGCGTTGTTGCGGATGACAATGCCATGGGCATCTTGCTTGTTCTTAAAGATCCATTTGGTTCCAATGACATTATGGTTCTCCTTTGGTCTTGGCACCAGACGCCACACTTTGTTGCGCTCGAAGTTATTGAGTTCTTCATGCATGGCATTGAGCCAGTCGGGGTCTTCGAGCGCCTCATAAACCTTCTTAGGTTCAACAAAGGAGACAAAAGCTTGATGAGCACAATAGTTTGCTAATTTTCTACGAGTGCTTACCCCCCTTTTGATGCTCCCTAAAATGTTCTCGATGTGATGCTCGTTGGAAGCAAGCCTGGAGGCAACTTTTGCAGCACGACGCTCTAATTGCTCTTCAAGTGATAACTGAGGAGCATTGAGTTGATCATCTTGAGCGTCATCATGAGCAAGATCTTGATCTTGAGCTTCCTCTTGACCTTGATCTTGCTCGGGGGACTGAACTTGGCCTTGTGCATCAATTGGTGGTTCTTCACCGACTTGAGATTGATCTTGCACTTGGCCTTGTTCATCAGGCTGAGGGCCTTCACTTTGTTCTTCGGAAGCTTGTGGGTCTTGGGTTGGTGATGGTTCCACTTGAGTGGAACATTGTCCTTCTCCTTCGGCCACAAGGGGTTCCTCAACGGGTAGGATATATCCAACACCCATTCTTCTTATGGCTTGAGGAGGAATTTCATCACCTGTATCACAAGTACCACTTTGCTCCACTTGGGAGCCGTTATTTTCATCAAACTCTACGTTACTCGTCTCCTCTATGAGTCCGGTGGACTTGTTGAGGACACGGTAAGCATGAGAGTTTGTAGCATAGCCAACAAATATGCCCTCATGAGCTCTAGATTCAAATTTAGACAACCGAACACCTTTCTTAAGAATGAAACACTTACACCCGAACACCCGGAAGTACTTGAGATTGGGCTTGTTACCGGTAAGAATCTCATACGGAGTTTTGTTCAAGCCTTTGCGAAGATAGAGACGATTTGATGCATGGCAAGCGGTGTTGATGGCTTCGGCCCAAAAGTTGTATGGAGAGTTGAATTCAGCCATCATGGTTCTTGCAGCATCTATTAAGGTTCGGTTCTTTCTCTCCGCAACACCGTTTTGCTGAGGGGTATACGGGGCGGCATATTGATGTTTGATCCCCTCATCACCAAGAAACTCATCCAAGGTGTAGTTCTTGAACTCGGTGCCATTGTCACTTCTGATCATCAAAATCTTTGCTTCATGTTGTCGTTGAGCTTTATTTGCAAAGTTGATGACGGTTTGTTGGGTCTCACTCTTCTTCTTGAAGAAGTATACCCAGGTATATCTTGAGTAATCATCCACAATCACCAAGCAATATTTCCTACCCCCAAGACTATCAAAAGTGGGAGGCCCAAAGAGATCCATGTGGAGGAGCTCTAGAGGTCTCTTTGAATAGATGATAGTCGTGGGAGGGTGAGCCTTCTCATGTAATTTTCCTTCAATGCACGCCCTGCAAGCACGATCTTTGGCAAAGCTAACATTTGTTAGTCCTCGGACATGGTCCCCCTTGAGAAGACTTTGCAAAGATCTCATATTGACGTGGGCCAAACGGCGATGCCAAAGCCATCCCACATCAACTTTAGCCATTAGGCATGTCGCGACCTTAGTGGGTTGCTTCGAGAAGTTAACCACATAAAGACCGTTCTCGACATGCCCAACATAGGCTACTTTAAGAGTCTTGCTCCACAAGAGGGCCACAAAATCAATATCAAAGAATGTAGCAAAGCCCATGAGTGCGAGTTGACGAACAGAAAGTAAATTGTATGCAAGGGACTCAACAAGCATGACTTTCTCGATCGTGAGATCATGAGAGACAACAACCTTGCCAAGTCCCAATACCTTAGAAGATGAAGCATCACCCCATTCGACGTTGGTGGCCATAGATGAACCGAGATGCACGTCCACCACCAAGTCTTTGCTTCCGGTCATATGATTTGTGGCTCCGCTATCGAGCAACCATGATCCCCCACCGGAAGCAAACCCCTACAATAGATCAATGCTTGGATTTAGGTACCCATTTGGTAATGGGTCCTTTGAGGTTAGTGACAAGGGTCTTAGGAACCCAAATGGACCATTCAATGTACTCATAAGAAGAACCAACAAATTTAGCAAACACATGGCCATCACTAGCACGGCATAAAACATATGACGGATTAAAATCGCCGGCCATGTTTGAGGGTGTGGTGGAGTTTTTCTTGACACCACCACTTTTCTTCTTGGTTGACGTGCCCTCTCCTTCTTTCACAAAGGATTGTCGGAGAGGGGGTGGTTGCTTTGTCTTGTCATTCTTCTTCTTGTTGGGCTTAGGAGCAAACCCAATTCCTTCCTTTGCCACAACTTCCTTTTGATTGCTCAAAAGGGCGTTGAGGTTCTTCTCACCTTGTATGCAAGTCACAAGGCCTTTCTCAAGTTGCTTCTTCAATTCGGCATTCTCTTCAACAAGATGCACATGCTCACAACATGGGTTAGTAGCATTTGCATTATCAATTAAAACCATGCGAGGAAAGATAGCCTTTTCCTTGGTTAGCGAAACTTGGAGTTGATCATGAGACTCCTTGAGAGTAGCATGCATTCCTTTCAAGGCCTTGTGAGCCTTGTCAAGTATGTCAAACTCCTCTTTGAGTTTAGCATGGTCAACCGCAAGTTTTGCCTTCTCAGAGTTAAGGACACGAGAGACAACTAGAGCATGATCAAGATATTTCTTTAATTTAGCATGATCATCGTTGTGTGACTCCTCAAGAGCCAAACGAAGACCACGCTCCTCCTCTAGGGCGTTAGAGAGATCCGATATCTCATCGGCATAGTCTCGACTATGCCCTTCCATTTTAGTAATGGTTTCCTCGTGAGCCTCAATAATGTCATTGGCCTCACCGAGTTGTTCCAAGAGAGCAACCACATGCTTCTTGGATTTGCCCTTGAGATTTTTTATGAATACATCAAATTCATTTTCTCCCTCCTTACTACCCTCACCCTCATCAATACAATTAGTTAATGAGGGGTTAGAAGAGATAGTAGAATTGATGATCGGGGTTACCTTGTTGGTGGCCTTGGCCATAAGACACTTGGCGGTGATGTTCTCGTTGGGTGAGTTGAAGAGAGATGAGTGCGGAGTGGTAGCAATAGCAATTGTGGCCATAGTGGTCACCTCATCCTCTTCATCATTGTCATCATCCTCCACATATTCTTCTTGAGCCACCAACACTTTCGGAGGAGTCTTCTTGATGAAATTGTTCTTGTTGGGATAGGACTTTGACTTGTCCTTCCGAATAAGCTTGCCTCCAAAGTCTTCTCTCTTCTCATATGGGCAATCCGCAACGAAGTGGCTTACATTTCCACAGTTGAAGCATGTCCTTACTCGTTGCTTCCCTTTGTTCCCACTGGAGTTGTTCCTGTTGAAGTTGGACCTTGAGTTCTTCTTGCCCCAGAATTGCCTAGAAGCAAGAGCCATGTGCTCGTGATAGGCATATTTGGTGTCCTCGGGGCAGCACTCATCATCATCTTCAACTTCCTCCTCTTCCACACAAGCCTTGGCCTTCAAAGCAAGATTAGGCTTCTTGGATCGTTGAGCTCTTAGGACCGCATTGTCGGCGGTAACGTCAAGGATCCTCATGGCAACAAATTCATCCAACACTTCGTTTGAAGATAAAGTGTGGAAGTCCGGTCTCTGACGAATCACAGAGGACATGGCCTTGTGATAGGGCATCATGGCCTTGAGGAACTTGCGCTTGATCCAATTGTCATCCGTATCCTTACTGCCATGATCTCGAAGAGACACTGCAAGAATAGTTAATCTTCGATAAAGTTCACGAGGATCTTCATCCTCGATCATTGCAAACTCATCAGCTTCATCTTGCACCACTTCATAGTTGGAGCGTTGAATGCTTGTGCTTCCCTTGTACATTGTGCCAACATGCTCCCATGCTTCCTTGGCCACAGTGAAAGGACGAAGATGAGCAATGTCTTCAGGAGGGATTGAGTCTTGAAGAATGCAAAGTGCGGACTCGTTGAACTGATGATCGGCAATTTCTCTTGGAGTCATGTTGTCGGGATCATACGGATAAAAACCTTGCTCAATGATTCTCCAGAGGTTAGTGGAACAATGATTAATATGACATTTGAAATGAAACACCCAAGTAGCAAAATCAGTATTTTTAACGAACTTAGGAGGGGGCCCGACGGAATTTAAATGCGGTGTGGGGATGGGTCCTCCATAGTGAGTAGGCGGAGGAGATTGGGCAAATTTCCCACTACCATGCTTAGTGACCGGGGCTTGCTCACTACTAGCTTCTCCCTTGTCGGGATTAGCCTCTGACACGTTGGTAGCGGGACGACCCACTTCCAACGGTGAGGTGGATAATTTAAGCCCCTCAAACATTTCTTTAAACATGCCCTTGACCTCGCTCGCTAGTGATTCTTTCAATGTGGTCAAGGCCACATTGAACTCCTCACGAGTGACCGAGGCTCCCCCATCTACCGTAGGCAAGGACGGATTTCCATCGGAATGGTCCTCCGTCTCGACTACGTTGTCAACCATACTCTTCGGACGGTAAAGTCCTTAAAAAGAGACGAGGCTCTGATACCAATTGAAAGGATCGATATGGTTGACTAGAGGGGGGGTGAATAGGCAACTAACAATTTTTAGCTTTTCTTAACCACTTAAAATTAGGCGACAAAATAAGTTGTCTAGATAATCTACTATGAAGACAACTAATGTAAATAAGCACAACAACTACACAAGCATGCTATAGGAATTAAACAAGTAAAGCATGCAAGAGTAAAGGTAAGAAATAACCACAAGTAGAACCGAAGGAGACGAGGATGTGTTTCTGAAGTTCCTTCCCTTTGAGGGGAAGTACGTCTCCGTTGGAGCGGTGTGGAGGCACAATGCTCCCCAAGAAGCCACTAGGGCCACCGTATTCTCCTCACGCCCTCACACGATGCAAGGTGCCGTGATTCCACTAGTGGTGCCCTTGAAGGCGGCAACCGAACCTTTACAAACAAGGTTGGGGCAATCTCCACAACTTGGAGGCTCCCAACAAACCACGAAGCTTCACCACAATGGAATATGGCTTCGAGGTGACCTCAACCGTCTAGGGTGCTCAAACACCCAAGAGTAACAAGATCCGCAAGGGATTAGTGGGGAGAATCAAATATCTCTTGGTGGAAGTGTAGATCGATGCCTCCTCAAGCAATCCCGAGCAAATCAACAAGTTTGATTGGCTAGGGAGAGAGATCGGGCGGAAATGGAGCTTTTGGAGCAACAATGGAGTAGTGGGGGAAGAGGTAAGTCTTCTTGGAGAAGAAGACTCCCTATATATAGTGGGGGGACAAATCCAACCGTTATTGGAGGTTTCAGCCCGCAGAGAGCGGTAGTACCGCGCAAGAGTTGCGGTACTACCGCTGGCTGAGCGGTACTACCGCTTCGGCAGCGGTACTACCGCTTAGGCAAAGATTGCAACATGATTCACAACCACGGATGAAATAAATTACATCCGTGGCTACATCCGCAGGGAAAACGGTAGTAGCAAAAATGCGACACGGTACTACCGCTTAAGATAAGCGGTACTACCGCGTTGCATGCGGAAGTAAAAAAAAATTACTTCTGCATCCACTTCTATACTTAGTTTCAGCGCCTGGGCCAGATACACGGTACTACCGCTCTGGGGACGCGGTACTACCGCGGGAGCGGTACTACCGTGTCGGCAAGCGGTACTACCGTGTACCTGTGCGGTACTACCGCTTGGCAGAGCGGTACTACCGCATGCTAGGCAGTTGATCAGTACAGAAGCCACAGATTTGCAACAACGAAAGATAACCGGTTGGACCTCCAAAGAAGCAAGGAAAGGAAGTGTGGGAGAAAGATGTGTACGTGTTGATTCTACCCAAACCTTTCCGACGCGGATCCCCTCTTAATAGTACGGCTTTCCTATTACTCAATGCCACCTACAGGGAGCAAAAAGAAAACACCGTCCTTCATAGAATCCGAGGGGCAAGCAATCGTCTTGTGCCATAAGGAGATATACCTGTATGAGCTTAGAGCACACGATCAGTCCGCAAAAGTATTGTCATCAATCACCAAAACTATTAGGGAGAAATATGCCCTTACAACAACGTTACGGAAAATATAAGGCATCTACACAACCTATCATTGCCACGTCTATGAAGACTTTCTTCTTTTCTTACAGTATGGGGAGTCCAATCTTTTTTTTCTCCCAGCGAACGTACCTCTCCATGCCCCCGGCGTGCCCTACTCCTACGCACCTCCCTAGCACGGGCGGCGCGACCAGGCTATCCATCAGGCGCCCCACCGTTTCAGACCTTGCGAGCCGCCGTCGCCACCCACCCGCGCATAACCACCGCCCGCGAGCCACTACTATGCAGCACGCCGCGACCATCTCTCGCATACGCCCGAGCAGGGAGGTTAGAAGTGACATGGGGTAGGGGTTCCACAAGAGCTGGCACATCGGAGGCCGTGAGCGATGGAGAGGGAGAGAGTGTAAAACTCCTTATATGGCAATATAAACTTTTACCATTTGATCCTTATCCTTTTTTTGGGGGTTCTTTTCCAATTATGCCTTGTCACGTTCTCTTTCTTTATGCATTCATGCATTTGCTTCACCATCATCATTGCATCATGGTCATCTTATGGCATTTCATTTGTCATTGTGCATTTCTCTTCCTCTTATGTCAAGTGAGTTTCCTTGCTCATGTTGTGGTGGTTTGATGCAAGGCCATGCCCAAACCTTAAACCCCTCCAACTTTCACCACCCCTTTCTCTCTTGTCCCTTTCTTTAATTTTGCAAGTGGCACCTAGCCTATTCCTTAAATGTTCATCTTTCCCCAACTTTTCTTTCACCTTGTCTTGGACACCCATACCAAATTTCACTCTGTTTAAAGATGATTTGGTTTGGTTCAAAAATATCTCAAGTTTGAAGGTAATTCATACTTGTTGTATTTTTCTACCTCTAAAAATGTCCAACCCATTTTTATAAAATAGAGCATAATTCCAGGAGCATGGAGATATTTTTATCTCATTTTATCTCCTTCCCTAGCCCTCTATTCTTTTCTGTTTTTCATTTCTGCCTGAAGAAAAGAAAAAGAAACGAAGAAAGAGCAGCAGCCAGCAGCCCAGCAGCGCAGCCAGCCCACTTGGGCCTCATTTTCCCCCTCGGCCCAGCAGCACGCCAGCTCAGCTCCACCGCGCGCCTCTTTCTCCTCTTCTCACGGCAGGACCCCCTTACCCACGCGCCCGTATGCCCACGTGGCCACCCGGATCCCGCTCGTCAGCGTCGGTGAACAGCACACCACGCACCCACCTTTTCGTCCAGCTCTTGCCGCGCACACACATGGCCACGGCCGCGACGACGCCGTGCTCCACCAGCCGTCCGGGCCCCTACAAAGCCACCCACCGCGTCCACCAACCCTCTAGGGTTCCCCTCTTCCACTCCCCGCCGCCAGGTGAGCTCTAGGCCACCAGATCCGCCGCGCCACCGCCGTCCCGAACGCATCTGAGAGCGTGACCTCGCCGCCGATGTGCTCCCCGTCCTCCTCAGCCTTGCCAACGGTGTCCGTCTTCTTCCTCGACGTCAACAACGTCCACTACACGGAGCCGAACGCCTCGCCTGCGACTTCTTCTTCCTCGTCTTCAACTCCGGCCACCGCGGGTGTTCGTTCGACCTCGCCGTCGACTCCGACCTCCTCCCGGCAATCCGAACACATCACCGTGTTCGTGGTGAGCCTTTGGTCCTCCCCGTGCCTTTTCCCCCCTCGATCCCTCGCTCTAGCTATTAGTTCACCGTGCGCCCGAACTCGTCGCCGTCGAACCTCGTAGCCGACGAGTGCTCCGACCCCCTTAGCGCAGTTGCTTGCGTCCGTCGTCCTTGCCGTGTTGTGTAGGTGCTGCTAGGTGCTTCTGCCGCTCCGTTAGGGCCTGTTTAGGCCTCACCGCATTTCGTCGCCGCCGCTTCTGTTCGAGCTCGCCGGCGTCGCTGTAGTGTGTGTTAGGTGCAGCCAGCGCGTGTCGCGTGTGCGGGATTCCTCCACGGACTCATCGCACGCCTCCGCCGTCCTTGTTGGTCGCCGGAGCAGCCGTAGCACCCTCGCCGTCGCCTCTGCTTCGCCGGAGGGTGGTGGTGTAATCTCTGCTCTGAATATATTTCAGAGGCAGCACCTCTCCTCTGTCAGTCACACACACCCTAGCCCAGTGGCTCGCCGCTCGTTCAGTTAACCCGCAGACCTGGGTTCGAGTCCCCGCAAGGCCAGTGGAATTCGGCCCCCTTTTTTGCATTATTCTGTCTCGCTGACAGATGGGCCCCACCTGGCAGCCTCTGCGCACGCACGTACCCACTTCCACACACACACAGCCGCCACCTCAGCCACGTCTGGACCCACTGGTCATGGGCTGAGACTAGCCTAGGCTTAGTCTGTGGTGTCTTTTCCCTTTTTCTGTTTTTTGTTTTATTTTGTTATTTCTGTTTGCATTTTGTTTTTATCATATCTTTTTAAATATGCATCTGTTCAAAATACTTTATATATGAAAACTGCTTAGTTTTTAGTGTAGATTATTTATATGCAGTTTGTTGCCATGTTAATAACATTTAAATGCTGTTTGAATATATTTTGTGTTGAAAACATGTTCAAACTTGTTTAAATCATAACTAAATAACCGTAGCTCCAAACTTGACAAACTTTATATGTATTTGGGGTGGAGTAATGTGTAGATTAACTTGGTGATGTTACTTTGCATGTTTAACAACTCTAAAATGTGGTTACATCAGATCTGTCCTATATTTATTTTTATGCTCATGGGAGTTTCCGGAATTGTTGTTTGTTCCTTCCGGCCCATTTAAAATGCTTGCATGATGTTGTTGATCTTAAGATGCTTTCCTTGCCATGCTAAGAAACTTTTAAAACTTGTTGGGTGCTTGGTTAATTCAACTAAATAACTACTTATGTGAATATGGTGGTTCTTGCACTCTTGGCATGTTGTGTTCCTTCATGTTTTGTGTTCTTGCATATTGCCATGCCACTTGTGCACTCACAATGTTCCTTGGAGATGCATTATATCATGTCCATGCACATATGCATCATGTCTTGCATCATGAGTTTGAGCATTGCATGGTGATTGATTGTTGTTTCCGGTGTTTGCATTGTTGTGATTGGTTAGAGCCCGGTGACGATTCGGAGTTCGAGGTTCATGTCGAGACTGAGTTTGAAGAGCAAGGTTACGATCCCCCCGTGGACTTAACAGGCAAGATGGCCGTTCCCCGATATCACCTCTATCTTTGCGTATGCTAGTTGTCTCGCTCTTTAGCTATGTCTCGATGCATATTCATGTGTTGTCAGCCTCCTATGTTGCCATGAAACACTCTAACCACCTTCCTAGCAAACCGTTGATTGACTAAGTACGCTTTTGCTCAGCCCCTTTTATAGCGTTGTTAGTTGCACGTGAAGTTTCTGAAGATTGCTCCATGTTTGGACTGGTTATTGGGATAACACAATATATATCTTAATTAAATTAATGCACATATATATTGGTAATGGGTGGAAGGCTTGGCCTTCCGCTTGGTGTTTTGTTCCACTGATGCCACCTTAGGACCCGATAAACCGGTGTTATGTTCCTTGATTTTGCGTTCCTAACACGGTTGGGGTTTATGGGCCCCCTTTGATAATTTGCACTGCTTAAAGCTTTTCAGCAAGGCCCAACATTTGTACTACATTTGCCTAACAACTAAAAATTTGCATAGGGACTAGCTACCCCGAGGACTTAATTAACAACCCCAGGCCAGTGCTCCTCATGAGTGTTGGTCCAAACTAGAGCCACTTGCGGTGCCACCCAGTTTTCTGGGGTCTTTGGTTGCTGTACGTAGTGCTCATCCGGTCGTGGCCTGAGACGAGATACGTGCGGCTACTATCAGGGTGCACGCCGGGAGGTCTTGCTAGATTAGTTTTACCTTTGTCGAAATATCTTGAGCACGGGATTCCGAGAATACTCGGGTCTTCCCAATTTGGAGTTGCGACTCTGCAGATCGTGAGTTTGTGATGGACTAAGTTGGGACATCCCTGCAGGGTTTGAACTTTCGAAAGCCGTGCCTGCGGTTATACGGCAGATGTGAATTTATTAATATCCGGTTGTAGATAACTTGACACCATATCCATAAGAATACACTACCTGTGTGAGTATCCGTGATGGTCTCATTTCGAAGGGCTTCGGGAAGTGAACACGGTGGGGTTATGTTTGACCGTGAGTAGCTAGGATCACTTAGTGATCATCTTGGCAACCGTTGGCATATTTTCTCCTCTCGCTCTGAACTCGTAAGCTAGATGCTTAGTGCTTCATGCAAACACTTTAATGCCTCTCCACACCTAAAGGCTTTGCTAGTTTTGATACCCAGGAATGGGATTGTTGAGTCCTTATGGCTCACAGTTTACTACACACACCAGATGCAGGTACAGTCGAGAACATTGCAGGAGATGGATCAGAACTTCACTAGGAGTTCGATGAAGAGCGTAGCCGTTTCTATGTTACGTATCCCGACGATCAGTAGTGGTGTCTACTAGAAGTGATCCGGGCTTGTGTTTGTGGTATCTTTTTCGTTTGGATTTCGTCCGTAGTCGGACCCTGTATTATTTGTATGAATGTATGCTATTGTATTCATTGTGTGACGTGGCGAGTGTAAGCCAACTATGTTTACTCTTTCATCCCTGAACTTTTACATGAGTTGTGCAAAGATACCACGCTTGCGATCATTCCAGAATGCGCTTATGTCTCTAAGTCGTGCCTCGACACGTGGAAGATATAATCGCATCCTGGACATTACAGCCGTCCCTGTTGTTCTGGTGTTTCCTCTGACAGCCGTCCACGTGCGGTGCATGATCTCTGAAGCGTCGCTCAACAGCTGTCCTCTCCCACGCGGTGTTGGTGCGATTATCTCCCTCTCCCATGAGCATCCACTGGAGGTGAGCTGCTGCTGCTTTATCACCCTCCCAGGCTGCAGGAGCAACACTGTCTCTCCTCGTGGCCATCGATGCTGTGGTGCGTGCTGCTCTTCCTCTCACGCCGCAGAAGCTTCTCTATGGCAGCGATGGCTGTTCCTCCTCCTCACCTAAGCTTCTCTCTCTCATAGCAAAAACACCATGTCTTGCAAAAATATTAGTGTGCATCAACCTGAAATCTGAATTTCGTTTTTGTTGTGACAAATGGCCGTGTTATGTCAATTTAATGCGCAGAAACCTTATTTAAATTATGAACGTAGTGTATTCTTATGTTATAATTTCACCCTCTCTATCTGTTTGTTAATATGTCTAGAAGAACTAAATACTTCTTTTATGTTTTCTCCTGTCAGATAAATCTAATATTTTTAGGCATCTGCATACAATCTTCATCATGAAGTAGAAGAGATATATAGAACTTTTTGTGGTTGCAAAACATGAATCTGATAGCAATGTATCTCCTCTTTTCGAGAAAAATGTCTCTTCCTCCACTTTTTCGTCCGCCCATTTGCGCTAAACTACCACAACCTGCAATTCATGGAATCCACAATCAACTGATTGTCTCGCTTGGAGTCCATGTGCTAGGCAGACAAGGACTTTGCCGCATGCAGAGCTGCCATCTACAACATGCACGAGGTCCAGAGCTCTCTGGGTTACGAGCAAATGAGGATTAACTACTGGGCGACCTACTCCGAGCTTGCTCGACTTGAGATGATCCACCACATCTAATTAGCGGATTAGGACTTATGATAGTGAATTTTTTTATGTGATATATCTGAGATATAATGGTATCAAATAAATTTTTTCCATGCTCTGTACTACGCTATTCCATCGCTCCGACACTGCACTCCTGCACGTCTCCATTCCACCTCCTTCATCGCGACTCAATTCCTTTCCTCTGGTTTTGCAGGCATATGCAGGATCGCCCCGAAAAACTGGTCGCTTTGAGTCGCCCCTAAAACCCATTCGCCATGACATCCACACCTAAGCAATCTAGGGCTACGCGCGAAGATGACAAGGGACTATACCGATGAAGCGTGTGTGGCGGCGCCAAGGCCGCATGACGGCTTGCGCAGATGAGTCACACGAGGAATCAACTGAAGAGGTCGAGGAAGAGCTCACATGGTGAACACCCCGGCGGGGTCGGTTGGCGCATGACATGGCCGCTCTAGCGTGGTCGAGCTGGTGGCTTTATCCACGAGGAACTCACCGAACTGAAACAGCAAGGCGGCGCTTGGGGAGTGTGTTGTGAATAATAAGGAAATGCACCAAATCATATGTTAAGACATGATTTTTATTGAACCACATGAAGATGCATGTCACGATTGCAAGACATGAAGAATTCAAAGTCGGTGTAGCGACGGTCTCAAAGTTCTTTTTTTTCAATTTACCACTTTCTGAGTTTTGCCCGTGGTAGACACGACATGGCATGCTAGAGTGTGATGACAAAGCTAACAGCCTTGAGACCGGCCATGTTTATCATAAAAGGTGGACAAGTCACCACCATCGATGACGGTCCAGAGAGAGAAAATGGAAACACGAAAGGCTCACTAGAGATGTGCGAAAATTTGTTTCTCCCATTGCAACGCACGGGCAAGTTTGCTAGTTATTTAAAAGATACGGATAATTTAATTTAGCCAAGGCAAAATAAAAGATTGAATTCATTGCGTGAGAGAAGGGAGAGAATGAACTGAGGATGTGGTTCCGGCGGAAGAGTCAAAAATCAAGGAGAAAGGGCTGACCAGCACGTGAATCTTAAAGCATAGAATGGACGCCCGGATTCTTCGCCGCTAAGGACCGTTATTAACGCTCAAACTGACTTTGCATATTAGCCCCCCGCGTTGAGCGAACGAAGTGGAGACAGTGGCCGTGCCTTGCGTGGCGCGGCAACGCTGCGGAGAAGAGTAAATTGCCAAAAACCATCACAATTGCCTCGCGTAGTGCCAAAAACCATCGTTTTCATACAAGTTTGCCAAAAACACCGATTTTGAGTAATTATTTGCCGAAAACACGAAAAACAATGTTTGATCATATTTTGACAAAAAAACTGACAGTTGGCCCCATCCATCCCGACCACGTGGCCTGGGATAATGGTTGGGGAGACGGCCATCGTTGCTGCCATGTGGGCCCCATCCGTCATAGAAATAAAAATAAAAAAATTGAATAGAGGAAAAAATAATTAAAAAAATATTTTATCTCCCCGCAAGCCTACAGCCCAGCCAACCATATACATGTAAAAAAGAAAAGAAAAAAAAGGAGATCGGATCGGGAGGCCAGTGTCTCGATCCGCCGCCACGCACGGGAGAGTGGAGCCGCAGCCGCCGGAGCCCCGACGAGGTGCTTTCCTGTGCCTTCTTAGTTCTCATTCATTTCCTTCTCCTCTTGCCATCTTCCCCCAACACCTAGCCGCCATGGTGCGCGGCTGCGCATCAACTCCGGCGAGCTCCTAGCCCGATGCCCCTGGTCGACCTCTCCAAAGCAACACCAGTAGCGCCGCCGGCTCCTGCGGCCCGCAGTGGCGATTGGCAAGGAGGTCGCGGCTGGAGGCCATGGCATCCATGGCGGGGCTCGCCGGAGCTGGCTGTGGCGCGGATGAGGTTGCAAGAGGTGATGGCGGCTCATGGCGCCCCGTCCATCAGTCCGGCAACGAGCTCCGGCGGCTGGAAGAATGCGCCCGCCTGCCAGCGAGGCTCCTTGTGGTGCTGCCATCGTCGATGGGGTGCGCGCAAGGAGACGGGCCGCCAACATGGTGCGTTGGCAAGACGGAGGAGCACGCCGCGGGCAGCCTGGAGCATGACCGGAAGCTCTCGGGCGGCGGCGGTCTTCGGCACCGTCCACGCTAGGAGCTGCGGTCGCGGCCGGGATGGCGACCGAATCGAGCAGAGGAGGGCTCAGGGGAGACGAGCAAGGAGGGAAAGGAGGGACAGCGGCGGGGCAGTGCTCCAGTGGCGAGCTCGCTGGCGGGAGCAGCTCCGGCGGTGGAGTACGCTGCGAGCGAGCATGGGCGGCGGTGGGCGTGATGCACACAACATGCTCGATAAAATGTGCAGGTGAAGTGTAGGTGCTGACGGGTGGGCCATTTGTTAACTTAACGTTCGAGCAGATGCCGTTAGATTTTGGTGCCACGTCAGCCTTCACAGCGGGCCCAACCTGTCATATTTTGCATCAAATGGCTCTTAATCAAACATTTGGTGTTTTCAGCAAACAATTACTCAAAATCAGTGTTTTCGGCAAACTTTTATGAAAACGGTGGTTTTTGGCACTGCGCGACGCAATTGTGATGGTTTTTGGTAATTTACTCTCCGGAGAATGATTGTTTGACCACACGCGGGGCGAGCGCTGACCGCTCATGACACCGATGGTCAATAAGAGTAGGCCAAATACGTAGCGTACCAATCTCCCACGTGCTTGTGTACTTCACACTTACACTTGACTTGCTCTGCTTCATCTGGTGAGCAGATAGACTTGGTCTGGTACGTCACGCGTGACATGCAATGCATGGCCTTTTCCCCGTGCTCGCCAAGTTGCCTCGATCCTTCTTTTGCTCTCCTCTCCTTTAATTTTCCGCGCTTCAGCTTGCATGCCAAGTCTCCCACAAGGGCCTACATAAACGCCCGGGCACGCGCCTCAACCCTCACCAAGTCCCAAGGCTTTTGGAAAAGCATTATCCATCCCTAGGCTCCCAGTAGCTGCATCAGCTTACTTGAGCAAGGAAGAAGAAGCGGCAGCAGCAGCAGCATCATCAGGAGCAGAAGAAGAGTTGAGGAGAGGTGCTGAGAAGACATGGCGTCCATGATGGGAGGAGACTTTGTGGAGGCCTACGTGCTCAGGAACGCCTACAAGGAGAAGCTCAGGCGCATGGACCAAGCGGCCGCGCTCGACGGCGCAAAGAGCAGCAAGGACAAGGAGGCCGCCGGCGCCGCTGGAGAGAAGAAGGCGACTGCTGGTGCGAGCAGCTGGGGAGGATTCTTTGGCCTCATGAAGAAGAAGGTGCACCCCAAACCCAAAGCAGCGGCTACTTCGTCTTGATTATATTGATGTACACTAGTACTGTATTTGCCATACCACGAAGTTGTAAGCCGCAGCTTTCTTCTAGCTAGGATTAGGAGCGCCTGTGTATGTTTCTTCTTTCGATCAGCTTCTCTTGGAGGAGTGTGTAAAGCAAGTTCTTTTGTTAATTGGTCAAAAAAAAAACATGTTGACAAAAATCGAGCAAAGAGTAATCCTGCATTAATTGAGTCAACCTCCGTCTTTTACTTGTCTGCGTTATGAAATGTTAGGGCATCTCCAGCCGTTGAGCCCCCAGGAGGCATTTTTTTTGCTGCCGGCGAAGATTTTGGCTTGGGATGAAAATCTTCCCAGCCGTGTCCACCCCCAAGCCGCCCCGGCCTTCTAGCAGCGCGTCCTCGTCGCCTCTGCTGGCCGCTGCCGCCCCCGTCCGCTATGGCCGCCGCTGCTCGCGCCCGCGCCTGGCCGCCGCTGCTCACGCCCGTGGCAGCGCCCGCGCGCACCCGTGGCCGCGCCCTCCCTGACCGCCGCCGACGAGGACGGAGAGCAGGAGGAGAAGGAGGGGGGCGCCCGGCACGCCATGCCCCGACCAGTAGGGCCGCCCCACGCGCCGCCCGGCTTCCCGCCCTGGCCGCCCGTGGAGCACGCGAAGGAGCTGCCGCCGCCCTTGCCCCCGGAGCTGGGCGGCGCGGGCGAGCACTGGCCCGAGGGCCGCCGCCGACGGGACATGGACGGCGTACTGCGACGGCGCTGGTGCCGGCTTCTTGCAGGAGAAGGTGGAGGAGGCACGCGCGCGACGGGAGGAGGAAAAAGGTGGGGAGAGAGAGAGAGAGACGAAAAGGTGGGGAGAGAGGAGATATGCCACTGCAAGTGGGGGCGCGCCTGCAAAACGGCGAAATTAGCACCCCCCAGGTTCTTGGGTTTGGGTTGGGGTTGCCGGCGCTGATTTTTGCTTCATCCGACGAAAAAGGAGACTTTGGGGGCACGAGTGGGAAGATTTTTATCCGCCGACGCGCAAAAACGTGCTTAGGGGGCTTCCTGGGGGGCCGGCTGGAGATGCCCTTAGGCTACGAGTATACACATGTGGCTATTTGGTTCCTTGTTTGTTTTGGGGCAAGGGCATGTACAATGGTGTTATCTTAACAATGCCACATAGGATAAATGTTAAGATGGAGGAGAGAGAATTATAAAAAAAGACTCGTCTTCTCTTATTTAAAAGATGATCTCTCTTATTCAAAAAAAAAAAGATGATCTCTTAGCACAATATGCCCCACCATGTTTTTAGGAATAGGTAGTTATTGAAGATAGGACTAAGAGATAATCCGTTGTAGACATGTATTTATTGTCATATCTAAATTACAACATGCAAGCTTTAAGATAAGACGGTCTTATCAACCATTGTACATGTCCTAAGCATTTTATTTCAAACAAGGTGCCATAAACTGTCCTACTGCATTCAGCTGAGTTCAGCCACTAAAAGAGAGTTGATCCTCTGTTAGAGCATTATTGCAGTGGAGAAAAATACTACGCCTTCTCACTCTCTTATTTACTACTATTACTACTACTACTACTACTACTACTACTACTACTATTATTATTATTATTATTATTATTATTATTAAAACCTATACATTTTTGTCTCCCACAAAAAGAAAAAGGAAAAACTATATCTTTCTAATAACAACTTGTCTTGCTTTCGATTGGCGTGTATCAAGTGATATTTGATCATACCCCGTGAGAGAAGTGATAATATTTAATCATGATGACAAAGCCATCAATATTACTCCTTTTGTCTGAAATTACTTGTCATAAAAATGGATAAAAAGTGTTGTATCTAAAACTAAAATACATCTAGATACATCCATTTCTCAGACAAGTAATCCCGGACAGAGGGAGAGCAAGAACTTGAACAAAGATGATGATGCGCTACTTTGTCCTTGTCAGAAATTGGCATATCAGCTAAAAAGTGCGATTACTTGTAATTTCAAGTATGTTTACTTGTAATACTCCCTCTGTTCATTTTTATAAGTCCTTGAAGACATTTCAGACAATGTGTAAAACAGTTCATTTTGTTATGTCTGAAACGACTTATAAAAGTGAACGGAGGGAGTATTAAACATCAAAGGTTGAGATTGCTAATCAGACCTGCCGTCTGGTGAATTGGCATATCAACTAATCGGATATTGCTTCCCAGACACAAACAAAAAGGTAAACACACAGTGCTAGAGTTACAGTCGAGATGATTTTGACAGCAGAATACGACGGTTCTAGTGCATCCACATCCCCGGTTAATTATGCAAGCATGAATACAATATGCTTCCAAGTTGAACATAATCTCGCACGCTTTCTGCCTCCAACCCATCGTCAGTTCGTCACGCATGACCTTTCGATAGACCGTAAAATATATAGTAAGATGAAGACGTCTGCCTTGTGCTGCCATATGTCGTTAGCAGCAAGGAATTATTTCCTTTTCATCTGACATTGCGTTTGGACACATCAGGCACGACGAAGCGTTGAAGCGTACGTGTGTCCAATGCTTTCTTGGTTCAGATTTGACACACTGGTGTATGCAGTAGAGTACAAGCATGCTGACACAGCCGGATCTGCACACCATGCTGACAAATGATTTGCTGCCTACTTCCTTGACATTAGTTTCCTGGACACAGCATCACACGTTGACATTAGAATGTTAGGCAGGCCGTTGCAGCTAGCCAAAAGCAAAGTCAGCAGATATGTGTGTATCACATGCTTAGGCTGTGGATAGGACGTGCCCACAAGTGGCTTGTTTATGATGCTTAATTGGAAGATGGAGAGCCGTTCCGTATCATCTTACTCGAAAGTCCACCATCACAGCAGCTCATAAGTTAATCATTCTCAATGAGGCAATGTGTGAACAATCGTTCCCCTAAACAGGGAGGAACGAGCAACACTTCCTTTCGCTCCAGCACAAACCCCAGCGCAATGGACAAATCTCCCCTGACTTTGATCATTGCTGTGTGGGCCGGCCTGCCAGAGTGCCCAGGGCCTACGTATCAATGACTAAACTTAGGCGTGAGCGTGACCCATTTCACAAGATGAGACCAAACTACAGTAGCATGCATGTAGCCAACTCTAACAAACCACGACCACACAAGCATGTCCCGATCAGCACACCCAGATTAAGAAGCCTTCCCGTTCCCAGCGCCAAAACTAGCACTGAAACAGCTATAGTTGTGCAAGTGCAGTTCAACGAACAGGAACCGCTTCCCAATGCGCAGGTAGAAACACTGATGCGATTCAACATTCATTGCTCAGAACTATGTTTCAAAATACGTACCTCAGCTTGGAACCAAATGGAAACAGGTAGTACTAGTACTAATTAATCGGAGCAAGTCAATATGTTCCCTTCAACCTTCAACTGGCAGAGCATGGAAATTGTCAAACTAAGCAATTTATTCCTACAAATGGACTTCACAGCTGACCGGCGCATGCTACATAGAGAGTCAATTTGCGCGTCGAACATACTCCCTCTGTTCCAAATTACATGTCGCAGAAATGGATAGAGTATTTCCGGACTGAGGGAGTACAAAATTGTAGAGCCTGCAGCCAAAACCCATTTCTTCGTTTCAGTCAACAGAATGTAGCCTGCGGGGCAAGCAATATCACCAGTCAAACAATTTTGCACCATTCTTCCAGAAAAAAGCCATTGTAGTTACTCTCATAATTTTGTATGACTGAAAACAGTAAACATTAGCTCCGTCATTGTGGAAATTGTGTCAAAAAGCTTCAAAGGCGAATGATTCAGCACTATTAGACAAATCCAACACTTAAAACAGAGAATAACAGTAGGAAGTTTACATTGTAGTGGCACACCTTCATCAACTTCTAATATTAGAAGTACTTGTTATATTGATCTGAGACCTGGTCCGGATGGAGGCTAAAAGAGTGGGCATTTGAGGGGCTGAATGGAGTAAGAAAGCAGAAACTTCTGGTTTTTAGCTCACAGACATACTTGCGTTTTGCATAGACAGGACAACATGCAAGTTACACGTTGACTTGATAAACCCTTAAGCACATACAAAAGTTGACATCAATGTATAAAATTGTAAAAGTAAAAAAAATCCCCCAAGCACAGTGAAGCCTAAGTAGTTCATTAGCTACTGCTTACAATAATAGCATTCTCATCTCTGAGAAGGGTACAAGCATATGCATAAATAGGGAATGGGAAACGTCCTAGTTTAGCAGTCTCTGTTTATCAGTCATTGCAGGGGCTAGAGGGAGAAGAGACACTACCAGAAGAACTAGGGAAGTACTTACAATGAGGTGAACTGAAAGCAAGGCACCTGGGCGGAACTGGAAGGCAAGTAAAAGAGCACATCCAGTAGAGAGGGGTTAAATGTAAGTAAATAAAACTGAAGGCAGGTGGATGGATGGGTGGGTGGGTGGATATGAGAGGAAGAGAACGGAGAACTGCCGAGGAAGGATGAGGAAACAGGGCATCGAGAAAAGATTCAAGATGCAGCTCAGAGCATAGGAGGCGACCAGGTGGGCAACAGATTAGCTCAGCAAACAGTTGTAGAGTCCTCTCTTGCAATTTGGTACTTGAAATGGCAGTAAAAAGGAAATCATTACATTTATTTGAAGGAACAGTTCGCATTCGTCAACAAGTCAACATACATGCAGAAGATGGAATTACCTGCTCTGCTAGTACATCAGAACAGAGTATTTAACCAGACAACCGCCTTATTTATTGTGCATAACATCAGATGCATCATGTCTACCACCAATGCCTGTTACTGCAAGCATAAGAAGTTAAACAACCAATGTCATTTCAACAAAAAGCCAAACAGATATGAGGAGGCATCAAGGAGATATTTAGATAAACTAATAGCTGTAGCTTGAAAAAGAAGAAAGTTTTGATACAGATAGGAGAAGTGATGTGACTATTCAGGTTTAGATTATCCATGGATAAATTAAGCCTCAAAAATGAAATGAACTATTTTATTAGTTTTCCCAGTACAAATGGATTTGTCACTCGCAACAGACTCTCCTAAAGTGTTCAGACTTAACACTGAACAATTATTCGAACTTTTCATTATTGATATAAGATCACTGCAGGATTAGCAGACATAATAATATTTAATGAAAGAAATAGAACTAAGTTTGAAGCTTCCAAATGTACCTATTGAGCTGCCTATTTGACATTTCAGTTGGTTCAAGCTAGTTTTTCATGTTGTCTTCAACTTCCAACTGATAGGTATTTTTATCGTGAGAAAACCCCGCAGTAGTTGTGCACTAAAAGTACCCTTATAGAATTCTTGCATATGTCAATAGGCAGGCAATGGTGAAATATATTCAGTGAATTTGCCAATCTTGGTTTTCAGTTTTATGTATAGATATTCATATAGCGAGCTGATAGAAACAGTTTGCTATTTCTGACTGGAACAACATAGTTCACTGATAATAATAATATGATAACATTATATTAAAAAACATCGCCACATATATTTTCAATGCATCATCGATGACAGCCCATCACCTTGGTATGGAAGCCAAACTGGTGACATAAAAAACATTACCTACAATAACTATAGGTAAAATATGTGAATTCACATACAAAGCACCCACATGAGCATCGTAACAGAATCAAAATCGCTATACACTGAAGAGGCCATGAAGCAGCAAAAGGAACAAATGATATAGGACTACTTAAAATTGTTGGCTTAACACAAAATGATGTGAACATAATTTAATCAGCGAATTATCGACACATAACTTGTTTTTTTTTTCTAACCTTAGTGTAGGGCATGGTATTACCTGCAGTGTAGACACTTTCGAATGGAAGATAGCGAGACACAGTCGTAGTTTCGGAAAGCTTCTTGAACTTTAATGACTCAAGATGGATCGTGAAGAGGCCGATAACTGTCCGCAACAACAACACATTATTGTCTTCAGCAGACCCTACTATCTCTATGCCCCCTTTCTCCTCTGGTTTGAGGGAAAGTAGCTTGTCCAGTTGAATAGTTCTTGCAAGCACCCATGAAGCAACACCATCACAACCGGTTATCCTCTTCCATAACTGGGCGGCGCAGCAGTCTAAGTGCGATATGAAGAGGAAACCTAGCACACCCCCCTCTGCCCGCATAAGCTTGAAGCCATTCCGCTCCCCCATGCCCCACATATGCACCGGCACCCGTATCACAGCTAGCCTCTGCTTCTCCAAATCAAACTCGAGAATTCCATCCAAATTACCGGCAAGCGGCCAGTAGAGGGAACCTCCAGCCAGCGCAGCGTCCTCGGCACAAACGATGGCAGAAAACTGGGATCCATGAGCCTGGTACGGAATGGGCGTCGAGATGAGACTTCCCCATAAGCCGGTCTTTGACGAGTAAACGCAGGCGAGCGCTCGTCTAGGTTGCGCGCCGTCGCCGTCCGTCACCGCCAAGACCACCTGGAAATGTTGGACGTCTCCGGTGGCGCGACACACCGCCCCGCCGACCCCAATCTTCGCCGCACGTTCCGCGACCACCGGGGGAACGGCCAGCCGGTGCCGGTCTCCGGTGACGGGGTCCCACACAAGGACCTCGTGACGCCCCGGAAGGGAGATGAGTAGGAGGCCATGGCGGCATCCGAGGGAGACGAAGTAGTCGCCGTCGTCGCGCTGAAAGGGGAAGGGCCCGAGAGGAAGACGGTCGGGGGCGTCCAGAGTGGGTTGGAAGGAGAGGCGGTCGAATCGGTTGAAGAAGCCGAGGAGAGGAGGGTTGCGGCGGTGGCGGAGGCGGAAGCGGTGCCGGAATCGGGGTTCGGAGACGAGGCCGCGCCAGCGCTTGCAGACGGCCGATGCGCGCGGGAGGGCGGAGGGCTGCGGGGGCAGGCGGAGCAGGATCTCGGAGAGCAGGTTGTCGTCCTCCAGCGGGGACGCCGCCGGCGAGCGGCGGCAGTGGCGGCGGCGGCTGCTCATCTCGCCCGAGAGGATTTCTCTCCGAAGATGGTGCGGGTGTGGGTTTTTTTTTTTAGGGGTTGGTGCGGGTGTGGACTGTGGAGTGTGGACTCGAATCAGAACGTGGTGAGAACCAAAACCCAAACTGGGATGCAGATTGAAGCCCGCATCAATTTCTCGATAAAGGGAGATATTGTTTGCAGACACCACAAAAAAAAAACCTTGATTCATTAATAATTAAAATGACTGTTTGTAAGAAAATGACTCTATTCAGGAACTCAAGCCTAATTTTTGTGACCCACTTTTTTTTACAAGAAAATTGATTATCTGATTCCGGTTGATGGTGATCAGAGTGTTTTTTTGGGGGGGAAAGTCGTTGCAAATTGTTTCGTCGCATTGATTTATTATTATTACTATTTTCAACGGAGGATATTTCTCCATCTGAATTGTATTCATTTCCCTATAAGGCTTTGCAGCCTATGGCAATATAGGTTCAAGTGAACCAGAGATAAATCGGGCCGGGGAAGAGGTAAAGCAAAAAGCGCACACACTGACAACACACCTAACATGGGAGAACAAAGAGGGAAAACGAAACAAAGAGCACCATCAGTGTAATCGAACGACATCGTCAGCCGAGACCAAAACCACGGCACTGCACCATCGACGCAATTGAAAGGCTTCACACATCCGAGACTGCACAATGCCGCAACACCACCTGTGTTACGGGGCACGTTCGAAGGGGTGCACGAGACCGAGACGACGCCACGACACCTATCTGCCACTGACGTAGTCGAAAGGCATTGCCAAGCAGACCAAACCACGGCATTGCACCGTTGACGCAATCGAAAGGCGCCATGCATCCGAGACTATACAACGTCGTGACACCACCTGTTTCGCGGGGCACATTCGAAAGGTCACGCGAGACTGAGATGATGTCGCGGTACCTGTGTGCCACCGGCGTAGTCACAGGGCACCGCCTAGCAGACTCGCCAGCCGCACCACCACCGACATCATCCACACTCCACTGCCACGAGTCAAAAAATAGTCATGGTTACCACCGACATCAGCTGCATTGATTTGTTACGTGAAAACATCTCACAAAATGCACTGCCATCAAGGAAGCAAGCACCTACGTACTACTACTATTTAACTGAAGCAAGTCACTCTATCTTATCATGCCCGTACACAAGACAACATAGAAATTGTAAAACTAGGATATCATAGTCTGCTTCTATCAGTTGTAAAACTTGTTCCATCAAACCACTCATGCAAAACCTTCTGTAGGCAATTTTATACAGGAGCATCTTTCCAACTCCCAGGTCACACTCAATTGGATTCAACATCCAATGTCAGGACGAAAGCCTATACACTCCGAGTTCAAAACCTGATGGAAATTCAAGAAAAACACACGGAAATGGGTCATCACGGAATATGTTTTGCAAAGTACTCCCTCCGTAAACTAATATAAAAGCGTTTAGATCACTAAAATAGTGATCTAAACACTTTTATATTAGTTTACAGAGGGAGTAAGTCGCACCACTAATGCAAAAGGTTTGCTAATGTCAACACGCAACGGCAGATCCATGCTATCATTGCCCTCTTATTAGTTTACCTATCCCTGTTCCTGATCGCAAGAACCCAAACTATTCATCTTTTTTTTCCTTTTGCCAGGAATAATAAGCGAGACCTTTTAATTTCTTCAAAACTACTGTAACTCGCAATATTTCAAATGTTAGCCAACTCATCAAATCCTACATCTCATCTCAAAATGAAAGAAGAAGAAGAAGAAGCATGCCAGTAGCATAATGGCATTGCCGCCATCCTGGTTGAGTCGCCAGCTGTGAGATAACAAATAGCACCACACAGCCAGCTGCAGTTCACATTCACTAGACAGAATTAGATAACAAATAGCACCACACAGCCAGCTGTGGATGCGGAAGCGGCGGGAGAAGCCTGGGTCGGAGGCGAGGAGGCGCCAGCGCTTGCAGACGGCGGAGGCGCGGGGGAGGGAGGACGGCTGCGGGGGTAGGCGGAGGAGGATCTCGGAGAGCAGGTCAGGTCGTCGTCCTTCGCCGGCTGGTCATCTTTCTCGCTTTAGTCGCAGCTGGTGCTCTCGACACTCGAATCGCAAAACCCATTTTTTTTCCGATCGGCAAGGAAGGAAGGATGTCGGTGCAGTCTGCACGCATGCATGCCGGCCTACCTGCGTTCGTTTCGGTTTTTTTTTTTTCTCTTTGAGCTGATTGATTGATATACTAC
>LR738716.1:74700222-74711969 GCA_902687465.1 Secale cereale
CCCACCCACTCTCCCCTTTGGCGGCTTCCTTCGCGCGCCCCACCATCACCTCGCCATTTTCGTTTAGATTTTGGGGGTGGTCTTTAAGCTGGACAGAGTCTGTCGATGGCGCCGACCTCGGCTGATCCATGGACGTTTTTTTGCTCCTATTATGTGTGGATTTTGGGGGTGTACTTGCCCGTTGGATGACGTGTGTTTGTTTACACCATTTTCAGATATAATAAGAAGAGATTCAAGTGCTTGTACTCCCAAATCACGTATTGAAAATTCGTATAGTTTCCTGAACTTTTCCCTGAAAGTGTTGTGTATTGTTTGACGTTTTCAGATGCAAGAAGCACACCAACCAAGGATAGCAGAACATGGTTTTTGCCAAGGCCTGGCTGGCGTTGCTGGCCGTGAAGGAAGCAACGTGCTCAGCAGTTCTTACCCTAACTTCATGATGGTGTTGCTGTTAAGTTCATGCAGTAACACAAATATTGTGTTTGTACCATGTATTGTTTGCTTGCCTACAAAGAGATGGCTGGTGTGCCTCCTGTCAGTCGCACGGTGCCGCTACTCCGGCCACCGCGCCTTCATCCTCGGGGAGGGGACTGCGCCGAGAGCTTCAAGGAGTTCAAGGCCAACAACATCCGTGGCACCTTCCGTGTCCTCGTGTTCGGCGGCCAGGTCCCCATCGTCAAGGTACAAATCGATTGCCCAAATCAAATTGAATTGAACCAGATACGCCTACTGGTCATTTGATTTGTGAGATCTGATCCTATCTATTCCCTGTTCTTTGCGCATTGTAGGTGGGGCGGATGGCTGGCCAGTCCGCCAAGCCGAGGTCTGGTAACTTTGAAGAGAAGGATGGGGTTAAGCTGCCCAGTTACAGGAGAAATAAAGTCAAGGGCGACGCCTTTAATCTGAAGGGCCGTGTCTATCCCAGATAGGATGATCAGGACGTACGCTTAGTCGGTGGCGACGCCCAACTTGCTGCGTGTTATCGCGACGGGAGGTTACATAACTATGAGGCGGGTCATCCAGTGGAACCTTGATTTCATGGATCACAATGAGCAGGGAGACAGGTGAGAAAAATTATGTCTTGCTATTGCAAATTTGTAGTAGAATTTTGCTGCGGTACGCTGTAGTCGTTGTCCTGTTTAAATATCCCCTATTGATTTTCTTGGGCATATCTCCTTACCACGATAAGGCAGAAGATAGGCTATTGTTTATGTACTCTTATGTTCTTATTACTGGGACGGTGTTCATCTAGTGGAATCTTATGAAAGCTTCTCGATGAATCAGATTCTTGATGCTCATTGGGGTGCCATGACTGACAATGATGTAAGTTCTTGCATTCTTCTGTCACTGGAGCTGCCGTGTTGCTGAAAATTAGTGCCAAGAGCCCTGAAGTGTACTTGAACACTAATACTGATAAAATTTGTTTGCATTGAACAAGAACTGCAACTTCAATACCCATTTCAAAAACAAGTGACATAATTTTGTTTCTTTAGCCTATAGAGGTTTTAAAACTTCTCATCATCTCTTATCCGGCCTTTTTCTAGCACGTTGTCTAATGCGTTGGTGAGACTCTAATTAGATGCATTAGTGATTTTCTTTTGAGATGTTTAGAAGAATGCCCACCACGATATGTCAAAATGACTTGCTGAATTGCTATGCATTTTAGTAATTCCTCTTCTGATTTTCACCCAGAGTAATTCCATTTAGTTACACCTTTACACTTTCCTAGATTTCTCCATCGCTTATTTTATGACATTTCTATTGATTCGGCTCTCTATTGCATAATAATTTCTGTAAAATGGTTTACACAGATTTTGCTTGAGCAAAAATTTCACAGGCCCTTATCGTCATGTCAATCAAACTTTAAGGAATGCCAACAAAGGAGATGTTCCACAAGCATTGACAAACCGGCGAGTAGACAACCCAACGAGTAAGTTTATTTGTCAATGCACTGATGTTATGTCGTCTAGGATAATATTAGGAGGATCTTATGTCTGATGCTTACTTTTGTTTTGAGTATCTAATTGCACTTGACATTGGTGCTTTGATTGCTTGATAGTTGTACTTAAAAAGTCACATATTCTGATGGGCATGTCATTACCTTCAATGGCGATATTCACGCTATTGTCGGGGCAGGTAGGAAGATATATAGATCTTGATTTTCATGAGCTCCAGTTCTATGATTCTAAGCCTTTAGATGTTGTCAGTTTGTGAAATTTATGACAAACCCTTTTTTGTGTGCTCTGTTTGACTGTTTGTTCACATCTATTTGCCTCACATAAGATGCCCTAGCTGTATATCACGAAATATGAAGGGCCGATAGAAGCTCACTAATTGGCTGGAATTTGTGCAATTCTTCTTTTGTCTTTTTTAACTGCACATATAATTCATGCCCTGCTCCCTTTCTGTTTCTTACCCACCGACATCTTTTTCAGTGCCGGACATTTTCTTGTGTCATGAGTGGTCTTATGTGGATTTGCTACACTGGTCCGGACGTGGTGAGTCAAGTGAGTTGTGAGCCTTCATCGAGCACACTGGTCTTGGGTGTGAGCGCCGGCAGCAACGGCACAAGGTAAGCAACCTTGATCAGTGTTGCGTTGTACATTTTGACATGCTTCCATGCAACAATCAGGAACTGATCTTTCTATGCACCTACAATGTGCAGAACATCATATTGACAAATTATACGGCGTTTGTGCCATAATTTGTCAACTTGGATATGAACTGGTACCAAGACAGAAGGATCAAAAGCCTGTACACATATGATTAGGACTAGCGAATTTGCATATAGAAATATGTTTCTAGAGCAAGGCTGAGAAGCTCCTCACCCACAACCATTTATAATTTTTAGTTAATTATCACAAGGATGATGATTCAGAAGTTTCTAGGATGATGGGACTTGAGGCCAAACCATATATGCTTACTTTCAACTTCTCTTGTTGTTATTTTACCTAATTTTTTCTTATATGTTCGCGTTTGAGCAATTGTGACCCTCATAATAGCAAGTTTGTCATAAATTCGAGAACCCCTTTGGAGGTTGAAGTCAGCAAAGATAGCATATTCACCTATATTCAGATAATTCCAATAAATTTACATTAGTGCCATCAAGGATTACACAATAACATGCCAATGTGCATAAGCAAGATAGGTGCGCACAGGATTGCCTCAAGAGACGCGCCCGGGGCGCGTCCCATCCACTAGTGACCATCATTGACGGATAGTAGCGCACGACGCCCAGGCCTCGTTTTTTCCGTCGTACACACCCGCCGCCAACGACCAAATCCAGTCCCCAACACGACAAGACCATGGCCTCTGATGCCGCAGCGGCGGCGATGGAGGAGCACGTCTGTAGATTCATGGTCGGGCTCTGGTAAGTAACAATGCGCCCTTTTTTGATCGAATCCTTTGGGATTGCATGTATTTAAGATTTCTACCCTTGCCCCGGCCGGAGAAATTGTAGTCACCATAATCAGGAGGATTCTTCACTTAGCATTGCAAAATCAGCAGGTATTATAGTTCGACTCTGAAACATAAATTCTGGGCACTTCTGACTCTAGTAGCAACTCAAGTACATGCCCTAGTCAATATATGATGTGTTTACGCAAGGCAGAATTTATTGTTCTAATTAGGCCTAACACACATGTTTGATTCTGAGTAAAGGCCATATGTACACTTTGTAATTCAGAAAATAAAAAAAAAGTGAATCAAGAAAACGCGGTAGGATATAACACCTATACCGAATCTAAAGACAAATAGTTTACATAATTGTGTTCCTTGATTATGAGACGATGTCTACTGAAACGGGATTAACCGCTAAGTTGTGTCAAACTCTTTATGAACTCGTCAGTTTAACTCAATGATCAATTTTATGGTATTATAGTGATGTTACAAAAGCATTATCTTAAAGGCATTCGGATGTTTCTTTCGCTATAAACGATTTCAACTTAGATCAGTATCAAAGTAAATAAAAAATATGTATAGCGAGTATTATCTTGATCTTTATATTAAGGGGCCCCAGATTTTAGTATCGCCCCGGGCCCCCCAAATTTCAGGACCGGCCCTGGAGGTAAAGCAAAAAGCGCACACACTGACAACACACCTAACATGGGAGAACAAAGAGGGAAAACGAAACAAAGAGCACCATCAGTGTAATCGAACGACATCGTCAGCCGAGACCAAAACCACGGCACTGTACCATCGACGCAATTGAAAGGCTTCACACATCCGAGACTGCACAATGCCGCAACACCACCTGTGTTACGGGGCACGTTCGAAGGGGCGCACGAGACCGAGACGACGCCACGACACCTATCTGCCACTGACGTAGTCGAAAGGCATTGCCAAGCAGACCAAACCACGACATTGCACGTTGACGCAATCGAAAGGCGCCATGCATCCGAGACTATAGAACGTCGTGACACCACCTGTTTCGCGGGGCACATTCGAAAGGTCACGCGAGACTGAGATGATGTCGCGGTACCTGTGTGCCACCGGCGTAGTCACAGGGCACCGCCTAGCAGACACGCCAAGAAGCACTCGAGAACGAACACACCAAAGAAGAGCACAAAACCATTGTCGACCCCAAAGCCAGCCGCACCACCACCGACATCATCCACACTCCACTGCCACGAGTCAAAAAATAGTCATGGTTACCACCGACATCAGCTGCATTGATTTGTTACGTGAAAACATCTCACAAAATGCACTGCCATCAAGGAAGCAAGCACCTACGTACTACTACTATTTAACTGAAGCAAGTCACTCTATCTTATCATGCCCGTACACAAGACAACATATAAATTGTAAAACTAGGATATCATAGTCTGCTTCTATCAGTTGTAAAACTTGTTCCATCAAACCACTCATGCAAAACCTTCTGTAGGCAATTTTATACAGGAGCATCTTTCCAACTCCCAGGTCACACTCAATTGGATTCAACATCAAATGTCAGGACGAAAGCCTATAAATTCTGAGTTCAAAACCTGATGGAAATTCAAGAAAAACACACGGAAATGGGTCATCACGGAATATGTTTTGCAAAGTAAGTCGCACCACTAATGCAAAAGGTTTGCTAATGTCAACACGCAACGACAGATCCATGCTATCATTGCCCTCTCATTAGTTTACCTATCCCTGTTCCTGATCGCAAGAACCCAAACTATTCATCTTTTTTTTCCTTTTGCCAGGAATAATAAGTGAGACCTTTTAATTTCTTCAAAACTACTGTAACTCGCAATATTTCAAATGTTAGCCAACTCATCAAATCCTACATCTCATCTCAAAATGAAAGAAGAAGAAGAAGAAGAAGCATGCCAGTAGCATAATGGCATTGCCGCCATCCTGGTTGAGTCGCCAGCTGCGAGATAACAAATAGCACCACACAGCCAGCTGCAGTTCACATTCACTAGACAGAATTAGATAACAAAATCAACAAAAAGACACAGAAAACTGGAACACATTTGCTTGCAGATTAAGCAAACCGAGAGGTACAAGTACTAATTAGTGGAAGCAAATCAATGTGCCTTCATGCCGGCCGAGAATGTCTACACAAGTTAGATAATAGATAAACCAAGCGATTGCTTCCTACAAGTTCACCTCACAGCTGACCAACGCGTGCTACATAGAGGCTCAATCTCCGCAGTCAACCTTTTGAATGGGGGAAACTACACCCAACAACTCGTTTCCGCTACCAGAATGTAACCATAGATTCCTGCGGAGCAAGCGACATCATATCAGTCGAACAAACTTGGTACTATTCAATCAGGAGTTATTCTCATAATTATTCTATGACTTAAGCAGAAAATGTTTGCCTCGCAATTGCGGAAATTGTGTCAAAAGCTACAAAGTTGAACCATCTCTGCATTATTAGACAAATTAAACCAACATTTGAAACAGAGAACAATAATAGGTAATTTGCGGTGTAGTAGTGCACACCTTCAACTTCTAATATTAGCAGTCTTTGGCTACATCTGGTCTGCGTAAAGACTAAAAGATTACAGGGCTTATGAGGGGCTCATGAAGTAGGATAGCATAAATGTCTGGTTTGTAGTAGTTCATAAGCATGCTTTTAGAAATGTACAAGCTAGCAGTACAAGCCTTAAACAAGGAGTCATGCATCATCTTACTAAGACTTTGGTCCAAAGGACTGTTAATGTTTTACTCTCCAGTCACCACAGCACCAAGTAGTACTTCCACTGCTAACATGCCAGTAATAAAAGTAAAAAAAGAGGGTTAATGATAAGAGCAGTTTTTCATGGTGAATCTAATCATGTCATTTCGATCATTTGTTTCATATGAAGTAATAAACATCAATGGTGGCAACCGATGAAGAAATTATAGTTCACACAAAGCATAGCTAATAGCTATAGATAATTCGGACCAACCAAATTATATTAGTGGCTAATGGCCAGTTACCTATACATATGAATGGTAGTAAGCACGTGAAATGCGGAGAAAATGTTTAACCAAACAGACTAAAACAAGAATAATTGACAATAAAACCACAATAACTGCAAGCAACACAATAAATCAGAGTAAGGTTACATTAAGCTAAACTCTTTAAGGTATCACCGTGATCCAGAATAAGTAGCAAAGCGAAATGGCATAGCTATAATCTGTATAAGTAAAGGAAATTTGAAACCAACTACCCAGGCATAGATTGGATAATATGCAAGCAGTGGCGGAGCTAGGTTTTGAGAGCAGGGTGGTCCGCCCCAAAAAAAAATTATGACTAATATGACATGTGAATATTTTAACTAATTATCAATAACACAAAGAAATAGACCAATATGGTCTTATAAACACACTAAAATTGTGAACTAAATCTTAGTTTTGCTAAAGAAGCCTACATAGTAAATGGTACATTGACCATACTACATACCTTAAGAAGCTTAAAAAGACTATATTTCCGGCCTATGTATTTGCGTTGCCATGAAGGTATCAACTATGTCATCTCCTTTCACCCTGGAGAAAGCACCCCTCGGAGTATGTGACTAGGCAATCATCCAAAAGACTGCTCCCTCCGTTCCAAAATAGATGACCCAACTTTGTACAAAGATAGTACAAAGTTGGGTCATCTATTTTAGAACGAAGGGAGTATGTTCCATCTTATTTCTCAACTTGCTCTTGACTAAACTCATGGCAGAAAATGCTCTCTCAATATTTCTTGTTGCCACTAGTAGAATCAATACCAATTTAAGAAGCAAGTACACCAAATGATGAGCTATATGTCTTCCTGTTTGAACAAGCTTAACTACGAGATCAACAAGATTTCCAAGGCCTTCTTCATTTTTCAACAATTCCGCAAGAAAACTACTTTCTATCAATACATCTAATTGAGGCCGAAATTATGTGCTAAATTATGTATGTGTTCTTGTAGTGGACAGCATAGTGCAAAAGCAAACCCTAAATCAGAAATTTGGGGTATTTCACTACCTTAAATCGGGGTATTCTTTTGAAGATCGGTGAATGAGCCAGATTTGCAGGGGGGCGAGGCCGCGAAGGCAGGGGCGCCCGGCAGCTGGCCGGCGGCAGGGGCGCAGCCGCGCGCTGGGACAGGGGACAGGGGCGCGCGCAGGCCGTAGGGACACGCGGGCTGGACCAGAGGGCCAGGCGGGCGGGAGGAGAAGAGGGAGCTTCCTGGGCGGCGGCAGGGGCTTGACCCGCGGCGAGGCTGCGAGGAACGGCGGCGGCTGCCGGCTAGGCGTCGGGGTCGAGCTGTGCGAGGGCGTCGGGACAAGGACTGGGCGTGCGTGGGCGGCTGCGTTCGTCCCTCCTGGGTGTTTAAATTGGGCCGTTTTTTTTCTGGCCCAGTTAGAATGTATAGGTATATAGGCTGTATCGAAATTCCAGGGTGGGCCGCGGCCCACCCTGGCCACCCTGTACATCCGCCACTGTATGCAAGTCACATTATGACTTGATAGACTCATTGACCCTTAACAAAGGTAAAACCAAGAGCAAAAGGCAATGTAGCAGTGCGTAGAAGTAAAACAGAGATATATTCCTGAAGCACAGTGAATGGTAGGTACTTCCTTTGCTAATACTTAGCATCATAGCATATGCACACATAGGGAATGGGTAAGGGCCATCGGAGGAGCTGTACATCAGCAAACAGAAGGGAAGGCATATGGAAGGGAATGGAGGGCTGGTGAGGAAGCGATGGGAAGCAGGGTCATAGAAAAGAAGCAAGATGCAGCCTGCTATCAAAGCATGATAGGAGTCCACTCTTGCAGTACCAACGAAAGCAATACATTTTCTGAATGAACAGTTAAGATATCTCAGTATAAATGATCTTTATTGGTTCTTGTTTGGTTCTTCTCATTGTGATCTTTGGAGTTTTTGGTCATCTTGATGACAAGCTCGAGTTCATCGAAAACGGAGTTCACTCATGCATCTTCTATGATGTTTTCGATGTTGGAGGTTATGCCAGTTCTTCTTTGATGGAGTGTTCACTCCTCTATATATCTTAGGCATACCTCCCTGCCTCTCCTTACTATAACCAGTCGCTGTTTTGATGCTACTCGTCTTCCTCTATCCAACAAGCTTGAGTTTGCTCAATTCGAAGCTCATATGAAGAAGTTATGGCAGTTCTTGTTTTCTCCATGCGGTAGTACCGCGGTCGGCAGCGGTAGTACCGCTTGTTGTGTCAAGCGGTAGTACCGCTTCAGTACCTCTCTACTACCATCTCGATATTGGGTCTTGCACTTTTCGTGTCGGGTTCAGGAGTAGTTGCATGGCAGTAAGGCACGGCAGTTCCGCCTATAAGCGGTAGTACCGCCCCAATTGGGCTGTAGTACCGCTCCGGTCGGGCGGTAGTACCGCTACATCATTACTTCTGTCGTACTCTGCTCTGCACTGCCTCCTTTGGTCCCGTGTTCTGCTTCTCCAGCGGTAGTACCGCTGGGGTGAGCGGTAGTACCGCTTATAAGCGGCACTACCGCCCCAAGGTTCATGTTGTTGCTCTATTTTCCTGCTTCTACCGCCCGAGCGGTAGTACCGCTCGTGTGCGGGCTGAGCACATAATGGTTGGATTTTTTTCCTCCTATACAAGGGGGTCGTCTTCCCCATTGAACCTTATCCTTTGAGCTCGTGTTCTTCCCCCATTGTTGACCTTCTTCGAGCTTGCTTTCTCTTCATCCCTCCATGGATTCTTGCTAGTTTTGGGGGGGGGAAGAGAGAGGAGATCTAGATCCACATTTCCACCAATCACTTTCTCCTCTAGGTGAGGGGAACCCCTTGGATCTAGATCTTGGAGTTCTTGGTGTTCTCCTTCTTGTTCTTCCTCTCTTTTCCCTCCCTAACATTAGTTGCTTTGGTGGGATTTGAGAGAGAAGGACTTGGGAACTCCGTGTGCCCTTGCCATTACATTTGGTGCATCGGTTTGAGTTCTCCAGGGTGATACATGGAAGTTACAAGTTGAGAAGCTTATTACTCTTGGGTTCTTGGTACCCTTGAGCTTGTTCCCCTTGGGTGCTTGGGTGCCCTAGACGGTTGAGGTCACGGCAGAGCCATATTCTATTGTGGTGAAGCTTCGTGGTGTTGTTGGGAGCCTCCAATTAAGTTGTGGAGGTGGCCCCAACCTTGGTGGTGTTCGAAGCATAATCATTACGGTGTAAAGCTCCGGGCAAGCGCCGGGGTCTCCAATTAGGTTGTGGATATTGCCCCGAGCAATTTGTACGGGTTCGGTGACCGCCCCCAAGGGTTACCATTTGTACGGGTTCAGTGACTGCCCTCAAGGGTCCCTTAATGGAATCATGGCATCTTGCATTGTGCGAGGGCGTGAGGAGATTACGGTGACCCTAGTGGCTTCTTGGGGAGCATTGTGCCTCCACACCGCTCCAAACGGAGATTAGCATCCGCAAGGGTGTGAATTTCGGGATACATCGTCGTCTCCGCGTGCCTCGGTTATCTCTTACCCGAGCCCTTTACTTATGCACTTTACTTTGTGATAGCCATATTGTTTCTTGTCATATATTTTGCTATCACCTAGTTGTTTATTTTGCTTAGCATAAGTTGTTGGTACACATAGGTGAGCCTAGTTGTTGTAGGTTATGTGCTTGACAAATTAACCGCTAGATTTATTCCGCATTTGTTCGAGTCTAAATCGTAATTATTTTAAAGCGCCTATTCACCCCCTCCCCCTATAGGCGACATCCACGGTCTTTCACTAATGTATGAACTTATGAAACCCTAACTGTAACAACTTCAATGCCAAAATTATAAAGAATTTAATAGAAAAAAACTATTAACACTAAATCAAACACATAAATAGATACATCGATAAACAAATACCTAATGGAAACAAATACCTAATGGAAACATAATTATCCTATATCAATATGAACAAATACTACACATTTTTAATTTTCTTGAAATCTAATTCCCAATATTTAAGCACTAAACCTTCATCCCCAATTTTGAAACACTAACACTCAATCACAAACCCCAATTCAAGTACATGTTCCAATTGCACTTAAACCATGTGTATATAGAGAACATCATAACATTTCCCCTTGATTCTCTTGGAGCCCAAAATCCCATATTTTCCCGCAACCCTAAAATCTAAAATAGAGGAGGACAAAGGAGGAAGGAGAGAGGAGGAGGACCTACTCGACGCCGCCGAGTGGGGAAGCCCAGTTGTGGCCGTCGACAGACTAGCCGCAATGGCGCGATCCAGACCCGTTGCCGCGCATATACTGGCGAAGGCTGGGGCGGTTGTGTGGCAAAGCTTCCGCTCCCGAGCCAGTTGTCTACCTCAAAGAAATTGCCCTCTCCGTGGGTCCCTCCGCTACCTACCGACTCGCCGCCGTGCATGGGCTTTGCTGCCGCCATCGCCTACGAAGGGGTAGAGACGCACGGGAGAGAGGAGAGAGTGAGCGGGAGTGTGGAGAAGATATGGTCCGACCGGATCGACAGGCTACCGGTCGTCAACCACCTGCCATCTCCTCTTTGCTACGTGGCCATGACTTGTGGGCCACGGCTATCAGAAAACGGTTCAATATTAACCAAACCGGCCATCAACATTTTCTGCAATTTTTTGTTGCAATAATATCAGTTATAAGCGGAAATTTCTAAATGGTGCCTTTTTGGAACCCTGACCGCAATTGCAGTGGTTTTATGCTATTCACTCGATTTCTCACGCGGTGAGCAAATTCGAGCACATTTTGAACAACCTCCTCACACTAGTAGAAAACAGGGCATTGGTCCAGCCCATTAGCCCCGGTTCAATCTAGAACCGGGACCAATGGGGGTACTGGACCCGGTTTGTTAGCCCAGGGGGCCGGCCGGGCCACGTGGGCCATTGGTCCCGGTTCGTCTGGACCTATTGGTCCCGGTTGGAGCTAAAAACCGGGACCAATGGCTCTTGCTCCTGGCCCACCACTATTGGTCCCGGTTGGTTTTATGAACCGGGACCAAAGGCACCCCTTTAGCCCCGGTTTGTAGCACCAACTGGGACCAGTGAGTTGCCTATATAAACCCCCTCACTCAAGAGCAGAGCTCACTGCTCTGTTTTTTTTTCTGGCCGAGGGGGAGAGGGGTTAGTGGTGCTCTAGCTCACCTCCTATGCACACAACGTGTTCGGTGGAATGCCCGAGCCACACTAGTTAAGCTTTTCTCCTCTCGAAGCTCTATTTTCTCCGAGATTTGTCTAGGTTTAGCGGTCCGTCACGTCCCGTCCCCGTCTTCGCCGCCGTCGATCGCCCCCGCCGATCTCGTCACCGGCACCACCGTGGTGAGCCTCTTGTTAT
>LR738716.1:74730794-74752333 GCA_902687465.1 Secale cereale
TTTGTGCTCGTCAGAAAAACCTAGATGGACACACATGATAGAGCGCGGGGAAAGTTTGTTAGGAGAAGTAGAGTAGGAGTTTGGAAAACAAAGACAACCGAAGACGCGAACGTCGGAGTAATTTGGATGAGAAAGAAATAAAGAGAAGTGAGGAGTAGTTTGTGGGTTAACTTTAGATGGACAAATATTGAGTAAATATGTGGCTGTGTGGAGTGCCTCTACCCAGAACATCGATGTCATAGAAGATTTAATAAGCAGAGTACGAATGATGTCATTAAGAGTGCGAAGAGAACGCTCGGCTTTGCCGTTTTGAGGGGAGGTATAAGGATGATACGTCTCCAACGTATCTATAATTTTTGATTGTTCCATGCTATTATTTATGAAGTCTTGGATGTTTAATGAGCTTTATCTTACACTTTTATATCATTTTTGGGACTAAACTACTAACCCAAAGGCCTAGTCCAAATTGCAGTTTTTTGCCTGTTTCAGGGTTTTGCAGAAAAAAATCAAACGGAGTCCAAACGGAATGAAACCTTCGCGAGAGATATTTTTGGAGAAAATCACGCACATGGAACTTGAGAACCACGTCAGGGGAGCATCGAGGCGCCCACCTGCCCCGTGCCCCCCTGCCTCGTGGGCCCCCCGAGCGTCCCCTGGTGTCCTCCTTCCTCCTATATAAGTCTACGTACCCCAAAACCATCAGCAACAGAGAGAAAACCCTAATTCCACCGTCGTAACCTTCTGTTCCATCACGGAGGGGGATCCATCACGGAGTTCTTCATCATCATCATCATCGCCCTCACCATGAGTTGTGAGTAGTTTACCACAGATCTTCGGGTCCATAGCTAGTATCTAAATGGCTTCTTCTCTCTCTCTCTGGATCTCAATACAAAGTTCTCCTCGGTCTTCGAGGAGATCTATTCGATGTAATCTCTTTTTGCGGTGTGTTTGTCGAGATCCGATGAATTGTGAGTTTATGATCAAGATTATCTATGAGAAAAATTTGGTTCTTCTCTGAACTTTTTATGTATGCTCATAATATCCTTGCAAGTCTCTTCGAATTATTGGTTTGGTTTGGCCTACTAGATCTATAGTTCTTGCAATGGGAGAAGTTTTTGGCTTTGGGTTTAATCTTGCGGTGTCCTTTCCCAGTGACAGTAGGGGCAGCAAGGCACGTATTGTATTGTTGCCATCGAGGATAAAAAGATGGGTTTTATATCATATTGCTTGAGTTTATCCCTCTACATCATGTCATCTTGCTTAAGGCGTTACTCTGTTCTTATGAACTCAATACACTAGATGCATGCTGGATAGCGGTCGATGTGTGGAGTAATAATAGTAGATGCAGAATCGTTTCGGTCTACTTGTCTCGGACGTGATGCCTATATACAATGATAATGCCTAGATAGTCTCATAATTATTCGCTTTTCCATCAATTGCTCGACAGTAATTTGTTTACCCGCCGTAGAATATCGCTATCATGAGAGAAGCCACTAGAGAACACTATGGCCCCGGGTCTATTCT
The DNA here is from genome assembly GCA_902687465.1 of Secale cereale. Taxonomy (NCBI): domain Eukaryota; kingdom Viridiplantae; phylum Streptophyta; class Magnoliopsida; order Poales; family Poaceae; genus Secale; species Secale cereale. The sequence continues at coordinate 74,732,319 of LR738716.1, forward strand.
CAACATATCAATCTACATCTACTTTACTTTTATCGCTTTTATTTTCTGTTCTTATAAACAAAAATACCAAAAATATAAACTATCATCTATATCAGATCTCACTTTCGTAAGTGACCGTAAAAGGATTGAAAACCCCTTATTGCGTTGGCTGCGAAGTTCTTATTTGTTTGTGCAGGTGCGATGGGCTCGCGCGTGGTCTCCTACTGGATTGATACCTTGGTTCTAAAAAACTGAGGGAAATACTTACGCTACTGTGTTGCATCTCCCTTTTCTCTTCGAGGGAATACAACGCAAGCTCGAGAAGTAGCAAATGACAGGAGAAATGTAAGAGAATTCCATATTGTAGAAAGAAATTTTGATTTTTAAAGTTGGAAAATTCACGACCATTATCACATTGGATGAATCTTATAGGGAGGAAAAAGTGGACCGAGACATAGCGTTGAAAGTTAATGAATACATTATGAACGTCGGATTTGTTGCGTAAAGTAAAAGTCCAAACATAATGAGTAAAATCATCAAGAATCACGAGATAATACTTAAAACCAGATACACTTTCTATTGGTGATGTCCAGAGATCACAATGAAGTAATTCAAAAGGAAAAGTACTAGAGGATTGAGAGGAACTAAAGGGAAGGCGAACATGTTTGCCCAATTGACATGACTGACACATAGAAGAATTATGAGAATCTCTATTACAAGGTATTGAAAATTCACTAAGAAGTGTGGATAACACATTTTTATTGGGATGGCCGAGACGTTGGTGCCACAGATCAACAGAGGCCACCATAGATGTTGGAGGAGCAGCGATCGAAGCACCATGGAGAGAATATAAATCACCGGAGCTATTGAATCAAGCGATCTCGACCTTGGTCGGGTAGTCTTTCACAGATAAACCAAAGGGGTCAAACTCGATAGAAACATGATTATCAGTGGTGATTTGGCGAACAGAAATCAGATTGTTAATAAGAGCATGAGCTACAAGAACATCATGAAGAAGCAAAGGCTTAGTCGGGGATTGGATTTGAGCCTGACCGACACAGTAAATAGGAATAGAAGATCCATCACCGAGATTAATAGAGGGAAAAGACGAAGGTGTGCAAGAGGAAAGCAAATTACTCGATGCAGACATATGACGAGAAGCACCAGAATCGAAAATCCAATCCGTACATGAGTTCCCTTGTGCAACAAAATTGTTCATGGCTTGTAGAAAAGCAGCTTGGTCCCAGCTCGGAGTCGAAGTAGAGGCCGGTGTAGTCAAGGGAGCTTGCAGGTGTGGTGGCGTCGGCAGTAGGGACGGCATCAGCGTAAAGAGAGAGGCACCATCATTGTACTGTTGCATGTAGGGAACGATGGAGTGCCATAGGATGCATAAGGACTGGTGTTGTAGATCGGTGGCGCGTATGAGGGAGCAGCGTGGTACGCGGCGTCGGCTGTCGGGGCGCGATGACAGGCGCGCCGGTGTGAGGGCGAGCACCGGGCTGCCAGCCACCGCTATAGGCAGGCGGGGTACCATATGGCGTAGGGGCGGACCAGGGCATAGGCCATGCCTGGACTAGCCCTGTCCATGGATCAGGAGATGGGCGCCATCCGGGCGGAGGTGGTGGTGCGGTTGATGAAACCGGGGGCGGCGGTGGTGCAGTTGGTGGAGCCGGAGGCGGAGCAGGAGCGGGCGCCGTGCGGAACTGCGGCAGCCTAGGGTTTTTGCCCCGGTAGTTGGGACTTGGACGCCAGCCAGATGGTTGAGGAGGTGATGTTGGTGGAGGTGGCGGTGGCGGCGTCGATGCAGGCGGGCGAGGAGAAGCAGTGAAGACCTGAGGATGGGAGTCCTTCGTAGTTAGGGCACGATCGGCCCATTAGAGCATCGAGCGAACCTCAGCGAAGGAGGGACGCGACGCATCATAGGGATGAAGGGGGCCTCCTTCTCAAACCGCTCGCTGAGGCCGACGAGGAGGACGTTGATGAGCTGGTGATCATCGATCGGATCACCAAGTTCGCGGAGTTCATCCGCGATCGCCTTGAGGTGTTGGCAGTAGACGCCGACCGGTGAATCACCTTGCACCGTATTACGAAGATCAGTTTTGAGATTGTTGGCCCGAGAGTTGACGTTGTCCTGGAAGAGCTGACGAAGGGCCGCCCATAGATCGGCGGCGGAGGCACCGTCACACTGGACGAGATTGAAGATCTTTGTGGAGACTCGCATGTAGATCCATTGAATAATGGTGAGGTCATCCTTGACCCATTGCGGATCATGACGTTGAGGAAGAGAGTCGTCGACAACGTGAGAGCGGAGATTGCATCGCCCAAGGTGGACGTTGAAGAGGTGACGCCAATGGTAGTAGTTGTGAGCAGCGAGGTCTAGGGTTACAGGGGCTAATATCAGAGATGGTGTCGGTGAAGGAGATGGAAGTGGGTATTGGTGAGGGTAGAGCTAGAGTAGAGGTAGAGGCGGAGGAGGCAGTGGCCGCGGCGACCTTGTCGGCGACGATGGCGGCGCGCCGCTCAAAGTAGCCGGGCGGCGGCGACGGTGGCGGGGCTGGCGGGTTAGCCATACCCTAGCATCGAAAGTCTGATACCATGTAGAATTCTATTGAATAACTATTGAATAATTGTTGATGCAATATTGTGTCAGTACAAGAGGTATATATAAGAGCCAAGCCGCACCTGACCTAGCCCTATTACAAACCGAGTAGGAGTCCTAATCCGATTACAAGTTATATTCTAACAACCACTCCACCCTATACCCTAAGATAGATAATGGGATAGCCCTCCGGCGAGCCTCTTCCTTCTCCTTCTATCGCTCGGCTCACTCCAGCAAACTCTCAAAATCAACTGACCCTAGTTTGAAAGTCAGTCGACTAATTTAGCTAATGTGTTTTAGTATGTATGTTCACTCATTTTAGTATGCACGTAGTCAGTATTGAAATAGCTAAAATGTATTATTATATTAGAGAACGGTGGGGTCGACCCTACGCGGGGGCCCAAAACGGCAGCTGATTCGTTCATTCATTCACTCACCTAGCTATGCTATGCTACTAGTGGATGGGGCGCGCCTCCTGAGCCGAAGTTGTGCGCCCTTTAATTATTAGAGTACCTCAGACCGAGCCTTTTGGATTGTGGGTGTAGCACACGCAGACCTAACTGAGAAGCTATTCATAAAAAAATGACATTAAGTATATGAAATTCATTAAATGTGACAGTCGGCCGGGGAGTAGCACTCAACTTAATAGCCAGGTACATACAATGAATCATGGTAGCTAGTTCAGAAGACAGGGAAGGCAATTTGGATCATAGCATACATGACATGAGAGCATCTCCATATAAGGAACTTCGTTATCGCCACTAACGATCATCTTCCTCCCTAAGCCATTGTCGTCCTCTTCTTCCCAAAGATACCAATGTCAATGTCGTGCTGTGGTATCGGAGATGGAAATGTTCAGATTTAGTATCAGGCATGGCTAGAGATAATGAACAATGCCAAGAAATCAATGAAAAGCTAGGCGCCACCACGTACTCAGATCGAAACAACCTAGATAAATATTAAAATCATGGATAAGAAAGTTGGGTCACGTAATAGACTGAACTGAACTTTGATCGATATTTCAATCTCCGCATCTCAGTTTATAACTTTATATAGTACCTACAGTTCAAAAAAATTTAACATACAAAACTCAGAAGGAAATGCATTTTAACAAACATAAGATGTTCATGAGCGTAGTGCAAACCTGCCCACATATTGGATGCATCGCGGATGGCCCAGCGAGCTTGGCCAGCATCCACTCTCTACCTCGCCTCCACTGCCCTATTCCGTCCCGCCACCAAGCCACCACGGAGAGTCATCAGCCGTCGATCGCCACCTGCCTACAAGGGAGACATGACGAGAGCAGTGCATGAAAGCGATACGTCCAGTGACAACAGTACCACGACCCTGCAAATTGGAACCAATTAATCAATATTTAGAATTACTTGGCAATGATAATATCAGGCAAGATAAATGTATGATATTGTCATTTTTATTCATTTATGGAGCTGATAAAAATACAAATAAGAAAAATTAGGATAGTCTGATCATGAATAATTTAGTTCAAATACCGCTTCGGAAAACCCGGCTATTGAGCAAGACAACATCATAAAACACAGGCAATAGAATTGTACCTTCTGGGAGTAACTGATGAAAAAACATGGTTTTATTTGGCAAACCATGTTATCAAAGTGGGAAGCATGGCGTGAAGATGAAACAAGGAAAGAAATTAAATTATCAAAGATTCACCAATGCACGGATACATCAACACCAGTGACCTAACACCACATGGCATAGTACATCTATGATGGAACAAAGGAGATGTTTTGATTCTCATAGATAACAGTTAGCTATGCTTTCTAGCAATCAAACGTCAGAGTGAAAATGTAAGACCAATAAGGCATCAAGAAAGACTTATCAAGCACCTTCACAGGATCAGGGATGCATGAATTGACGGAATTCCATCAGTTTCAAAATAGCATTCTTTCCAATCTCCTCGTCCCTTCTATCCAATGCTACCAGTGCAGATCCATGAATGATAGGAATCTCATTACCAGGGAACATGTAGAGACTGAGGACCTCTGCAGAAAGAAAAAGTAAGGCGTCAAATTTACTTTACAGAGGAGCATAATCAAAATAATGTGGATAACTGAAAACTGTTGGCATACCTCGAAGCTCAATCTCAACTAATTTTGGGAAATCTTCATCTCCAACTACATCAATTTTGTTCAAGAAATAAACAATTGATGGCACGCCAACCTAAAAAAGAACAGAGAGGGGAAGTATTCATCTGCTCAGAACTGCAAAGAGAACATGCTAAAGAGACAAATTGCTGCCAAGAATACTGAGAATTTTTAACCTATCCAGCTAGAATAATATGCTCCCTTGTTTGTGGCCTCACGCCATAAAGAGCTGACACGACGAGAATACCAACATCCATTTGAGCAGCTCCCGTGATCACGTTCTGAATAATCCACAGAAATAAAGAAGCATACAAGCAAAGCGTCAGAGAAGTTTGTGCTAGACAGACAATTAAGCTCTAGAATGCAAAGTTTAAATGTGGTAAGAAGCCATGAATTTAACATATGCAGGGCATTCCTTATTTCTTTATAAGATATCTTATCAAGATCATATACCCTGACATAATCGACATGCCTTGGAAAGTACACATGGGCATAATGCCTCGTACTGGTCTCATACTCGACATGAACCTGTGCAAAAGAATTCCACGAAATCAGCGCTTGTCTGCAAATATTAATGGAGGTGAACACAAAAAATATTATGGCCCAAAAAATTGGCAAGGCGCTAAGACCAGTCCGTCGAGTGGGTGATTCCTCTAGCTTTCTACTCCCAGCGTTATCGATCCGGTTGAGCGGCACCACCTTAAAGCTCATCGCCTCGGCTAGTTAGCAAGCAGCCAAGGAAGAAAGGAAGTGAACCTGATGGTGCTGGTCTCTTGCTGTGCGGCTAGTGCACTCGATCTGGTGGTGCGTGCTACTGTCTTTGCATTGCAATACCCTCTTACTCTTGCAGTCCTCTTCCTCCAATGCAATGAACAGTAGCTACATACACCATAGAGAAAATGTGCGCAACTAAACATGACATCCTTCATCACTTCTTAAATGAACTACTAAAAATGAAGCGCATCTTCAATTCTTGCTTCTCACAAAGAGTTTTCAGTTTCAAAAATAACCAAATAAAGAAGCAACCAGAAGCAGCAGGTGGTAGCACATAGCAGCAACACAAGCAACCTTCAGTAACACATCGCGACAACACAAGCAGCAGGCAAGCCTAGCAGTAGTAGAACCAGCAGCACACTGGACACATGTATAACCAGCAGCGCACACATCTAGCAGCTAGCCCACAAAGCAACATCACAAGCACACAATAAAGTACCAGCATGAAATCGGAGGGAGACCAGAGCCCACCTGCCTGACGGAGACGATAACGAGCTGAAGAGGAGGGGCGTCGGGGACTGGTGCGTGATGGAATTCCTCTTCAACAGCTTGATCCTAGAGTCATCTCCGCCTCGACGTCTGTCCTCACCACCAAGTGGCCACTCCTCTTCCTCCCCTCGAGCTCAACCTCTCGTTCTCTATAATCCAGCGCCAGCGACACCCCCGCTCCAGATTGGGAAGAGGTAGGATGGCTGACAGCGAAGTGAGGAGAGAAGTGGCGGTGGTGGTCATGGCGGCATGGCCTCGACCCCATCTTATCCGTCATCACACATCGGCCGCCACCATCCGGCCGTCCCACCCTCCTCCGGAAAGGCCGCCACAGCCCTGTAGATCCTCCTGCCTACCTTCTGCAGCAGCCACCCCTACACCCTCCGACTCTCCATCTTCCTCACCCCCACACCACACGGTCGACCGTTCCGGCGGGATCAGTGCCTGTCCCACCGGCCATGCCCTGCTCTTCTCGGCATCCTCCCGATGGCTGTGGATGGCGAGGAGAAGGACGTGCCGATCTTGGTAGAGCTGGGTGGGAGAGGAAACGAGAGCTTGGTGTGGAAGAGGAAGAGGCCACGAGCACGGGAGACGGCGGCGGCGGCGGCAGCAACCTAGTTGGGAGGAGAGAAGGAAAGAGGGGCGATGGGTGTGGGGATGCGGAGACGGCCGAGATTGCGTGCTAGAGAGGCGAAAAGAGAAGAGACGGGTTTGCTTCTTGAGAAAGGAAACAAAATAAAAAAAAAATCTCCTTCGCCTGCGACAGTAATGCTTCGACGTGGCTACCGCGAGCGTCCGCCCCTTGCGCAACGGTTAAAGGGTTTAATGCATCTGACCAGCTTTGGCCGTGCATGTGCCCTGGCTAGCAAGCTCGTGCAGTGCAGTAAAGTGAAGGGACGCAGCGAGGCAGCACATGAAACATTCCTGCTAAGCCCGACTGGTAAAGGAGGGGAACATGGTGCTCTCGGGTTCCGGCGCATCCTATATGCGCCAAAAAAATTAGCAATTCAAAAAAAGTTCAAAGAATTATAAATCTTTTTGGAATCAAATATAATTAGGTATTGTACTCGTATAAAAGGTTTGGACAAGAAATGATTCATTTTGACTTCACGGCAAAAGGACAAGTTTATGACAACAAAACAGCGTGTATAGTACTTGTATATAACATTTTTTGCCGAATCTTCGACCCAGGATACAACAAAAGTCTTTCTCTGACGAATCTTCTTATACAACTACAATATTTGATCATGTTTGATACCAAAGAAGTTTTGAGATTTTTTGAACATTTTCTGAATTACTTTTTTTTTTGCATACATGGTGCGCTGGTACCCAGGTTCTCCTTTGTATTTCCTGACTGGTAAACAGGCCCGGTCCATAGGCCGGGCAAACGGGGCACCCGCCCTGGGCCCCCGGAAGACAGGGGCCCCACGAGGTAGTATTCCTTCAAGAAGCCCAAGAAATATATCAACAAAACAGAAGGCCCATTCAGTCGTGGGGCTGGGGCAAAACCAATCGTCAATCTTTCTCCTCTCCTCGACTCCTCCACATCGCAAAATACCGACTCCCATAACAGCGCTGCCGCTCCCATGCGTTTCTGATTCCAAGATCGCCGCTGGCCATTAATGGAGATTGAAGGCAAAAATCCATTGCCAAATCGGCTCTCCTTCCCTTCTCAATGTTCTTCGTTCCCCATCAATTAGATATTGGAGACATGGAGATGGTAGGTGTTCTTCTTTTCTTCCTTCCCATAATCCGGTCCCTCAATTAAATAACTTTGTCCTCCTGCTCTGAGGAGTCCACATCTACCTGCACAGGTGTTCTTCTGGTATTCAATGGATCAAAGTGTGAGAGAGTCCTCGGGAGTCAGGAGATTAGGAGATCTGCAGAATTGGGGAAGTTATTCAGTTCTTCGCGTCGTCTTCTCGTTCGTGCTGAATACTGCAACCTGCGGATCTGGCAACCTAGATCCACATCAATCCATATTTAGGTGCGTTTGTTCCCTGTATTAATCATTTTATGCTAACTGTTCTTGTTAGTGTCATGTCGTCCAGAAAGTGTTTATCTAGTAAAAAGAACAGTAAAAGGCAGCTCAAAGATGAACTGGTAGAAACCCAAAAAGGACCAATTGACAAAAATTTCAGAACTAGTAGAGACCCCTTGGAACTGGCCATAGTAAGTGTTGAAGAGCAACTGACCGAGGATACAAATGGTACTAATCATGATATGAATGATGGTGATAATAATTCCAGCGAGCATGAAAAGTTGAAAACCTAAGTCACTAACCAAATTCAGAAACACCGAGACTCGATGAACAACAATCATGCACTGTTGATATTTTTGATCCTCCAAACTATGACAATCTGATTGATAAGGCTACGGATATTTTAGTTGAGATAGTTCTAGACAAAATGAAGTCTCCGTTGTTAAAATTTAGGAAAGCGAGTTTATGTGGAATTACATTGTTTCATTACTATCATGGTGTAGTTTTCCTTATCAATAAATAAATTGTACTGTCAATGCTAAAGTCTAAAGATCATCGTCTATGTATGCACTATATATTCACTTTACTTTTTAAATAGAAAATATTTTTAGCTTTCGAATCAACAGGGCCCCTTGTTGATGTCTTGCCCCAGGGCCCTGTAAATCTGTGGCCCGGCCCTGTCTATAGGCACTACATTATGAAACAGAGGGAGTATTATATAGTCTTCTGAGTGATGTAGACATCAAGCATGAGCATCCCTGCTGCATGCATCCGCGCGTCAAGAGGTAATATGCGGACATAATTCTTCCTTTTACATTTACAAACAAGTTTATATGCCAGTCACCTCAGAGGTGCGGAGGAGACAAAAATAACAAAACGCTATTTTTCTATGTACTACTACATCATAGAACAGAATGAGTTACAAACTTACCTGCACACTGATGAAAACTAGCACATCAATTAGCCTTTGCGGATGGCTGCTTTGTGCGTCGGTATGTTGAAGCTTTATTGGGAGTGGATCGGTAGTTTAAGTTCGGGCGGGCCATGGGAATCAATTAGCATTGCGGCTACGTGCAGTGTTTGTGTGTACGTTGAAAATTGATTTTGATTTGGGAGCCGGTCAATTTTTAGCAGTTCAAGATTATCCTAATTTTACCTATTAAAATAATAGTATATAATTAAGTTATATTTTCTATTTTAACAGTTCTTTGTGCTTGACATACATAGATTATATATCTCAAGTTTAATATATTCCATGGAGTTGGTTTAATAATTTTAAGATCATATCACTCAATATTGATTTTAGGAAATTTTACAGTTGCTAATCCGAAAAAACTAAGTTGTCCCTATCGATGATGTGAAATGTTTTTTCGTAGTCCAAAGATATGATTAACCATAGTTGAGGAAGCATTTGCGAGTTTCATCTTAAAAGGTAGAATCTGAAGCATCTTATTTTTCTATGCTATTAGTTTAATATTTAATGGATTTTTTTTTAGAAATAAACACTAGCTTTGCCACAGTTGTGAGCAAAGCAGTATGTATATCATATGGTTAAGCTTGATTTCATACTATAACATCAGTGGAATTTTGAACCTCTTCACCAAGAACCTTGAAGGGCAAGCACCATCCTAAAATATAGTTTCTATATACATATCCATTATTGCCCTTCCCAGTTATATAAAGATAGCTTATTTAAAGAAATTCTTTATATTTTCAAAGTATACTTATTAATTGGGTCAGTGATGCTACATTCAAAGACTATTTCATTTGTTTTCCTATATTCAAATAATGAATCATAAAATTCTGTCCTACATGGATCGTCGGTGCGAGTTTCAACAAGTGTATAATGTACATGCCCTCTAATTTGATATTTATGATCTATGAAGAAGAAAAATTCATGATTCAAAAAGTCTAGGACTGAACAATCCTCTATTTTTCTATCTGCTAAGCTGCCCCCTTTCTAATCTAGATTTGTTGTCCGTCCATCATTGGTCTGTAAGGTTTATGAGATGTTGCGATTTACGAAAATCAGAATTTGTGTTTCCTTCACCTTTTTCATGCAGTGTTCATCTGGCGTGCAATCGAAACGTACATGTTCATAATTTCCTTTACTACGTTAGTTTATGTTCACCAAATGGGCAAATAAAATCCAGGAAAATGTAGGGTATATGAAGTTCTTCGATTTCCTTTTGTCAAAAGGAACAAGTCTTTCCAGGTAAAAGTAAATTGGTGTTAGACCAAGTAAACCAAGTAAACATGTGAGAATTGGTTGGTTGAAACAAATTGGTGCTTATATTATCCTTTGTTGGAGCTAATTAACTAATTATACATGGAAAAAAGTAGTGAGATGATCCACACACCGTTATATTTTATATGGACAATGCAATGACAACTATTTTCATAATCAGTCATTAAAACTTAATATGGGAATATTATAAATATAGATAATCACAAGTACACTTATCCTATATACAAAAATAGTTGATCCCCACTATCTTAATTCTCTCAACATGCACACATGCCTCCTCACCAGACATGCACCTCATCATGCCACTACCTATTTATCTTGCCATGCATGTAAACTGCTATTTATATTCTCTCTCAATGTGAACATTTCCCAACTTAAAACATTCAAATTATACTTCGCTCAACATGCATGAAAAATACCACTTATATATACAGTAATCAATTACAATGTATTATATCTACTTTATTTTATTATAATTTAATCAAAAAATATTGCAAAGAATCCCCGTAGCAATTCTTCAGTTTGTTGCACATTAATGTGGGTAGGGGGCCTAACACTCCTAATGTTGATCCCAAGCCACTGGAGGAGGCAGAAACAAAATAAAACCACACCTGAAGTTGTGTTTGACATTTAAAACTTAATATCATCATTTAGTTCCTTCATGACTAAAGTCAACCAATACACAAGATAATAAAAATAACATACTATTATTAAACTTTTTAAATTTCAAGCCCGCACATCGAGCGGGCCACTTTGCTAGTTTTTATAAAAAAACGGAGCAAAGCAAGTGTCCAGGACTGTTACAAGCCATCGCGGCTACCCGAAATGGCAGACCGGAAAACCAACTAAGCTAAAGCAACGGCTAAACAAGCGTCCACCGACTGAATCAGTTTTAACAGGGGAAAAAGAAACGTCCGCTGCCATACGTCGATCCAGAAGTTGAAGACAGCGTCGCAGCAGCACCGATTGTCCGCTACCTGTTTCTCTGTGTGCCTACACGTAATCCGTATTAGGTTCATCCTACGCAGCTCTCGCCCTCAATCTGCATGCAGTCTCCGGTCCGAGCCTAGTAAGCTACTCCCTCCGTTCGGAATTACTTGTCGCGGAAATGAATGTATCTAGATGTATTTTAGTTCTAGATACATCCATTTCCGAGACAAGTAATTCCGAACGGAGGGAGTAGTATCTTGCTGGGCCCCACGGCCTCAGAGGCGGTCGTATGCGTTGCATTTTCCGAGGGAAGCCGTGGCATCTAGCGCTTGTCGTCCTTCCTGATCAAACCAGGCTAAGCGACGCATGTGTGTACTAGTGGTTGGGGCGCCATCTGCCGCTTGACAGAAAGCTGGGCGGTGCCAGGTGAGTTATTGTATTGTTATTGCATCAAATTCAAAGTAACATGCTTAGCTAAGTGCAAAGTGTGATGAATAAGTGAAACAGAAGGAAACGGGTACATTGGTTTATGCCAAAAACTAAGTAATATAAAATAAACACATTTAGTCATCTACGTTTATGGTATGAAATGCACATACATGGGCAGTAGCCAGTGGCAAGGTTGTTGTGGCGCACCTTGCACACCGGAGTTCAACTCCCGTTGAGGGCGAATTTTCGTGATCTCACCCGAGTAAACTTCTTCTATAAAAATACGTCTTGGGTGCTAGTGACCATGGATCACATTTTAAAATGCACATACAAGGATTTATAGAATGAACATATGCATTTGGCACATGAGAATAAAATGAAATAAAAGACAGAGCACTATAGTGTCCTGAGTTGGAAGTCTCTGGGCACTGAAATGATTTGCAATCATCTTTACGAAGTAATAACCAAATAAACACAGGAAATTAAGAGTAAATGAGCTGTAAAATGTAAGTAATGAGCATTGGAAGTAAAGTTAAGGTAGAGTCAGTGACGGTTGGGTGCACTTGAAGTAAAATAGCGAGGCATAATAAGACAATGAGCAAATGTGTCATACAGTTTCAGATAAGGGATAGCCAAGTAAACAGGAAGAAGCTAGAACACCTACAAGAGATGGTTACGTCCAGCATCAACGGTTGTTGCAGACCAAGAAGATTCAAGGAACCTTTTCATAATGCTTCATGTAATTTAAGCTTGGAGTGAGCTGATGAAAGATACAAACAAACTAAGGATTACCTGACGTGTCTACTTAAGAACAACGTTCAGAGAAACGGTTCATTTGGAATGGGCACAATAATTAATTCAACTTTGACACCACATTATATATACACGTGCCAGAAGGAACCAGCAAAGGCGTCGGTCGCGCTGTCCATCCCTTCTCTACATATCGAGTGTCCATCCCTTCTCTACATATCGAGTGACTGATGGCCTACGTGCTAGCTGGCATCTCTCGAAGATCTTTTAAAGCTTGTCTAGAGAAGCAATCTCCATAGGTTCAAACACTGCTCAATATCAGGATGTGTTGATGCCGTGGTCGCACTCGAAGTCATTTTCCAACTCACTGTCAAAAGAAAGTTGGATTGCCTACTTGGAACAATGTCGCATGCATGTGGCTTGGTGATTGTTGGGGAAATTACTTTGGTTTGTATTTCCTCCATCCCAAATTACTTGTCTTAGATTTGTCTAGATACGGATGTATCTAGATGCAGACAAGTAGTTCGGGGCGGAGGGAGTTCTTGGTAGCATAATTTTACAACTTTATTATAGGTAAAATTTTAGGCAACACAAGGTCAATGCTTGTGTATGAAAATGTAATGGCCATTGTGGTGTCAACATTGAGCGGTAAATGGACAGGAGTGCAAGTGCAGTAATAGACTATGGTGTGAGCATATGTAAATGACAAAGGACAACTAAAGCAGCATTGGGAGGGAACCTGAATGAACATCTAGCTGCAGCATCATATATAATGGATATATTCTTTAGTATGCCTATTTCGGTGTCATGCTATCTCGGTGGTGAATGAGTACTGAAGTGGGAGAAACTGCAAATTCAGCTACCTACTAAGGGTACTAAGCATATGTTTTTCATGCACTTCAATGGGTATACAACTACAAAATACAGATACCCAACAAGCTCACCTGTACTTGTTAAATCGTTATCAGCCTGTTCAACACTTTTCATGCAATCTTTAATTTTCTTGTATAACTGAGTGCCTATGCCAGATGGATTTGGAAGGATGGGAGGACGAAGCGCAATTAAGTTTCCAATAGCAGATTCTGGTAATATATTATAAGACGGGAATCACCAAAAATAAGAACTACCAGTTTGCAGAATTAAAGTATAATCTATAACAAAATGTCATGATGCAACAACTCCTAGAAGTAACTAATACAATACAAAATAAGAAACAGAAGTTACTTCCGGCCAGCTAGCTGTCATTTCTACATGAAGCACCAAAATTAAAATTAGAACACAGTATCAGCCTGAAAACCTACTCGCCATCGCCTCAGCAGGGAGGAATAATCAAGTATCATAACCAAATTTAAAACACCATATGTAATGAATGGAATAGAATAATAAAAGGAAACCAACATCATTTCCTAGAGTTAACATGAACTCTGGAAGGCAATCCATATCAGGGGTCAAAAATTGTAGTGCCTAAAGGCTAAGAGCATCTCCAGCCGCGCCCCCAACAGGCCCTCCCCAGGCGTTTTTTGCCGCGCCGGCGCCAAAAAAATGGCCCAGTCACGCCCCCAGAAGCCCGTTTTTCGCCGGCTCGGTCCAAAACTGGTGCCGGCGGACCCAGGCCGAACCCGGCGCCCTGGGGGGCGCTTGGGGAGCCGGCACAAGCGAAAAGGACGCGTGGGTCCACCCTGTCGGCGACCTGAGGGCCTATTTCCGTCGTTTCGAGACGCTTTTCCCTCGCACCCCTGCCGCTCGCTCGCTCGCCTTCCTCCCGCCATTCCCTCCCTTTCTCCCGCCAAACCCCCCTCCCGCTCGGCTTCCAGTCGCCGCCATGCCGCCGAAGAAGTACGCCATGGCACGCGCGGCGGCAACCACACCCGGCACCGTGGCCCAGCCGAAGCAGAGGAAGCCGAGGGAGCCGCCGGGCATGTCGAACGCCGAGTGGAGAGTGGAAGTTCAGCGGCGCGACGCAGTCACCGCCGACCGGCGGAACAGGGCCATGGCCAAGAAGGCCCGCGACAACGCGGCGCGTGCGGCAGCGTCCTCCTCATCGGTCGACCCCGCGGGGATGATGAATCCACCCGTCGTCAGCCACGCCCAGTACGCGCCCTGGGGACAGCAAGGCGTCGAATCTCCATGGGGATCGTCGTCGCCCGGCTACGCCGACGGCGACGCGCACGGTGGGTTCAACCCAAACGTGACCTTCCCCCATGGCCACCCGGCGACGCGCACACCCTCGCCCGCCTTCGCCGGCGTGCAGTACCCTCCCTACAACTACTCGCCGCCCGCCTTCGCGTCCACACCGACGCCCCATCTCCGTCGCGGACCACTGCCCTTCTCGCACCTCGGCGACACCGACGACACGGGAGCCGACATGGACGACATCATCGCGTCTGGATCGACCGCGGCTGCCGCGTCTCCCGGGTTCGCCACCCAGGACGAGGTAGTGGATCTCAGCGGCGGGATGGAGGCCGAGCTCGGCTATGTCTACGGCGAGGACGCGCAGGAAGCACAGGATCCCGAGGAGTTGGAGGACGAGGAGGAGGAGGAGGAGGAGGAGCCGGCGGCGAAGGGGCGCCAAAAGAAGAAGCGGGCAGCTAGGCCAGGCGAGCCGCGCATCAAGTGGACGTCCAAGGAGGAGGAATGCCTCGCCGAAGCATGGAAAGTCGTCTGCCTCGACCCGACCACCGGCACGAACCAGAGCTTCGAGACGTACTGGGACCGCATCAAGGCCGAGTTCGACGAGCGGAAGCTCGTTGACCCCTACTTCAAAGGCGTCTACATGCAGCGCGGCTCCAAGGCGATGGCGAACCATTGGGGACGTATCCAGGGGGCGTGCAACAAATGACATGGGATCATCGAGGAGGTCGCGGCTCGCCCGGAGAGCGGCGCCAGCGTCGAGGATCAGGTACGCGCGCCGTTCGCCCGCATCTCTTCGTCGTCTACGCCCGCCGACGGCCAACTGTTTGTTCCACCGCACAGTTGCTGCGCATGTACACCATGTACCGGCGCGACAACCTCGACGCCGAATTCAAGTACCTCCACGTCTACAAGCGCATTGACAAGTGCGAGAAGTGGGCGGAGGTCCGACGCGCCCTCGACAAGGCCAAGGAGACATACAAGCCGGACGCGACGACTCCGGGAGCGTCCGATGGCGGGCCACAAATTGGCAAAGAAGGGGAAAACCGTCGACGTGGCCACCGCGCGAGTGCTGGAGTCCATCGAGCATTGCCTCGCCGTCCAGCGCGAAGAGAAAACCGCCGAGCTGTGGTCGTCGTTGATGACGAACAGTGCCATAAAGCTCGACCTGCTCCGCACCAACGTCGACCTGCTCCGGACGAACATCGCCGCGAAGAAGAGGAACACCGACATGGCTTTTCTGATGGGCGGGGCGGACATGCTCCAGAGCGGCGACGAGCAGCTCAGGGCGTGGTACCTGGCGGAGCGCGGCCTCATCCTGAACCAGCTGCAGACAACGCCGACGACGCCGACGATGCCAGCTCCCGCGCTCACGGCCACACGGACGCCAAGCCCGACCGGCGCCTCTACATCGCCTCCCAGCAGTACCGAAGCCGCGACGGCACATCCCAGCACCGAAGCAACTCCGACGCCGCCGAGCCCGCGCACGCCGACTCCGCCAATGCCTGGAGCCGACCCCGCCGAGTGATTCGTTGCGCACGCGAACTTGCGGCGCGCAGCGCTATGTTTTTGTAAACGTCAGACTACGTCCGATCGCCGGATTTGTGGCGTCTTTTGTGAGCGAGAATGACCTAGTTCAAATTTTCCGCATCCTGGGGCCGGCGCTTGGGGGCGCGACTGGGAGCTAGGTCATCCCCAGGGGCCGAACTAGCGCCGGCACGCCCCCAGGCCGCTCTATTTAGACGGCCTGGGGGGCCGAACGGCTGGAGATGCCCTAAGAGGAAGGACACAAAATTTCTAGAAAAATTGGGAAGTATGCATTTAGACACTATAGGTAACTAACATAAAGAAGCCATGTTTAGAATAAGCCTCTTTAGCATAGTGGTCATTTTTATTTCCTGGCTATGTTCATTCCTACAGTTTTTCACACAAGCAGCAATGCACTAATTACTACATCATGATTAAGCAAGCTCTACTAATTTTCCACTGACAACTCACGCAATTCTGCACACACAGAAGTGAATATCTCTTTTTAGCTAGCTAGGAGGGAATGTAATTAAACAACAAGCTACATTGAAATTTAGGTCGAATGAGGATCTCGACCTGTTGCCGCCGCTGAGCGCACGATAGTGATCCTCTCCTCCACCGACATCGTCCTGAGATGTTGTTCCGAAGAGTCCATGAGGAGGGGCGACCAAAGAGGAAAGTGTCCATGGGGTGGCATGGCAGGTGCAATTAAAGTCGCCTCCCTGGCAGCCGTCAGGAGACGGAGCAAACAAGCAGATGAACTAAGAGTGACCTCCCTCCCTGGCTGCCTTGGTTAGCCACCTTAGGGAATACGTCACCGCCTTCTGATCCTCCCACTCAACAATAAATCCCCAAATGCATCGACAGGAACTAACAAACAACACATTGTGTCCAAAAGAAGTGAATCGCCAGCAAGTCGTTTAGCTACCAAAAACGGAAAGGTGTCGCTACGCTACCAAAAATCGTCCATATGAAATGGTCTAAGTGCATGTTAAATAAATATGGTTATGAAGGTTTTATTTCAATTTAAAAGACTGAATCGATAAGTTTGAGGTTGATTCAGACAGATGAAACAAGGTAGCCAAAAAGAAGGAAGCTTTGCAGCCCAATTTATGTTAATCACACAATGTTCCACTCAAGTCTATCTAGGTTTGGCTGCACACAGAGTAGAGAGCGATACAGCAAACCCCAAAAGAGTATCTTTACAATATTCATATAAAACAAACAAGTGAAAACAAGATGCCAACCTACAGTATAGTTAATTCATGTCTAGCCTGGCTTAATAGTACTGAGCCCATTTGAGAGGCCCATGATTTTGACTGAAGTTTTAAAAAAACGTGCATAAAGCAATTGATGAACCTAAAAAATATATGTTGGAATGGACACATCAAGTGAATTAAATGCAATAAGGATAATTACAAAATGCAAACAGGAAAAGAAGATATAAAGTGGTGTCCTTATCAGAAAGAGAGAGAAATCAGGCTATCTGATTTGAATGTACTATGTATGATTAAGGATAATACGCTATTTAATATCTCAAACATCACAGATGAAGTGGTCCAGCAATCGGAAGGGCTGCTTAATTCCACCGATCATCATAGCCGATGTGGCGATGTCAATGCAACCTCCTCATTTAGAAAAAGAAAAGTAGAACTGCACCCACCTTATTGGCTAGCCATACAATGCAGATGATTAGATGAATAAGAAGCAAGAGAGCACCACAGGAGACCACACAAAGTCACAGGATGATCATTTTCAGAGATCTATAAAACAGTACCAACCAAATTGCATAGAATATGGTAATCTTCAGTAAGTTTTAGCATCTGAGCTCCATGATCCTCAGTAGGATGATCTGTCTCCTGCAAAAGATGGGCATATTCAGATATTTACAAATAAGCACAAAAAGGACTGTCATCAATGTAACAGACTTGATGCTCAAACAATCCATGTGTCTTGATTCCTTAAAACCATTGCACATGGACCAAAGTAACATTGTGATAAATTTGTTACTGATCATGAGGGAACAAAGGGGAGAACAACCATCAAACAATACTGTTACCATAAACAAAAAATATATAAACCTGAACTTTCAATATGTACCTTACATCATGACAACATTCTTTCTTAGAGCATTGCCATAGTTCAACTACTTGGAGCATTAGAACCAATCTCACTTAAGGCACAAAACACAGGGGAGGGGAAGAGATGACAAAAACAGACTGGAATATCAGTGGAACTTGCCCAACAATTCAAACACATCGTTTATGAAGATGGCGAAACCGAAAAGGAAAAAATAAATTGAAAGAATATATATTGGAGTTTCCCATAGCTATCCGAAGAACAGGCACTGGATGAAACATCTTGTTAGCACTGGAAAGGAGGCGGCTGTAGAAGCAACTTATGATCTGCAAGCACCAACTCAATCTTCCATGCATATAGGATGAGCGAGAAGCCGAGGCCTTGCGGCTGAGACTCCCTAAAAATCTGCGAGTACGACGATGGCATCGACTTCTCGGGCGCCTGGCATGTCTGGAACATGAACACCGCGTTGCTCGTCATCGTCGACCCGAAGAGCCAGCTGTGGACATCCTAGAACACCTCCACCGGCAGGCCGTCGACGAGAATCGTCTGGTTTCCCCTGAACTTCCATGCCAGCCTCTTCACCTGCATGACTGGCTTCTTGTCAACGCGTATCTCAAGACATGGGTCCTTGAGGCCGACGGTGTCGTACTCTATCACCAGGTCATGGAACTGGCCATTGTCGCAGAACTGCGCCTTGGCGGAGTAAATCTTCTTGCCGTAAATGTGCCTGGGCGAGGAGGCATTTTCTCTTACTTCAGCTCCTGAAGTAACATCATGACATTGAAAATGCTAAAAAATTAAAGAAACCGTCTGAAACTAAAAGCCATACAATAGATAATACATACGAGTATAAAAATGACATATGTATTATCTCTACAAGCCACGTCACTGATCCGCGGCAAAGATATGCCGACGGCGGCTGTCGGAGTAGACGCCACGTCACCGATCCGCGGCATGCCGCCCCCACCTAAACCTTGACGTATCTACGCCGACGGCAATGCCGTCGGCATAGTTTGTTTTTAAAATGTACTGTTATATTACGTACTATTATATCTATGCCGACGGTAATGTCGTCGGCATAGTTTATTTTTTTATGCACTGCTATATTAACTAACATGTTGCACATGCGTTGTACGTATTTATTATATCTATGCCGACGGCAATGCCGTCGGCATAGTTTTTTTTATTTTTATTTTTTTTATGTACTATTATATTAACTAACATGTAGCATATGCTTTTTATGTATTATTACATGAATATATATGTAGTTTGTAATTTTTTTCATAGATTATATGAATATATATGTATTTTTTGTATTTTTTTCGAGCACGTTAATAAGGTGCCGTCATGTTCTTTTGAATATAGGTGCTTATATTTTATTAAAATCAAACACAGCTATCCCGCTAGAAGTTTTGTGGCGGTTGCAAAACGCCCGGCAACCGTCTCCGGAGTGTGACCCTCTCATATTCGCGGTGTGCCCCCGTACCGAACGGTGCCGCCGCCGGCACCTGGAGGGCGGAAACAGCCGCACATCGGGTCTATACGGAGGGGACATTGCTCCCAAGTGTTTCTATCGGATGACCTACCACAACCGGGTGGTGTTGTAGCATGTCCGAAGAGGCGGCACGCGTCTCCGGGACGTGGCCCCCCTCACGGATGGCGCCGCCGCCGGCCTGCGAATGGGGGAAACGGACGCGTCGGGTCTACACGGAGGGGATGTAGCTGTGGGTTTGGCCCGGATGTTGCTCCCAGGTGTCCCTCTGTGCTGACATGACACAACTGGTTGGAGAGGTCCACTGTTCAAAGCCCGTCCGTGGGAAGTCAAAGGGCTAGATCTCGTGGTCAACCGCTCCAGGGTTAGGCGGGACGGGGGCCCTGGATGGTAGCAATGCCACCGGAGCGTCGCACCGGTCCCTCATACATGCGGGGTGGTGTTGTGGCATTTTCGAAGACGCGGCACGCGTCTTCGGGATG
>LR738716.1:74760407-74782511 GCA_902687465.1 Secale cereale
CTCCGTCCCGGCGCCCTCCGCCCCGCGGCGCCCTCTGCCCAGGCCGGCCCCTCCCTCTGCCCCGGCCGGCCCCGGACTCCCTGCCTGCTCCTTCTCCAGTGAGGTGAGCTTCTTTTTTTTCAATTTATTTCATTTTTTAGTTGAATGCTACTGTTAGATGCATGAATGGATATTAGTTAGATGCATGGATGAATGGATATTAGATGTGTATGCTAGATATATGAATAAAATTTATTTATTTTCTTAGTTTTATTATATTTTTAGATGCATAGTAGATAGTTTTTATTAAGTTTGTTAATGGATGTTAGTAAAGTTAACAAATGTTTTAGACACTTAGTTTCATGTTCATTTATAAGAGGCAATTTGACACACTTAGTTTCTAAAATAGATAATGAAGTTTTTTTTTACAAGTTGACATGTTGTTTCATGTTGATTCATAATGTCGTGCCAATGATTAATGTGAGGTGATGACCTAATTTTTTTCAGTCGGTGGAATTTACAGGATTTGTGGTGTTCCATCTTCGTGGAGTGATCGTCGACATTGGAGGTGTTGGTCCACGATCGGCCGTCCTTTGATCGACTACATCCTCTACATCGGAGGGTGAGCAACAATTCCATGACCTTGTCAGCTTTTTTCCCATGTCACTAGATTTCATTTTCACATCTAGTCGCGTAACCTAGGCGTCTCCCGTCCGAAAGGGTTGTATCGATAAATATGCATTCAATTGCATATTTATCACCGGAGCTCTTTAGGATTGTCCAGCGCTTTCCACGGACAGCCCGAGGATGTGTAGATTGGGTACGTTGTTCATGCTCTACACCGTTCCGAGACAGGATTTCGGCGGCGCCTCCCTGTTGTTCTCCGGATGCACATTCTCTCGGCAATTTTCCGAGACGTGTATTTGGAGAACAGCGGGGAGGTGCTGCCAAAATTTCGTCTCGGAATGGGGTAGATCATGGACAACGTACTCAATTTACACATTCTCGGGTGGCATTAGGACCCATCTTTACCTATTAGAGATGTAGGTGGATTAAATGTCGTTTCTCGTCCATACCCTAAAAAATAAAATATTGATGTGATGAATTTAAATGAATCCTTAATTATGTTGTGTGGCTTCCAATAAAGCAGAGATTGAAGGAAATATGCCCTAGAGGCAATAATAAAGTTATTATTTATTTCCTTATATCATGATAAATGTTTATTATTCATGCTAGAATTGTATTAATCGGAAACTTAATACATGTGTGAATACATAGACAAAACAGAGTGTCCCTAGTATGCCTCTACTAGACTAGCTCATTGATCAAAGATGGTTATGTTTCCTAGCCATAGACATGAGTTGTCATTTGATCAACGGGATCACATCATTAGGAGAATGATCTGATGGACAAGACCCATCCGTTAGCTTAACACTATGATCGTTTAAGTTTTACTGCTATTGCTTTCTTCATGACTTATACATGTTCCTATGACTATGAGATTATGCAACTCCCGAATACCGGAGGAACACTTTGTGTGCTACCAAACGTCACAACGTAACTGGGTGATTATAAAGGTACTCTATAGGTGTCTCCGAAGGTACTTGTTGGGTTGGCGTATTTCGAGATTAGGATTTGTCACTCCGATTGTCGGAGAGGTATCTCTGGGCCCACTCGGTAATGCACATCACTATAAGCCTTGCAAGCATTGCAGCTAATGAGTTAGTTGCGGGATGATGTATTACGGAACGAGTAAAGAGACTTGTTGGTAACGAGATTGAACTAGGTATTGAGATACCGACGATCGAATCTCGGGCATGTAACATACCGATGACAAAGGGAACAATGTATGTTGTTATGCGGTTTGACCGATAAAGATCTTCGTAGAATATGTGGGAGCCAATATGAGCATCCAGGTTCCGCTATTGGTTATTGACCGGAGACGTGTCTCGGTCATGTCTACATAGTTCTCGAACCCGTAGGGTCCGCACGCTTAAGGTTTCGATGATAGTTTTATTATGAGTTTATGAGTTTTGATGTACCGAAGGAGTTCAGAGTGCCGGATGAGATCGGGGACATGACGAGGAGTCTCAAAATGGTCGAGACGTAAAAATCGATATATTGGACGACTATATTTGGACATCGGAAAGGTTCCGAGTGATTCGGGTATTTTCGGAGTACCGGGGAGTTACGGGAATAGAGGAGAGAGGCCAAAAGGAAGGAGGCGTGCACCCCCCTTCTGGTCCGAATTGGACAAGGGGTGCAGCCCCCTTTTCCTTCTCCCTCTCCCCCTCTTTCCTTCTCTCCTACTCCGGAAAGGAAAGGGGAATCCTACTAGGACTTGGGAGTCCTAGTAGGACTCCCCACACTTGGTGCGCCCCCTCTAGGGCCGGCCTCTCCCTCCCTCCTTTATATACGGGGGCAGGGGGGCACCTCTAGACACAACAATTGATCTCTTGATCTCTTAGCCGTGTGCGGTTCCCCCCTCCATCATAGTTCTCCTCGATAAATATTGTAGAGGTGCTTAGGCGAAGCCCTGCGACGGTAGAACATCAAGATCGTCACCACGCCGTCGTGCTGACGGAACTCTCCCTCGACACTCGGTTGGATCGGAGTTCGAGGGACGTCATCGAGCTGAACGTGTGCTAGAACTCGGAGGTGCCGTAGTTTCGGTGCTTGATCGGTCGGGCCGTGAAGACGTACGACTACATCAACCGCGTTGTTCTAACGCTTCCGCTTTCGGTCTACGAGGGTACGTAGACTCACTCTCCCCTCTCATTTCTATGCATCTGGTAGATAGATCTTGCGTGATCGTAGGAAAAATTTAAAATACTACGTTCCCCAACAGTGGCATCATGAGCCAGGTCTATGCGTAGATGATATGCACGAGTAGAACACAATGAGTTGTGGGCGATACTAGTCATACTGCTTACCAGCATGTCACACTTTGCTTCGGGGTATTGTGAGATGAAGCGGCCCGGACCGACATTACGCGTACGCTTACGCGAGACTGGTTTCACCGTTATGAGCACTCGTTGCTTAAAGGTGACTGGCGGGTGTCTGTCTCTCTCACTTTAGCTGAATCAAGTGTGGCTACGCCCAGTCCTTGTGAAGGTTAAAACAGCACATACTTGACGAAACATCGTTGTGGTTTTGTATGCGTAGGTAAGAACGGTTCTTGCTAAAGCCCGTAGCAGCCACGTAAAACTTGCAACAACAAAGTAGAGGACGTCTAACTTGTTTTTGCAGGGCATGTTGTGATGTGATATGGTCAAGACATGATGAGTTATACGGTTTTGTATGAGATGATCATGTTTTGTAATGTTATCGGCAACTGGCAGGAGCCATATGGTTGTCGCTTTATTGTATGAAATGCAATCGCCATGTAATTGCTTTACTTTATCACTAAGCGGTACCGATAGTAGTAGAAGCAATAGTTGGCGAGACGACAACGATGCTACGATGGAGATCAAGGTGTCGCGCCGGTGACAAAGGTGATTATGACGTTGCTTTGGAGATGGAGATCAAAAGCACAAGATGATGATGGCCATATCATGTCACATATTTTGATTGCATGTGATGTTTATCTTATTATGCTTCTTATTTTGCTTAGAATGACGGTAGCATTATAAGATGATCCCTTACTAAATTTCAAGGTATAAGTGTTCTCCCTGAGTATGCACCGTTGCGAAAGTTCGTCGTGCCGAGACACCACGTGATGATCGGGTGTAATAAGCTCTACGTTCAAATACAACGGGTGTAAGCCAGTTTTGCACACGCAGAATACTCGGGTTAAACTTGACGAGCCTAGCATATGCAGATATGGCCTCGGAACACTGGAGACCGAAAGGTCGAGCGTGAATCGTATAGTAGATATGATCAACATAAAATGTTCACCATTGAAACTACTCCATCTCACGTGATGATCGGACATGGTTTAGTTGATTTGGATCACGTGATCATTTAGATGACTAGAGGATGTCTATCTAAGTGGGAGTTCTTAAGTAATATGATTAAATTGAACTTTAATTTATCATGAACTTAGTCCTCGTAGTATTAGCATATCTATGTTGTAGATCAATAGCTCGCGATGTTGATCCCCGTTTATTTTTTATATGTTCCTAGAGAAAACTAAGTTGAAAGATGTTAGTAGCAATGATGCGGAATTGTTCCGTGATCTTAGGATTATCCTCATTGCTGCACAGAGAATTATGTCCTTGATGCACCGCTAGGTGACATACCTATTGCAGGAGCAGATGTAGACGTTATGAACGTTTTGACAAAAGCTCGGTATGATGACTACTTGATAGTTTAAGTGCACCATGCTTTATGGCTTAGAACCGGGACTTCAAAAACGTTTTGAACGCCACGGAGCATATAAGATGTTCCAAGAGTTGAAATTAGTATTTCATACTCATGCCCGTGTCGAGAGGTATAAGACTTCTGACAGTACTTTGCCTACAAGATGGAGGAGAATAGCTCAACCAGTGAGCATGTGCTCAGATTGTCTGGGTACTACAATTACTTGAATCAAGTGGGAGTTAATCTTCCAGATAAGATAGTAATTGACAAAGTTCTCTAGTCACTATCACCAAGTTAGTAGAACTTCGTGATGAACTATAATATGCAAGGGATGACGAAAGGAATTCCCGAGTTCTTCGCAATGCTGAAGTCGGCGAAGGTAGAAATCATGAAAAAGCATCAAGTGTTGATGGTTAACAAGACCACTTGTTTCAAGTAAAGGGAAAAGGGATAGAAGGGGAACTTCAAGAAGAATGACAAGCAAGTTGTCACTCCCGTGAAGAAACCCAAAGCTAAAACTCAAGCCTGAAACTAAGTGCTTCTACTGCAAAGGAAATGGTCACTGGAAGTGGAACTGCCCTAGATACTTGGTGGATAAGAAGGATGGCAAAGTGAACAAAGGTATATTTTGATATACAGATTATTGATGTGTACTTTACTAGTGTTCATAGCAACCCCTGGGTATTTGATACCGGTTCAGTTGCTAAAATTAGTAACTCGAAACGAGAATTGCAGAATGAACAGAGACTAGTTAAAGGTGAAGTGATGATGTGTGTTGGAAGTGGTTCCAAGATTGATATGATCATCATCGCACACTCCCTATACTTTCGGGATTAGTGTAAAACCTAAATAAATGTTATTTGGCATTTGCGTTGAGCATGAATATGATTTGATCATATTTGTTGCAATACGGTTATTCATTTAAAGTCATAGAATAATTGTTATTCTGTTTACATGAATAAAACCTTCAATGGTCATACACCCAATGAAAATAGTTTGTTGGATCTCGATCGTGGTGATACACATATTCATAATATTGAAGCCAAAAGATGCAATGTTAATAATGATAGTGCAACTTATTTGTGGCACTGCTGTTTAGGTCATAATGGTGTAAAGCGCATGAAGAAACTCCATAGTGATGGACTTTTGGAATCACTTGATTATGAATCAATTGGTGCTTGCGAACCATGCCTCATGGACAAGATGACTAAAACTCCGTTCTCCGGAACAATGGAGCGAGCAACAGATTTGTTGGAGATCATACATACAGATGTATGTGGACCAATGAGTGTTGAAGCTCGCGGCGGGTATCGTTATTTTCTGACCTTCACTGATGATTTGAGCAGATATGGGTATATCTACTTAATGAAGCACAAGTCTAAAACATTTGAAAAGTTCAAAGAATTTCAGAGTGAAGTGGAGAATCATCGTAACAAGAAAATAAGAGTTTCTACGATATGATCGTAGAGGTAAAATATTTGAGTTAGCGAGTTTGGCCTTCAGTAAAAACAATGTGAAATAGTTTCACTACTCACGCCACCTGGAACACCATAGTGTAATGGTGTGTCCGAACGTCATAACCGTACTTTATTAGATATGGTGCGATCGATGATGTCTCTTACCGATCTACCACTATCGCTTTTGGGGTTATGCATTAGAGACAGATACATTCACGTTACATAGGGCACCATCTAAATCCGTGGAGATGACACCGTATGAACTGTGGTTTGACGAGAAACCTAAGCTGTCATTTCTTTAAGTTTGGGACTGCGCTGCTTATGTGAAAAAGTTTCAACATGATAAGCTCGAACCCAAATCGGAGAAGTAAATCTTCATAGGATACCCAAAAGAAACTGTTGGGTACACCTTCTATCACAGATCCGAAGGCAAGGTCTTTGTTGCTAAGAGTGGATCCTTTCTAGAGAAGGAGTTTCTCTCGATAGAAGTGAGTGGGAGGAAAGTGGAACTTGATGAGGTAATTGTACCTTCTCCCGAATTGGATAGTAGTACATCACAGAAACTGGTTCCAGTGATTCCTACACCAATTAGTGAGGAAGCTAATGATGATGATCATGAAACTTCGGATCAAGTTACTGCTGAACTTCGTAGATCAACCAGAGTACGTTCCGCACCAGAGTGGTACGGCAACCCGGTTCTGGAAGTCATGTTACTGGACCATGATGAACCTACGAACTATGAGGAAGCGATGATGAGCCCAGATTCCGCAAAATGGCTTGAGACCATGAAATCTGAGATGGGATCCATGTATGAGAACAAAGTGTGGACTTTGGTTGACTTGCCCGATGGTCGGCAAGCCATCGAAAATAAATGGATCTTCAAGAGGAAGACTGACGCTGACAATAATGTTACTGTTTACAAAGCTCGACTTGTTGCGAAAGTTTTTCAACAAGTTCAAGGAGTTGACTACGATGAGACTTTCTCACCCGTAGCGATGCTTAAGTCTGTCCGAATCATGTTAGCAATTGCCGCATTTTATGAAATCTGGCAAATGGATAACAAAACTGCATTCTTTAATGGATTTATTAAAGAAGACTTGTATATGATGCAACGAGAAGGTTTTGTCAATCCTAAAGGTGCTAACAAAATGTGCAAGCTCCAGCGATCCATCTATGGACTGGTGCAAGCATCTCGGAGTTGGAATATACGCTTTGATAAGTTGATCAAAGCATATAGATTTATACAGACTTGCGGTGAAGCCTGTATTTACAAGAAGTGAGTGGGAGCACTACAACCTTTCTGATAAGTATATGTGAATGACATATTGTCGATCAGAATGATGTAGAATTTTCTGGAAAGCATAAAGGAGTATTTGAAAGGAGTTTTTCAAAGAAAGACCTTGGTGAAGCTGCTTACATATTGGGCATCAAGATCTATAGAGATAGATCAAGACGCTTGATAAGACTTTCGATGAGTACATACCTTGATATGATTTTGAAGTAGTTCAAAATGGATCAGTCAAAGAAGGAGTTCTTACCTGACTTGTAAGGTGTGAAGTTGAGTAAGACTCAAAGCCAGACCACGGCAGAAAAATATAGAGAGAATGAAAGTCATTCCCTATGCCTCAGCCATAGGTTCTATAAAGTATGCCATGCTGTGTACCAAACATGTTGTGTACCTTGCCATGAGTTTGTCAAGAGGGTACAATAGTGATCCAGGAGTAGATCACTGTACAGCGGTCAAAATTATCCTTAGTAACTGGATGACTAAGGAAATGTTTCTCGATTATGGAGGTGATAAAGAGTTCGTCGTAAAGGGTTACGCCGATGCAAGCTTTGACACTAAATCCAGCTGACTCTAAGTATCAATCTGGATGCGTATTGAAAGTGGGAGCAATTAGCTAGAGTAGCTCCATGCAGAGCATTGTAGAGACATAGACATTTGCGAAATACATACGGATCTGAATGTGACAGACCCGTTGACTAAACTTCTCTCACGAAGCAAAACATGATCACACCTTAGTACTATTTGGGTGTTAATCACATAGCGATGTGAACTAAATTATTGACTCTAGTAAACCCTTTGGGTGTTAATCACATGACGATGTGAACTATCGGTGTTAAATCACATGGCGATGTGAACTAGATTATTAACTCTAGTGCAAGTGGGAGACTGAAGGAAATATGCCCTAGAGGCAATAATAAAGTTATTATTTATTTCCTTATATCATGATAAATGTTTATTATTCATGCTAGAATTGTATTAACCGGAAACTTAATACATGTGTGAATACATAGACAAAACAGAGTGTCCCTAGTATGCCTCTACTAGACTAGCTCATTGATCAAAGATGGTTATGTTTCCTAGCCATAGACATGAGTTGTCATTTGATCAACGGGATCACATCATTAGGAGAATGATCTGATGGACAAGACCCATCCGTTAGCTTAGCACTATGATCGTTTAAGTTTTACTGCTATTGCTTTCTTCATGACTTATACATGTTCCTATGACTATGAGATTATGCAACTCCCGAATACCGGAGGAACACTTTGTGTGCTACCAAATGTCACAACGTAACTGGGTGATTATAAAGGTACTCTACAGGTGTCTCCGAAGGTACTTGTTGGGTTGGCGTATTTCGAGATTAGGATTTGTCACTCCGATTGTCGGAGAGGTATCTCTGGGCCCACTCGGTAATGCACATCACTATAAGCCTTGCAAGCATTGCAGCTAATGAGTTAGTTGCGGGATGATGTATTACGGAACAAGTAAAGAGACTTTTTGGTAACGAGATTGAACTAGGTATTGAGATACCGACGATCGAATCTCGGGCATGTAACATACCGATGACAAAGGGAACAATGTATGTTGTTATGCGGTTAGACCGATAAAGATCTTCGTAGAATATGTGGCAGCCAATATGAGCATCCAGGTTCCGCTATTGGTTATTGACCGGAGACGTGTCTCGGTCATGTCTACATAGTTCTCGAACCCGTAGGGTCCGCACGCTTAAGGTTTCGATGATAGTTTTATTATGAGTTTATGAGTTTTGATGTACCGAAGGAGTTCGGAGTCCCGTATGAGATCGGCGACATGACGAGGAGTCTCAAAATGGTTGAGACGTAAAAATCGATATATTGGACGACTATATTCGGACATCGGAAAGGTTCCGAGTGATTCGGGTATTTTCGGAGTACCGGGGAGTTACGGGAATAGAGGAGAGAGGCCAAAAGGAAGGAGGCGTGCACCCCCCTTCTGGTCCGAATTGGACAAGGGGTGCAGCCCCCTTTTCCTTCTCCCTCTCCCCCTCTTTCCTTCTCTCCTACTCCGGAAAGGAAAGGGGAATCCTACTAGGACTTGGGAGTCCTAGTAGGACTCCCCACACTTGGTGCGCCCCCTCTAGGGCCGGCCTCTCCCTCCCTCCTTTATATACGGCGGCAGGGGGGCACCTCTAGACACAACAATTGATCTCTTGATCTCTTAGCCGTGTGCGGTGCCCCCCTCCATCATAGTTCTCCTCGATAAATATTGTAGCGGTGCTTAGGCGAAGCCCTGCAACGGTAGAACATCAAGATCGTCACCATGCCGTCGTGCTGACGGAACTCTCCCTCGACACTCGGCTGGATCGGAGTTCGAGGGACGTCATCGAGCTGAACGTGTGCTAGAACTCGGAGGTGCCGTAGTTTCGGTGCTTGATCGGTCGGGCCATGAAGACATACGACTACATCAACCGCGTTGTTCTAACGCTTCCGCTTTCGGTCTACGAGGGTACGTAGACTCACTCTCCCCTCTCGTTGCTATGCATCTGGTAGATAGATCTTGCGTGATCGTAGGAAAATTTTAAAATACTACGTTCCCCAACAGAGATGGCAGATAATCAGTGGATGTATAGTGGGTTTTTCCGTCGGAATGAAGTAACAACAGAGTGGGTCGAGAAAACTGATGTGTTTTTGAAAGAGATATTACGTAGACCAATGAGGATGGTGCCAGAATGCCCGTGTGCCAGATGTAAGAGACGTATCCGCAGAGATCAGAGTGAGATGACTAAGCACCTTCGCACAAATGGATTTATGCCCAACTTTAATATGCCGATAAACTTTGCCCAGAGGGACCGTGGTAGAGTGGAGGTGATACGACAACGCGTCGCTGGTTATGAGGACGATGGGGTTAGAGACATGCTAGATGATGTCTTTGCTGCACAGCCGACACCTCCGTCACATTCAGCGAATGAACCGGAGGAAACCGCAAAGGCCTTCCTGGAAATCTTGGGCTCGTCAAAGAAACCTCTCTATGAGGGTGCCAAGCTGTCTGTGCTGGATGCCATCTCGCAACTGATGGCAGTCAAGGCTGAGTACGGTTGTAGCCGAGGTTGCTTCGAAGCATTTCTGGGAGTATGGGCTAACAGCCTGCTTGAGGGCCATGAACTGCCAAAAACCATGTACACTACGAAGAAAATCATGAAGGCGCTCTCCATGGACTATGAGAAAATACATGTTTGTCCAAAGAATTGCCTTTTGTTTAGGCATGAGTATGCGGATGACAACTACTGTAGGAAGTGTGGTTCCTCTCGGTATATTGAGGTGGTCGATAAGCATGGTCTGAAGCGGCAACTAAAAATCCCTATGAAGGTTCTTTGGTATCTTGATTTTATAAAAAGATTGCAGCGCCTTTTCATCACCGAGGAGTCTGCCAAAATGATTAAGTGGCACAAGGAAGGGAAAAGGTACAATCCAAACAAAATTGTACATCCATCAGAAGGTGAAGCATGGAAGTCATTCGATATAGAGTACCCGGAGGAAGCAGCCGAGGCTGGGAATGTCAGAATTGCTATAACAGGTGATGGGTTCAATCCATATGGTATGCCGTCTAATTCATACAGTTGCTGGCCCGTATTTGTTATTCCGCTCACTCTCCCTCCCGGCGCCATAATGCAACGCAAGACCATGTTCCTGTCGCTTATAATTCTGGGGCCTGAATATCCGGGGAAGAATTTGAGTGTGTTTATGCAGCCATTGGTGGATGATTTGCACCATTCTTGGTACTTCCCGAGGTTGACATACGACCGACATCTGCAGAAAAATTTCTTGATGAAAGTTTGGCTACAGTATTGCATGCATGACTTTCCCGGCTATGCCCTGTTCTGCGGATGGTGTACAAGTGGAAAGATGCCTTGCCCAGTGTGCATGCAGGCCTTGATTTTCATTTGGCTGAAAAAGGGTGGCAAGTATGTTGCCTTTGACCTGCATCGACAGTTCCTCCCTCCAGACCATCCTGATAGGGAAGACAAGAAGAACTTCACCAAAGGCAAAGTTGTCCATGAAGTAAACGAGATTCCAACGTTTTCTGGTGCGGATGTGCTTGCTCAGCTGAAAGCTCTTAAGCCTGCCGGCGAAGGGAAGGGCAAAGGCAAAGGCAAAGCCACAGGCGAAGACGAGGGCGAGGGCAGAGGAAAAGGTAAAGGGAAAAAAAGTTTTGAAGCTTATGGTGAGACGCACAACTGGACTCACATTACCCCCTTCACGCAACTTCCCTATTTTAAGGACCTCAAACTTCCATACAACATTGACGTGATGCACACCGAAAAAAATGTTGCAGAGTCTCTTTTTTGCACGATCCTCAACATTCCTGATAAGACAAAGGATAATGTTAATGCTAGAGTCGATCAACAGAATATATGTGATAGACCACGTCTACACATGCAGCCTCCCACAGGCAATCGAAAATCTTGGTTCAAGCCAGATGCTGATTTCGTACTTAAAAAGGGTCATAAGATGGAGGCATTGAAGTGGCTGAAACACGTCGTGAAGTTCACTGATGGTTATGCGTCGAATATAAGTAATGGGGTCAATCTTTCAACGGGAAAAGTGACCGGGCTCAAGAGTCATGACTATCATGTATGGATTGAGCGGATTATGCCGGTGATGGTTCGGGGCTATGTTCCCGAGCGTGTGTGGCGTGTGCTTGCGGAGTTAAGCCATTTCTTCCGCACGCTTTGTGCTAAAGAAGTACTCCCTCCGTTCCTTTATATAAGGTGTATTTATTTTTTGATAAAATTCCACAATGTAAGGTGCATTTGTTCTAATTCCTCATAATTGCGATCTTGACCCTCCAGAAAAAGGAAAGTATCTCTCCCCTGATTGCATGTATCTCTCCTTGTAAAGAAATAAATCAAAACTATCTCTTTCCTGATTGCGTGTATCTCTTCCTTTCCTAGCCTAAATGATTTACTTGCCGCTAATATATAAATTAGACAAGGGTAATTTCGTCCTAAATAGTCAATAATTACGTGCCTTGGTTAACGTGCTGAAAATAATACACCTTAGATAAAGGAATGGAGGGAGTATGTCCTGAGAAGATAAAAGAAATGCATAAGGCGCCAGAGTTGATATGCAAGCTAGAGAAGATCTTCCCACCAGGCTTCTTTACTCCGATGACACATCTTAGTTTGCACCTCGCGAACGAGGTATTGTTGAGGGGCCCTGTGCAGAATCGTTGGCAGTACGGCTCTGAGAGACAGAACAAGCATCTGAGACAGAAATGTGGAAAGAAAGCTAAGATTGAAGCTTCCATAGCTGAGGCAGTTATCCTAGAGGAGGTGGCAGACCTCAGGACAGCCT
The DNA here is from genome assembly GCA_902687465.1 of Secale cereale. Classification (NCBI taxonomy): domain Eukaryota; kingdom Viridiplantae; phylum Streptophyta; class Magnoliopsida; order Poales; family Poaceae; genus Secale; species Secale cereale. Next base: position 74,772,767 of record LR738716.1, read on the forward strand.
ACTATCCGGACCATGTTCCAACGTTGCACAATAAGGTGTCTCGATACAACACAGAAGAACCCAAGTATAAACCCAAGTTGCCTCTATTCATCGGGCAAGGTGGCATGGCTGGATGCTCGACACCTTATCTCATGCCACGAGATGAGTGGGAGGATGTCATGTTCTATATCTTGCACAACATCAAGGAAGTTGAGGATGAGTGGATGAGGTAATACCTTTGCACCATTCTTTTAGTCAATTCGTTATGTTCACGGCGCCTAGTTCTTACACCGTTTTTCTTATTGTAGTCGATTCGTTGATGAAGAGTGGACGGGAATGCTTCCTCCTACTGAAGCGGAGGCACTTGCTCTTCTCCGAATAGGTGCTGATGGAAGGAAAAATTTTGTTGCGTGGTTCATGGAGAAAGTAATTTTTCAAACTTCCCTATTACCTATTTCAATTAAACTCATGCACCCTATAATTTCAATTAAACTTGTAGGGAAATGATCCGAACGAATCAATGGATGAAGAATTGAGATGGGTTTCCATGGGTTTTGACCCTGCCGTCATGACATGCCAAAAGTATGATGTGAATGGGTATCACTTCCATACAGAGGAGCACCAGAACAGTCGGCCTGATCGCAAAACCGTAAATACCGGAGTCTTCACTGAAGGAGATAATAAAGTAGATTACTACGAAAGGGTAGCTAAAATATACGAGCTTACATTCAAACGTGGTCGTGAACCCCTAAGTCTCACTGTGTTCAAATGCCGATGGTTCGACCCCAAAAAGGGTCTGAGAAATACGCCTTCTGTTGGTTTAGTTGAAGTTAAACCATCAACCGTCTATGCCGGAGCTGATCTCTTTATCGCTGCTACCCAGGCCACACAAGTGTATTATCTGCCTTACCCATGCCAGAAAGAGTACCTAAAGGGTTGGGAAGTTGTGTTCAAGGTGTCGCCACATGGTAAGCTACCGGACCCAAATGATGATGATTACTACAACATAAACCCCATGACATACGAGGGAGTATTCTTTCAAGAGGAACATGATGACGTGACCCGTAACAACGAGGATGATGACTTGGGTTATGTTGACCTGGACCCAAATGACACAAGAATTGATGGTGAGGCAGTTGTGAATCAAAGAGACATAATTATGCTTGAAAAGTTAAATGAAGATGCTGACGATGAGGAAGAGCCTCCACCTCCGTCAGACAATGAAGAAGATATGCGTGATAGTGATGATGAGACCGGTCGACAAATAGATTACAATAGCGATGATTCATACGGGTTCTAGAAAATGTAAGTTCTTTTAATTATCATTACAATATGTGCTTAATGTGCTCATCTGTTATTAATATTATTTGATATCCTTACTAATTGTTTATTCTCTTCTCAATGCAGGTTTGCTAATCATGGGCAAGTCCAGCGGCGCCAGTTTCCTCGGTAAATTCAAAGGACTTACTCGGAGTTGACGAGCCCACAAGGTTCCCTCCCGACTACGCGAGGATGACACCTCACAGGGAGGTGGAGGGGTCGGGGGAGGAGCTCCTAGAGGAGGAGGGGGTGGGGGGAGAGCCCCTAGAGGAGGAGGAGGTGGGGGGAGAGGCAGCCGGGGCAAAAACCTCCGGGCCGTGTCCGAAATAGGAGGGTCTTCTTCGATGCCCTCTTATACTGAGGCACCTTCTGAGTCTGAGGAGGAGGAGTATGTTCCTGATGGCGAGGAGGAGGAGGGTGAGTCGGAGGAGGCCGAGGAGGAGGAGGTCGAGGAGGAGGAGGTCGAGGAGGAGGAGGCCGAGGGGGAGGGTGAGGAGGAGGGCGAGGAGGGTGGAGGGGAGGTTGACCCCGAGTTGTGGGGTGACTTGCCACCGGGTGCTCCGAAGGGGTGGCCGCGTTGTAATGCCGGACTACCTACATCACCTTCTATCAAGGTGCATAAGTGGCTCATTGAACCTGCGGGGCCAGAGTAAGTGCCTCTCAGTCATACTTTCAACACATGACAACATTTTCTTATTGTACACATGGCAACCCTTTGATTCTTTTGCAGTAACTGGAACCTTCACGGAAAGGGCCATAAACCGAACGGCCTTATCACTGTCCTGTTGAAGGAGTTTTGGCCTAGCCTATTCTGCCCGCGGCCAGACAGGGAGCCGCAACTGCGGGTTTTGGCCACGAGCTGGGCCCACTACGAGACTTGCACCAATGCGGAGTACGGGACGGCCGCTAAGGCCGTGATCACCAAATTTTGGGTAAGTTCTCTTCTGAATCACTTGTCTTAAGTTTCGTTCATAGTTTATCATTGAATCACTCAACTCATGCCTTGTTTGCTTCTGGTTTATGCATGATTGCAGCAACTCTATAGAGTTCTTGATGAGCACAAGGCCCAAGCCGATTTGGTCTTGCTTGCGGCCACGAAGAAGAAAGCTCGTCAGTTGCAGTACGAGGTGCGATGGGTTGCCGTCTCGCAGTACTACCACATCTACCTGCATCAAAAGTTGACCAAAACTCAAGCGCAGAGGCAACGGCTTACCTTGAACAGGGAGCAGTTCATGAAGGTAACCATTACTGACTTTTCAATGTTTCAAGCAGTCAACTATATGTTTCGTGCTCACATGTCATGCTTCCAAATTTTGCATAGGTTGTTCCTCGTTAGTGCTATGCAAAGCATGACGGATCGGCGAGTTTGGTGGATAGGTGGCTCGACGATGATGCAGAGTTTGCTGCCAAGAGCAGCAAGGGCCGGGCTAACCGTGAAAAAGACGGGACACACAGCCAAGGAAACAGGAACCATTGGGCTTCAAGGCCATGAAGGTATATCTATATGCATGATGTCTATATGCATGATGCATTTTTGTTCTTCTTTACAGTCATGTTGTTATGTATGGCTAACTTCTATTTGACGGCGCAGGAGGACAAGTTGAAGAGGCCGCTCTCAGACATGGAGTCATGGAAGATGGCCCGTGAGCGGAGTGATCGCAAGGACGGCGAGAGCCAGTACTACGACAAGACCGAGGAGCATCTGGAGTCTTACACTCAGAACTATCAGAGGTTGCATCCTGATGTTCCTGTTGCTGAGGTCGCCCAGTCTCAGATCGATGACACGGCGGTGGTGGCCATCCAGGGGAAGTCACATGGCCGGTATCCGTGTTTCGATGGCTTGATCACTCCTTCGATCTCGTACACACGGCTTCGGGCTAGCAACCCGAGCCAGTTAGAGAGTACGGGGCGTTCACAGACTCCCTTGGCCCGCTAGCATGCTGTAAGTACTTCCCCTTTATCTTTTTATCTCTAGCATTCTCAGTTTATTTTCAGCATTGCTCACTTAGAAACAACCTAAATTATGTAGGCATATAAGGCCTTTGTCGAGCATAGGAATCTCGAGGTGCGAGAGTACTTGCAACGAGTGAAGGCAAACGATGATTACAACCGTCAAATGATGGCGGTTAGTTTTGCCCTCTTAAAACATAGCCAAATTTTTGCACTTTTATTCCTTCTGACCTTTTAGTTTGCTTGTTTAACTAACATACACGCTATGTTGGCGTCTTGGAGTAACCGCACGGATCCACCACAAATGGGACCACCACCACCACCTGTGGGAGAACCCCCACACATTCCCACGTCCGATGAATGGGTGGCACTAGGCAGTGATAGTCCGTTTAGTACATTTGCCTAACTACTGACAAACTAGTTCAAGGTTCATTCAACACTATCATATCATATTTACCGTTAGAATCTTCTCTCATACATGTAGGGGACCGGTGGCTCGACTCCTGCTTCCTCGACCCCAGTCACTCCGATCTGGCAGAGTGGTGGTTTTGGCGGAGGTGGTTTTGACGGAGGTGGTCTTGGCGGTGCTGGTTTTAGCGGAGGTGGTGGTTTTGGCGGTGGTGGTCTTGCATGATGTCGATGATGGTACCCGTGCATGTGGCCGTCGTGCCATACCTTTCATGTTCCTACTTTTATGATGTTCCATGTCTTGCACTACTTTTATGTTCATGAACTTTCGCCGGTAATGATCTTTAGATGATGAACTTGACTATGTTTAGATGATGATGATGAACTTGAGTATGTTTAGATGATGAACTGTCATATTTCTGCACATGGCCATATTATTCTGCTTTGAAATGTTGTCAAATGAATTGAAAAAGAAAAAACAGGAAAAAAAACTATGCCTACAGCAAAGCTGTCGGCATAGATGAGCCCAGGACTTCCCAGGGCGCGCCACGTGGCAGGCTATGCCTACGGCAAAGCTGTGGGCATAGATTTCAATCTATGCCGACGGCTTGGCCGTAGGCATAGCCTTGCCGCTAGAAAGAACCAGGTGACGCCATGTGGCACGGTTATGCCTATGGTAAAGCCGTCGGCATAGTTTTTATCTATGCCTACGGCGCCGTCCGTTGCCGTCAGGCGAAATACACTGCCGATGGCTAAACTATGCCGACGGTCGACTAGCGGCCGTCGTCATAGGCTCCTATGCCGACGGCTAAACTACGCCGACGGTCTGACAAGACTACGCTGACGTGATCTACGCCGACGGCCCTATGCCGACGGCAGCCGTCGGCATAGATCTATGCCGACGGCAAAAGACCTATGCCGACGGCCCCTGGCTGTAGGCATAGCCCGCGAGTCCCGGAGTGCGCTATCCTCTGAAACAAAAAAAGACAGAGCCTGGACTCACCGACATGCGGAGCTTCTGCAGTTGCCTTCATATTCTTCTGCCGGTAAAGAAGGGCAAAATATGCACCACAGAATGCAAGGAGAAGATAGATTTATTTTCCTCTTGCTACCTTTATTAGTTAGGACACATTATTTTTGTTTCAGTCATACCTTTGTTGCTGACTGTGCTGTTGTGTAAATTCAACATTGATGTTTAGTGTTATGACATATTTGCACAAACTGAAATTTTGATGCCTTGGGATGTTGCGCTGACAATCTAATAGCAAAGGAATTGACCCTCAAATTTGCAACCAAGATTACAGTTGTCGAACAATTTGCAATTTATGTAGTCACACCAATGTGGTCAAAGTGACCAAGCATAGAGGATTTACCTTGCTCATCGGCAACACCATGGAACGGAGACCCTGTGTGCCGGTTACCAGAACCGCAGAGAAAATCTCACTCCGTGTGTGCGTGTCTATCACATACGGAGAAGCGTCTTGGTACACGCCGGTCATGATAAGCAGAAGCAAGATAACTATCAACTCACCACAGCTATCCATGTAAAAGGAAATTTACTTGGCACTTACAAGAAGCTTCGGCAGACCTGTGTTGTCGGGTAAGGGGAATCAACGCCATCTTCAATGAGCACCAATTTTTATGTCCCGTCCCTGGTAGGTGCCAGCACCCTGAAGCTGAAAGGGACAAATACATTCATCACCTGCAGCTCCAGCAGATCAAACAAAGATGTCGGGTCACTAAGATAAAATCAGTTGTACTAAACATGCCAAGGCTTTCAATCCGCTATTCAGTAAATGTATGTTTCAGTGTGAGAGCACATGTTTCACTAACTTCTAACGGATGAAAACAAAAACATTGCATCACTTCGATTTTCATGAAACCAAAAAGTATATGCCTTCCGCACAGGAAACAACATACTGCCATCTATTGTGTCCCCCAAAAAAGGAAATTGGATAGTATCGACCATTGACTCCGGGGAAAGCATAGTTAACCAAATGATCATAGCAATACAACAACATTAGCAAAGAACAAAAGGAACGGACATACTCCTGTAGATCCACATGTCGAAAAAGAGCTCACACTTGATGCAGTTGCACCACGTAACTTCCAATTCAAAGTGATTCTACATGACATTGCTACTGAAGCCTCTTTCGCTAAAATAAATACATGATACTACATAATCAGGAGCTAAGCATAGGCCTACAACATTTACCTCGTCCTTGCCGTCGGTGGCGTCCTCCTTCCACTGCTTCTTCCCCCTCTCCTTGCGTTGATTCTTCTTCTTCTTCTTCCTCGCCAAGTTCCACCACGGCTTCCTTGTCGACCTCCTCGTCCAAGGACATGGAGATCACCTTTGCAAACCTGGGCTGGCCTTGCGCAGCCTCGCGCCGCCGCACGAAGAGATCAACGCTCCTGCAAGGAATATGGATCCAGACCAACATAGGCAAAAGCTAGGCAAAAATCGTACTGCATAATTGTTGGTAAAAGGAATGCCGGTAGAGTGTGAGGAGATGCTGCTCCAAGCATATGACTTCTAGCTCTAGTACTTCAATCTCCTTTATGAGCTTCTCAGTAGGCTGACATGACATGGAAGATAGATAGGTGCTTTGAATCAAGAATCCAAATATAATGTTATCCAAAAAAACTGTGCATACAAAATTGGAAAGTAACTCATAAAGATTATGTGCCTTAACTCTGAATTTTCTGATTCTTCCGGCATCACTATATTAGCGGAAAAGGTACTCGATGAATCCCAGGAGCTCAGACGAATGGCGGTCCTTGAATCCATGTAAATCGCAGCCCACAATCAATTTTGAGCAAAACGTAGGAGGCAAAAGAAATATTTGCTTGTAGTTGTAGTGACACAACAAGCAGTTTCGAGAAATTGATTACCGGCACAACTGAATAAAATGTACTGCACGTAATCACTGGGGGGCAAGGGGAAAAAATCGGACTGAAACCTTGAGGGACTCGTAGGAGCCGACCCAGAGCACACTGCATACGGCCCCCGCGGACGGCCACGATGCCAGCAAAAGAGAGGACCTTCTTGGAGAGCTCCATGGCTTAGGCGACCTTGGAAGCCGTGATGCCATGCTTCATGTTGTACCAACCCAGGCACCTCCTTCTCCCCTCACAGATCCTAGTCCCACCCGCACAGTAAATCACCATAGGCCGGTTCTACCTCTCCTCCGGTCAACCTTCCCAGCTTCTACGGCAGCCATCCTCTACACCCACCACATCTCCCATACTTCACATCCCGCCACACCACACGGGCGGCCGACCGATCTGGATGGAGCCAGCGCATCCCCCGCAGAGCGCGCCCTGCTCTCGCTCTTGCAGATGGTGGTGGATGGGGAGGAGGAGATCTTGCTGGAGGTGGGCGGCGGAGATGAAGACCCCGCATCGAGGCAGGTCATGTCCATGGCAGCAGGTCGCGTGAGGGAAGGGCACGCGTGGGAGAGGAAGCAAGCGGGAAGGGAGAAGCAATCCGAGGGGCTGTATCGCCGATGGAAGGGAAATATATTGACGTAGATATTTTCACTCGGGGAGGTGTTACCTGGGCTGGTATTTCCTATCGACACAGTAAAATCGCCAGGTGGGCACACCCTTTTTCTTTGCCAGAAACAGTTGCCAGGGAATAGTGCGTGGTGCCAACGTGGATGGCACGAGGAGGCGCACATCGCGCGACTCTTATAGGGTTTAATGATGCTCCACATGAATGCAGCTCGACGACGACGACGGACGGACGTCGGAGGGCCAGCGGAAAACGACGGCATGCATTACGGGGGTACAATGCCTGCTTGCTGTCGGGGCCATCTTCTGGTCCTAAGAGCATCCCAAACAGGCCCCCAAAGACGTCTTTTTTTCCATCGGTGTGGACAAAAAACCAGTCCCCTCTCCCCCTCCTCCGGACGTTGAATTCCGCCAGTTCGGCCTATTTTTCGGCCCGGCGATGTCAGACCGAACCCAGCGCACTGGGAGAAACTTTGGGGCTCCGGCAGAAAGAAAAGTGACACGTGGGCTACCATTGTCAGGCGAGAAACACCTTTCCCTGCCCAGATTCGACCCGCGCACCACTTCCCTTTTCACCGCGATGCCGATCCCGACGCTGCCCACCTGTCCACAGTCGTCGCTCCGCCACTAGAAAGGCCATTTCCCTGCCGGATTCGACCACGCAGGCGGGGGATACCGACGACTGCCCACCCACCACGCCCGCCAGTTGTTCGACGATTTGCCTGTTCGGCAATGGACTCCGACGACAAGGAGGCGTTCGCGGCTTTGATGGAGGAGGAAGCCGAGGCCAACACCTAGGACGAAGAGCACCTCATGATCCTCGCCGCTTTGACCGGCCTGTTCCCGAACAATGCAAAACCGCGGCGAGGTGGTTCGGCGCCGGGCCACGGTAAGAGCAAGCAGAGTCATCGACTTGAGGGCTATTGCTTGCTCTACGCCGACTACTTCACCGACGCTCCACTGCATGGCGAGAAAGTATTTCGTCGCCGTTATTGGATGACCCGGAAGCTTTTCCTCAGGATTGTGAATGCCATCCGGGAGTTCGACAACTATTTCATTTGCAAGAAGGATTGCACCGGCATAATTGGATTCTCGTCACTCATAAGTGCATGACAGCTATGAGGATGCTTGCATACGGAGCTCCCAGTGATATACTAGAAGACTATGGACGCATGGCCGAGTGCACCACCATTGAGTGTTTGTACAAGTTCTGCAGGGCAGTGGTAGCAGTGTTTAGACCACAATAATTGTGATCATCCAATACTGAAGACACTGCTCCGATCCTAGCACAGAATGCAGTAAGAGGATTTCCTGGGATGCCAGAAAGCATCAACTGCATGCATTGGGCATGGAAAAACTATCCATTTTATTGGCAGGGGATGTACAAAATCGCCAAAGGCACTTGCAGTGTGGTACTTGAGGCAGTGGCCACACAGGACCTCTGGATTTGACACTCCTTCTTTGGTATGTCAGGAACTCACATTGACATCAACGTACCGCGGTGCTCGAATGTCTTTGCCAATCTTGTTGAAGTTCATGCTCCTCTTGTGGACTTCGAGGTCAATGGGCGCCACTACAACAAGGGATACTAGCAGATGGCATCTATCCGAGATGGTCCACATTTGTGAAGACTATCTCAAACAATGTGCCAGGAGGCAAGAACTCCTAGATTAACAAGTGTCAGGAGGCTTGCATAAAGGATGTCGAGCGGGCACTTGGTGTGCTCCAATCTCGATTTGCTGTTGTCCGATACCCCGTTCTGACCTGGTCGAAATTTTAAATGTGAGAGGTGATGACTTGTTGTGTAATCTTGGACAACATGATCATTGAGAGCGAGCAAAAAGTTAGAGCCACTATTTGACACTGAACCATATTACAGGCAGGGTCCTCTTGCAACTGCTTATCATCAGGCACCGGCATCTTGGACTGTCTTCCTCAATACGCGTCAAGAGATCTGAGACCCACAAGTGCATCAAAAACTGCAGCATGATCTGATGGAGCAACTATGGAGGCTCAACACTACTAGGAAAAGGCATGTTAGTGGCGCACCTATTTTTGCCATTAATGGTGCACTATAGGTGCGCCACTATCACCACGCCACTAGTAACAAGTACTAATGGCGCACCTCTGGTGCGCCATTAGTATTGCAGGTAACAGTGGCGCACCTTGTAGTGCGCCATTACTATTGCTACAGGTGTGCCACTGGTAACTTTTTTTTGATTTTTTTGATTTTTTCCTGAATTTTGAAGGCGAGAAAATAGTAGTGGCGCACCGTCTAACCCCCACCATGCGCCATTGCTATTTTTGAATTTTGAATTTGGATCTGGATCGCGATTTTTTTGCCCTTTTTTTGCTCTTTTTTTGCACGATAGTTTTTCAAATTTTGTTCTCGTTTTTGGATCTTGTACGTTCTTTTGCCGGAGAGGAGTTCGCCGGAGAGGAGGGCCGAGGAGAGACCGTGAGGAGGAGAGGAGGGAGGAGGAGGAGGTCACCGGAGAGGAGCTCGTCTACATCGTCGGAGAGGAGGAGGAGGAGGTCACCGGAGAGGAGGGAGGAGGAGATCACCGGAGAG
>LR738716.1:74792809-74843636 GCA_902687465.1 Secale cereale
CGGTGCACAGGCCACGTGGACACCCTTTTGCCCCGGTTCTGGATTGAACCGGGACTAAAGGGTCAGAGCATTAGTACCGACCCTGTTGCCCCGGTTCCAGAACCGGGGCTAAAAGGCCAAATGAACCGGGGCTAAATCCCCTTTATCTACTAGTGGAGGAGGGCATGTGCCAAGTGGGCAACCAACACTCAGGGAGATTAAAGATTATGCGGCGGCGGCGGCCGGCTGACCGGCATCACCCTTGGAGATTAGGGATCGCCTTGTTTGTCGCCGTTGGAAATTGGGGATTAGGGATGGAGACTTGTGGTGGGGAAAAGAATAGGCGAAGGCGATGAGACGGTGACCTGACGATGGCGAAGAGACGAAGAGGCATGTGTCGGCTGGCTGTTCACGACTTCGCGTACATCTACAGAAATTGGAGACCAAACGTCAACGTGTACATGTGTAAAGACGGTAAGCCTAAGCGGCTAAGCCACGTCTTATGCATTGGGCCTTGTGTGCTGGAGCTGTACGCCACGATAATTTTTTTAAAATTTTTGCTAGAATTTATGGATGGTATGGGCTGAGACTGAACAATTGAACAATTAGCTGATGGGCTGGGGTCAATTAACTTTTTGGGCTGGGGTCAAATGCAACTTTGATGGACATGCTAGCTTCAAATCCTGGAAGGCATTGGGGTCAATTGACCCCAGTGTCCATACTAGAGCTTCGTCCCTGCCTTCTTTAAGGTGTTGCTTGGTACGCGACACTTTGAAATACTATGAACATGGTTGTACTTCTCGAGAGGGTGCAGCGGTTGCCGGTCTTCTTCATCGTTGATTTGTCGGTGTTGGCATTTGTTTCTCTTTTCTTTCTTTAATTTTTCTTTTTGGGCTTATTTGTGTTGTGGCCCCAACGAGTTGAAACATTTTATCGTCATATTATACTATTGTATCCAAAGTAGCTTTACCAATGTAAGAATATTAAAGAGAAAAATATGTAGCGTGTCCTATGTTGCCTTTCAAATATTTATGAACAAAACAAGTAGTGCGAGCTGTGTTGAAAAAGACATGGCGTACCAATTTTATATTTTCTTTTGACATTTTAGAGCGCTATAAACTCTGTGTCTTTTATAGAGGAAACAAAAAAAAAACTCAACTTTTTTGCATGATTGTTTTTTCATGAATACAGCAAGCACTAACATGGGTACATATTACCACGTGAGACATGTAGTGAGCAATCCAAATAATTAAAAAAAATTGGTACATATTTAAAAAATCAGATATTTCTAAAAATTTCATTTACCTGTGTAGAGTGTGGCCCCCGCCTCCTATCCAGAGAGAGAAAGGAGACAAATTAGCAAGCCAGCTAGCTACAAAACAGCATGATTAATCAGAGCGCTCAAGTGTTATACTCCCTCCGTCCCAAAATAAGTGACGCAAAAGTGACTCAACTTTGCACTAACTTTAGTGTAAAGTTGAGTCACTTTTGCGTCACTTATTTTAGGACGGAGGGAGTACTACGCTATGCATGCGTGCCCACACTAGCTTAATAGTACGTACTCGTAGTACGCAAGGCAAGAGAATCCAGCTAGCACCGAGAAATGTGTCTTTTCCCAGCCTGGGAATCTTGGTTCGTTCTTAGAGCAAAACAGTACCGTATAGCTCTAGCTAATTAGCAGTGGCAGCAGGCAGCAGCTAGTGTTAGAGGTACGTAGAGGGGTACAGACAGCACGAGGAAAGCGAAAGACGAATGTGAAAGGAAGGAATAATCAGGCTAGCTGCTCCAGCTACGGCGTTCATGGAAGAAGGGTGCCCATGCGTGCATGGGCAAATTTTCGTGTTTTGACCCTTTTTTCAAAGAAATTCGGGATTTGACTCCTGTTTGAAAAGTTTTCGGGATTTGACCCTTTTTCTTATCGTCACAGGCTCTGGTGGTAGGGTTAGACAGCCTACCGCCACGGGTCTTGGTGGTAGGGTGCTTATACACGTCAGCACGTGGTGACGGTCGCCGTTCCCCTCCGTCGCACCCTACCGTCAGGGCTCCTGGCGGTGGGCTGTTTAACCGTACCGCCAAAGCTTGTGGCGGTAGGGTCCGAACAGTTATTTCGCTCAGGACCCCGCGCCCCTGCCCATCTCCCCACCCTCCCCCCTCCCCCCATTGGTTTCTTCTTCTTTTCTCCCCCAAGTCGTCCCTCTCCCCCTCTCTCATCTCCTCCACTCTCCCCCTCGGATCTTCGCCGATTCTTCACCGTTTTTGCGGATCGAGATGGCCCCGAAGAAAGAAACGTAAGCTCCTCCAATCCGTCCAATTAGTTTTTGGAAACTTACTTCCGATTCGACGCATTATTTGCTTGAAATCCCTCATATTTTTGAACTTAGGTTGGATTTTTTTTCACCTAAGATTGTTTTAGATAGATTGTAGTTCTAGTTCTTAGTTCTTTAGTAAGTAGTTGTATTGAATATGAACTCAAATCCCTAGTTCATATGTTAGTTTGAAGAACCCTAGTTCATAATTTTTTTTGTTACAAAAATTACGATGTATGTTGATATGATGATGAACCCTAGTTTGATGATGCATGGTGATGTGAAGATGAACCCTAGCTTGATGATGCATGTTGATATGATGATATGAAGATGTTGTTGGAAAAAATATTTAAAAATATGATGATACGATGTATGTTGGAGGATTTTATTTGGATATGATGCATGTTGATAAGATGTGATCCATCATGTGTAGTAGATGTTGTTGGAGGAATATGCTTAAGATGAAACCTAGTTCATGTAACCAAGAAATTTCATTTTTTGTTTATGCTTATGCTTATGATTCTTTTTTTTTTAACTTTATTAAGGCGGACACCTCTTGCGGACAACATCGGCCCACGGTACTCCATGCTGGACCGGAGACCCATTCTTTCCATCTGCCATGCGGGGAGATGACCGTGACTCTCGAGGATTGGTCTATGATTACTGCAATGCCGATCAAGGGTCAAGCACTCACCGGGCGAGTGGAGAGGGCCAACTGGCAGAATAGGGTTGCCACCCTCATCGGCGACTGCGCCGTTGTTAAGTGTAACCGTACATCCGGTGTGCCGTTGATCTGGCTCGCGGAGCACCGGCACAGATGCCCCGAAGGCGCCGACGAGACGACAGTGGAGTGGTACGTGAGGGCCTACCTGTGGTACATTCTCTTTGGAGGTCGTGTTTCCAGATAGCTCCGGGAACTCTGCCAACTGGTCGTATCTGTTCTTCCTAGCGGACTGGGAGGCAGGGTACAGTTGGGGGAAAACATCTCTCGCCTACCTATACCGTTCAGTAAGAGAGTGTCTAATTGCCTACCTACCTACGAAAGTGTGTCCATGACATTTTGTTATATCTGATCCTTATTTGATGTTTTGCAGCTCGACGACGCAACGCAGAGGACGGGAGACAAGTCCAATATGGGTGGCTTTGTCTGGGCCCTCTCCATTTGGATGTGGGAGCGGCTGTCGGTGGGTCGTCCGGAGAAGATGCGAAGAGGCCCATGGGATGCCTATGGCGAAGACGGCGACGAGACGCGAAACCCCACCGTAGCTTACGAGTGGGACGTTGTCAAACTCCTAAACAAGACTTCGTACAAGACCTACACCAACGAGATGGACGCTTTGACGATTTCGCAGGTATATGAACTCGCTCAACACCTTTATCATTGATTCCACTTTTGACCGAGAGTGGGAACTTACCAATGTATATGTAATAGGTAAACTTGTGGCCCTATCATGACCGAGAGCGGGGTTTTGATCTGAACGTGATGTGCACTGCGGACCATGGTCTCTGGCGGTGCATCATGCCCATGATCTGTGTGTACGCCGTCGAGTGGCTCTTGCCACACCGCGTGGCCACCCAGTTTGGGATGTATCAGCATACCCCACCGGCCAATCCCATCGATACCGGCGGCCACGCGCTCCACATGTGAGCGCTTTTTTCTGTATGCACATGATTTCATTGCGTGGCGACTTTATTATGATGTTTCTTGTGGCTTATGCCTTGCAGGATGAGCCGGCGGAAGAATCAGTCGATCACAGACTGGGGAGAGCAGCATAAAACTCATGTGACGGAGTGGAATCGACGGAGGTACAGGAAATACATGGAGAGGAAAGTGAAGGTCTGGGATGATTACGAGGGCCGACACATGAGGTGGTACGATGATGGCCATAAGCACCGTCTTCGTCTCAGGTCTCGCGGAGCTGGAGAGGGATGACCCCGAGGAAGAGGCCTACCAGACCGGCATCAGAGACATGCACAGTGGATTTAGAGAGTTTGCACCCCTCATCAACAGAGTGGTAAGTCCGTTCAAACTTATGCCTTTAAATTATTGTATTCGTCATCGGCACTGACTTCTGCCTTTGCAGTCTGGTGAGCTGAACAGATGCACCTTTGAAGCCTCAGATGCACTAGGTGATACCCCCGGAGGCATAGAGTCCGAGAACAATATGAGGGGGGCGATGAAGGTACAACTTCAGCCTCCTCGGAACAGATGCATCTGGTTCACTTGCAATCATAAATCTGATACTTAATATGCCCTTGTTTCATTGTGATTGCAGAAGCTCGTGAAGCATTGTCCCAAGCTGGTAGGCCTGCTTGGATGTGCTGGAGCTAGGTCGGTTGAAGCTTATCAACCTGCAGCCACACAGGGTCACATCGGCTCATCGGGCCATGTTCCCTCGTCGTCTAGGTTGGTTGAGGAGGAGGAGGAGGAGGAGCAGGAGGAGGAGGAGGCCACATATGAAGAAGGGGCGGAGGAGGATGAGGATGATGATGGCAAAGGGGAGGAGGAGTACGATGAAGATTATGGACCTCCACCAACCCAATCATCTCAACCACCTGAAGAGATGCCGAAGAGGAATTCAAACAAGAAGAATTTGCTGAGTCCGGACCCTTTCCAGAGACCGCTCCCTCGACGGCCCAAGAAGAAGACCGAGTCTCGTTCAAAGAGTAACGAGGACCGTACCTCCAAGAGGGGAAGGAGCAAATGATTACGCTCTTCGATAGTTGGTTGAACTTGTAGTTGGGTTGTCTATGTGTTTGAACTTCGTTTGGTTGAACTTGTCTAGTGGTTGTGAAATTACGTGGAACTATGAGTATGCTATTTGTGGATCTATGTGTTTGCTATTTGTGAACCTATGAGAAGCGTGAGTGAAGCTTGGCACCCATCCATTCATGCATGTGCACTGTCTCGCTTTTGTGCATGCATGAGCAGTCAGACCTCCCGAGCACTTGTTGTGTCTCCACCTACCTACACGTTCCATCAATGGCTTTATACGTACGTGCACGTGAATGTTCGTCCACCACGAGAGAGAGAGAGAGAGAGTAAACCAACGTTCGTCATAGTATCCTACACGCATGCTATTGATTTGGTGTGTCGAATGCATTCGTTGATTGCTCAACGGAAATTGCCATGCGTGCGTGCATGTCAGATTTAATTACTCTTCCACCGGCTAGCAACGTAATCCAAAAAGAAAAAACGTTTGCGCCTTTTGATCAATGAAAAATGTGTCCCATCGAAATAGTTTGGTTGGGAAAACTCGGGAATTTTCACTAATGGGGTATCGTAACCGTCCTTCAAACTCGACGTCTCTAGATTCATCCTTCACATATTGATGCTTCTTGACCATACGTGACCTGAACTATGACTCCACTCATCTGCCAAGCCCAGCCACCCGCTCGATTTGCCTCATGATTCGTGAAGTAGTTGAATCCCACACAAGGGCACATTAAAAAAGAAAACCCATAAAAAATCTGTAAGTTTCAACAGTGAAATTTACGGTTTTTGCATCTAAAAATGCCAAGTTTCAACAAGTTTCAGAGATAAAATTTTAAGCAATTTTTTCTGCCTATCGTAGACAAAAAGTAATGATTTTTATCAGCCGGTCGTACTAAGTATCAACATTGAAACTTAACACATTTTTTTAATTCGTGAAAACATATAAAATATAGATCTTGTTCGTCATAGTATCCTACACGCATGCTATTGATTTGGTGTGTCGAATGCATTCGTTGATTGCTCAAGTGAAATCGCCATGCGTGCGTGCATGTCAGATTTAATTACTCTTCCACCGGCTAGCAACGTAATCCAAAAAGAAAAAACGTTTGCACCTTTTGATCAATGCAAAACATGTCCCATCGAAATAGTTTGGTTGGGAAAACTCAGGAATTTTCACTAAATGGGGTATCGTAATCGTCCTTAAAACTCGATGCCTCTAGATTCATCCTTCACATATTGATGCTTCTTGACCGTACGTGACATGAACTATGACTCCACTCAAATAACGGACACCCAAGCAAGCAAACTGAATAAGGACATACTACCTCCGTTTCAAAATATTTGAAGTTTTAAGTTTGTCCTAAGTCAAAACTTGCCTTACTACCTCCGTTTCAAAATATTTGAAGTTTTAAGTTTGTCCAAAGTCAAAACTTGCCTAAGTTTGACCAGCTTTATAGAAAAATGTGGTAAGATCTATAACACCAAATACACCTTGCCAAACTTGTTTCAGTTTGTCCTAAGTCAAACTTTGTTTAAACAAAGCCAAAACTTCAATTATTTTGGAACGGAGATAGTAGTACTTAAATAATAAGCTTCTAAAGAAAGGACATGTATTTAATTAAAAAAAATAGGAGGCTCATATAGTATTTCTTGCTTTTATATTGGCATAGCCTTTGGTGTGCGAATTACAAGTAAGTAAACCATCTGCATATCTTCATCTTTGTTCAAACAAACATTATTACATTCAGAAATAACTGGCACCACATTGCCACATCGCCCGCAAAGGTCCTACTAAATACTACAAACGTCTTCGTCCTTGAGTGAAAGCTCCACAAACACCAACTTAATTACAATGAGGGCGGAGCTCCCGGTAGGGCGAGGTTGGGCGCTCGCCCTACCTTGACTTTTTGGCGATTCAGTTACGTACATACAGGCTAATCGATTGCTAAAAAAGATAAAGCCGGTTCAAAATCACCGTGAAACATTTTGGGCCATGATGGACCATTGCACCCACCTGGACAACATGCTTATTGGGTTCGTAGCAACTCGAAGGCCCCACATCGCTCAAAAAGAAAACTAGAAGGTCCCGCTTTGCATTCACGGCGGCCAGCGGGGCAGCAGGAAGGCTCGATTGAGGAGAGGAGGGGGTGGAGGAAAAGGGAGTGGTGAGGAATAGAGTCGAGTCGCCGGCCGGTGAAGACAGAAACGAGCCCGCAGCTCCGTGCGGCAGCCAGGTGAGCTCGCTGAAGTTGTCTTGACAGGCTACAACTACAATGCGGTGATTAGTGGAATTCTTTGAGATGAATAAAGCTTATTGCTTCCATTGTTTTCTTTTTAAACAAATTCAAATGGATGATAAATTTAGTTATGTGGTTTTCTTCAAATCAATGTGGGTATGACAAATGAAATAATGTATTCACGGCGTAGTCAATTTTGGTTTTGCATGATTGCATCATAAAAAAGTTATGCTTAAGAGTTCGCCCCACCTCGAAAAAGTTTCGTCCTCCGCCACTGCAATGAGGCGTGAGGTATTGCTACTTGCAAACACGAATCATACATGCATAGACGAGTTAAAGCTCTATGTATGTCAAATTAAAAATTAAATATATCATGGGACCGTTGATTGGAAAAGAGTCATACGTAGTGTTTGGATCACTAGTGACTAGAGACTAGAGATTAGTAGTAGTCACTTTTAGTCAGTAAAACTCCAAACACCCCTGACTAATGGGTGACTAAAACTAGTTTAGTCTCTAGTCACCCCACCCCCAACTAAAAGTGACTAAAGTCTCTCCTCTAATTAATTGGCGGGCCCATCCCATCTCTCATTCGATGGTTGCCTAGTCTCTGAATAAACAAAAGATAAATTATGAGAGAGAAGAGAGATAAATGGAAGGGAGAGAGAAGAATTTAATACTGAGACATTTAATGCTGACTAGTAGTAGTCACCTTCCAAACAGGGTCTGACTAAAAACTTTTAGTCTGACTACTACTAGTCACATGACCAGAGAGTATCCAAACACCTTCTAAACTACTCCCAAGTACTGCTACGCCTACTATATGTCCTCATCGAAATCAAATCACCGTGAATACACGGAATCGGAGGTAGATGACTGAGCGAACTTCCTTGGACTGCAGAAACTTATTTATAAAGAGATGTGAACTATTGTTACTTGTAGAAACGAGTCATACATGCATGCATGATGAGTTCTAGCCATAGCCACCGGCCGATGCCAGGTATGTCAAATTCAATATATCATCAGACTGTTGATTGGAAAATCACAAGAGTCGTATAATAAACAAATAAAGTAGGAGTAGAGCACTCCTATATGGCCCCATCGAAATCACGGCGAATACTACACTAAATCAGAGGTAGGTGACTGAGGAAACTTCCTTGGACAGCAGAAAACATGGCAGGCAAGCACACACTTCCCAATCAACCGAGAAAATAATACTGCTAGTAGTGCTGAATTATGAAGCCAACCAGCAACATGCACGAACCATGTGGACTGCTGGAGTAGCAGTACAGCAAGAACATGGACAAGAATGCCGACTGCTCATCGCCATGGACATACATGTAGCTGGCCATGGGTGATGGGTCTCACTCTCACAAGCACCCCAACCATGACCTGGGCTGGTGGTCTCATCAAGATCATGACTTGCAGAAGACGGCCGTTTCTGATCGAGTCTGCAATGAAAATCATACTCCTTGTTCACACATGTCTATCTAGGCAGCTGCAAAAAGTTAGTGGGCAAAGAAATAATGTTGGTGTATAGATCATATGAAAACATGACGTGATGGCCAGAAACCGTAAAACGTAGTTCGGTAAGATCGACCTGTGCTAATCAGCATTATCTGCTGGAGATCCATAGTCCACGTGTACACTAGAAATTAAGAACACAGACGCACAAACGCATCATATGTCAAGGCAATCAGCAAGTGTTGATCCATCTTGTACACATCTGCCTCAGTGATTGATTGGTTGATTAAAACTCTCTAATCACCTCGGGTCCCTGCGCTGAGGTGGAGGACCGAGCCCACCGTCACATGCACCATCGTTTGATTTCACCCACGGTATCCTCTCATGGTGCCACCACAGAATCACAGATGGCCATATGGGGGCCACGGAGCGGCGGAGAACAAGTGGGGGATCGCCGGAGAGGGCCCTACGCCGCAGACTAGCCTCGCGCATCCGTGAGCAGGGGAACCCTGACATTTTTGTTTGACGGGAAGGCAAACTTTATTAATCACATGACCGTTAACTTCAGGCTCAAGCAATAAACATTAATTCCATTGTGACTACATCGCTACCGTTGTAATCGCGGGGATGTTAAGTGTTGTGATTATATAGGTAAATTGTTAGGGGCACCTAGGTGCCTGGGCACCTAGGCCCATTATATGGCAACTCATATTAGTAGTGCATGATACACAATCCACGACAAAATGACTTTCCAAATTTTGTGTGCATGCACTATGACCATCAATGGTCATTTATTGCTTTCCAAAAACAGATATAATATTAGTTTTTCAGGAATGATTTCTTTCCAAACAAAGAGGGTATGTCTCATTCACACGAGGCTCAAGCAATAAACTTCGATTCTATCAATCCTATCCCATCTAAAATACAGTTCTGCTAGAACTCATCTAGCTGAGTTTTAGTTGTCTCATTCACTTTTATAGCCATTGGATGTGACTATAAGATGCGTGTGTGCTGACGTGGCATGTGATACTACTTTATTATTCAGGTGAATGAGACCAAATTATATCTCATCTAGATGAGTCTCTAAAATACTCTTCTTTTTTATGGGTACTCCGCTTATATATAAAAAATTGATAGTAGAAGATAAATGATGCTCTAGTAATTTAGCATTGGTTGGATCGTGCCCTGGTCTGGAATTAACAAGGCAGCGACCAAACAAAGGGCAACATCATAGTTCTACTAGCCTGGTGCGGTACCCTGCCGGGAAATTCTGGTCTGGTACTGTGGAGCATATTTGTTGTTGAGTTTGAACCCGAACCTGTTGTTGTTTCTTGCTCCGCAGGCATCTCATCATTGATCTGGAATTCCTTTCTCGCTGATTGATTTGATAGTTTGATTCTAGACAAAAGTGTCGTGCGTGTAAAGATTTTCGTGGGGAAGAAAAGGGAGATTCCAGCCTTGTTCCCGGCGTATCCATACCGTGGTGATCGATCATGATGCATGCCAGTTGATTCCAGCCTTGTTATGTTTTCCAGTTGCATGCACCTTGCTATGCTGAGGCCGGGTACTCCTCATTCCCAAAGAAATAGAAAATCTTGAACGGGACCGTAAAACTCTCCTTGTTGTTTGTTGCGTCAATGGGCAGGATGCATGTGATGAAACTTTGATGTGATTCTTTTGCATGCATATTGTGATACGATACCATTATGTTCCGCATGTGTTGTGCGGATCCAAATTGAGATGGCCTACGACGCTGATAGATGTGTGCCGATGAGAACAGCTGGCGGCAGTACGTACGGAGTACGCCGCTTTGCTCCATGTGTGCCTCTGCCGATCTCCTCCATGATTGAGCTCTCACGGGCGGTCGTCGTCAGATGCACGTACGCCCGGGTCCCTCTCATCACGTCGCCCTCATCTCCGGCTTCGTTCGAAGTGGACTAACACGAATCAGATTTTCAGGCGATTAGCTACTCCCTCCGTCCACGAATAAAATGTACATCTCACTTTTGTCTTAAGTCAAACTTTTGAAACTTTGATCAACTTTATAGAAAAAAGTAGCAGCATTTATGGCTCTAAATTAGTATCACTAGATTCGTTTGAAATGTATTTTCATAATATATTAATTTGATGTCAGGCATACTACTACTATTTTCTTAAAAGTTGGTCAAAATTATAAAACTTTGACTTAGGACAAATGGTAGAAGTACACTTGTTTCCGGACGGAGGGAGTAGGTAGTACGCGTGAAATGTTTGTCATCGGTGGGTGTTACGTAACGTACGTACAATGCATGCATGCACATCTGTTTGATCCACCGGTCGGCTGTAACGCACATATCGGAGTACTATGTCACGGGCTGCTAGGCCGTGTCTGCGGTAAATAAACTGGAGAGCAACGACACTGCGCTGACTTGTTTCTATCCTCTGCTTTGCTTGTTTCGTGGGGCCATAAAATGGCAGCTGATCGATGCGTTCATTCATTCACCTAGCTATGCTATGCTATGTATCTCCAGGACCGGCTTTGGCCGTGCATAGTTCGCGTGCAGTCAAGTGAATGCAGCACATGAAACATTGCTGCTAAGCCCAACTGCTAAACCTACCTCCCTAGTATACCTAGTATCTGTGCGTATCTGTATGAGTATGAGGTCCTTCCTTTTTCTTTTTTTTGAGAATCAGTTTCACTTTATTATTCAAACCATGCTAGGGATTTCGTCTGATACAACTTGCAGAATACATACCGGGGGCTTATTCAGCCAAACCCTGTCGTCTAACTCAAACGCAACTCCCGCTCTAGCTAAAATGTGAGCTCCCTTATTACCTGACCTACGAGTACACGAGGCTTTAAAGTCCGCAATCGTCGTTGAGCCCACAGGTTACAGGCAGGCAATCTTAGGCGTCACGTTTCCCTAGGGAAACAGCCATGGCATCTACCGCTTGTCCTCCTTCGTCAGCTTGCGTCTTGAGAAAAGTGGTGCCATGCTGCCGGCCATCTTCAGGTCCAAACTAAGGGAGCGGCTACAAGAGAGTCGAGTGAATTTTTTGAACGGGTAGTCCATTCTGGTTCAACCGTTGGATCAAAATCTAACGTCCAACCTTCATCTTCAACCTGCACATATCTTGCTTTGTTTCCTCACGCACGATCTCTCTCGCCCAACCGCCCCCCACGGACCACCGGCCACTGCCCGCAGCCGGCGGCGCTCCCGCGTTGCCTTGCTGCCCCACTCTCCCATCAACCCCCTCCCACCACCATTCAGCCGACGCCACCGCCCCACCCTGAACCCTAAGATAGATAATGGGGTGATGATGGCGAGCCCTTTCCTTCTCTCCAGCAAAGCCCTTCCTTCTCCTTCCTTCATTTAAAATCGACTGACCAAAATTTAAATTCAGCTAACTGACATGTAACTAAACTGTCAAACTAAACATGCATGTGAGAGAGTATTAATATATATTTTTCTAACAAAAGTACGTGTACAACAAACACGCTAATTATATGTGTGGTGCGGTACGAGTAGCTTCTGCATATTCGGTGGACTATACCGCCTACATGCATAGCGCGTGGTAGAGCGTACGTGAAATGCATGGAGCAGCACACATAAAGGTGACAGAAGCCAAACAGATAATAGATAGAGTAGTACAAAGCATATTCAACATACGATTTGTACGTCGGTAGACAAGGACAGTATAAATGTTGTATGTATATGTATATACTATAGGTGTCACACCAGCAGGTACCAATTGTAGTTCATAGTTTGTGTGTAGCTAGCAAAGCAGCGGGCCCTGCTACGGACATGCATGATGTTGGACTCAGATGTACAAGGATGCCATCTGCTGGCCTGCCCGGTCGGCAGTGTATATGCGCATGTGTGTACATACATATATGTCCACTCGACTCGACCAGTACCTGCCTAGGAAACATGTAGTATGTCGTAGTAGATCTCTGCATCAGAATCCAAAATAAAAAATCCGATATCGAAGTGAAAGACTCAATCGACTAGATGCATATGCATGGGTCTGTCAGGTTCTTGTGGGCGCCAGGTTACGTTTGTACATTTGTACCCACAGGCCACAGCCACACGGATACTCTTTGAAATTCCTTCTATGGGTCCTTGGAAAAGCTAGGTTGTTTTATCTGTTTCGATAATGTCTTTACACCAATTTCCACCTTCACTTAAAACTTAGAATAAAATCTTTTTTGCATTGAGAGCAAATCTCTGATTGTGTGTGCCCTTCTTCAGTTGCTCAAAAAACAAAATTGAGCTACATTTAACTTTTTGTGGGGGTTAAGAGAATGACAAGCGGAGCAATGGACCGACGGAAGCAATGTCGGTAACCGGATCCAACAACGATGACCATGGGGAGCAGAGGCGTGGACGGAGGCAACTGATCGGACGAGGAAGCGGGACCGGTTTGCTAGATGGTGGAGGTCTGGACGCCATATCGCTATGAATGAGAGAAAGATCAACCGGGCGGTGAGGTTGGGTACATATACACGATTGGCACCCTTGTAAGAAGCCAAGCCCGGCCCAGTTCATAACGAACGCATCACGATCGACTGGGAAGATGGATTGAAATGCGAAGAGCCTTTAGGGAGTGGAGCATGAGGAATTTTGTCTCTCTATATATGACTTCCATATTTGTTGATTTAATCACTTTATTACGTGGGCTAACAAGTGACAAATAATCATGTCCGGCAGTCTTTTTTGTGTGTGTACCTGAAACCCCGCTAATAAATCTGTATTGTGAGGTATTGAGGTACCAATGTGATTTCATCTACAAATGATGTTGTATATTTATTGGCCCTATTAAATGATATTCCACAGCTTTTGTCAAGCATGTCCTATCGTAGGTTCACTTGTTAGGGCAACAAGGCATCTATTACTCCGTATCTATAGGGGTCTCATCCATATTGTGACAATTGTGCATGGGGGTACCCCGCACCATGCCAAGTAATGGTAGCATGGTTGGGCATTGACTTCTTATGCTACAATAAACTAACTCATGAAAATGTATATATTCTGATAGATTTAGTTAGTTTGAATTGGTTAGAGGGTGTCTTATGTATACTGATTCAAGTTAGAAAAGATTCGACCGTGAGAATGAACAATGCCAACTGGGTTGGTGAGAAAAGGGAACTCGATAAATAAACTTGTTGACACCTCATACATTATAGAAAATTATAGTATTGCTTAAAAGTAGGCTAGACAATACTTATTTATCAATCTCGATGGAAATACTTTTCAAAGTCATGCATTGTCGATTCTTCTACCAAGACATTTATAGGTATTTATTTTTTGCGGTGAAGACATTTATAGGTATTAACATGGGTGTGCACACACATGCACACAACATATAGACATGATGTAAAAGAACATCAAAGATGCATACACTATACCAAATGAAAGTAATTTTCATCCTTTTGGCTTAAATTCAGTCAACAAAATTGCACATACTTCCCTTATGAAAAATAACACAACAAAATGAGTTACATGAAAATAAAAAGCTTGTTAATAGGAAAACCCGTATATAATATAATTACCTCATTATTATGGCATTTTTGCTAGTAGGTATCTAGTGCTGGATACAGGAATCTTTAATTAGACTCACGGATTTATATGCTCTGCATGCAAAATATTTGTCTGAATATACAAATATATATGAACAAAGCATTACCGTGTATCGTGTGCTTGGTTTCCTCGAAATATATATGGACGAAGCGCAAGTATATCACTACCTCCGATGGAAACAAGTCGGGTGCCATTTTGATATTTTATAGTACTTAATTAATATTTTTGCCTTTTTGACAGAGAAAGTACAAGTTCTATTTTTTTAATGGAATTGTTCGCAAACAGAGCGAGCACTAGCATAGCATGGGCAGATACAAAATGTTCAGAGATTTTTTTATCCACTTGTTTCAGTTCTACAGTGGATCTTGAGTGCAAAACGACACGTTGGCAGTAGGCTGTACATTGTGCCCGTGCTCGGCCCCTGCAAGCTAGCCCAGTTCCCAGCAAACGCGCGCAAAGGCTTCACGCCGACCAGTCCGGACTCCGGAGATGGATGGATCGATGAGAGAAAAGCCTGCCGGGATCTCGCACTGCTCCCGATGAGAAATGAGAAATCTCGAGAGAAGTTTCTCCAAAACGAAAGCTGGAGAGAAAAAGGGACAGAAATATTGTATGGAAACCACGGCAGTTTTTGGTCCAGCTGGCCGGCCACCTTTTGACGTGTTTGGACGCTTGCATCCGCCACCTTCCGCCATGGCCCCGCCGCGTAGAGAGAGAAAGAGATATAGGAAGAGAGAGGAGACAAATTAGCAAGCCGGCAAGCTACAAAACACCATTATTAATCCAGGTGCTCAAGTGCTTTGCTATGCTATGCATGCGTGCCCACACTAGCAGGCATAATTGTACGCGGGAGAATCTAGCTAGCCAGAGAAATGAAATGTTTTTCTCCCAACCAACTCCAGGGAATCTTGGTTCTTTGGACAAAATACAACTCTCGCAAATTACTGGTACTATCGTACGTAGAGGGGTACAGACAGCAGAGCACAGGGAAAGCAGTCGAGAGAGGAATGTGAGAGGAACAATCAGGCTAGCCATCTATGGAAGAAGAAGGGCCCATGCCTACATGGCCCTGTTTGGATAACCTTCAACTAACCTTGAACCAACTCTAACCAAGGTGATGTGTGGATGAGAGGGTTAGATTGCCAATAAATAAAGTTTTTCAATCATTTGGCTCATTTAGAGCCGGATTTGGTGTGGCCGGCTTTTTTGTGGCCTCCTCCCGCTCATAAATGACATAAAAACCTAAGAATAAGATAGATAGCCACGAACGTCTAGGAATTAATTGAACATAAATTGACCACGGGTAAATCTAACCAAACTGAACTGAAATCACCGGTCTCAATTTTGACATGCGCTAAAACTGTCTTGAATAGAATGATTCAAAAAAAGCAGTAGGGGCATTAGAACATCACACATAATAATAACATAAGGCAGAAGTTCACCAAAGATGCAGGAACATCAAGCAAACTATGCCTGGTCGATGCTCCCAGTCCCAGATAAATGGGAACCCAGAACATGATTATTACCAAAACACATAGTAGCAGCTACGACATTGAACTGGTACGCTAGATGGAGCTAATTAAGTTAGCTCCTGCGATTTGATTCCGTCATTTTTCCCACACATAATATAAGATGCAGATCTACATTACAGTACTTCATTGATTACCTACCCCTGAGATAGATAGCCATGCCTCCCAAGAATCAATTAAGCACAAATAGAAAAGAACGACAGGAGATAAATCTGACTAAACTGAACTGAAAGTCTGAAACCACAAGACTGCATAATGATACAGATACAGTAAAATAAAAGGACTGATAAGGAGAGCACGGCTTCAATCGGCAATGCAAAACGGTCCCCTTGGATTGGATGGCTTGGTCGACAGCCTCAAATGGAATCTCGGTGGATGAGGTAAAGTCATCAATCGGAATCGGATGATGGATAGGGTCCCTCGCCGCCGCCTCCTCTAACTGCGTTACCAGGCTTGCTGCCGGTCTTGGCCTTCACGTCCGGGTCGTCGGAGAGGTCGACCTTGGCGAGGCCCTCGGTGGCGTCGGCGGCGACCGGGCCGGGAGAGGAGTCGCGGGGCTTGCCGGGGACGGGGGCAGCGTGGGAGGAGCGTGCGGGCGCCGTACTCGAGGCCGATGTAGTTGACCTTGAAGAGGTCCATGGCGAGCACCCCGAGCTTGCCGTTGTGGTCTTTAACAGGCGGCGCTGGAGCTGCAGCAGGCGGTCAAGTTGACGAGGAGGGCGTCGGAGGCCCGAGGGAGAGGGCAGCCGGAGGAGGGCGAGCGGCGGCGCGCCGCTTGGCCGCTTGGGCAGGCGGCGCGATGGGGAACGGAGTGGAGCGTGCGGGGGGGGGGGGTTCGGGAGGGATCTGGTGCGGGACAGACATATATTTTTTAGTTTTCTTTTAGTGGACCCCAGGAGAACTAACCCAATTAGCACCTCTCCACCGGGCTAGTTTTTTTAGCTGGGTTGGATCCATCTAATTCAATCTAACCCTTCACGTTTGGATATTTCAGGGTTATTTCAGTCCAAACTAACCCAAACTAGCTCTAACCTATGCATTCAAACAGGGCCATGGGTGTTTGCGTATGGCTCTTCTCCCTACCTACCGGCGACGTGCCGTCCGTTCCTATCTCCCCTCGCCCGGCCCATCCATCATCCATCCATCCATCCATTCATGCATGGATCCGTGGCTGCATGTGTGGTGTTTCGCTTTTGTGCATGCATGAGCAGTGCTAGGTATCGATCATGTACTTGCTGTGTCTCCATCTACCTACACGTTCAACTCCATGGCTTTATACGTACACGCATGTGAATGTCCGTCCCTACACCATTTGGTGTGTCCAATGCATTGTCGTTGGTTGATGATCCAACTGATTTGCCATGTAGTAGGAGGGAAGTTCAAAAACCTCACAAACATGCCATTTTTTTTAGGGGAAACAGTATCAAAGAAGATTGGAAAGCAGTGAACGTAGTTGTACTCTCCGTCATAGGCAATGTTTAAAATTGCCGGCTATTGGAAAAAGCTGCTGCCTCTTCCGACAGCAATGAGCAGCTATTGCTGGCAATAGCTGCCGCTATGTCAGATAGCGGTTTTGCAGAATACATGCAATAATTCAGAAAATAAATGCAAGATGCATGAAAAACTGCAGAAATTTAGTATCAATTAAATAGTTGCAACAAACAAGAATATGATAACTCGACGTCTGGACCATAAGGTCATCCAATAATCCAACATTCAGCAAACATCTCAAGGGACAAAGCAAATAGTTCGATAGACACTAGAGTACTAGACACAGACTGTAGGTTTTGCAGATAAATAATCCATCAAGGAAATGGTGCATTCTCTTCTAATCATCTCCAGAATCAGAAGGAGCTTTATCAGACTCTGATTCAGAAGAGGAAGGAGCTTGCTGCATTGGTTCAACACGCGTGGCCATCAAGGACTGCAGGCTCACAGTCTTGATTTTCTTCCTAGGCCGATAACTCCTCTTCCTTTTGGCTTGTCCCTGCGATGATGATGCCCTGTTTGGTGCCTCTTTCGATGCATCTTCATGAGATTTCTCTTGTTCTTGATCAGCATCTGAAGTTGGTTCCTTTCCAGTGATGAACTCATTGTCATAATCAGCAAGAACATCTTCTACTTCCTTCTCTATGGGATCTCTCTTTTTGTTCTCTCTCTTGTTCCTTAGTTTAGAGTTGAATTTCACAAACACAAGATCCCTCATCCTGTCATGCAGCAGCCTATTGCGCTTCTTTGTATGGACCTAAGAGTTCATAAAAATTAAATACTTAACAAATGCTGAAAATAAAAAACCCAATTGTATAAACTGCAAAAATATTATTTGTTACCTGCTCAAAAACTGACCAATTCCTCTCACAAGCTGATGAGCTGCATGTCAAATTAAGAATCCTAGATGCCAAAGTTCTCAGATTTGGTGTGCTAGTGCCATGGTTCAGCCACCATTTTGCTGCACATTGTACAAGTTAATAGTTAAACAAATGGAAACAGTAGCATTTTATTCATCAATCATATTAGATTCACAAACTAACCTGGATTAAAATTCTTGTTTCTCCTTTGCCTTATAGCTATCTCATGGCCGAAACATCCTTGCTGATCTTGATACATGTTGAGCTCTTCAATTAAAATGTCTTGGATTTCTTCATCCTCAATCATCTTGCAAATGCATGTAATCACAGCAGCTCTAAAGGATCCATCATGCTCAATATCTTGCTTGTTTGGATAATAATAGTGAGGATTCAAATAATACCCAGCCAAGTGAAGAGGAGTCTTGAGCTTGTTATCCCACCTTTTATCAATGATGTCCCAAGCAACTTTATACATGCTCTCATCATTGTCAAACCTCACAGCAATATGTTTCTTTGCCTCAAGCATTAATCCATGAAAGAATCCCATTGCAGGAACATCACTATCCATTCTGCGAAGCACATTAGCCATTGGCTCAAAGAAATTAATAGCTATGTCAACATGCTTCCAAAAAACTTCAGATCGCACCACTTTGAGTGCTTTTTTCCCCTTTGCCTTTGTCAAGTATGAACCTAGTTCATTCAGCTCATCTGACCTGAAGAGCCTTGTCAACTCCTTCTTGTTGTCTTGCAAACTTTTTAGATTTAAGTAAGCAGTGGCAAATCGAGTAACACCAGAGCGAACCAAGTCCTTCCCAAGAAATTTCCTCATCAAATCCAATACCCTCGTATGAGCATACAAGAAACTAGTCACTTCTCTTGCATCTGAAATAGTTTTTCCAACTGGTCCAAGCTTCCCAAGATCCTCCAGCATGAGATCTAGACAGTGAGCAGCACATCCATTCCAAAATATGGATGGTCTCTTTGCTGTTAGCATACTAGCTGCTGATACATTCACACTAGCATTATCAGTCACCACTTGCACAACATGTTCTTCACCTATATCTTCTATGCATTTGTCCACCAAGTCAAATATGTATTTGCCATCTTTTCTATCACCGGAGCAGTCCACCGAATCAATGAAGCAAACACCATGAGCACTGTGCACAACTAAATTCATTACTCCCCTGCCCTTCCTATCTGTCCATGCATATGTCATAACAGTGCAACCTGTGAGCTCCCATGATTCCTTATGATTCTTGAATCCATCCAACACCTTCTGTTTCCTCTTCTGCAAAAATGGTCCGCTCATCTCATATGGACTAGGCCCTTTCAAATCCTTGCCAAACTGGCCGATGGCCTGAAGCATATGAGCAAAGCTAGGGAGGGTGACAGTGTTGTGAGGGATGCTAGCTTCATAGAAAAATTGGCAAATATACTCACAAACTCTGTCCCTTTTCTCTTCTCTTTTCAAAGTTGACAACTTTGATTGGACCTTCTGGCTAATATTCAATCCCTTTTGATTACTGTGAACAGAGTCTTCTATAGATGTTGTCTTGTAAAACTTATCAATAGTGGCATTGCCACTATCTACATCATATCTAGACTTACTCCCACTACCTCTTGTTGACTTCAGCAACACAACATCATTCCTCTCATAGTCAGAATCATCCCCACTACCTCTTTCATCATCTGAATTATCTATATTCACTGCAGATCGAACCCTTTGCACTTCATCCTTCTTCTTCTGCTTGACACCACTTTTTTTTGTAAGAAAAGCAATAATCTCTTCCTTCACATCTGCTGGAACTTTCTTGCATTTAACAACATTGAAGCCACTAATGCAAGCAAGATGGTACTTCACTCTAGTAATTCCACCTTTCAATAGCTTGTCACAAAAATTGCACTGCAAATGGTACTTCTTGTTCACATCTGGGGCAAAACAGTATGCATATGCAGGGTCATCTGACGTTGCTGCTTGCCTTGCTTGTGTTTGGGTTGTTGTCGCTTCTCTTCCACTTGAATCACCTACAGATATGGTACAAAATAATTTCAGTGACCTATTTGATTGATGATTAATTAATCTATCTTAATTAAGCAGGAATAGATGGTATAATATGCCACAATTGATTACTAAAAAAAATCTAACATCTATCTACAATCTATAATCTACTGAAAATCATCTAACATCTACTCTGCAATAGATGAAACTGATGCATAGATGAGATAGATGAAACTGAAAATCATCTAACATCTACTCTGCAATAGATGAAACTGAAACATCTACTCTGCAAGAGATGCAGAATTGGTTCCTATCTAACATCTATCTAAATAAGATTCAGAGATGCAGAATTGCAGGTGCGAGTAGATGAGATAGTCTCCATGAATGGTGGCTGAATACCAAGCCAGAAGCTAGTGTCATGGTCAGACCATCGTACGATGAAAGTGCACCAAATCTGAGAACTTTCGCACACTGAATGGTGGCTGAATCTAACATCTAAGTATCTAACATCTATCTAAAAACGATTCAGATATTCAGAATTGGTTCCTATGTAACATCTATCTAAATAAGATTCAGAGATTCAGACTTGCAGGTACGAGTAGATTAGATAGTCTCCATGAATCCAACATCTAACATCTATCTAAAAACGATTGAAACTTGCCTCCCTGAATCTCTGGATCGGGCTGAGACATGGTCCTTCTGTTCGTCTTCCTCTTCGATGGCTGCAGGATGCAGCACCGTCGTGCTGCAGATGTGATCCGGGAGGACGACGAGGAGCTGTTGTTTCGGCTTCTTAGGGTTGGCGTTCTGCTCTTATAGCCCCTTTTTTGGGCCTCTAATCCCTCTATGCGATTATGCTGAAAAGGCCCATAATTCACGTATTCTCTCTGGCCCAAACTTGTAATAGCGGCGCAAATATCTGCAGAAAATCGCGGCTAAAGCTGGCTAATAGCGGCATTTTGCGGTTCAGTTTGCATAGCGCCATAAGTGGCAGTGGCGTTGCCCCAAGCTTGCCTGGCCGCTATTGCCGGCAAATAGCGCCGCAATAGCCGGCAATTTAAAACAAAATGTTCAGAGATTTTTTTATCCACTTGTTTCAGTTCTACAGAGGATCTTGAGTGCAAAACGACACGTTGGCAGTAGGCTGTACATTGTGCCCGTGCTCGGCCCCTGCAAGCTAGCCCAGTTCCCAGCAAACGCGCGCAAAGGCTTCACGCCGACCAGTCCGGACTCCGGACTCCGGAGATGGATGGATCGATGAGAGAAAAGCCTGCCGGGATCTCGCACTGCTCCCGATGAGAAATGAGAAATCTCGAGAGAAGTTTCTCCAAAACGAAAGCTGGAGAGAAAAAGGGACAGAAATATTGTATGGAGCTATCCGGCGGAAACCACGGCAGTTTTTGGTCCAGCTGGCCGGCCACCTTTTGACGTGTTTGGACGCTTGCATCCGCCACCTTCCGCCATGGCCCCGCCGCGTAGAGAGAGAAAGAGATATAGGAAGAGAGAGGAGACAAATTAGCAAGCCGGCTAGCTACAAAACAGCATTATTAATTAATCCAAGTGCTATGCTATGAGTGCATGCCCAAGCTAGCACGATAATTGTACGCGGGAGAATCTAGCTAGCCAGGGAAATGAAATGTGTTTCTCCAAACCAGTAGGTATCTTTGAACAAAATACAAGTCTAGATTACTAGTGGTACTTACGTAGTAGTACGTAGAGGGGTACAGACAGCAGAGCACAGAGAAAGCGATCGAGAGAGCAATGTGAGAGGAGCAATCAGGCTAGCCATCTATGGAAGAAGAAGGGCCCATGCATACATGGATGTATGCGTATGGCTCTTCTCCCTACCTACCGGTGACGTGCCGTCCGTTCCTATCTCCCCTCGCCCGGCCCATCCATCATCCATCCATTCATGCATGGATCCGTGGCTGCATGTGTGGTGTTTCGCTTTTGTGCATGCATGAGCAGTGCTAGGTATCGATCATGTACTTGCTGTGTCTCCATCTACCTACACGTTCAACTCCATGGCTTTATACGTACACGCATGTGAATGTCCGTCCCTACACCATTTGGTGTGTCCAATGCATTGTCGTTGGTTGATGATCCAACTGATTTGCCATGTAGTAGGAGGGAAGTTCAAAAACCTCACAAACATGCCATTTTTTAAGGGGAAACAGTATCAAAGAAGATTGGAAAGCAGTGAACGTAGTTGTACTCTCCGTCATAGGTGGATGTGTAGTTATGTATGCTCTCCTGCAATTGCTCATCAAGTGATTTGTGTGAAATGTTCTGATTACTACCATGAATGTTTGGAAAAACTTTCACAAATAAACTATAGGTAGCTTTCAAAAACAATCAGGAGTTGTTTCGGAAATATATGATAGGACATTCAGAAATATTTTGATCAGTTGAACAAACTTTTTACCTAATACGATATATAACGGTGACATCAACAAGCCAAACAATACGATAAGATGACATCTTTTAATCAAGATCATTATCATAATTATCTAGATCTAATTCATCATCATCAATTTGTTCATCATCGGTGATGGCCATGCATTCACTCTCATTGGCATCTCGACATAGTAGTGCTTCAACAACGTGAGCATGAACACACTTGCCGCCCTTTCTTCTTCATCTTGTACAAATTTTTGGATAGCATCATTTTTGTCTTGTTGATCCTCATCATTCCCAACAATATGATGTAAGGGCATCTCCAACGCCGTCCCAGAAAATGCTCGCATAAGTCCAGACCGAGCTGTCCAAACGTAGTTTGCCATCCAACACGGACCCGTATTTGACGCGTCCGCTTGTCTAAATTCTCGCAAACCAGACACAAACTGAGGGGAGGATTGCGGATGTCCGGACCTCTGCCACGTAGGACCGCGACATCTCCGGCCCTCTCAAAGCCCCTTCAAGACACTTTTCTTCAACTCTGCCCCTTCTCCCCCTTGTTCTGCATCAACACCATCCTCGTCTGCCGTTGGCGCTATACCTCTCTGGCCGCTGCCCAAGCATTACTGGACGTCTGCATCCCCCACCCACATGCTTGTCCGCAGACAGGTACCCACCGCCCCCCTCACCTACGTCGTCCATGGAGGGCACAACGCGCAATAGGTGTTCCGTCAACTGCCATTGAGGTTAGTCGTATCTGCAGACTTTATAGGCATGAGGCAATGGAGTTTGAGCTTTTGGCAAACCAAGCATTCTTCATTTCATGAGCCAAAGCACTTCACGCCATATGACTTGCACGTGGTACATAAATGTAATGTGAAGTCACTGGCCCATTGGTGGTACACCATCTCCAAGTCCGTCACAGAGTTTTGCAATGTGATTGGACAAGTGGAGAGAAGGTGGCCACCGGGCGCGTCAATCATGGAGATCCGGTTCAATTCCTGTTTCTCTACATGTTGGTCAATCCATTGATTCACTCAATGTTGCAAGTTGATATTCATCACGTTCTATAGCAGGAAATCGGTAATATACAAAATAACCTTAACATATTGTGCTCCAACCTCGGGTAGTGGCATATGCAAGAAAATCATTAATAGACCAAATAAGCACAAAGTGACATTGCCGCCTGGTTGCATGCACAAATCTTGCAAGTGACACCACAAGGTCTCTTCCCAAATGCAAACATCAGCATACCTCAATGAGACTCTACAAACACTAACTTGCTTATAAGTAGTAAATGTGTGCATGGAATGCACATTAGTATTAGGAAATTAATTATACATTGACATGATGGTGGGATGTTAATTACTTGCTAATTATGTGATTAGCACATATGTTAATATTTGATATGATATTAGCATGCTAAACATATTGAGCGCTCACCACTGAAAGAATTTCAGTTGTTGGATTGGCATGATTGATGACCAAGATTAACTAAATCTGTCCCTTTGGGTCTTTGAATTTCAGTTGTTGGATTGGCATGATTTTATAATTTTATCAAAAAACAAATACACCTTATATAAAGGAACGGAGGGAGTATACGATAATTCAACCTGGAGCCCGAGCTCAGACGAGCCCGGTGAACACTACCTCAAATTAAAATAGAAAAAAAACACAACATTTTTTTGTGGTGCAAGATGTTTTTGTGCGTGAACTCTGTGCAAAATTTTGTGAAGTTTGGACATTCGAGGAGCTTGCGACAAAAAAAGAAGACAAAATCAGGTATGAACAGTGTGATTTTGAAAAGTCTCTCAGACATCCAAAGTTTGTCTTTTTTGCCACGAGCTTTTGGAATGTCCAAACTTCACAAAATTTTGTACGGAGTTCACGTACAGGAGCATCTAGCACCACGAGAAAAATTAGAATTTTATGAATATTTTTCCTATTTCAAATGGCGGTATTGTTCATGCCCGGGCTCATCTGAGTCCGGGCACCAAATCGCGGCTCTCATATAGATGTAGATATAGACGAGACATGAAATATTGTTACTTGCAAAAACTACATATGTGTGCATGCATGAGTTGTATCTATAGCCACCTGGTGTCATGTATGTCAACTGAAATACTATCGAGAAACCGTTGATGGGAAACCCACAGGAGTCGTATAAACAAACAAGTAGGAGTAGAGTGGTCGTACATGTCCTCATCAAAATCACTGTGACACTGACACAAAATCATAGGTGCGTGACTGACTGAGCAAACTTCCTCGGGCTGCAGAAAACTTGGCACGCAGCACACACACTTCCCAATATATCCACCAGGAAAACAATAATGCTGGTCCGTAGTAGGAGTACTGCTGAATTCTAAAGCCAGTTGAAGGGGAGCGAGGGAACCGGCAACATGCACGAGCCATGCGTACGTACTGCTGGAGTAGCAGTGTAACAAAAACATGGACAAGAATGCGGACTGCTCATCACCATGGCCATACATGTAGCGCGCTGGCCATGCATGGGTCTCACTCTCACAAGTCACAAGCATCCCAACAATGACCGCCTGCCTGGTCGCTCGCCAACCGGGGTGGTGGCCTCGTCAAGTTGGAAGAAGACGGCCGTTTCTGATCGAGTCCGCAATGCAAATCATATGCCTTATTCACACATGTCTAGGCAGGTTCTATGAATCTCTGCGGCTGCAAAAAGAACGGAAGAGAAAAAATTAGGGCTGAATTAATTGTGTTGGTGTAGTATACATACAAAACACAGGCTATAAACCTTTTTTTAGACAATAGGGTTAGAAACTACTCCCTCTGTAAAGTAGTATAAAATGTTTTAGATCACTATAAGATAATGATCTAAAACGTGTTATATTAGTTCACAGAGAGAGTAGTTTAATGATCTAAAATGTTTTATATTACTCCTTCCGTTCCTAAATATAAGTCGTTGGGGGAGTGTAAACTGAACTCCCCAGCAACTCTTATAGTTCGGAACAAAGGTAATAGTTCACAAAGAGACGAAAATGTCAAACGGAGACCAAGCTCCATGGAGACCTTTATTTGAAAACTTTAAAATTCAAACTTTTCTGTTTCAAAAAATTGTGAAGATAAATACACATATACCTAGATACATAATATACATGTGTGCAAATTTTCAGGCTGAAATACATTAAAATGTGAGCTACACAAAAAAGACAAATCTGGAGCCTTTTAGCATATGTACTGTTCATCTATAAAGTCCATGATTTTGGTTTTTTTGTACAGCTTGCAATTCAAGGTATTTCATCCTGAAATTTTTCATACATACACTTTACATCCTTGCATACATGTGTAGTTTTTTTTCAGAATTTTTTGAAACTGAAATTTATGAATTTTGAATTATTCAAAATAAAGGGCTCCATGGAACTCGGTCTCCAAAATGCCCTACTCACAAAGAGAGTAGTTTATACTGTATTTGTTAGTAAAGACCTATGTTCATGTACACCATTTCTTGTTAGCAAGACCCATGGCTCACATGTAGAAATCAAGCCCTAATCCAGTGAGTGACTAACAAGTGGTACTAGCAACAGTCTCTCTTTTGTTCTCCTAATCACAACGGGTTCATAAGCTGAGGTGGAGGACCGAGCCCAGCATCGACACGCGCCATTTCACCCACAGAATCACAGATGTCCAGAGAGGGGCCATGTGGGCGACGCAGGACACGCGGGAGGCTCATCGGAGGGGGGCCCCACGGCGCAAAGGTGAGGCCGTTTTAGATTCAGACACGCACGGTGCTCAGTCGCTGTTTGGTCGCTGTGGGTCAAACCTCGCCACGCTCCGGCCCGGTCCGGGATCCCCTGCGGCGGAGGATCCATCCAGCAGCAACCTGTGTGCACAGGCAAAAATCATCACCCACAGGATCAGTCTTAGGCAAGGCAAAAAAAGAAGGGGAAATGCAGCCAGAGGTGGCTTCAGCTCAGCCTCAGAGGATCCAATCCGGCAAGCAGGTCAGCACAGCTAGGAACAAATATCATTTAAAAAATCAAGTTGGTGAGGTCACAGGATTATATTCTTTTATTAGCCTATTAAAGCATCTCCAACAGTTGTAAGATAGGTGTTGGTAATTTGCCACCTAGGACATAGTGATGATGTGGAATGTAATAATTATGGAGGGAGAGCAAAGTTATATGTAAATTAACCAACAACCTTTGCATAAGCTTTAAGGTGAAATAGAGAGCAACCACATCTATTTTCTCACCATCTATTGGATAACTTACATACAATCTATTGGGTAGTTGTATGATAGCTTATTGGAGGAGAGTTTTTACGGTACCCTATACTGCTAACAGGGGAGGAAGCGGTATATTAAAATCTGACCGCTGATTTCCTGAGGGTAGGATAGACATAGATTTTCTGTCATGGGAACCTTAGCGACCTCGTCGGTCAGCGGATATTGGCGATGGGAAACCAAGACGGCAAGCTCCGCAGCCATGTCCCACGACTCCTCCACAGTCTCCTTCGACCTCCTGCTCCGGTTGCTGGACGGAGGTGCCCCCCGAGCCGTCATCCTCGACCACGACCTCCTCCTCGAGCTCGTTTTATTCGTTCCCGTCATTTTCATCTACAGTAGCGTCGTCTCGCTGAAGCCGGCGCCCTGTCCGCCATGGACGAGTCACTGGAGATCTCCTCGCATGCAAACACCCAGCCACGCGCGCCCATTCGCGCTCCACGCCCGCAGCAACATCCGTCGTGCACGCCCCGCAGCACCGCAGTAGCTGCTCGTTCGCTCCCGCCTCCCGCAGGCAAGCGGCCCCGCAGTAGCTGCTCGTCCGCTCCCGCCTCCCGCATGCAAGCAGTCCCGCAGCCTCGGGTCGCCTCGCCACCGTCCACGGACAACGTGATCCGAGAGGGCAGGCCGGGGCAGCCCGCAGCCAGCCGCCATGGTCTCGCCTGCCTGGCATGGCCAGCCGCCGTCGTTGGCCAGCAGCGTGCGCCGGGAGGCATCGGATGTCCGGAAGGCGTAAAAGTCGGTTCGAAGGTGCTGCACCTTGCCGGCCCAGCCGGCCTCGTCACGGCGGACCAATCCCCAGAGGGCGAGATGGGCGGGCTGAAACTTTTTACTCCCAAAATGCCCTCGCGATTTGTATACTGGAAGACGGGAGAGAAGCGGTGCAAGCTATACCGCTCGCGATTCTATTAGCAAAAATTGGAGCAGTACAGATCGATCGTCACCATTAGATTTCAAGAATGGATGGCTAATATTTGACGCTGGGTACCATAAAAGAAGCCTGGAGGAGATACCCTTAGAGCATGGTTAATAGTATAGCCAACAGCTGGCTATATGGAGTTGCCATGTCACATATAGTCAATTTTATAGCCAACATGTATAGTAGGTAGTTGCTAAGTAGTACTACTTTATTAATGCATGGCCCACCGGTTAGATAGAGTATGGGCAGGAAGAAAGAAAGTTTAGGGTTCGTGTCTCTCGCCGGCGCCGACGCATGTCCACCTCGTCTCCAGTGGCCTTAGGGCCATGGAGGCACGGTGGATCCTGGCAAGGGCCGGCGGGAGGGCTTCGCTTTTAGTCGGGTTTTTTAATCTTGCTAGGGTTTGTGTCCTGTTCAGGAAGATGAGACGGCGGCGGCTCCCTGAAGATGGAATAAATGTCTCCCCGCCTAGCCCTCGTTCCGCGATGCGTCTAGCATCGTTGGTGGGCGTGTGGAGGTGTGTCTCCGGCAGATCTATCTTTGGTGGATTTGTTCAGATCTCGTCGTTGTTCGTCTACGTTCGTGTGTCTTCGATTTGGATCCTTCCGATCTATGTTATTTTTCATCGGGGACGGTTGCTGTTCTGGGGTGCTGGTCCTATAGGGCCTTAGCACGACGACTTCCCGACTGTCTACTACAACAATGTGTGCCCGACTCCGGCGATGGAGGGGTGATGACGGCGGCGCGCCTTCGGCTCGTTTCAGTGCTTGTAGTCGTCGCTAGGTGGTCTACGAATCTAGATGTAATTTTTATTTCTTGTGTTCGTTGTACTGCCATGATTGAAGATTAATAGATTGGAAGTTTTCTCGAAAAAAAAATTAATGCATGGCCCACCGTATACTCTCACAATGTTTCTTGGAGTCCGTGTTGCAGCCAGCTGTTAATCTTCAACCCACTTCCTTTTTCTCTCCTCTTCTCTCTCATCCAAATCATTATAAATATAATTGTTTAATCCTTATAGCCAGCTGACTGTACCTTATTATACTTGCTCTTAGTAGAGACCTCTTAGTAGAGACTAGTGAAGACAAAGAGGGGACGGAGGTTTATAGTTTACATTAAATTAGTTTAGGGGAAGGTCACAAAGTTGTGGGGTGACTTGAACCCTTTTCAATGGGATCAAAGTCTGTGTCTGACTACAATGACCACTCCAGAAAAATTGTTTTGGACCCTTCCCGGTGCCTCCTAGTTACTACTAACCTCATCCCGAATGTAACATCGCTAGAGTGTATTTGCTGATCTGGTCTTTTCACAATTGCACACAGAGCATTGCTACACGTACGACAGATTATCTACGATTTCTGTACGAAGTAGTATGGCCACCGTTGATAATGCTGGCTCAAGGTGGGTTCTCGGTGGATTGCACTACCAGCCAATGCTCGTGTTACAACGGAATGTAACACATGGCAAATGGTACTCTCAGCGACACGGCTTGGGCGCTTGGCTGACCTGACCTCTCTCTAGCTCATATCACCTTCACAAGTTAGTTCACCACTCAGCAGGGCCGGTTTTGAGATTTCAGGGGAGTAAACCTACGGTGCTGGTAACGTCGGGACCGTGGTCGTCCGTCTCCGCTTTGCCGGCCGATAAGATCACTGAGATTAACCAGCCAGCTGGGTAGGTTTGGCTATTCCTTTATATTGAAAAGGAGCCAGCGGGAGGGCTTCGTTGCTAGTCGTTTCTTCGCGTTTTGTTAGGATATATGTCCTGCTATGCAAGACGAGACGACGACGGCTCCTTCAAGATGAAATAAACTACCTACCTAGACTCCATTCCGGTGGTGCGTCTAGTATCGTTGGTGATCGTGGGTTTGTCTTCGGCGGATCTATCCTCGGTGGATTTGCTCCGATATGCTCGTTGATCGTCTATGTGCGTGCGTCTTCGAGTTGGAACCCTTTCGATCTACGTTATTCTTCATCGGTGGCAGTTGATGTTCCGGTGCGCTGCTCCTATGGGGCCTTAGCATGACGACTTTTCGACTGTCTATTACAACAAATTGTGTCCAAATTCAGCCGGGGGGGGGGGTTGATGAAGTTGGCGCGCCTTCGGCTCGCTTTCGTGTTTGTAGTCGTCGCTAGGTGGTCTTCGAATCTGGAATTAATTTTTATTATTGGTGGTGTTCTTTGTGCCGTCATGATTGAAGATGAATAGATCGAAAAAAAATTCGAAAAAAAAACTAAAGCTAGTTCACCTGCAAAAATACCTAAAGCTAGTTCTTCAGAATTCCTAGCAGTAGAAGTAATCGTGTGCGTTCTAACAAAATGTATATGCTCCTTTCAAAGACTAAGTGAAGCCATATGCCAGTTTTCATTCTCATTACCAGATGGATACTAGCAATCTCGCTAATTAGCACACAAACATATGATACAAGAACTTAAGAACACTGCTGATCTAATAAAAAATTCCAAGAAAGGTATGGAATAAGATGCCTGGACGGCTAAAAAATAGAAATTGCAAAATTTTCTTGCTGCTTACCAGTCACGAACATACACCTGAGTTCCTCTTTTCATATCCAAATCAAAACATGAAATCCGAATGAGAAAGAGATATGTATGAGGATGATCTTCATGAATGAATGAATGATCTCACAAGACTATAAAAAGAGGGGATTAACGTTGAAGAAGAGGTTGATCACAATCTGGAAAATCGCAATACCTTCTTCCACACGCTGCAGCCGGAAATCTCAATTAGACGTGCTTATACATATCTGTGGGGCGTTTTCCACACCATGGCAAGGCTGAGTCTCAGGCTGATTTGTTGACAACTCGGAAAGAGATGGAATAAGGACAAGAAGATTGCACATGCGACAGTTTTACTCAATGTGAGACGTACTCAAATAAACAAATACACTCTACCCTAAAATGATAACAACACTCTCATAAAAACACATATTATAAATGCATAAGACTCAAATTCGAAATCATAGTCTCGATATTAATTTCTATATCCAACCAATTCTTCTAGTCATAGAAGTTGTCCTCCTACCGATTTCACAATCTTGCAAGTTCAAATTATTTATGCCCATTCTCCTATGTTCTTCAATTAAAAACGTTATCTCACCGTAAATCTTGCAAGTTCAAATTATTCATGCCCATTCTCCTATGTTCTTCAATTAAAAATGTTATCTCACCGTAAATCTTGCAAAGGACCTACAATAGTCCTTCAAAATCATTAGTGAATACAATATGACATTTTGTTATATTTACGCTCTCTTATTAATCATAAACAATGCAATAGTGGTAAGACACCATCATCTTTTGATGTTCCCCTGAGCCAGTAGTATCGCATCGTATTTTTATGGTTCTTCAGCAACGCATAGGCATTGTGCTAGTTACCCTAAAACCATGAGAGTTGCCCACCAATTTTATGGTTCTTTTGAATTACTTACGCATAGGAAGACAATAATCAATCATGTCAGAGAATAAACCCAATAAATTCCTATCGATAACACGTGAAGATCCACAATATGATGAATGATTAAACAAGGCTCAATCTCCAGGTGAGTATGAATAGAGTTTTACACCCTGCTCTTAAAACTTGGGATTC
This sequence comes from Secale cereale, assembly GCA_902687465.1. Taxonomy (NCBI): domain Eukaryota; kingdom Viridiplantae; phylum Streptophyta; class Magnoliopsida; order Poales; family Poaceae; genus Secale; species Secale cereale. The sequence goes on from LR738716.1 coordinate 74,824,120, forward strand.
CTCTTACAATGGTGAAGGTGAAATGAATACAGAGATGGAAGAACAAAGCTAGAAGGAATCTCCGTATCACTTCTCTCCCTATTCTGGATGTGGTAGTGGCGGCTAGGTGAGCCCCTAGAACTACATACGACCGGCCATATGAGTGATTGCACTCGTATGGAAGGTCGTCTTTCACCCTAGTGCGTCGGGTGATCAAACTCCAAACATGGAAGTTACACCATTTGGCTTGATTTGCATTTTGTAGTAATTCATTTTTGTTTTATTTCATATTTGTTTTCTGCCAAACAATGGGAAAACGGGTTTTATTCTCTCTTGATAGATTAGCGTTAGATATAATCGAGAAATAACGGAAACCCGGTGAAAACTAAGTGCAAAACTTCTTGTGAAACAATCATAAATTCTCAAGTCAGAAACTCCCCCAAGCTTACGACTGCTTGCTCGCCCTCAAGCAACTAAGAAATCAAGCGAACAAAAGGAAGTTTGAAAAATGAGTAGAAAGAAGTTTACCGGCTCGTGAAGGCGTAACATCTCCATTCTCCCGAATCGTACAACCTTAGTTAAGAGAATACTTGCATTTGAATGGTTGCATTTAAGCTCACTGAATAACCACGTATAGTCTCATATCGCTAGTTATAAGATATTTAATAGCAGCATGATCATTATAAATAGTGAGTTTAGAATCAAATTGTAAAACCTAAATATGTCACGAGCAAAAACAACTGCTAGTAATTCTTGTTCTGTGGCGGCATAGTTGCTTTGCACACCATCCAAGGTTTAACTAGCATAGGAAATAATATTGAGTTTTTTATCTACTCTTTATCCTAGGACAGATCCAACAACATATTTGTTGGGGAACGTTGCATGGAAAACAAAAATTTTTGTCTACGTTCACCAAGATCAATCTAGTAGATGCAACTACGAGGGGAGAGTAGGATCCACATACCCTTGTAGATCGCTAAGCGGAAGCGTTATGAACGCGGATGATGGAGTCGTACTCGCCGCGATTCAGATCGCCGAAGATCCTAGCACCGAAGCAACGGTGCCTCCGCGTTCTTCACACGTACGGCTCGGGGACGTCTCCTCCTTCTTGATCCAGCAAGGGGTGGAGGAGAGGTTGATGGAGAACTGGCAGCACGACGGCGTGGTGGTGATGGTGGAGGAGAATTCCAGCAGGGCTTCGCCTAAGCACCGCGGGAGAAGAAGATGTTGTGGGAGAGGGAGGGCAGCACCGAGGCACGAACTTGTGTTTGCTGCCCTCCCTTTGCCTCACTATATATAGGGGGGGTGGAGAGGTGAGGGCGCCCTAGGGTTTCCCCCCTAGGGGGCCGGCGGCCAGGGCAAGGGGGGGCGGCGGCCAAGGCAGGGGGGGGGCGGCGGCCAGGGCCAGGCCCTAGGGTTTCCCCCCCTAGGTGCCTTGCCCCCCAAGGCTAGGGGGTGCGGCCACCCTAGAGGGGTCCACCCCCCTTGGCGCACAAGGAGAGGGCCCAGGGGGGGGCGCACAGCCCCTTGAGGGCTGTGGTGTTCCCCCTTGTGGCCCATTAGGCCCAGAACTGCTTCCGGAACCCCCCGAAACCCCTTTTCGGTATTCCGCCGATTTCCCGATGCTCTCCGGAACACTTCCGGACTCCGAAACCTTTCATCCTATATATCAATCTTCGTCTCCGGACCATTCCGGAGACCCTCGTCATGTCCGGGATCTCATCCGGGACTCCGAACAACCTTCGGTAACCATACACTTTTCTCACTAACAACCCTAGCGTCACCGAACGTTAAGTGTGTAGACCCTGCGGGTTCGGAAACCATGTAGACATGACCGAGACACTCCCAGGTCAATAACCAATAGCGGGATCTGGATACCCATATTGGTTCCCACATGTTTCTCGATGATCTCATCGGATGAACCACGATGTCAAGGATTCAGGCAATCCCGTATACAGTTCCCTTTGTCTCGTCAGTATGTTACTTGCCCGAGATTCGATCGTCGGTATCTCTATACCTAGTTCAATCTCGTTACCGGCAAGTCTCTTTACTCGTTACCGTAATACATAATCCCGTGACCAACTACTTAGTCACTTTGAGCTCATTGAGATGACGTATTACCGAGCGGGCCCGGAGATACCTCTCCGTCACACGGAGTGACAAATCCCAGTCTTGATCCATGTCAACTCAACAGACACCCTCGGAGATACCTGTAGAGTACCTTTATAGTCACCCAGTTACGTTGTGACGTTTGGTACACACAAAGCACTCCTACGGTGTCAGTGAGTTACATGATCTCATGGTCATAGGAACTTATACTTGACATGCAGAAAACTATAGCGATAACTGACACGATCAAAAGCTATGTTAACGTTTGGGTCTCGTCCATCACATCATTCTCCTAATGATGTGATCCCGTTATCAAATGACAACTCATGTCTATGACCTGGAAACCGCGGTCATCTTTGATCAACGAGCTAGTCCTGTAGAGGCTCACTAGGGACACAAAGTCTGTCTATTTATCCACACGTGTATTTGAGTTTCCATTCAATACAGTTATAGCATGGATAATAAACGATTATCATGAACAAGGAAATATAATAATAACTCTTTTATTATTGCCTCTAGGGCATATTTCCAACAGTCTCCCACTTGCACTAGAGTCAATAATCCAGCATTATAAGGTAATGAATCTAACACCCATAGAGTCTTGGTGTTGATCGTGCTTAGCCCGTGGAAGAGGCTTAGTCAACGGATCTGCAACATTCAAATCCGTGTGTACTTTGCAAATGTTTATGTCCTCCTCCTTGACCGAATCGCGGATGGAATTGAAGCGTCGCTTTATGTGTCTGGTCCTCTTGTGAAACCTTGGTTCCTTGGCTAGAGCAATGGCACCAGTGTTGTCACAGAACAGAGTCATTGGGTTCAGTGCACTAGGCACAACTCCAAGATCTGTCATGAACTCCTTCATCCAGACACCTTCCTTCGCTGCCTCCGAGGCAGCTATATACTCCGCTTCACATGTAGAATCAGCTACCACGCTCTGCTTGGAACTGCACCAGCTTACCGCACCCCCGTTGAGAATATATACGTATCCGGTTTGAGACTTAGAGTCATCCGGATCAGTGTCAAAGCTTGCATCGACGTAACCCTTTACGACGAGCTCTTGATCACCTCCATAAACGAGAAACATATCCTTAGTCCTTTTCAGGTACTTTAGGATATTCTTGACCGCTGTCCAGTGATCCATACCAGGATTACTCTGAAACCTTCCGGCCATACTTATGGCAAGGCTGACATATGGTCTTGTGCACAGCATTGCATACATGATAGAGCCTATGGCTGAAGCATAGGGGACGACACTCATCTTTTCTCTATCATCCGCAGTCACTGGGCATTGAGTCTTACTCAACTTCGTACCTTGCAATACCGGCAAGAACCCCTTCTTGGATTGATCCATTTTGAACTTCTTCAAAACTTTATCAAGGTATGTGCTTTGTGAAAGTCCTATCAAGCGTCTTGATCTATCTCTATAGATCTTGATGCCCAATATGAAAGCAGCTTCACCGAGATCTTTCATCGAAAAACTTTTGTTCAAATACCCCTTCACGCTATCCAAAAATTATATATTGTTTCCAATCAGCAATATGTCATCCACATATAATATTAGAAACGCTATAGAGCTCCCACTCACTTTCTTGTAAATACAAGCTTCATTGTAAACTTGTATAAACCCAAACGCTTTGATCACCTCATCAAAGCGAAGATTCCAACTCCGAGATGCTTGCACCAGCCCATAAATGGAACGCTGGAGCTTGCATACTTTGTCAGCATTCTCTGGATCGACAAAACCTTCTGGTTGCATCATATATAACTCTTCCTTAAGAAAACCGTTAAGGAACGCTGTTTTGACATCCATCTGCCAAATTTCATAATCGAAATATGCAGCTATTGCTAACATGATTCGGACGGATTTAAGCATCGCTACGGGTGAGAAAGTCTCATCGTAGTCAATCCCTTGAACTTGTGAAAAACCCTTTGCCACAAGTCGAGCTTTATACACGGTGACATTACCGTCAGCGTCCGTCTTCCTCTTAAAAATCCATTTATTCTGAATGGCCTTCCGCCCTTCAGGTAATACTTCCAAAGTCCATACTTTGTTTTCATACATGGATCCCATCTCGGATTTCATGGCCTCTAACCATTTGTCGGAATCTGGGCCCACCATCGCTTCTCCATAGCTCGTAGGTTCACCGTTGTCTAACAACATGACCTCCAAGACAGGGTTACCATACCACTCAGGTGTAGTGCGTACCCTTGTCGACCTACGAGGTTCAGTAGTAACTTGATCAGAAGCTTCTTGATCATCATCATTGGCTTCCTCTTCAACCTCTGTAGGCTCCACAAAAACATCTTTCTGTGTTGCGCTACTATCTGGTTGAAGCAGAGGTTCAATAACCTCATCAAGTTCTACCTTCCTCCCACTCAATTCTTTCGAGAGAAACTCTTTCTCGAGAAAGGACCCGTTCTTAGCGACAAACACTTTGCCCTCGGATCTGAGATAGAAGGTGTACCCAACTGTTTCTTTTGGGTATCCTATGAAGACACATTTGTCCGCTTTGGGTTCGAGCTTTTCTGGCTGAAGCCTTTTGACATAAGCATCGCAACCCCAAACCTTGAGAAAAGACAACTTCGGCTTCTTACTAAACCATAGTTCATACGGTGTTGTCTCAACGGACTTAGATGGAGCCCTATTTAAAGTGAATGCAGCTGTCTCTAACGCATATCCCCAAAACGATAGCGGCAAATCGGCAAGAGACATCATAGAACGTACCATATCTAATAGGGTTCGATTACGACGTTCGGACACACCATTACGCTGTGGTGTTCCAGGTGGTGTCAACTGTGAAACAATTCCACATTTTCTTAAGTGATCACCAAACTCATAACTCAGATATTCTCCCCCTCGATCAGATCGTAGGAACTTGATCTTCTTGTTACGATGATTTTCAACTTCACTCTGAAATTGCTTGAACTTTTCAAAAGTTTCAGACTTATGCTTCATCAAGTAAATATACCCATATCTACTTAAGTCGTCAGTGAAGGTGAGAAAATAACGATATCCACCGCGCGCCGTTACACTCATCGGACCGCACACATCAGTATGTATGATTTCCAATAAATCACTTGCCCGTTCCATTGTCCCTGAAAACGGGGTCCTTGTCATCTTGCCCATGAGGCACGGCTCGCACGTGTCAAGTGATTCAAAATCAAGAGACTCCAGAAGTCCATCAGCATGAAGCTTCCTCATGCGTTTCACGCCGATATGACCGAGACGGCAGTGCCACAAGAAAGTGGTATTATCATTATCTACTCTACATCTTTTGGCATCAATGTTATGAATATGTGTATCATCACTATCGAGATTCAATAAGAATAAACCCCTAACTTCGGGTGCATGACCATAAAAGATATTACTCATATAAATAGAACAACCATTATTCTCTGACTTAAATGAGTAACCGTCTCGCAATAAACAAGATCCAGATATAATGTTCATGCTTAACGCAGGCACTAAATAACAATTATTCAGGTTCATAACTAATCCCGATGGTAATCGAAGAGCGAGCGTGCCGACGGCGATCACATCAACCTTGGAACCATTTCCCACGCGCATCGTCACTTCGTCCTTTGCCAGCCTCCGTTTATTCCGCAGTTCCTGTTTAGAGTTGCAAATGTGAGCAACCGAACCGGTATCAAATACCCAGGCACTACAACGAGAGTTGGTAAGGTACACATCAATAACATGTATATCACATATACCTTTGTTGTTGTTGGCCCCCTTCTTGTCCGCCAGATACTTGGGCAGTTCCGCTTCCAGTGGCCGTTCCCCTTGCAATAGAAACACTCAGTCTCTGGCTTGGGCCCAGCCTTGGGTTTCTTCACTGGATTAGCAACTGCTTTGCCACCCTTCTTAGAGTTACCCTTCTTGCCCTTGCCATTCTTCTTGAAACTGGTGGTTTTATTGACCATCAACACTTGATACTCCTTCTGGATGTCTGCCTCAGCGACTTTCAGCATCGAAAACAGCTCGGCGATGGTCTTGTTCATCCCTTGCATGTTATACTGCTGCACGAAGCTCTTGTAGCTTGGAGGGAGTGACTGGAGAATTCTGTCAATGATAGCCTCATCCGGGAACACAAGTCCCAGATCAGCTATGCGGGTATAGTACCCAGACATCTTCAGTAAGTGCTCACTGACAGACGAATTCTCCTCCATCTTGCAAGCGAAGAATTTATCGGTGGTCTCATACCTCTCGATCTTAGCATTCTTCTCAAAGATGAACTTCAACTCCGTGTACATCTCATATGCACCATGACGTTCAAAACGTCTTTGAAGTCCTCCTTCCAACCCGTACAACATGGCACACTGCACTATCGAATAGTCATCCGAACGCGTCTGCCAGACGTTCATAACGTCCGCAGAGGCTCCAGGAGCGGGGGGGTCACCTAGCGGTGCATTTAGGACATAAACCTTTTGGGCAGCTGTGAGGATGATCCTCAGATTGCGGAGCCAGTCCACAAAGTTGCTCCCGTCATCTTTCAGTTTAGCTTTCTCTAGGAACGCATTAAAATTCAGGGGAGCTACTGCGCGAGCCATCTACAACCAAAATTTGCAAAGACATTTTAGACTATTGTTCATGATAAGTGAGTTATTACCTAATCAAATTAATTATAACTCCCACTCAAATTGACATCCCTCCGGTCATTCGAGCGTGACATGATCCAAATTCACCAACCCAAGTCCGATCATCACGTTAGATGAGGTGGTGTCAATGGTGAACATCAACATGTTGATCATATCTACTATATGACTCATGCTCGACCTTTCGGTCCTCCGTGTTCCGAGGCCATGTCTGTACATGCTAGGCTCGTCAAGTCTAACCCGAGTGTTCTGCATGTGCAAAACTGGCTTGCACCCGTTGTATGCGAACGTAGAGTCTATCACACCCGATCATCACGTGGTGCTTCGAAACGACGAACCTTCGCAACGGCGCACACTCGGGGGGAACACAATTTTATCTTGAAATTTTAGTGAAGGATCATCTTATAATGCTACCGTCGTCCTAAGCAAAATAAGATGCATAAAAGGAGTAACATCACATGCAAATCATAAGTGACATGATATGGCCATCAACTCGTGCTTTTGATCTCCATCTCCAAAGCACCGGCATGATCTCCATCGTCACCGGCGCCACACCATGATCTCCATCATCATGATCTCCATCATCGTGTCGCCATCGGGGTTGTCGGCGCCCACCATGCTCTTACTACTATTGCTACCGTTTAGCGATAAAGTAAAGCATTACAAAGCGCTTGAGGATTGACACGCAGGTCATACAAAAATTAAAGACAACCCTATGGCTCCTGCCGGTTGCCGTATGCATCGACATGCAAGTCGATATTAACTATTACAACATGATCATCTCATACATCAAATATAATTCATCATGTCATTGGCCATATCATATCACATGCATACCCTGCAAAAACAAGTTAGACGTCCTCTAATTTGTTGTTGCATGTTTTACGTGGCTGCTATGGGTATCTAGCAAGAACGTTTCTTACCTACGCAAAACCACAACGGTGATATTCAAGTTGCCATTTAACCTTCTACAAGGACCGCCTTGTTCTATTCCGATTCAACTAAGATAGGAGAGACAGACACCCGCCAGCCATCTTATGCAACAAAAGTCACATGTCTGTCGATGGAACCGGTCTCATGTACGTGGACATGTAAAGTTGGTCCGGGCCGCTTCATCCTATAATACCGCTGAATCAAGAAAGACTAAGGAGGGCAGCAATTTAAACATCAACGCCACAAACCCTTTTGTGTTCTACTCGAGAAAGCATCTACGCAAGATCCTAGCTCATGATGCCACTGTTGGGGAACATTGCATGGAAAACAAAAAAATTTCTCTACGTTCACCAAGATCAATCTAGTAGATGCAACTACGAGGGGAGAGTAGGATCCACATACCCTTGTAGATCGCTAAGCGGAAGCGTTATGAACGCGGATGATGGAGTCGTACTCGCCGCGATTCAGATCGCCGAAGATCCTAGCACCGAAGCAACGGTGCCTCCGCGTTCTTCACACGTACGGCTCGGGGACGTCTCCTCCTTCTTGATCCAGCAAGGGGTGGAGGAGAGGTTGATGGAGAACTGGCAGCACGACGGCGTGGTGGTGATGGTGGAGGAGAATTCCAGCAGGGCTTCGCCTAAGCACCGCGGGAGAAGAAGATGTTGTGGGAGAGGGAGGGCAGCACCGAGGCACGAACTTGTGTTTGCTGCCCTCCCTTTGCCTCACTATATATAGGGGGGGTGGAGAGGTGAGGGCGCCCTAGGGTTTCCCCCCTAGGGGGCCGGCGGCCAGGGCAAGGGGGGGCGGCGGCCAAGGCAGGGGGGGGGCGGCGGCCAGGGCCAGGCCCTAGGGTTTCCCCCCCTAGGTGCCTTGCCCCCCAAGGCTAGGGGGTGCGGCCACCCTAGAGGGGTCCACCCCCCTTGGCGCACAAGGAGAGGGCCCAGGGGGGGGCGCACAGCCCCTTGAGGGCTGTGGTGTTCCCCCTTGTGGCCCATTAGGCCCAGAACTGCTTCCGGAACCCCCCGAAACCCCTTTTCGGTATTCCGCCGATTTCCCGATGCTCTCCGGAACACTTCCGGACTCCGAAACCTTTCATCCTATATATCAATCTTCGTCTCCGGACCATTCCGGAGACCCTCGTCATGTCCGGGATCTCATCCGGGACTCCGAACAACCTTCGGTAACCATACACTTTTCTCACTAACAACCCTAGCGTCACCGAACGTTAAGTGTGTAGACCCTGCGGGTTCGGAAACCATGTAGACATGACCGAGACACTCCCAGGTCAATAACCAATAGCGGGATCTGGATACCCATATTGGTTCCCACATGTTTCTCGATGATCTCATCGGATGAACCACGATGTCAAGGATTCAGGCAATCCCGTATACAGTTCCCTTTGTCTCGTCAGTATGTTACTTGCCCGAGATTCGATCGTCGGTATCTCTATACCTAGTTCAATCTCGTTACCGGCAAGTCTCTTTACTCGTTACCGTAATACATAATCCCGTGACCAACTACTTAGTCACTTTGAGCTCATTGAGATGACGTATTACCGAGCGGGCCCGGAGATACCTCTCCGTCACACGGAGTGACAAATCCCAGTCTTGATCCATGTCAACTCAACAGACACCCTCGGAGATACCTGTAGAGTACCTTTATAGTCACCCAGTTACGTTGTGACGTTTGGTACACACAAAGCACTCCTACGGTGTCAGTGAGTTACATGATCTCATGGTCATAGGAACTTATACTTGACATGCAGAAAACTATAGCGATAACTGACACGATCAAAAGCTATGTTAACGTTTGGGTCTCGTCCATCACATCATTCTCCTAATGATGTGATCCCGTTATCAAATGACAACTCATGTCTATGACCTGGAAACCGCGGTCATCTTTGATCAACGAGCTAGTCCTGTAGAGGCTCACTAGGGACACAAAGTCTGTCTATTTATCCACACGTGTATTTGAGTTTCCATTCAATACAGTTATAGCATGGATAATAAACGATTATCATGAACAAGGAAATATAATAATAACTCTTTTATTATTGCCTCTAGGGCATATTTCCAACAATATTCACTAGCCTAGCATGTCTTGCCTCGTCCCTAATTCACTAGGGTATGATAGACTCTACGTTCGCATACAACGGGTGCAAGCCAGTTTTGCACGTGCAGAACACTCGGGTTAGACTTGACGAGCCTAGCATGTACAGACATGGCCTCGGAACACGGAGGACCGAAAGGTCGAGCATGAGTCATATAGTAGATATGATCAACATGTTGATGTTCACCATTGACACCAACAATATTCAATATCCAACAATATTCAATAGGCTGAGGCATGAGATCGCATCCCTAATTCACCCGCCTAATGCATCTTCAGGGTCGGCTTTGGCCGTGCGTGCATGTGCCCTAGCTCCCCAGCTCGTGCATGTGCAGTGCACTGCAGCGAAGTGAATGGACGACGCAGCACGGCAGCAGATGAAACATTCCTGGTAAGGTAAGCCAAGCCCGACTGCTTAACCTACCTATTATACCTAGTTTCTGTGTCTGTCTGTCCGTATAATCTGCGAGGTCCATCCCTATGATTAGCTTGTACTGTACGTATTTGTATGCACGCAGCGCTCGTAGCTTCCTCTCCAGTCCGAGCCTCTCTCATTGGGCCCCACAGGCTTAGGTCCACAGACAGTCGTAGGCGTCGCGTTTCCCGAGGGAAGCCGTGGCATCTAGCAAAGCCCTGGTCCTGCTGCCGACTGCCATGCCAAAATGTTTCTGAGGAAGATGCTTGCAAAATGCGGATTGGAAGCAGCTCGAGGATGAAGGCAGTACGGACAGTCGGTCGGCGTAAAACGACGGCATGCACGTAGGTACGTCCTATGACGTCGGCCCGTGTCACGGGCCTAGAGTGTGCGTGTCTCCATGCCTGCTGCCGACCTTCTTTCGGGTCCAAACTACACGTGCATGTGCAAGTATTTGCAACTTTTTGGACGGAAAATATATGGGACTCTTGAAACAAATAGGTTTCAGTTGATTTTCTCTGAGCCGTTCAACTGAAATCCGAGAGGGGCCTTAAAAAAAAATCCGAGAGGGGCGATTGAGTTCGTGCTCATCTTCAACCTCCAGCCCTTTTCTTCTTCCCCTAGCCAGGCGTGATTTCCTCTAGCCCGACGCCGCGCAGCCACTTCCTCCCATGGAGCTGCACACAGAGGTGGCAAACAAAAGGTGTAATTAATTGCATGCTTCATGTCTGTACACCACAGACACACTAGTCCAAAGCAATTCACGCTTCGTATGCATGTAGACGACGACAATACCAATGAGGTATGTATAATACTACGTGTCGCAGCAGCATTCATCCAGCAGGTACTACGCATTTGCATGTAGTTTGTGTGTATACTACACTCTCTATTCCCAAATATTTGTCTTTATAGAGATTTCAACAAGTAACTACATACGCAGAAAAATAAGTGAATATGGACTATAAAATATGTCTACATACATCCGTATGTTACAGTCCATTTAAAATATTTAGAAAGACAAATATTTAGAAACGAAGAAAAGAGAGTAGCTAGCAAAGCAGTGGGCCGCGCGTACGCACATGCATGCATGCATGCATGGTGTACTCACCTAGTACAACAACATGCCCGTCTGTGTACATACATATTTGTCCACTTGTCCAGCACCGTACCGTACGGATCTAGGAAACATGAACACATGGCAGCTCTCTGCAGGTGTGTGCAGCCGGAGGACGGGCCAACAGAATACAATTGATCGGTGAAATCCGAATGAACGATTCATGGGACGGTCATCCTCGTGTGAGGGTCAGGTTATGTTTGTACGTTTGTAGCCACACGCCACATGCATCTTCACTGGAGCGTCTTGTATTTGTTCTTGAAAAAACCTATAGCTTATTTGTAACTGTTTTATTATCTGTTTGGAAAATGTGTCTAGACCAATCTCTGTGCACACTCAATCCAAATAATAAAATCTTGACGTGTCAATGAGTATATGCAAATCTCTTACTATGATTGTTGTTTTTGTTTGCTTAAGAAAAGTAAATTTACCTATAGTCAAACCTTTTACCGGGGCTGAGATGATGATGATGATGATTAGACCAGTTAGACCGACGGAGGCAATGTCGGATATTCGGATCCGACATGAGACAATGACCAGAGGGACCAGAGACCCCCTTCGATGGAGGCAACTCGTCCGGATGACCGAGGGAGCTGCTTAGCAATATGGTGGAGGCGTAGGCGTCATAGTGTTGCGGGCGAGAGAAGAATCAAGCGGGTGGTTTTTTTTTGCGGGTAAAGCGAATGGTGAGGTTGGATACATATATACGGTCGGTACTGGTGTCCTTGCCAGGCCCACCCCAATTCACAAAAAAAACAACAAATCACGTCGCGTGGAGATAGATCAAAGTGCCAAGAGCCTTTAGAAGGGGGACGGGAGGGGGAGGGCATGAATACTACCAAATGTGTTGTTTTTATCAGTTTATTATTTTGGCTAACAAGTGCCCTTGAACCAATGTTGGCTAAGCACCTTATTTTGTGTACCTAAAAAATTCGTAATGAATCTGTATTGTGAAGTAGTAAGATACCAATGTGTTTCATTTAGAAATAATGTTGTGTATTTATATACCCTATTATTCATGTAAACGATAGGTTACATTGCCTTTCTGGAGCATGTCCAGTCGTAGGTTCGTAGGATAGTGCAAGAAGGCATCTAATACTCCTTATCTATAAGGAACTCCACCATAATGCACCAACATGCATGGTGGTATGCCGCTCCATACCAGGTAATGAAGCTTAGTTATGCATTGACTGCTTATGCTGCAATAGCTAGTTTACAAAGTAACTCATGAAGATGCATGCATTCTAAAAGATTGAGTTAGTTTGGATTGGTTAGAGTGGGCCTTAAGCATGCTGGATCAAGTAACTTTGAAAAAAAAAATGACCATTGTAATGAAGAATGTCAACTTGGGTTGGTGCGAACTCTAGCACAAAAAGACTGGTTGACACCTCATACCTTTTCTAGAAATTTATATTACTTATAACTATGCTAGATAATACCGATTTACAAATCGCGATGACAATACCTGTGCATTGTAGATTCTTCTACAAATACATTTTCAGATCTTAACATGGGTGTGCACACACATGTACACTAACATATAGACATCTTGTAATACAACATAAAAAAGGCACAAATTATTCGCCATAAATACAACTTTCATCTATAATACTTTGGTTACATTTAATCAAAAAAACTGTACATACATGGTCAAAAAAAATGTACATAGTAACTATATGAAAAATAACATGATTAAATGAGAAAATTAAGTATGGTCTTCACGGGCGTATCTGTAATAATATACTTTGGGTTGTACAACAATAAATTTCACTTTAATATTACCAATACAATTGTATGAATAGTTTTGTTGGATATAGTAGAGAAAAAATGACAACTAAGGTTTTGAATTGGAGGTCGTATTTATTAGAAAATCTAGTTAATTGTTTATATTAAAACAACTACTAAAAAATAAAATTGTTTAGTATAAGTCTTAGATATTTACTTTATTTTGATACATGGTTTAAATTCTAAAGCTTTTTATTAAAAATACCTATTATTAATGATAAAATTATTTTGAGCAATAAATAAGTCTTTAGATATTTACTTTATTATGATGTGTGGTTTAAATTCTGAAGATTTTTATCTATTTATAAAAATAAGTTTAAGCACTGCGTAAATAATAAAATTGTTATTTTCGATAATTTTATTAATAACTATTTGTCAATTAAATGAGATGTCATAATATAATAAAAGTGAGCTTCAACAAACAAAGTAAATGTCTAACTTGGCAACGGTAGAGTTTCTTATGTGTTAGTGTTATTGAAGAAAAAAGAGAAGTGTGATAAGACCGGTGTGGTTGTTATTATTTTAAACAGTATCGATAATATTTCGAAGATAAGTTGAATAACCAATAGGGCGACACATTAGAATGCCAAGTTTACATTTAGTAGTAGGTCTGATAGGATTATTTTTAATACTGTTCCGCCTTGCGTGGTGTACGCTGTAACAAATGAGAGTAATAATAATTGTTTGCATTAATTAATATATAAGGTATTTAAAAAAACAGTATCAGAGAGAAAAAATAAAATATAACTGAGAATTATGGGTTATCAAATATCAGAGAAAAAGAGTTAAATTAAAATATAACCAGCTTTTTTTTTGCGAATAAATTTTTGTACTACTTCAAAAACTCAAAGTTTATAATTAAGTTCAAAAACTTCTTTTACTTTTTTCGAATAAAATCGTGTACTACTCCAAAAACTTCAAATTCTGGTACACACCGACTCAAAGATTATTAGTAAGTTCAAAAACTCCAGTGGTCTTGATCCAAGCCAAAAAATAGTGCGACATTAATATAAATTAACTTAGGACATAACCACATATATAATTTAATTGTCTTATTATTGCGTCAGTGTGTCTAGACTCTAGTCGGTATCAAGCACAAAGTATGTAGTAGTATGATTTGTCTACCACCGCAACAATTAAGAAAAAGGGTTTCCCCCGCTTGATTATAAAGCAATGTCCAACCGATACAACCAGCTTGCTGGCCGCAGCACAAACAAGCTCAAAAGAAAAAAAAGGAGAGAACGAAAAAAGAAACAAATGCTGACGCCAGCAGCTCAACTAAGCAAAGATGACCGACACCCGCTGCACCCACCAGAGAAGAACCACCGCCCGCCAAGCACTCCGAAGCCTTGCGTACCAAGCACCATCTTCAGGAAGAAATGCGACAACGACGCCGCTGCTGCCCGGACAAGTCCTAGGGTTTCCCCCGGTACGCGGATGGCAGTGGGGAAGGGGTATCACCGATGCCCCTCAGGAGGGTCCGGCAACGCCCACGGGCGCAGCCGCCCCGGTGGCGAACGAGCCGCCAGAGATTTCTCCCGCCCCGAAACCACCACCGCCACCTCAGCAATTGGAAGCGCACCGCCCAACATGCCGCCCATCAGCCACGGATACCGCTCCATTTTCACCGTTTCACAGAGGCCACCAACACGAGACCTGGAGGTAGGACGAGAAGACACCGGGCTCAGAGGCAACCACACTGCAGCCAACAGGAGGGAACAACCTCCACCGTCACGCGGAGCCGACCGGACATGGCGACAGGGACTTGCCATGCCACCACCGTCCTGGCCGGACCGCAACTGGTCCAGACAGTCCCTGCAGCCACGATGTAGCACACCGGCTGCCGGAGCCACCACCACCACCGAAGCCACGGCCCCCTCGTCTCACCACCAGGGAGCCACGCCGCCGCGCACCGGACCGCAGGCCCTCCCCAGCCCAAATGGGGCCCGAAAGGGCCCAGATCTGGGCCGAGCGGGTGCCGCCACCGCGCCGCCCCGCAGCCAACGGCCAAGCCGCCGCGTCGAGGGCACCCGAGGTCCGCAGCATGCCGCCGCCGAGCCTCACCGCCGCCGGGCAGGATGGAGCCCCGACTCCCCCTCTCGGTGCGCGGGGAAGGGACGTCCGGCGCCGCCGGCGCCACCCGGGCACGCCGAAGGTCATTGCCGGTGGCGACGAAGGGGGGTGAAGGAGGAGGAGGGCCGAGACGGGGAGGAGGGCAGGGGGCGCTCCGCCGTCTCGAGGGCGGCAGGAACGCCGGGGGAGGGGGAGGGGCAGAGAGGGGGGACCGGGGGGTGCGCGCGAGGCGACCGGCGCCGGCGGGAGGGGGCGAGGGTGGCCGGCGCCAGCTGGGAGGAACCCTCGCGCGGGTCGCGGGAGCCCCTCCCGGTTGACGATTCCCCTAGTCGCCCCTTTCTTCTTCTCCTCACCACCGCAACAATCGGCGCATATCTTTATTTGACTCTCGGAAACAGGGATCATTAATGCACAATATTTTCCTAATATAAAAATATGGAAAAATGATTAGTATGTATCATATCCTTGGTTGCCTCGAAATATATGTGTACAAACAAGTATCAACTTGTGTTGAAAAACAAGGTAGATGCCTTCTGTTATTTATTATTTTGTTATTTTGGAAGATTGATTTTTATTATAAATAAAGTATAAATTTTCTGTTTCATTAAAAAATCACGAACAGCAAGCACTAGCATGGGCACATATAAGAAGTTAAGTGCATATCGGGAGCAAAACGCCACCCCTCGGCGAGCGTACGTACACACGTTGATAGTGAGGCTGGATACGTGCATTTTAGCCCGTGCCAAGCCCATTTCCCAGTGCGGACATGGATGATGGATGGATCGACGAGAGAAAAGCGTGCCGGGATCTTCCACAGCTCCCGATGAAAGAGCGACATAATAAAACAGATAAGAAAGAGAGAGAGAAATATTGTGGGCGCAGCGCAGCGCAGATGAGACAAGGGAAAAGCCGGCGGTATGGAGCTATCCGGCTGAAACCACGGCGGTTTGATCGGTCCGGCCCGGCCACCTTTTGACGTGTTTGGACGCTTGCATCCACCACCTTCCGGCCTGGCTCTGCCCTGCCTCCTACACACACAGAAACATATGGGAGAGAGAGGAGACAAATTAGCCAGCCGGCTAGTTTACAAAACACCATTATTAATTAGAGTGCTCAAGCGCTATGTGCGCCCACAGCACGCTAGCAAGTACTCCCTCCGTTTCTTTTTAGTCTGCATATAAGATTTGGTCAAAGTCAAGCGATGCAAAGTTTGACCGAATATATATCAAAAGATATCAACATCTACAATACTAAACCTATATTCTATGAAAATTAATATCCTGATGCATATAGTAATATTGATTTCATATTATGAATGTTGATATTTTGTTCTATAAAGTTAGTCAAAGTTTATGAAGTTTGACTTTGACCAAATCTTATATGCGGACTAAAAAGAAACGGAGGGAGTACTATAATTGTGCGCGGTAGAATCTACTGGCTAGCTAGAGAGATGTTTTTCTGCCAGCCAACAACTCCGGGGAATCTTGGTTCTTCGAGCAAATTATAGCTCTAGGCTCTAGCTAATTGCTACTGGTTGCTAGCACTAGCATTAAGGCGTCTTCAAAGCGGACCCTTATATCGCCTGCATCCGACCCGGATCATGCACGCGGTTTGTCATCCCGAATCCCGAATATAGGCTCAGATATAGCTAGGCTCTGTCTAGGCGGGCCCATCCCGAATCCTATGAAAATTAACTACTCCCTCCGTTCCCAAATATTTGTCTTTTTAGACATTTCAAATGGTTACAACATACGGATGCATGTAGACATGTTTTAGAGCGTAGATTCACTCATTTTGCTTCGTATGTAGTCACTTGTTGAAATGCCTAGAAAAACAAATATTTAGGAACGGAGGGAGTAGTTCTCTGCATGCACCGAAATCCTTCCACCCCTCCTCTATTCGCCTCCGTGCAGCCACCCACCCCGCCCTTGGCCGCCGTCCCCGACTTGGCGACGGATAGTTGCAAGGCGGAGAACCTTGCCCGGAAGGAATGCCGCCGTAGGCAGCGCAGCCGTGAGGTGCCGGAGAAGATAGTTGTGGCGAAGGCAACCACGGACGCGGCCTTGGTGTCTCTGCTGAGGACATGGACCCGATGCAGGCCAATCAACCGGTCATGGCCACGGAGACAAACAATAACTTTTAACCATTGCCCAACTCTGTTAAGCCCTCCCAGTGGAAGGGCGTCTCGGATTTGAGCTTTTCGCAAGCCGTCCCTGACGCGGACATGATGGCCAACTCACTGGAGCTTCAAATACATCGGGCGGAGAAGTTAAAAAAAGGATTGGTCAAGCTCGGCTCAATCAATTGGATTGGATGAGAAAGGATAATAAGAAAATGGTGCAGTGGACTTGCAACCAAACGTGCCAAAAAAACTAGCAAGTGATGGAGAACAAGTGGGACAAGGAGAGGGTGGCGCGTGAAGGTGCGGCAAGAAAAAATGCTAAGGAGGTGAAGAAGGAGAAGAGTTACAAGATGTTCGTTGATGTGCAAAGGGAGAAATGGAGTTCGACCGCGAGAGGTTGATCGTGGAGAAGAACAAAGTGGAATTGGAGAGGCAAGAGAAGATTGCCGGATGGGAGCTTGAGCAAACGGTGACAATGCGTGGTCTTGAGCTCGATAAAGAGAGGTCGCGTCTTGTGAGAGAGATGGGGGGGTCGAGGATCATGTTGCAGGACATCAACCTCTTAGATGAGGAAGGGAAGTAGTGGTTGCTCCGCATGAAGAAGAGGATCAATGACTGCGAGGAGTGAAGTCATTGATTCATTCGTGTATCGTTTATCTATGTATGAACTACTGAAATTTATTTTGGCATGTACCGAATTTATTCGGGCTACACCATCTTTGCGTCGTTGAATGTATGATGCATTTGCATTCTATGATCGTCGCGCATGGGTTTACATGGATTCGGGTATTGAGATTTTGGGAGTGTGGTTGTAATGAGGGCCAAATGGGAACCTTCCCGGCTCCGTCCACGGGCACATCCTCGGGTGTATAGGGGTCACATTAGCTACTTGCGGTTGTAGATGCTCTTAATGGGGACACCTAGAACTTCTGTACTAGCTGAATTCATCTTTGAACTACTCCCTCCATTCTATAATGTAGTGTGTATGGATTTTTCTATAAAAGTCAATGCTCACAAACTTTGATTAAGTTTGTAGATAAAAAGATTTACATCTAAAATGCCAAACATATATCATTAGATTCAGCATAAGATGTAGTTTTATTTTAAAATATATTTGGTATTGAAGATATGAATAGTTTTCTCTATAAACTTGAAATAAAAAAACTTATAAATTTCGACTTTCAGAAAAATCTATACGCATTATATTATGTAACTGAAGGAGTTTTTTTATTGAAAGCTTAGATTGATTGTGATATTTAAATTAGAGCTACCATCGCATTTGCAAATTTGAATCATCGACGATTTGCTATGTTGCGATTTTCAGCTTGTGGACACAAAAATATTAGGTGAAAGTTTAGAGGACAGGTTGGCTCCATCGTCACTGTCCGTTTCGAGGATCGGCGACGAACAAGCCCTTAGACTAGAGTCACGTAGCGGGTACAGACAACACAGGGAAAGCGAGAGAGAGGATTTGAAAGGAACAATCAGGGTAGCTTAGCTAGGCCATGCAAGAAGGGGCCATGCGTGCATGGCCGTATGCGCATGGCATTTCTTGGCTGCTCGGTTTGTGCCGTCCGTTCCTACTTCCTACCACCCTCCGCCCATCGATGGCAAAAGCGACAAATTTGATCTCGAAGCGAAATTATTTCACAAATTAAACTGTGTCTAAAAATATTTCACTCCGATGACCCTAATGTGCAGCGCCTGATATTAAGGCGCTGCAATCTACTGTGCAACGCCTAACACTTAGGCGCCACACCGTGCAGCACCTAACAGTTAGGAGTTGCACTACACTGTGCAGCGCCTAGCTGTAAGAGCATCTCCAGCCGCGCCCCCAACAGGCCCCCAAAGCCGTTTTTTAGCGCCGGCGTCGAAAAATCGGACCAGTCGCGCCTCCACGAGCCTGTTTTTCGCCGGATTGGGCCGAAACCGGTGCTGACGGACCCAGGTCGAACCCGGCGCGCTGGGGGCGCCCGGGGGCGCCGGTGCGAAAGAGTGGCGGGACCGGCGAGTCAGCGAGACGACGCCTCGTCGTCCTCATCGTCTCGGTTTTCCCATGGGGAATCAATGCCAAGGCTGCCGCCGATTAGCCTGCCATTGATTCACGGGCGGCGCAGTGCGGCGACGCCGTCCCGCCTCCCGCCACGCGTTCGCACGCGGCCGCCCCCGAGCCGCTATAAAAGGTGCCCCTGGCCGCGCCGGTGAGGCACCCATCCATCGTCAGTCCTCCCCCTCCTCGCCGCCGCACTTCCTCCCCTCTCTTCGTCGTTTGAGCCCCT
>LR738716.1:74843746-74856896 GCA_902687465.1 Secale cereale
ATGAGCGCGAGGTTCCCCGGCGACGCGGCGGCGGCCAACGGTTTCCGCCGCCGCTCGCTGCATGAGTGGGAGGCCTAACTCCTCCACGAGGCCAACTACCCCGCGCCGCCCGACGTACGTGCTCCGTCGCGGTGGAGGCTCAACGCCGGCGGGGTCCCAGTCCCCCCTCTGCCCGTCCACAAGATGCCCTATTTCCACGCCAAGATCGAGCGTGCGCGGGCATCCCTGACGGCCGCGGAGCGGGCGCTCCCGGAATACGCCGCCGACAACCACGTGGCGTGTGCGGCGTACTTCGAACGCTGGCAGGAGGAGCGACTCGTCTCCACCAACAACGCGCTGATGCCGCGCGGCCGCAACAACAGCGAGGGCCGCGGCCTGTGGTGGGGCGTCCCTTGCCGCACGCTCAGCGGCGTCCTCGCGCACCTCGAGGGCGGCAACGACCCGCCGCTCGAGTGAAGCAGCGCGCCGGGGCGAGGGGCCGAGCAGCGGCGCCGACCGTGTCAAGAAGGAGAAGCAGGAGGACGACGCCGGCGACGATTACGCCCAGCTCAGCGCCTACTTCGGCCCGTAGTTTAGGGTTTTTTTCGTCCCTTTTATTTGTGTAAAAAACGCCTAAATTTTGCCGAAATTTGGCCGTGTTTGTTGAAATTTGGTCGTGTTTGTTGAAATTGGCCGAACTGTGGGGGCGACCTGGGGGCGGCGGCTGGGAACGTTCTCGCCTCCACGCCGAAAAAATGCCGGCTCGCCCGCAAGCGGCGCTTTTTCGTGCCCTTGGGGGCCGAACGGCTGGAGATGCTGTAAGGAGCTGCACAGTAGAGTGCAGCGCCTTGTCATCAAAATGAATAAAAGAGGATGTATCTAGATGTATTTTAGTTCTAGATACATCCTTTTTTGTCCATTTTGATGACAAGTATTTTCGGACGGAGGGAGTACTATAATTGTGCGCGGTAGAATCTACTAGCTAGCTAGAGAGATGTTTTTCTCCCAGCCAACAACCCCGGGGAATCTTGGTTCTTCGAGCAAATTATAGCTCTAGGCTCTAGCTAATTGCTACTGGTTACTAGCATTAGCATTAGGGCATCTCCAAAACAAACCCCTAAATCGCCACATCCTACCCGGATCATGGACGCGGTTTGTCATCCCGAATCCCGAATATAGGCTCAGATATAGGCTCTGTCAAGGCGGGCCCATCCCGAATCCTATGAAAATTAACTAGTTATCTACATGGACCGAACTCCTTCCGCCCCTCCTCTATTTCACCCGCCTCCGCGTAGCTGTCCACCCTTCCCTTGGTCGCCGTCCCCGACTTGACGGCGGATACTTGCAAGGCAGAGAACCTTGCCCGGAAGGAGTGCCGCCGTAGGCAGCGCGAGCATGAGGCGGCGGAGAAGATAGCGTCGGCGAAGGCAACCGAGGACGCGGCCTTGGTGTCGCTGCTGAGGACATGGACCCCATGCAGGCCAATCAATCGGTCATGCCCACCTAGACAAACAACAACTTTTCACCGTTGCCCAACTCCGTTAAGCCCTCCCAGTGGAAGGGTGTCCCTGATTTGAGCTTTTCCTAGGCCGTCCCTGACGCGGACATGATGGCCGACACACCGGAGCTCCAAATGCATCGGGTGGATAAGATGAAGAAAAACGATTGGTCAAGCTCGGCTCAATCAATTGGATTGGATGAGGAATGATAACAAGAAAATGGTGCGGCGGACTTGCAACCAACCGTGCCACAAAAACTGGCAAGTGATGGGGAACAAGTGGGACAAGGAGAGGGTGGGGCGTGAAGGTGTGGCAAGCAAAATGTCTGCCACTTGGATGGGCATTTTTTATGCTAAGGAGGTAAAGAAGGAGAAGAGTTACAAGATGTTCGTTGATGTGCAAAGGGAGAAATGGAGTTCGATCAGGAGAGGTTGATCGTGGAGAACAAAGTGGAATTTGGGAGGCAAGAGAAGGTTGCCAAATGGAAGCTTGAGCAAACAGTGATAATGCGTGGTCTTGAGCTCGAGAAAGAGAAGTCGTGGCTTGTGAGATAGATGGGGGAGTCGAGGATCATGTTGCAGGACATCAACCTCTTGGATGAGGAAGGGAAGTAGTGGTTGCTCCGCATGAAGAAGAAGATCAATGACTGCTAGGAGTGAAGTCATTGATTCATTTGTGTATCACTTATCTATGTATGAACTACTGAATTTTATTTTGGCATGTACCAAATTTATTCGGGCTACACTATCTTTGCGTCGTTGAATGTATGATGAATTTGCATTCCATGATCGTCGTGCATGGGTTTACATGGATTTGGGTACTGAGGTTTTGGGAGTGTGGTTGTGGAGAGGGCCAAATGGGAACCTGCCCGGCGCCGTCCACGGGCGCATCCTCGGGCGTACAGGCCTCACATTAGCTACTTGTGGTTGTAGATGCTCTTAAAGGGGACACCTAGAACATATGTGCTAGTTGAATTCAAGTTTGAACTACTCCCTCCATTCCATAATGTAGTGTGTATAGATGTTTTTTGAAAGTCAATGCTCACAAACTTTGACTAAGTTTGTAGATAGAAAGATTTACGTCTAAATTGCCAAACATATATTATTAGATCCTGCATAAGATGTAGTTTCATTATTTAATATATTTGGTATTGCAGATATGACTAGTTTTCTCTATAAACTAGGTCAAAAAACTTTTAAATTTTGACTTTCAGAAAAATATATACGCACTATATTATGGAACGGAGTGAGTATTTTATTTGAAAACTTAGATGGATTGTAATATTTAAATTAGAACTACTATCGCATTTGAAAATTTCAATCGTCGAAGATTTGATATGTTGCGATTTTCAGCTTGTGGACTAAAAAAATAGGTGAAAGTTTAGACGACAGGTTGGCTCCAACATCACTGTCTGTTCACGGACAAAAAAGTGTGTCCGTTTTGAGGGTCGGCGACGGACGTGCCCTTAGACTAGAGTTACCTAGCGGGGTACAGACAATACAGGGAAAGCGAGAGAGAGGAATTTGAAAGGAACAATCAGGGTAGCTTAGCTAGGCCATGCAAGAAGGGGCCATGCGTGCATGGCCGTATGCGCATGGCATTTCTTGGCTGCTCGGTTTGTGCCGTCCGTTCCTACTTCCTACCACCCTCCGCCCATCGATCCATCAGCCTTCCATCTTGGTGCTCCTACGTACGTACACATACTTGCACGTGGTGATAACAGCAACTAGTAGTACGTACAGTACTAGCTAGGGTGCATGCATGAGCTGTGTCGTGCTGACAAGTACTCCTTTCGTTCCTAAATATTTGTCTTTCTAAAGATTTCAACAAGTAATTACATACGAAGCAAAATGACTGAATCTACACTCTAAAATATGTCTACATACGTCCGTATGTTGTAGCCCATTTGAAATATATAGAAAGACAAATATTTAGGAACGGAGGGAGTAGTAAGCGAAGCTCTCTTGTGCATGTGGAGTGTCTCGCTTTTGTGTACGCATGCATGCATGCATGAGCAGTGCTACTTCTCGAGTGCCTGTTGTGTCTCGATCCACCTTTCTACGTGCCACGTTCGATTCCATGGCTTTATACATACCTACATGCATGTGATACCCCTACACGTGCTTGCTAATCATTTGGTGTGTCGAATGCATTGTTGGTTGTTCATCCAACTGAATTAGCCATTCATGCACGCATGCATGTGAGAATAATCCTACCGGCACCAAGTAGGAGTGAAATCCAAAACAAAACAAAAACATAATAAAGCCAATTGGCGCAAGCATGTGTGGCCTCGTACAATGCACTCTGCTAGGCGATGAAGTTAGGGTTCCCCGCGGCCATGGACGCCACGATCTCCTCGCTCAAGAGTTTGCCGCGGATTTGGCCCTCCACCATCAGGTGCTGCTCGAGGAGGGAGAGGTTATACCAATGCTCCTTCTGCGCCCGCCTAAACACCGACATCGGAAGCGGTTCCTCACCATGGCGTATCGTTGAAGGGCGCCTACACCTGCTCCATGGTCAAGTCGACGTGGAACGATTGTCGGAGGCCGCCTACATCGTCTAATCATTTTTGGAAACCTCCAGGAGCTGGCAGGCGGGCATGCCATCCTCTAACCGCCTCGCACGACAGCCCTGCCAATTGGCCGCAAGGGCGGCCAGCTCGTGCTTGTGCTCTGTCAAGAGGCTCTCGCACAACGCGCTAGAGCTCGCGATCATGATGGAGATGGTGGACAGAGGAGGATGTGAATGGTGGTGTGGTATGGTTTGTGCCGGGCGTGGCCTCTTTTCAATAACGGGTGATGCCTAGGCCAAGCGCGCGGAAGAGGGTCAATGCCCTCACCGGAGTGGGTCTCTCGGCCGATGTGCATGTTTAATGCCAGCGGGCGGATGGATGGGCTGCCAATTTGAGTGCGGTAAATATCCGTCCTTGAATGCCTGCACCAAGAGAGGTCACGTACGCTCTGGACCAACATGAATGTTGTGCTAACACTCTTCGAGTGGCATGAATGCGCGGCGAAGGTCGCATGCGCGGGAGAGAGATTTGGATGGGACTGGAGTGTCGAACGTATGCATGGCAGTGGTCTCGACGCTCGCGAAGGCCCCTCCACCTCTAGTTTGCTTCCGTTTGCAAAAAAATGAACGTCCAGACAGGTCCACGGGCCGATGGAGCGTTGGATGGTTTGCGGAGATGGATGCGGATGGTTTGAGGGTCAGGACTGAAGATCCCCTTACGATCTCATGTACTACCTCCATCCCCAAATAGATGGCATATAAGTTTAGTTAAAAAGTGAATACTTTTAAGTGTGACCATGTATACATAAACTATTAAGATAAAACAATATCATGATATTTATTCAATATTGTAGTTGCTGATATGTTCTTCTATATATTTGATCTAAAACTGTATTGACTTTTTGATTGGATATGTATGTCTTGTATTTGGGGACGAAGGTAGTGTGTCAAATTAAATAGCATATCATGAGTTCTAAAGAAAAAAATATCATGAGACCGTTGGTTGAAAAACCACAAGTGTATGGTCGTACTATAAACAAGCAAGTAGTGTACTACATCGCATTGCTTATTGTTTTCTCCTCCCTCGAGACCACAAAAGATACGCACAAAATCGGAGGCTGCGTGACTGAGCAAACTACCTTGGACTGCAGAAAACTTGGCAGGCAGCACACACTTCCCAATCCACCAAGAAAACAATAATACCACTGGTGAATTCTGAAGGCAGTTGGAGCGGAGCGAGGGAACCGGCAACATGCATGCACGAACCATGCGGGCGGACTGCTGGAGTAGCAGTACAGCAAGAACACGGACAAGAATGGGGACTGCTCATCGCCATGGCCATACATGTAGCTGGCCATGCATGGGTCTCACTCTCTCTCACAAGCACCCAGTGCAAGAACCCCAGCCAGGACCGTCGGCCTGGGTCTCTGGGTTAGTCCATGGCCTCGTCGAGATCGTGACTTGCAGAAGACGGCCGTTTCTGATCGAGTCCGCGATGCAAATCGTATGCCTTGTTCACACATGTTTATGCAGGCAGGTTCTATCAATCTCCGCAGCTAAACTGCGAAACATAGTTAGGTAAGGATCAACATGTGCTAACCTACATTATTTGTTGGAGATCCATGGTCCATGTGTACCCTATAGAAATTAAGAACACAGACGCACATTTTTTTTTTAGAAAAGGGGCATTCCTCGGCCTCTGCATCAAACTGATGCATACGGCCATCTTATTAATAAAAAAAGGTCAAGGTCTCCAAAAGTATGCGAAATAAAAGTACAAAATGCTCAGACTGAGCTAGAAAAAACGTGAGTACCCCACAATCGGATGCGTTAATGCAAACAGGGCCTAGACTCCTAGCCTATTACATGACCGCCATCCAAACTGGCTGAAGATAGCCCGAGCTACCATCTCCCATCGGATAGACCCAGTAACCAAACGCTCCCTGGCATCCATCGGAGTGAGTAGCGACCACATACGGATCAAAGCAGTGGCCCTGTGAATAACCTGCAAAAAATGAACATTTGTTGATCTGTTAAAAACCGGCACAAATGCATCGTACATCAAGGCAATCGGCAAGTGTTGATCTATCTTGTCCGCATCTGCCTTCGTGATTGCTTGATTAAAACTCTCCTAATCACCTCAGGTCCATGGGCTGAGGTGGAGGACCGAGCCCGCCGTCTCGCATGCACCATCATTTCACGTTTTCTCCCACGGTATCCTCTCATGGCGCCACCACAGAATCACAGATGGCCAGAGGGGGGCCGTGGAGCAGCGGAGGACACGTGGGTGGCTCGCCGGAGGGGGTCCCACCCCGCAGATTTGCCTCGCGCATGGGCCCAGCTCATCGGTGAGCAGGGGAGGCCAGAGGAAGGGAAAATGCAGCCAGAGGGAACGGGAACGTGCACAAGTAAAAATCATCGTTCCTGGGTTTAGTCCGAAAGGAATGGAAACAGGTTTGCTATTTCACATTATCTCACATCTAACTCCCTCATCTTTAGAGACAAAAAAGAAAATTCATGGGAAACTTTAAAAAAAAATCAAGGGTGAGGAAAGCTAAGGGTGAGAGAGTTAGATGTGAGATAATCACATCTAGATGTAACATTGACAGACCTGATGGAAAATGCAGGCAGAGGGAGCGTGGCTTCACCTCAGCCGCAGAGGATCCGCTCTGGCAAACAGCTCAGCACTGCTTGGAACATTTATCAGTTGAAAAAAAATTTGGTTCGGTCTTTGGATTTTAATTTTTTTTTATTACCTACTGGTAGATACTAGTGCTGATAATGAGGGGTACATTATTTTAGTTTAGGGAGAAGTCACAAAGTTGTTAGGTGAGTTTGGAACCCTTTTCAATGGATTCATGGATGGATCAAAGTTCTTTGCCTGTTTGCAATGACCACTCCAGAAAGACGGTTTTGGACCCTTCCCGGTGCCTCCTAGTTACCGCTAACCCCACTCCGAATATAACATCACTAATAAAGTGTAGTATTTGCTGGTCTGGTCTTTGCACAACTGCACACATGGCAAATGGTACTCTCAACGACATGGCTGGGTTAAATCGTGTGTGATGCGCGCTTTTCTGGAATAGGGTAGCGGCCAAACAAAGTGTAGTCCGGCGCTGTGCCCTGCCCGGGGATTCTGGTCTGGTACTTTGGTGTTCTGGTGGAGCATATTTTGTTGTTGCGATTGAACCGGAACCTGTTGTTTTTTCTTGCGCCGTAGGCATCTCATCATTGAACTGGACTTCCTTTCTTGCCGATCGATTTGATATTTTGATTCGAGACAAAAGTGCTGTTGTAATCTTATTTCCCGTGTGTGCGTACGTGTAAAGGATTTTGGTGGGGAAGAAAAGGGAGATTCTAGCCTTGTGCCCCTGGCTGCAGGGGTAAAGTAGAGTAGTGGTGTCTCGGCTGTGTTGTCATTCGGATTTTCAGTCGCATGCATCTCCGAACCGGACTGTAAAACTAACTTGTGTCGTTTGGATTTGCAGCAACAGAGAAAACGATTATTGTAAAACTATGTACGTCTTTCACGTGCATCTTGTGATACTTGGAATAATTGCTGCATGATTGCATGTGCTGTGCTGCGCCGATCGAGCGTGCATGTAGATGTAGGGATGGACGTTGACCGAGCTCTCACGGACGGAACAGATCCTCGAACGAGCTCTCGCGGATCGGAGGTCGTCGGACGTCCTCCTCCTTCCTCAGCTAGCTCACTGGTCCTGCCAAGCAAAACTCACCCTCCGTTTCTCTTTCGTTTCTCATGATGCATGATGTATGTGCAATGTATGATGTATGTGTGGCTGGCGAAACACGACGGCATGCACATCCGTCCGCCACGGGCGTGCAACCAACCATCTTCAGGGCCAATCTACTGCCTACATGCATACCACGTGGTAGAGCTAGGGAGTAATATGTCTGAGCGTACGTGAGACATGCATGGAGCCACACACAAAGGTGACAGAACACATACTAGTATGCTGCATGTCACAGTACGTAGTACAAAGCATATTCAACGTTCGTTCATACGCAGGTAGACAACGACAATATAAATGATGTATGTATATAAATGATTGAAAAACCTATAAACTATTTTAAAAATATCAGATGTTTGTATGTTTGATCAAGTTTATAGAAAATTGTGTCAATATCTATAACAAATAAATGAAATATGAAAGTATGTTTCATGATCATTCAAATAATAGCGATTTGGTGTTGTTGGTATTGTTTAGCAAAAGAGCCCGTGTATTGCAACAGGGAGAAAAAATATCGTAGACCATTAATCATTATCTGAATGAATCAAGTGTACTATAAGTTTCGATGTAACATAGGCCTCGATCATGGTTTTGCTGAAGGACGAAGTAGATAAGTTTACAAGCAGAACAAGAGAGAAAAGGGTGTATTAATTTTCTCGTCTCATTTTGGATTTGGAGCAACAGACTCGTCGCGGTTCCAGTCAGCTACTGGGTCCGGATGGCGCGACTGCCGCTGAATATCACGTCGACTTCGATCTTGATGGACGACGACGGCTTCATTGGCGTCGTTTCCTTTTTGATGCATCGTCGTTGCCTGCAACGTCATCTCCCTCGGGCTGCTCCGAGGGATACCTTAGATCTGGATCTTCCCAGATCGAATGATGACGGCTTCTTCGATGTCGTTCTCCCTTCTAGGGGCATCGTTTTGGAGCAGGTGCTGATTGGAAAGGCCCAGAGGTGGAGCGGGGTTTCATCCTCTGCATCGATAACGGCGGACCTCGTCGGTGTGGCGCAATGGAGTCTTGGTGTCCGGTGTGGGTTGACGGACTCGCACATGAGTATTGTGTTGTTTGGCGTCGTTGTGGTGTCGATGGCAGGCCTGTTAAGGTTGATGCGTCAGTTCCTGCTTTGGAGATGGATAGGTGGAAAACAGCGGTGGTCGCCTCTGAGAGTGCGCCGGACCGGTGTATGCCCCGGACCTAGCATTGTGGCTTGGTTGAGGCCTCTGTCTTTAGATGTTAGGTTTTGGTGCAAAATCTGTTTGGTATTTGGCTCGAATTTTTCGCACCCTTTATCAACTAGATATGAGCAGCGACACATATTGCCGAGATGATGGCTTCAAATTTACTAATGCATGTACAGCTGTCCGGCCGATGAGGCTCCCGTTTGAGATGCTGCATGACGGTGACAGTGTGTTGCTTTGGTCCATGTGTGATGTGTCCCCCTGCCGCCGGAGCAGCGCTCGCGTCTGCCTCCATGATTGAAGTGAACCGCCCCACCCCCACGCACGGAACAGATCGATGGAGATCTCACGGACCGACGCCGTCAGACCAACACACACACACACACACACACGGGTGCAAAATAAGATGGGAAATGGGAGTAGCCGAGAGAGGGTCTGTGAATCCTTATTTCTACATTTTGATCGAGAAGTTGTGAAACACACACACAGGTGCAAAATAAGATGCATCCTCCTAGCTTGCTAGCTAGGTGCCACAGGTGATCCGCAACCACTTCTACGGTGGGTGTTACGTACATCCATGCATGCATGCATGCACATATGCCTCGTGTTCGGTCTATCGATCGGCTGCAACACACAGATGTAAATGTCTGTCACGGATTGGCAGGCCATGTATGCAGTGCAGTAATAAATCGGAGAGCGACAGTGGGGTGTGTTGTTTCTTTCCTCTGCTTGTCTTGCCTTGTTGCAAGCTTGGTGACTGAACGTACGTGGGGGGTCATGCTCACCTAGCTAGCTCAGCAATGCATCTCCAGGGCCGGCTTTGGCCGTGCGTGCATGTGCCCTGGCTCCCCAGCTCGTGCATGTGCAGTGCAGTGAAGGGGCGACACAGCGAGGCAGCAGATGAAACATTCCTGGTAAGCCAAGCCCGACTGCTTAACCTACCTATTATACCTAGTTTCTGTGTGTGTCTGTACGTATAATCTGCGAGGTCCATCCTTATGATTAGCTTGTACTGTATTTTTTTTTTTTGCGGGAAAGCTTGTACTGTATTTGTATGCACGCGTAGCTTCCTCTCCGGTCCGAGCCTGTCTCGTTGGGCCACACAGGCTTAGGTCCATAGACAGTCGTAGGCGTCGCGTTTTTCGAGGGCAAGGCGTCTTAGCGACATCTGGTGAATTTGCAATTCCTCCTCCAGCCACTTTCATCATGGTTCCAGGCGGTGGTTTGGCGTTGGGTCACAAGATCCGGCTCGGCGCACTAGTCTTCATCGCCGACGACTCCGCATGGCTCCAGGAAGCCCTCTCGACGTCGAGGCTCTGCCCGCCCGGGGAACCGCGCACTTTCGCGCCGGCGCCGGCGGCGTACTCCTGCTGCAGCCATCGACTCGGTACTCTTCATCCCCATCTCCGCCGGACGCCGCCGCAAACGATTCGGTCGTTCGCGGCTCCAGCGATGGGTGAAACACGCGGTGGCCCGTCAAACGGCCACTCCTCAAGTCGCGGCCATTGAGCCCGACGGTTACCTTTATGGGCCGGCCGACCAGTCGACCGGGCTCGAAGATTCCGTTTCCGAGTGCGGGAGCAGCGATCCCGCGGCGGAAATCCTCTTGGTTGATTCGCGTCGCAGCCCGCCAGGTTTTCCTCGCGGTGAGAACGGCGGCAGCGGCGACGATCGGGCGCACGACAACGACGGTTACATCCCTCAGCCCCTCACCTCCGAGCAAAGGGCTGAGCTTTGTCGCCGCAACGGAGATGCACTCTTCACTCCCATCGTGGGAGATTTCCGGAGGCTCTGGCCCTCGAAGCCACACGCTTGGCCACCTTGGCCGAGCGCGCGCGCTTAGAAAACATCCAACGCTCACTCGACGAGCAGGCCCGCCGACTGGTCACCGAGTCCAGTCGACGGCCGCGGCAATCGCGTCAGCGCGAGACTCAGGTGTTTCACACACCAGTCCAAAACCTCGAGGCCGCGGCTCGTATCGCGGAATCGATTCAACCCTCCCAGTCGGAAGCTGGGAGAGGTCTTCAGCAGATCCGAGCTTTGCTCCGAACGGCTGAAGAGCAAAACGCGGTTGTTTCTCAGTCGTGCAATCGGATTCACAGCAGATCGGTGGCTGCAGACACCGTATGGTCGGCCCATAATCCAAGATCGCCCCCGAGGCGTGAGGAACGTGGCCCGCGGCAAGACCGGCATCTGGGTCGGAACGACGATCCACTCGACCGTCGACACGGACGCTACGACCGTCGTCGAGCGCCTACCCCCCCTCCGGGGAGTGGGTCACACTCGCCCCAGCGGCACGTGGGCAGGCGCCTGCGAGATGACGAGCGGAGGATTCCCCCGGATCCCCGGCGGCCAGGTTTCGATGCGAGGTCCATCCTTGTGCAAGGTCGAGTCGACCGTAACCGGGCATCCAGGGACGAGCTAGGCGGAGACCAACCCAGCGGCAGCCGAGCGCCGGCCTTAGGGCCTGAATGTTTCTATAGTGCTATCAGAGCCGCGGAGATCCCCCCGAACTTCAGGCTAGCTGCAGGAGTAAGCAAGTTCACCGGTGAGTCAAAGTCGGAGACTTGGCTGGAAGACTACCGAGTGGCCGTGCAGATCGGAGGCGGCAATGACAACGTGGCCATGAAGCACCTCCCCTTGATGATGGGAGGCTCCGCTCGGGCGTGGCTCAACCAGTTGGCCCCCAGGAGTATATACAGTTGGGAAGAACTCGCTCGGGTTTTCGTTCGAACCTTCGAAGGCACCTGCAAGCGGCCTGCTGGACTAGCAGAACTTCAACACTGCACGCAGAAGCCGAGTGAAACTTTGAGGGACTACATTCAACGATGGACCACTTTGCATCACACGGTAGAAAACGTGTCTGAGCACCAGGCGGTATGCGCTTTCAAGGAAGGTGTATGTAACCGAGAGTTAAATATGAAGTTTGGCCGAACAGGCGACATGTCCCTGTCGCGGATGATGGAGATTGCCAGTCGGTATGCCAACGGTGAGGAGGCCGATCGGCTCCGCAGCGGCAAGAAACCAGTCGGGCAGGATGAGCAGAATTCCAATCGGAAGAACAAGCGCAAGGCCGACCCAACCGCTCAGGGAGAGGCTGCGGTGGTTAATCAAGGAAAGGGCAAAGGGAAGCCAAAAGGCTCCTGGGCCCCCAAGAAAGGAAAGGGTCAGGCTGGAGATGATATGCTCGTCCAGCCGTGCCCCATACACACGAAGAAAGATGAAGAGGGAAACTTGGTGTATCCCAAGCACACCACTCGACAGTGTCGGCTCTTGATCCAGAGTTTCCAGAAAGATCAGTCGACTGAGAAAGAGAAGGAATCAGAAGAGTCCGATGACAAGGAAGGGGACGGAGGATACCCCTGTATCAACTCCACCTTGGTGATTTTCGCGGACATAGAGCAAAAGTCGACTGAAAATCATCAACAGAGAAGTAAACATGGTTGCCCCGGCAACCCCCACGTTCTTGAAATGGTCGAAGACCCCCATCACATTTGAAAAGTCCGATCACCCAGCGCACATTGCCACCCCTGGGCGGCAGGCGCTGGTGGTCGACCCAGTTATCAAAGGCACGCACCTATCCAGAGTTTTGATGGATAGGGGCAGTGGCTTGAATATCTTGTATGCAACAACCCTCCGGGATATGGGCATTCCGATGTCCAAGCTGAGGGAAAGTAACATGAGGTTCCACGGGGTAATCCCTGGGAAGAAAGCCGACTCACTTGGCCAGATCTCACTCGACGTAGTCTTTGGTGAGTCCAAGAACTACCGAAAGGAGAAGCTGACGTTCGAAGTGGTGGACTTCAACAGCGCCTATCACACCATCCTGGGTAGGCCCGCCTACGCCAGGTTCATGGCTCGACCATGTTACGTCTGCCTCAAGCTGAAGATGCCAGGGCCCAACGGCGTCATAACCGTCACTGGGAACCGGCAGAAAGCGGAAGAATGCTTCCAGAAAGGCTCAAAGATCGCCGACGAGCAAATGGCAGCAGTAGAGATTAGGGATGGCAATTTTATCCATGGATCTAGATACCCGTGGATATCCGACCCGGTTGGGCAAGGGTATGGAGCACATTTGTGCCCATGGGTTCGTGGATATGGATACCCACGAATACCCGGGTTGGGCAATGGTTATAGTTTGTGCTCCATGGATATCTGGTGGATACCCGTATGTCACTTGGAGCCATATGCAAGTCGCACGTGGTCATAAAAGGTCAAAGCCCCCC
>LR738716.1:74856958-74867792 GCA_902687465.1 Secale cereale
CCCCCCACACACACACACTAACCTAATTAGTAATTATTAAACCAGTACAATAGTGGAGCAGCAAAAACTGACTGGTTTTAAAAGGAAGCTTACATCAAATGTATGGGATAATTTTGAGAAACAACAAATCAATGGGAAATGGAAGGCAATATGCAGGTGGTGTCATAAGATATATGTTGCAGAATCAACCTCTAGCACATCACACTTAAGGACTCATCATATGACTTGTTGCCTACTTATGCATGAAGCTTATGTTTCCATTTGTGAATGAATGATGATGAGTTAATTTAATCTTTGTGAAGGCTTCATGCTGATTTTTCTATGCCCATGGAGCTCCATGGGTATCTGGGTATCCAACGGGTTTGGGCATGGGCACAAGTTGTGCCCATGGATACTTTGGTGGATGGGCAGAGGAAGGAAGATGGGTCATGGGTTGGATTTGGACCAGCTCCACCCGCCCCAAACCCGACCCAATGCCATCCCTAGTAGAGATGGAGGGGTACCAAAAGAGAGTGGATCCGAGCGACCTGCTAAGGGCGAAGAAGCCGGCTTCCAAGTCAGCTTTTCAGTCGGCCGGGGACACAAAGCCTGTACACATCCACCCCACCGATCCCAACGCAGTGCCGACCCACATCTCCACCTCACTCGACAGCAAATAGGAAGAAGCGCTCATCCAGTTCCTCCGTGAGAACTGGGACATCTTTGCATGGAAACCATCGGACATGCCGGGTGTGCCCAGGGGGCTGGCTGAGCACCATTTGCGAGTCGACCCTAAAGTGAAACCTATGAAGGAACATCTCCGTCGATCCGCTGCGGAGAAGCGAAAGGCGATTGGTGAAGAAGTGGCTCGACTCCTAGCAGCGGAGTTTATCTGCGAGATATACCACTCCGAGTGGCTCGCCAACATCGTCATGGTCCCCAAGAAGGACAAGTCTCTTCGCATGTGCATCGATTTCAAGCACATCAATCGGGCCTGCCCGAAAGATCATTTTCCTCTTCCCCGCATCGATCAGATAGTCGACTCGACTGCGGGATGTGAACGTTTGTCCTTTCTGGACGCATATTCCGGGTACCATCAGATCCGTCTGTATGGGCCCGACGAGATAAAGACAGCTATCATCACCCCCTTCGGGTGTTTTTGTTATGTCACCATGCCTTTCGGCCTCAAAAATGCCGGCGCTACCTTCATGCGCATGATCCAGAAGTGCTTGATAAAGCAAATCAGTCGGAACGTCGAGGCATACATGGATGACATTGTGGTCAAGTCACGGAAAGGTTCCGACCTACTGACCGACCTCGCTGAGACATTCGCAAACCTCAGAAGCTACGATATCAAGCTCAACCCATCAAAGTGCACATTTGGAGTTCCTGGCGGCAAATTGCTCGGTTTTCTCGTTTCCGAACGGGGAATCGACGCCAATCCAGAGAAGGTCAGCGCCATCCTCCGAATGAAACGCCCCGAGCGTATACACGACGTCCAGAAGCGTACTGGTTGCTTGGCCGCATTGAGTCGATTCATTTCTCGTCTTGGTGAGAAGGCACTACCTCTCTACCGACTCATGAAGAAATCCGACAAGTTCGAGTGGAATCCCGAAGCCGAAGCAGCGTTTGAAGAGCTCAAAGCCCTGCTGTCCACCCAGCCGGTGCTCGCTGCCCCAGTCAGTGGTGAGCCTCTTCTGCTGTACATTGCTGCCACCGGACAAGTCGTCAGTACTGTACTCACGGTCGAGCGGGAAGAAGAGGGCAAGGCATACAAGGTCCAACGCCCGGTCTATTACATATCCGAAGTTTCGACTCCCTCCAAGCAAAGGTATCCACATTACCAAAAGCTTGTGTACGGGATTTACTTGACTGCAAAAAAGGTTGCCCATTACTTCTCGGACCATTCGATCTCAGTCGTTGATACGTCCAAAACGTATCTATAATTTCTGCTTGCTCCATGCCACTTTTGGGTGATATTGCTATGATATTCATACACTTCCATACACTTTTGATCATATTTGGACTAACTTACTAATCCAGTGCACCCCAGTGCCAGTTTCTGTTTTCGGCTGTTTTTGTATTTCAGGTTTTCACGTTTCGAGAACTGCCCAGAAAAATCCAGAAAAATTATATAAAAAATCAGCGAACCGGAAACAACACTGCGTCCGAAGGGCAGCCTGGGGGGGGGCACAGGGGCTCCAGGCGCCCTGTGGGCGCCCCCCCCCCTGGGCCGCGCCGGGGGGGCGCCTGGGCCCCCCGAGGCTCCCCCGGTGCCCTACTTTGGCATATATTTAAAGGGTTCCCCGTAACCCTCAGAACAGGACTTCTTTTCGCGATCCCATCTCTTTTCCGCCGCCGCCGCCGCTTTCAAGATCGGGAGCACCAGGAGAACTCTTCCCGGCACCCTGCCGGAGGGGAGGATCACCACCGGGAGCTTCTCCACCACCATGGACGCCTCCCGGATGACTCGTGAGTAGTCTCCCTTGGACCATGAGTCCATGACCAGTAGCTATGTGATGTTCTCCTCCCGTTCTTGTGCTTCACTAATTAGTCCTCGTGAGCTGCCTTACATGATCGAGGCACCTATGTAATCCTTATGATGTTGCTATGTTGAGTTTGCTGGGATCCGATGGATTATGAGATTATGTTCAGATTGATCTTGAGTAATATATTTGATTCACCTCTTTTATATTTTAGTTCATAAGTAATTCTTGCATGTTCTCCGTTGTTATTTATTGCTTTGGCCGAGTAATAGGTAGTGACTCCAAGAGGGAACGTTATGCTCGATTGTGGGTTCATGCCCCTCGATGACTAGCTTGAGTGACAGAAACATGAGTCTAGGGGATGTACTGTTGCCACAAGGGGGAAAACAACGGTGCTTGTGCCCGCGGGTGCAAGGATTGTTTACTTTACGCAAAGTTCTTTTAATGCAGTTGTCTGTTGCATTGAGTTTACACTATGGGTGGGACTCGCAACTTAATACCAGCGAGATGTTCTGGATAGATATCTCAAGGTGGATGATTAGTAGTAGATATTGATGGATTTCGGTCTACTTACTTTGGCGTACCGCCCATGCTTTGAACCTCAACCTTTCTTGCAATGTAGTCAGCATTGGTTTGCGTTCGTGGTCCTGTCAATTGCCCAGCTGTAATTTGTTTACCTCACATAGCTGTTTTATCGTCTTTTGGGAGAGAGACATCACTAGTGAACATCATGAGACTCCGGTCTATATTACCATCATTGATCACATACACTATTTACTTTTCGCTATTTTATTTACTATTGCAAAACACTATCTATCACTACTATCATATTGCTTTTAACCCTTTGTGAACTACAAGGCCGGAGAGATTGACAACCTCTCTGTACTCGTTGGGAGCAAAGTTATTTGTATCTGTGTGCAGGTCCACGTTGATTGCTAATTGCGCCGTTAGCAGTTGACACCTACCTGTTGAACCTAGGAGTCTCTGGGGATTCGATCCTTGGCATCTTTGCTAGGGGAAAACACTTCTACTTACTGCATCTTACACCTTCCACTTGGGGTAACCAACGAGGGGTTCGAGGCCCATCAAGGAGTATTTTCTGGCGCCGTTGCTGGGGACTCCGCTCTTCAGGATAGGGGAGTTGCATGCTATCTTTTACCTTTGCTTTTTAGTCTTGTTAGTTTACCTTTCATATTTGCTTTAGTTCCTTTTATCGAAAATCACAAAGAATTTTTTTTATTTACCTTCCTGTTAGTAGTCCTATCTGTTTAGTTAAACATGTTAGGATTTGGAGCTTTGAGGGAATCAGAAGTTTTAGATTTCCATCAAAGGGATGGAGAAAATATGAAGAAGGCATGGGACAGAATTTCTGATGCACATAGGAGAATTATGCCTTGGATACCTATAAAAATTGTGCTTAGGAATTTTTACCATGGTCTTTTTAAATGGTGTAAACACTCCCTTGACATTATAGCTGAGGGAGATTTCTTAGAATGTGATGAAGCTAGAGCTCTTGAGATTATACATGGTCTATCTAGTTACTTTGTTTATGATCATAACTTTGATACTATCATAGATAGACTTGCTACTATTGAGAAAAGAATGGATGCTCTAGACTTAACGAAGGTAGAGAAACCCAAACCCAATAAGAGAGATATTTTGGAAATAGATAATGACTGGGAACCTCTTGTTAGGATTAGCATCTCTAATCAAGACTTCCTTGCTTATTGTGATATTGGATCTATGGTTTCTACTATGCTAAAAACTGTCCATGATTCTTTAAAATTTAATATGGATATACTACCATCTTATCATGAACACACTAATGGAGATATTTCTGAAATCCAGGGAAAAATAAAAGACGTGCCAGTTAAATTCCTTAAAGGGATTGCAATGATTGATTTCTTCATCATGGAGCCAAACCAAGGAAATATAGTGCTTGGAAGGGACTTCCTCCGAGCAGTTAAAGGCTTCATTGATATAGGTAAGGGACAAATCCGCTTACGCGGGAAGGCAAAAGGTGTGTACCCCTTTCCTAGAAGGAACAAGAATGAACTTATCGAGGAACCATTTGAAACGATTTATAACTCTGATTATTATGATGATTATTGATTCCTCTATGCATTATGCCTAGCTTAAAGGCATAAAAGAAAGCGCTTTTGGGAGGCAACCCACATGAATAAAATTTTGCTTTTGTTGTGTCTTGATGTTGTTTACTGCTGTAGCATCATCATTGTATCTTTGCTTTTCATATTTGTGCCAAGTATAGCCTCTGATTGCTAGAAAGTTCAAAAGTTGTGAGGTGCTGTCCAGGAAACAGATTCTGTCCTTGGATAGAAAAATTCGTATAAAATCACCAGATCATCTTTTTGGTCTGAATTTTTTCGACAGCGTTCACTATATAATTGTCTTTCGTGCGTCAGTTCTGAGTTTTTTGATTTGAGTTGCAGAAGTATCCCGAACAGGTCAATTACTGCCTGCTATTCTGTTTTTCACAGATTCTGTCCTGTTTTGCCTTACCTTCACTTTGCAAATTAAGAACTTGCTTTTTCTTTGCAAAAACCTTTTGGCAATCTTGAGAAACAGTAGAACTTCAAGAATATCCTTATTTCCAGCAAGGTATAATTATTTTATTAAGGGTACTAACCTCGCTAATCAGATTATGATGAGTTGTGTATGAAGGGAGTTTTCAAGTGTGTGAGGGAAGATGATAAAAAGATTCAGGAGTGTCAAGCGCTCAAGCTTGGGGATGCCCCCGTGCACCCCCAAGAAATATTCAAGGAGACTCAAGCGTCTAAGCTTGGGGATGCCCCCGTGCATCCCCTTCTCCATCAACATTATCAGTTCGTCTTTCGTTCCGCTATATTTTTATCACTTCATGTGTTATGTGCTATGCTTGGAGCGTCTTGCTTTTAGTTTTCTTTTTAGTTTTTCATAACGAGTCGGAACCCAGCATTCCTTTATGTGGGAGAGAAACACGCTCCACTTCTACCTAGAACATTACATAGAATTTTCATGTCTATCTATGCTGTGTGTGTTCTTTGTCCTTTAAATAGCTACTATCGTGCTTTGCTCTTAGTATTCATGCTTATCTTTTCAAGAGCTTTTATTTAGTTGGTTTGAACTCTCTTTAATTACCATGCTCACCTTATTAAGAGAGTTTGCTTCCGTAGCATGGGTTAATGTGTCTATGATAAAGATGCTACTTTCATGATGGTGCTTAGTAGTTCAGGTTTTCTTATGGTTAATCTCAGATAGCTGAGGGGTTCCCAATGTGTTATTGGAGTACCAACTTGGTTTGTTTGCCTATGATGTGGTATCGTTTA
Source organism: Secale cereale (assembly GCA_902687465.1). Classification (NCBI taxonomy): domain Eukaryota; kingdom Viridiplantae; phylum Streptophyta; class Magnoliopsida; order Poales; family Poaceae; genus Secale; species Secale cereale. Next base: position 74,862,750 of record LR738716.1, read on the forward strand.
GTAATATCTTCCTTCGAGAATTTATTTTGATTGACTTGGCGTATGCTCACGCATATTCAAGACTGTAAAGAAAGTCTGTCAAGCCTTGATGATCTTTTGTTTCTGAGTAGCGATATAACTACCATGTCTGATTCAATATTGCTTTGTCCCTCTGCATGATTATGTCCGTCATGGCTCTCTTAGTTGGTCGCTCCCAGTCTTTTGCTAACCTACACCTGCACTAAGCAAATTAACCATGCAATACATAGCTCATGGGAAAGTAGCCTAAAAACTATTGTGGTAAAGAATATGTTGCCTATGTATCTTATTTCTTATGAGTTGCTTGCTGAGCGGTAACCATGTTTCTGGGGACGCCATCAACTGTCACACTTTTGTTGAATATCATGTGAGTTGTTATGCATGTTCGTCTTGTCTGAAGTAAGGGTGATTTACCGTGGGTTGAATTAATATGGATATTGTTAGAGAAGAACATTGGGCCGCCAACCAAAGCCATGCATCATGGTGGAAGTTTTAGCTTGGACCTTAATCCTCAATCTCTAATGAGAATATGCTTATGCATTAAAGAGGAGTCCATCGTCTATTTTCTATGTTGTCCCGGTATGGATGTCCTCAAGTTGAGATCTATCAAAAATGAGAAATCAAATGCGATCTATCTCCTTGGACCCTTATACAGGTGGCATAGAGGTACCCCTTTGTGACACTTGGTTAAAACATATGCAATGCAATGATAACCCATGGGGATCCGAGCTAATTAGGACAAGGAGCGAGCACTATTGGTATTCGATGCATGAGGCTTGCAACTTATAGGATGTTTTATGCATGACACATATGAAGTACTACTACCGTTGACACAATTGCTTCCATGTTTCAAAATAAAAAGCTCTAGCACTTCAAGCACCAACTACTGAGAGCATGATTGTCATTCTGAGTGTAATGTCCATTGTCTCAAAGTAGCATTGTCTTTTGCATGATTGTGATATCGTTTATTCTGAAATGATTGTATCTAGTCATCACTTAAACCTTGAAGGTGCCCCTGCATTTATGTTTTGCATCACTAAAGGGGGCAAGCTAGATATCACTTGATCATATTTGCACATCATGATCATTGCAAATCTCTTTGATGTTTCAGTTTCATGTTGTAAAACTTTCAGTCATTTGTGATTTTCTCTTGAGACAACTTAATTACTTTAGAATCATTGTCTCAGTAAGCTTTTGTCATATGACTATGAAAAAGTCCTATATGGTTAACAACATGTCACCACAGAAATTATTCTTGTTATCATTTACCTACTCGAGGACGAGCAGGAATTAAGCTTGGGGATGTTGATACGTCCAAAACGTATCTATAATTTCTGCTTGCTCCATGCCACTTTTGGGTGATATTGCTATGATATTCATACACTTCTATACACTTTTGATCATATTTGGACTAACTTACTAATCCAGTGCACCCCAGTGCCAGTTTCTGTTTTCGGCTGTTTTTGTATTTCAGGTTTTCACGTTTCGAGAACTGCCCAGAAAAATCCAGAAAAATTATATAAAAAATCAGCGAACCGGAAACAACACTGCGTCCGAAGGGCAGCCTGGGGGGGGGCACATGGGCTCCAGGAGCCCTGTGGGCGCGCCCCCCTGGGCCGCGCCGGGGGGGCGCCTGGGCCCCCCGAGGCTCCCCCGGTGCCCTACTTTGGCATATATTTAAAGGGTTCCCCGTAACCCTCAGAACAGGACTTCTTTTCGCGATCCCATCTCTGTTCCGCCGCCGCCGCCGCTTCCAAGATCGGGAGCACCAGGAGAACTCTTCCCGGCACCCTGCCGGAGGGGAGGATCACCACCGGGAGCTTCTCCACCACCATGGACGCCTCCCGGATGACTCGTGAGTAGTCTCCCTTGGACCATGAGTCCATGACCAGTAGCTATGTGATGTTCTCCTCCCGTTCTTGTGCTTCACTAATTAGTCCTCGTGAGCTGCCCTACATGATCGAGGCACCTATGTAATCCTTATGCTGTTGCTATGTTGAGTTTGCTGGGATCCGATGGATTATGAGATTATGTTCAGATTGATCTTGAGTAATATATTTGATTCACCTCTTTTATATTTTAGTTCATAAGTAATTCTTGCATGTTCTCCGTTCTTATTTATTGCTTTGGCCGAGTAATAGGTAGTGACTCCAAGAGGGAACGTTATGCTCGATTGTGGGTTCATGCCCCTCGATGACTAGCTTGAGTGACAGAAACATGAGTCTAGGGGATGTGCTGTTGCCACAAGGGGGAAAACAACGGTGCTTGTGCCCGCGGGTGCAAGGATTGTTTACTTTACGCAAAGTTCTTTTAATGCAGTTGTCTGTTGCATTGAGTTTACACTATGGGTGGGACTCGCAACTTAATACCAGCGAGATGTTCTGGATAGATATCTCAAGGTGGATGATTAGTAGTAGATATTGATGGATTTCGGTCTACTTACTTTGGCGTACCGCCCATGCTTTGAACCTCAACCTTTCTTGCAATGTAGTCAGCATTGGTTTGCGTTCGTGGTCCTGTCAATTGCCCAGCTGTAATTTGTTTACCTCACATAGCTGTTTTATCGTCTTTTGGGAGAGAGACATCACTAGTGAACATCATGAGACTCCGGTCCATATTAATATCATTGATCACATACACTATTTACTTTTCGCTATTTTATTTACTATTGCAAAACACTATCTATCACTACTATCATATTGCTTTTAACCCTTTGTGAACTACAAGGCCGGAGGGATTGACAACCTCTCTGTACTCGTTGGGAGCAAAGTTATTTGTATCTGTGTGCAGGTCCACGTTGATTGCTAATTGCGCCGTTAGCAGTTGACACCTACCTGTTGAACCTACGAGTCTCTGGGGATTCGATCCTTGGCATCTTTGCTAGGGGAAAACACTTCTACTTACTGCATCTTACACCTTCCACTTGGGGTAACCAACGAGGGGTTCGAGGCCCATCAGTCGTCAGGGACGCCCCACTATCAGAGATACTAAACAACCGAGATGCAACCGGTCGAGTGGCAAAATGGGCGATTGAACTTCTTCCGTTAGATATCAAGTTTGAAGCGAAGAAAGCCATCAAGTCTCAGGCCATAGCAGATTTTGTGGCTGAGTGGATAGAACAACAGCTGCCGACTCAAGTCCAGTCGGTCCATTGGACTATGTTCTTCGATGGGTCCAAGATGCTGAACGGATCCGGCGCAGGCGTGGTCCTGGTCTCTCCCAGAGGCGACAAGCTCAGCTACGTCCTTCAGATCCATTTCGATTCATCAAACAACGAGGCCGAATACGAAGCACTTTTGTATGGGTTACGTATGGCCATCTCACTAGGCGTCCGTCGCCTGATGGTCTACGGCGACTCCGACCTGGTAGTGAATCAAGTGATGAAAGAATGGGACGTCAGGAGCCCGGCAATCACCAGTTATTGCAGTGCAGTGCGGAAACTTGAAAAGAAGTTCGAAGGCTTAGAGCTCCATCATGTGCCCAGAGCAAAGAATCAGCTAGCCGACGATCTCGCAAAAATTGGGTTGACTCGGAGGTCTATACCCAAGAATGTGTTCCTGGAGCATCTGCACACCCCCTCTGTCAAAGAAGACCCCTTCACGGAAGAGCCCCCGCTGCCAGTCAGCGCGACGGATCTGACTGAGGTCGAAGTGCCTGCCGTGGTCGACTTGATCATGGAGGTCTTAGTGATTACGCCAGACTGGACTGTGCCATATATATCATATCTGCTCAGGCAAGAACTCCCAGAGGACGAAGAAGAAGCGCGCCAGATCGTCTGCCTATCCAAGGCGTTCACAGTCATCCAAGATGAGCTCTACACAGAAAGCGTCACCGGAGTCGCCCAGCGCTGCGTCGATCCAAAGGAAGGTCGACTGATCTTGGATGAAATCCACTCGGGAACTTGCGGCCACCACGCCTCCTCTCGGACTATCGTGGCCAAAGCATACCGAGCCGGGTTTTACTGGCCCCGCGCCAACGAGATGGCCAAGGATATTGTGGACAAATGCGCAGGTTGCCAGTTCTACAACAACATGTCACACAAGCCAGCGTCTGCCCTGAAGACCATTCCGCTAGTCTGGCCCTTCGCAGTTTGGGGCCTGGACATGGTCGGCCCCTTCAAGACAGGCAGAAGAGGATTCACCCACCTTCTGGTGGCAGTCGACAAGTTCACCAAGTGGATCGAGGCCAAGCCCATCAAGAACCTCGAGTCGAGCACCACCATCAGCTTCATCAGGGAGCTAATATTCAGATATGGGGTCCCCCACAGCATTATCACATACAACGGCTCTAACTTTGACTCGGATGAATTCAGAGCTTTCTGTGCTTCCCAAGGAACACGAGTCGACTACGCCTCCGTGGCGCATCCACAGTCGAATGGACAAGCAGAAAGAGCAAATGGTTTGATTTTTCCAAGGCCTAAAGCCGCGGCTCATGCGTGATATTAAGCATGCCGCCGGGGCTTGGGTAACTGAACTGCCATCTGTCTTATGGGGTCTGAGGACCACTCCGAACCGGTCAACTGGCCGCACCCCTTTCTTCTTGGTCTATGGAGCCGAGGCTGTGTTGCCGAGCGACATATTACACAACGCCCCCAGAGTGGAACTCTTCTCCGAAGCCGAGGCAGAGCAGGCTCGTCAGGATGCAGTCGACCTTTTGGAAGAGGAAAGAGAGATGGCCCTGATCCGGTCGACCATCTATCAACAGGACCTGCGTCGATTCTATGCTCGCAACGTAAGAAGCCGAGCATTCTAGGAAGGAGACCTGGTCCTTCGAGTGCATCAGAAGCGTCCGCACAAGCTCGCCCTGGCCTGGGAAGGCCCATTCATTATCACCAAGGTGCTACACAACGGAGCATACCACCTCTACAATGTAGCCCAGAAGAAAGACGAACCTCATTCGTGGAATGCGGACCTGCTCCGCCGCTTTTACACTTGAAACACTCGACGGTCGAGTTGTAATAAAGATTTCCCAATTTGTTTCAAAGACAAGATAGCAATGATCCCCTAACGATTGGTGTCCTCTAAA
>LR738716.1:74868303-74880004 GCA_902687465.1 Secale cereale
TTATAAACATTCCACTCCGAGTGAAGAGCGACCCTCTCACTCGGGGGCTTAGCTGCGACCCCGTGACTCGCCTAAGTTACAATCATTTACTCCGAGTGAAGAGCAACCCTCTCACTCGGGGGCTTAGCTGCGGTCCTCCAAGCTACGCTACAAGTATAAAGCGGCTCGGTCCTCCGAGCTCTGCCACAAATACAATGTAGCTTGGAATCGCCTAAGTTATAAACATTCCACTCCGAGTGAAGAGCGACCCTCTCACTCGGAGGGCTTAGCTGCGGTCCTCCAAGCTACGCTACAAGTATAAAGCGGCTCGGTCCTCCGAGCTCCGCCACAAGTACAACGTAGCTTGGAATCGCCTAAGTTATAAACATTCCACTCCGAGTGAAGAGCAACCCTCTCACTCGGAGGCTTAGCTGCGACCCCGTGACTCGCCTAAGTTACAATCATTTACTCCGAGTGAAGAGCGACCCTCTCACTCGGGGGCTTGGATGCGACCCCGTGACTCGCCTAAGTTATAAACATTTACTCCGAGTGAAGAGCGACCCTCTCACTCGGGGACTTAGCTGAAGACGTCGACTCGAAGATTCGAACAATCAAAAGAAGAGCGACAAACCAAAGGATCAAAATCAAATAAAAGCCCCGCAAGGTTCGGGCAAGAGTACTTGGGCCACAAACCCACCAGAGTTTAACGATTACAAATCCACGCGGCATTCCGCGGCAAATGAGATTAATGTATCAAAGTCATGCCTCGGGAGGAGGCGGGCTTGCAGGCGCAACGAATTCGTCCAGATCGATCCCATCGGCGATGCGAGTGGCGGCTTCCAGGAAAGTCTCCATAAACGACTGGAATTGGAGCTCCTTCGTGTTTGCGACCTTCAGCACGACAAGCTTCCTCTCCTTCACCTCCCTGCAGTGCACACAGACCAAGGACAGCGCCACGTCAGCTCCTCCCCGGGCTGCCGACTTCTTCCACTCCTGCACTCGGTCGGGGATCTCATTGAGTCGAGTCATCAGGGACTCGAGGTCGTTCTCCTGCACGATCCCCCTCCAGAGCGCGGTGTCGATTCGGGCCATCACTGCCTTCAGTCGTCCCAGATAATCCGTGGACGCAGTGAGGCGGGACTCCAACCTCAGTATATTCATGGACACCTCATCCTTCACGATGGAGTTGGTTGGGTCCAAGCCGGGCTCGACCCATCCAGTCTCCTCTTCAAAGTTACGACAGAACTCTGCACCAAAAACAGCAAGTCGAGTCAACAGATAAGATACGAGTCGACCGACCCAACTTTAACCAAGCCAAAGGAGGCATACCTTCGAGCACGAGGTACCATTTCTTGGTGATGTCGCCCAGATACGCCTCAAGATCAACCCTCTTCCGAAAGAGAGCCTCGTACTTGTCGTTCAGGACGGCCTTGGACTTCTTCAGCTGAGTCACCTCTTGGTTGGCCGCGTCGAGTGAGCCTCTCAGTCGGATGATCTCCGCCTCGAGCGCACCCACGGAAGCCAGCTTCTTCGCCGCCAGTTCCGACTTCTCCTGAGCCGCCTGCTGCTCCGCCGCCAGGTCAAGATCCTTTTTCTCCAAGGCTGCCTTCAGTTGACCTACCAAAGCCGCCACTGGACAGATGAACATGAAGGAACACAAAGCACATCTATCGAAAAGTCAGTCGACAAAGGATAGGAGTAAGTTACCAGCCGCATCGTCCTGCGTCTTCTTCAGGTGGTCCCGAGCCAACTGCAAGTCAAGATTAAGCTGGATTTGCTTCTTCTCAAGATCTGCAAACTTGGCCCCGAACTCGCAAAATTTCTGCATCAACACAACAAGGCAAGATTATAAGACTACAGTCGAGTCAAAATACTCAACCGCAGTCTCGGGGACTACACCCAGTGGGTGCACTAAGCGTGCCCCCACTGGTTTCACTCGGCCAAGGTCAGTCCGGCGCAAGCAAAAAAAAAACCCAACAACAAGGAAGAAAATTTCTATAGTAAGACCACGGCCGACCGCCAGCAGTCGACCGCGGTCTCGGGGACTACACCCAGTGGATGCACTGAGCGTGCCCCCACTGGTTTCACTCTGCCGAGATCAGTCCGGCGCGAGCTCAAAGAAGAGAAGAGCACCCAGTGGGTGTGGTATCTCACGAAACAAAAACAATAGATTCTCTCGAAACCAAAGACTACTTCAATGAAGACAACGTACCTCGACGTTGGCCCAAAGAGCAGAGCTGGCATCATAAGCCGCCAAGTATGCGCTACAATGGGCAAGAGATGCATCGCCTTCGACAAGTTCCTCAGCGACCCAAAGTAAGCCATTCTTTCGACTGAGTAAAATATAGTTGCGGGCCGATGGGTCTCTCCTTGTCATTTGTATGCAGTTCTATTTGTCGTCTGTATGCAGTTCACAAAAGAATAACCTGTGGTTCACTTCACTTAGGTACGAGTTCGCTGGTTTCTGCGTCGACCAAGACAAGGAGAAGCTTTCACGCTGCAACCTGAACATCCCCAACTTCACCGACATTCAGCCGTACTGGAGGGTGCCTGAAGCAACGAAGACACTGGACTCACTTGTAGATGTATCTGCCATCATCATCGACGACTACTACGCAGACATGAAGAGAAAGATGACAGACCAAGAGCACAACCAGTGGACTTGGGTTCTCAGTAGGAGGCACATTGAGTATGCTGCCAAGAACGCCTACACTGCGTTCGAGATATTGAACCGCATCACCACTGTGCATAATGGACTCACCCGCGCTATAAAATAGAAGACAAGGAAGCGCCCGAGGTCATCCTGGGGGAAGGGGAGCAGGGGGATCACCTTCCACCTCCACCTGGCCCGAGTGGAACTGATGAAGCAGGCCAGATGCTGATAGCCAGGGGTTCCTGTCACAATTGCTCAACTTGTTTCCTTCTGCTTATGTCGATTAGTTTGCTTTCGTTGTAATTTGCTTTGGCACAATGTTTGCTTATGTTGCTTTAGTTTGCTTGATGATGTACTTTGCTTATTATGAGCACAGAACCTTGGTTTGTATCTATCAACAATTTGCAGTTCTCAGTGGGTCTTTTCAGTCTGTATATTGCTTCAACTGCTACTGCTACTAGGATAGACATAAAAAACTCTCTATGAAAGCAGTTCACATAGAGTTTTCTTCACAAAATTGCTACTACTATAATGGTTGATGCAGTCCTCTTTTATTAAGCACTGTAGTTCCATATGTGGGTTACAGAAGAAAAAAGAAAGCTCAGTGGGTGTTTCCAGTCTGTATATTGCTTCAACTGCTGCTGCTAATAGGATGCACATAAAAAACTATCTGTGAAAAGCAGTTCACTTATACTCAGATTTCTTCTAGAAAATAAACTAGATGCCACACAAAAATGTCAAATTATTACAACAAATTGTTTCAAGCTGCTACTGCTCAAGCAAGACTGATCTAAAGCAAATTTAACTTGATTTCCAAACACTTTGCATGCCTATAAAACATAGCCATGACAACATCCCCAGCCAAACACTTTGCGTGTCTAGTCCTCTCTATACGTATGTGTAGTACGTAGCGTCGACCAAGCACGGACATAAGAGAGGACACTTCTCTCTATTAATTAGCTAGCTAACACAATATGAAACACCTAAATTAACCACCCAAAATCTCCAACCCCCCCTCCCCTTTCAAAAAAAAAACAAAAACCACAGCCACAGAAATGCTGACGCGTGGATGCCTTTTGGTCCCGGTTGGTGCCACCAACCGGGACCAAAGCCCCTCCTGCCTGGGCTCGGCGCACAGGCCACGTGGACACTCATCTGCCCCGGTTCTGGATCGAACCGGGACTAAAGGGTCAGAGCATTAGTACCGACACTTTTATCCCGGTTCAAGAACCGGGGCTAAAGGCCCTAACAAACCGGGTCTGATCCCCCTTTATCTACTAGTGCCAACTTCCTCTACCAATTCCTTCCAACCATCTTTGAGAACCAAACAATCATCAGAGCCAACAGAATACATAACATCAACATTATGATATCCATTCTTGCTAACCAAGACCAAATTAACACAACTTTCTGTTACCCTGACTAGACCAGAAGGGAATTTCTGCAAGGAAATGAACAAGAACAAAAAATAAGAACAAATAAGAATAAGGTACAATCTTCAGAAACTAAATTGCTGCTACAATCTTCATAATAAATATCGATGTCATCAGATAATAATATTGACTAGACCAAATTGCTGCTGCTCCTACAATATTCATAATAAAACTCTATGTGAAAGCAGTTCACTTATACTTAGAGCGTGTTTGGAATCTCTCCGCTCCACCAACTCCACTCCGGAGCGGAGCTGCATGTAGTTATAATATGGGGAGTTGCTAACCACTCGCTCCACGCGCTCCGCTCCGTCCTGGCCGAGCAGAGTGTTGCCGAACGGGGCCTTAGTGAAAAATGTTTCTTCAGAAACTAATACTACTACAAATATTCAGATAGTGTTAACTACACACAACACATGAAAAGACTATGCGAGAAATACATACCCATGAATCATTGACATCATCGTCAGTCATCTGATGGACGAATGGAGCCCGAAATCCAATAACTGGAGAATAAAGCAGGGAACAGAGCGCGCTATGCCGCTGCCTCTGGTTCAGAACCAACCCTTCAGAAAAAAATGTAGGTCTCCAGCATGGGCTCCATCCTTGCCAGGCAGCCGCACGCGCAATCCATTGCCAGACTTAGGGTCTGGTTGGGAAGAAAACGGATCAAGAAGGGGTGGCAAAAGAGGAGGCAATGTTCGCCGCCAAGGATAAGGTAGGAGGGGAGCCGCCAGGGATAAGGTGGGAGGGGAGGCAATTGACACAGCCATATATATATATATATATATATATATATATATATATATATATATATATATATATATATATATATATATATATATATATATATATATATATATATATATATATATATATATATATATATATATATATATATAAAGCAAAAAAAAGCAGTGCGGTAACATGACAAGGTGCAGCTCGCATTGCATATTATTGCAGTTCACCACGCTTGACCAAGCAAAAAACTAATTAAACTAACGACCCGCTCTTACCTAGTCCCCCCCCCCTTCCACGATTCGCAGACGAAAAACAAAGACTGTAATGCAGTTCTAAAAACTACAGAATGCGCAAAAACTCAAAAAAACATCTTGAGTGACGACCAACCCCGTGGCGCCCGCTCGAACACAAAAATCATCGACACAGTTAAATTCTTCAAAATTAACAACTTAATCCACTGCAATTCATACAGATTGGTGTAAGGCAGCACGTAATTGTCGAAATCAACAGAAAAAATACATACAAAAACAACAAATTTGATCCGGAAGCGGGGGGACAAAGTGCTTGCATTTTTCCACTAGAACAGAGAAAATTCGACCAATTATTCAAAATTTGATCGTATTAGCAAATTAATCCGTCGTGGAGTAACACAAACATGAACGCGAACTTAGTAACACACTAGGATTACGGCTATAAAATCGAATATGAAGCCCGCAAGAACGATGCGAAGCTCCTGCCCCATGCGAAAGAACAGAGACCGATCCGCCAAATCAAACGAATGCCGTCGTTTTTCGCAGAATTTCTTGTTTAATCACATAATAGATCAGCGCACACACAAATAAAACAATGGAAATCGATCAAATTAGCCGGAAAAGCTTCTCCGTGAAGCAGTTCGCCACTCCCCCTCTCTGCGGTTCAGAACAGTAGAAGGAAGCAGTGCGCGTAGCTTTCCAATGCAGTTCGGAAGTGTTATGAGAATATTATTCTCATAATATTATGAGAATAGACCGCATGTATATATAGTAAGTGCTAAAATTAGGAGCCACTAAATATATGTAATGGTATCACCAAGTTTCACAGTGGCACAAAGGTGAACATAGGCCACATAGATCAAGCATTGTCCCATTTTTTAGGATCTTCAGAATTGAATGAAGCAAGAAAAATAGTAAATTGTTAATATAAACATTTTTTGAATTTCTACAAAATTTCAGAAAAAATAGTACTTAAAAAATCCCTATGTACAATATTATAATTATTGAAAAATTCCTAGCCCGTGCAGTTGCACGGGTTGACGACTAGTGAAAAAAAATCACGAACAGCATTTACTAGCATGGGCACATAAAAGAAGTTCATTTTATGTTGGCGCTTGCGTCTGTACTGATGCTAAAAAAAAAAGACACAGAGAGAAATATTATTGGCGCAGCACGGGGCAGATGAGACAAGCGAAAAGCCGGCGGTATGGAGCTATCCGTCGGAAACCACGGCAGTTTGATCGGTCCGGCGCGGCCACCTTTTGACGTGTTTGGACGCTTGCATCCACCACCTTCCGGCCTGGCCCTGCCCTGCCTCCTAAACTCACAGAGAAACAGATAGGAGAGAGAGAGGAGACAAATTAGCCAGCCGGCTAGTTAGTACTTAGTACAAAGCACCGTTATTAATCAGAGTGCTCAAGCGCTATGTGTGCCCACGGCACGTTAGCAAGCATAATTGTGCGCGGTAGAATCTACCAGATAGCTAGAGGGATGTGTTTCTCCCAGCCAACAACTCCGGGGAATCTTGGTTCTTCGAGCAAATTATAGCTCTAGGACGAACCCCTAAATTGCCCGCACCCCACCCGGATCATGAACGCAATTTGTCATCCAACACTGCCCCGTATTGATCCGCACCCCAACAAAAAATACACCAACTTCCCTTTCCGACGTACCCGATTTAACTTGCTCCTCTCATCTCTTCTCCCTCCTCTGCGCCGCCCGTCTCCTAGCTCCACTGTCGTTCTCAGCCTCATCGCTGCTAGCACCGGTTGATCAGTCCTTCCATCCGTGCTCACGATCGCGAACAAAGTCGCCGGCCCGGACGCCACAGCAGGATGTCCGGCCACTCTCGGACTACACCTTGCCCTCTATGTGTTATGCACCGGTTGGCCCGGCAAAGCTTGATGACGTGTATGATGGACGTGCATGGTTTTGCACGAATTTGAGAGTTTGAATTTGAGGTGTGTGGCTGCCGGACAGAACATATGAGGGACCGACGGCTCCTTCCGTGGGCGTGTCGGGGCTTGTCCGGGGGTGTATAGAGGGGCAGATTCGTCAAGTCCGGCTGTAAATGCTCATAGAGATACGTAGACAAGTATAGACAACACAGGGAAAGAGAGAGGGGGGATGTGAAAGGAACAATCACGCTAGCATAGCTAGGCCATGCAAGAGGAAGAAGGGGCCATGCGTGCATGGCCGTATGCGTATGGCATTTCTTGGCTGCTCGGAATGCATGTGTAGCCCCTCCGTTCCTACTTCCTACCACGCTGGGCCCATCGATCCATCAATCTTCAATCTTGGTTGGTGCTTCTACGTACGTACACATACTTGCACGTGGTGATAACAGCAACGAGTGTACTGGCTAGGGTCCATGCATGAGCGGTGTCGCAGTGAAAACTAAGCGAAGCTCTCTTCTGCATGCATGAGCAGTGCTACTTCTCGAGTGCCTGTTGTGTCTCGATCCACCTTTCTACGTGCCACGTTCGATTTCATGGCTTTATACATACCTACATGCATGCATGTGGTACCCTACATGTGCTTGCTAATCATTTGGTGTGTCGAATCCATTGTTGGTTGCTGATCCAACTAAATTAGCCATGCACCTAGTAGGTGTGAAATCCAAAAAAAAAGGCCAAGTGGCACAAGCGTGCCGGGCCTCGTGCAATGCACTCTGCTAGGCGATGAAGTTGGGGTTCCCCGCGGCCATGGACACCACGGCCTCGTCACTCACAAGTTCACCGTAAATTTGGCCCTCCGCTAGCCGGTGCTGCTCCTCCTGCGTCTGCCGAAACACTGACATCGGATGCAGCTCCGGCTGCTCCTCCCCATGGCGGCATTGAAGCGCGCCTACATCTGCTCCATGGTCAAGTCTGACATGGAACGACATGAGCGGTCGGCGCTCTCGGCCGATGCGCCGCTTCAATGCCGGCACCCATGAGAGGTCGCTTCCACTCTGGGCCGGCATGAATGCGGCGTTGGTGCTCTCGAGCAGCATGAATGTGGCAACCACTTCACACGGGAGGGAGTTTTGGGTGGGACCGGGGTGTCGATGCGTACGTGGCAATATTCTAGACCAATGGGGCAGTGGATGGCTTGCAGCGTCCGGACCGCTTGGATCAGACCGATGCGGGCGGTTTAGCGTTGGAGATGACGTTACGAGACCATTTGAGGGTTAGCGCCACCTCCATCCCCAAATATATGGCATATAAATTTAGTTCAAAAGTAAATACTTTTTATGTTTGACCAAATATATATATATATAACTATGACGATGAACAATATCCTGACATATTTATTCAATATTGTAATATATTTGGTCTCAGAAAGGATTGTCTTGTTGACAAAGATTTATGTGCCTTGTATTTGCCGACGAATGTAGTATTGTCAAACTATATAGCATATCATGAGTTCTAAAGAAAAACATATCATGAGACCGTTGGTTGGAAAACCACAAGAGTATATAGCCGTACTATAAACAAGCAAGTAGTGTACTACTCCATCCGTTCCGAAATATTTGTATTTCTAGAGATTTCAACAAGTGACTATATACGAAGTAAAATGAGCGAATCTACATCTAAAATATGTCTACATATATCCGTATGTTGTAACCATTTGGAATGTTTAGAAAGACAAATATTTAGGAACAGAGGGAGTACATCGCATTGCTTATTGTTTTCCCTCCCTCGAGACCACAAAAGATACGCACAAAATCGGAGGTGGGTGACTGAGCAAACTACCTTGGACTGCAGAAAACTTGGCACGCAGCACACACATCCCAATCCACCAAGAAAACAATAATACCACTGGTGAATTCTGAAGCCAGTTGGAGCGGAGGGAGGGAACCGGCAACATGCATGCACGAACCATGCGGGCGGACTGCTGGAGTAGCAGTACGGCGAGAACACGGACAAGAATGGGGACTGCTCATGGCCATAGCCATACATGTAGCTGGCCATGGGTCGAATCTACGTACAGGGTCGTGGGGGCGAATGCCCCCACTCGAATTTTTGGCCCACTTATACCTGGCTTCCGATATGTGGCTTTGCCCCCACTCGGCTCAGGAAATTTGCCCCCACTGCCCTAGCCACTTCCTTATTGTTCTGTCATTTAAAGCCTAGCCCATCTTCTCTTGTGTGAAAAAGGCAGCAGCGGACCAGCCCATCTAAGAGAGATCGAGAGAACACACGACAGGAGTCGCTAGAAACGTACTCGTTTCCCTAAAAAAAAAAAAGAAACATAAGCGTTCGTCAGTCGCCTGGCTTCTGAGTCGAAACGAAGCCACCGCCGCCGCCTTGCCTGCGGCTCTAATCTGCGCCAATAGGCCGCCGGCCGCCCCTCCAAGTATCAGGCTCGATCTGTACACGTACACGCCGAACGGCCGGCCAGGTTGCCGTCCCTGAGGAGAAAAAGACGCGCCCGACTCATCAAGCCCTAGGTTCAGTTCTGATCTTTCGCTTTCTAATTTTCAAATTACTAGTCTATTCTTATTTCATGTTTAAAAGGTAGTACAAACTAGTAATTAGGTTGATTCAATCTAGCTTGATATAATAATTTCGTATAACTAAGTTTAACCACTCACCAAGCCCTAGGTTCAGTTCTTGTGGGAGTAGAATAAAATATACTGTATGGACCATAGTAATATTCTGTCTTCATGTACATCGTTTAACTATTTGACATTGCCAGGAAAGCTAATGGAGAGATATTCTACAAAATCCAGAACTGGTAGTATTCCTATTTTGACATTTTTGACACTAATTACCCCATTTAGTGAAATTTCATCCGTTTTACCTCATTTAGCAAAAGTTATGCCAGGATTTACCTAATTTAAAATTTTGCGAGTGTTCTGACCGACAGGTCCCAATTGTCAGGTCCAGCTGGCAATGCCGCATCAACGATTTTTTTCCTGCCTATTTTTCTCTCTCCTAAACCGGTCCTCGCAGCTTCTCCCGACCGAACCGGCCTGAAGGAGGTCGCTCGCGTCGCATCCAATGCACAATGCCCGAGTCGACCACGCTCCACACTCACGCCCAATCGATTGCATCGCCCGTCCAAGCTTCTGACCGCACGTACCTGTCGGGCTCACTCAAACATAGGGTTAGGGATTGTCAGGCGGCAGCGGCGCGATTTCATACCTCCTCTAGCGGAGCTATATGGCTGCGACATCAAGGCAAGAAACGACCCCGTGGAATCCGGCTCCGTCAATCTCGCCGACGCCTGATTTTGACCATCTCCATCATATATAGCAATTTGTGTATTCTGAAATTTCCCTGACTCATGCATTGGCCGGTGAGGCGTTTGATCCTGACAGAATTAAAATGCTTATTAGAAGATCACGTGTATACATATCACCCTTCTATAACTGCCGTACATTGATTTAATTTTTTTTCAACATTTTAATATTGTCGAAATTCTTTTACTTCTTTGTTTGCGGCAAGATCGTGCATGTCAATTGTGGCAGAACGCTCCCAAAATTTTAAACAGGGTAGATTGTGGCAGAACTTTTGCTAAATGGGGTAAAATAGATGAAATTCCGCTAAATGGGGTAATTAGTGTCAAAAATGTCAAAATAGAGGGTAAAAACCGGAATTCACTCTATTCTGTCTTCATGTACATCGTTTAACTATTTGACATTGCCAGGAAAGCTAATGGAGAGATATTCTACAAAATCCACAACTGGTAGTATTCCTAATGAGATGATAGTTAAACGCATTCATGCGAAAAGTCATCCTGGGATGACGAAAGGAGGTAATGTTCTCAAGCTTATATTTTTATCCGTCAATATTTACATTCTCTCTATGTTTGAAAATGTTTTTTTCATGCAGCTTGAAGGCTAGAAATCTAGGATCTACAACAAAAAGGAATGACATATATATCCATACTCCTCAAGTTATTCTGTCTTAAGTGGTTAGTTTACTTTTATTTTGGCAATGAACTTGTCATAGTTATGTGTGATGACATTATCTTATAAGAAAAATATACGATTTTCCTTCTTCGACAGTATATTTATGCTTGTGTGGTTGGTCTTTTAAATGACCTACCCATTAGTTCATATATACATGTTTCCACGAAAAAGACATGTATACATCTTTGCCCCCTCTCATTTTTTGTCCTGGCTCCGCCCCTGCATGGGTGATGGGTCTCACTCTCTCACACAAGCACCCAAGCCATGCCGCCTGCCTGGGTCTCTGCTGGGTTGATTCATGGCCTCGTCGAGATGGTGACTTGCAGAAAACGGCCGTTTCTGATCGAGTCCGTGATGCAAATCGTATGCCTTGTTCACACATGTCTATGCAGGCAGGTTCTATGAATCTCCGCAGCTAAACTGCGAAACATAGTTAGGTAAGGATCGACATGTGCTAACCTACATTATTTGTTGGAGATCCATGGTCCACGTGTAACCTAGTATATAAATTAAGAACACAGACGCACAAATGCATCATACATCAAGGCACAATCGGCAAGTGTTTATTCATCTTGTCCGCATCTGCCTCCGTGATTGCTTGATTAAAACTCTCCCACCGTCTCGCATGCACCATCATTTCACGTTTTCTCCCACGGTATCCTCTCATGGCGCCACCACAGAATCACAGATGGCCAGAGGGGGGCCGTGCAGCAGCGGAGGGCACGTGGGTGGCTCGCCGGAGGGT
>LR738716.1:74880144-74921236 GCA_902687465.1 Secale cereale
GGGGGGGGGGGGGGGGGGGGGGGGCACCCCGCAGATTTGCCTCGCACATGGGCCCAGCTCATCGGTGAGCAGGGGAGGCCAGAGGAAGGGAAAATGCAGCCAGAGGGAACGGGAACGTGCACAAGTAAAAATCATTGTTCCTGGGTTCAGTCTGAAAGGAATGGAGAATACAGGCAGAGGGAGCGTGGCTTCAGCTCAACCGCAGCAAGCAGCTCAGCACTGCTTGGAACATTTATCAATTGAAAAACAGATTTGTTCGGTCTTTGGATTTTAATTTTTTTTATTAGCCTACTGGTAGAGAGTAGAGACTCGTGCTGACAATGAGGAGTACATTATTTCAGTTTAGGGAGAAGTCACACAATTGTTTGGTGAGTTTGGAACCCTTTTCAATGGATTCATGGATGGATCAAAGTTCTTTGCCTGTTTGCAATGACCACTCCAGAAAGACAGTTTTGGACCCTTCCCGGTGCCTCCTAGTTACCGCTAACCCCACTCCGAATATTTCATCACTAATAAAGTGTATTTGCTGGTCTGGCCTTTGCACAACTGCACACATGGCAAATGGTACTCTCAACGACATGGCTGGGTTAAATCGTGTGTGATGCGCGCTTTTCTGGAATAGGGTAGCGGCCAAACAAAGTGTAGCCCGGTGCTGTGCCCTGCCGGAGGATTCTGGTGTTGGTCTGGTACTTTGGTGTTCTGGTGGAGCATATTTTGTTGTTGCGATTGAACCGGAACCTGTTGTTTTTTCTTGCGCCGTAGGCATCTCATCATTGAACTGGACTTCCTTTCTGGCTGATCGATTTGATATTTTGATTCGAGACAAAAGTGCTGTTGTAATCTTATTTCCCGTGTGCGCGTACGTGTAAAGTTTTTTGGTGAGGAAGAAAAGGGATATTCCAGCCTTGTGCCCCTGGCTGCAGGGGTAAAGTAGAGTAGTGATGTCTCGGCAGTGT
The DNA here is from genome assembly GCA_902687465.1 of Secale cereale. Taxonomy (NCBI): domain Eukaryota; kingdom Viridiplantae; phylum Streptophyta; class Magnoliopsida; order Poales; family Poaceae; genus Secale; species Secale cereale. The sequence goes on from LR738716.1 coordinate 74,881,101, forward strand.
TGTCCTTCGGATATTCGGTCGCATGCATCTCCGAACCGGACTGTAAAACTAACTTTGTGGTCGGTTGGATTTGCAGCAACAGAGAAAACGATTATTGTAAATCTATGTACGTCTTTCACGTGCATCTTGTGATACTTGGAATAATTGCTGCATGATTGCATGTGCTGTGCTGCGCCGATCGAGCGTGCATGTAGATGTAGGGATGGAGAGTTAGAGCATCTCCAGCCGTTGGCCCCCAGGGGACCCTAAAAGCGCCGTCTGGGGGTGAGCCGGCGCAAAAATTGGGCCTGGGGGCGAGTTGGTCCCCAGCCGCCGGCCCCAGAGCCGTCCCAGGCGCGTATTAAAAAAAATAACACTGTTCGGCGAAGTTATGCTAAAAACACGTTCAATTTAACATGACAAATTTCGGTGAAATTCGCGGATTTTCATTACATTAACCTAATCTAAAAAAAAAACTTGCTGAAGTCGCCGCCGCCATCGTCATCGTCGGCCTTCTCCTCCTTGACGCGGGCGCCCCTGCTGGACCCCTGCCCGGCGTCTCCATGGCGGACTGGTGGCGGCGCGTCGTCGTCGTCGCCGTTGCTGTCGCATATGACGACGACCCCGCCTTCATCGCGGCCGCGTCGACGCTCCTCGAAGCGGCGCAGGGCGGCGCGCTGGCGCTCCTTCTCCTTCTCCCGGCGCGCCTTCTCCATCGCAATGGAGTCCTGGCGCGCCCATTCCAGGGCCGCGTCGTCGTCGTCGAACTCCGTCTTCACCGGCGCCAGCCCCGGCTCCGTCTTTGGCTTGACGAAGCGCGGAGGAGCCGACGAGGAGGCGCGCCGGCCGGCCTTGTTGATGACGATGCCGGCGCTGCGAGTGCGCCGACCGAGTGGCGTCTCCGCCGCGGGCTCGGCCTTGACGCCGAGAAGCGCCGGAGTGCCGGAGGAGTGAGAAGAAGAGCGGGAGGAGGAAGACGAGGAGGAGCAGTCGAACCACCTTGGCGCCCATGCGCGTCGGTGTTGCGACGGGGCGGCCCCCGTCGCCGGATACGTCAACGGCGGGTTGTTGCCGCCGTCGAGATACGTCAGGACGCCCTCCAGCGTGCAGCCCGGACGCCCCACCACAAGTGGCACCCCTCGCCGTTCTTCACGCCGCCGACCACCTGCGCGTCTTTGGTGGACGCCAGGCGCTGCTGCTGGCGACGCTGGAAGTACGCCCCCAAGCCGCGTGGTTGTCGGCGGCATGCTGGGGGAGGGAGCGATCGGCGTCGCTCAGGGAGGCGCGCACGACCTCGACCTCCTCGGCGAAGTACTTGGGCTTCGCCACGGCGTGGGGCAACGGGGGAACGGGCACTCCCCCGTCGCTGAGCCGCCACCCCGTCGGCCCGGCGCGCATGTCTGACAGCGCCGGTATGTTCGCCTGGAACAGGAGCCAGGACTCCTGTTCGCGGAGCGAAGGGCGGCCGAAGCCGTTGGCCACCGCCTCGTCTCCGGGGAAGCGCTCTGCCATGGCGACGGGCTCGGGAGAGGTAGAGAGGGAGAGAGAGGGGCTGGCGGCGGCGCTCGGGAGAGGAAGACGGAGACGCATAGAGAGGGGCTGGGCGGCGGCGAGGGGCGAGTCTGGGGTGGGCACAGGCGAGTGAAACCGCCAGTTTTATAGCCGCTCCGCGCCCGTGTGTACGCGCGCGAGGGAGGGGAGGCGTCGGCGCGCCGTCCCGTGACGCGCCTCCCGTGAGGAATCAATGGCAAGGCTGACCGGCGGCAGCCTTGCCATTGATTCCCCGCAGGAACCGAGGCAGTTGGGGGAAGACGAGCCGCCGTGTCGCTGACGCGGCTGGCCCGCGGCTTTTTCGCGCTAAAACAGTTCGCCCCGGCGCCCCCGTGCGCCCCCAGCGTGCCGGGTTCGGCCTGGGTCCGCCGGTGTTGTTTTCGGCCCAGTCCGGCGAAAATCGGGCTCCTGGCTGCGCGACTGGGCCGTTTTTTCGGCGCCGGTGCGAAAATATCGCCTGGGGAGGCCTTCCTGGGGGCGCGGCTGGAGATGCCCTTAATTACACGATAGTACCAATTTGGGGCGGCAGTGGCGGATTGGTACCAAGTTTGGTAATTTTTACGTGTCAGTACCAAGTCTGGGGCGAGCCGTTGCGAATCGATCTAAACTACGTATTTCTACGTATTGACGCTGAAACTGGCCGCCCGGGCCCGCACGTCATCTACCACGCTGGCGAGTCGGCACCCGCCCGCTCGCTGGATATGTGCGGTCCGCTCAAACCAGACCGGCCCGTGCTCTGTCTCCACCCTCTTCCTCCCCTCTTCCTCTGTTGGTCGACGAACCCTAGCTCCCCCGCGCGTCTGTACGGCGATGGCGGTGGCAACCCCGGGCGGTGGTTCCGGCAGCGGCGGCGGCGACGGTGGTTATGAAGAGGACGCAAACACTCCCTTCTTCCACTGCGTCGTGGCAGGAGCAATCGAGGGCGGCGACGGCGACTCGAGCTCTTTCTATTCGAGCGACGATGAGGAGTTCATGGAGCCAGCACTGTCAATGGAGCAGCGGGTACGGTTGGCACATCAATGGGTAGCGAACCCTAGCAATAGCCACGAGCTTACCCACGGGGTCGGCGGTGTTGTGTAAGTTTCTGTCTTATTTTCTTCTTTTGTATATTTTTCTAGTTAGGGTTATGGTGTGCTGATTAGATAAATTGCATGTGGAATGTTAGGATCCATTTAGACAATAATGATCTATTAGAGAGGAAGCTCAGTGGTTCAGATGTGACATATCTGAATATGGTTGCCTTGATGGAAACACAAGGCTTTAGGATTGATGATTCACTGCTGTTTTACATGGAGACCCCAGGAGAGCATGGCTTGGAATTGGTAGACAGTAATGTGAAACTACAGTTGATCAAGAGGTAGAATGAGGAGAGTTTGGTCCTTAATTTGCTGTTTATGGCTTGTCCACCAGCTGTCAGTGTAGAACAGAAGGATTGTGTAGAGAAGAAAAATTTAGATACAATTGTTTATTCTGAGCCAGTTGTTTATGATCTGGCTGATCATCCAGTTTATGCTGTTGATGAGCATGGTGTTGCTTATGAAGGTCATAGTAGCTGCTCTATTGCAGCTGGTGGCCCTGCTTTTTTAACACAAGACAGCAGGAATGTTCTAAATCCCAAGTTAAAAGGAGTTGTGGAAGAAGAACAAGATGGCTATGATGGCAGTTATGCATCTTCATCTCAAGGGCAATATGATAGTGACAATAACCCTTATTATATGGGGGATTTAAGGCCTAATTGCAATGAGGAAATGAGTGATGCTGAAGACATGGAGATGGCAGATGGAAACAGACATAGAGAGGAAGAAGTACAAGAACCAGTTGAGGAAGAAACAGAGGATGAAGAATCAGAAGAAGAAACAGAGGAGGAGGAAGAAGAAGTGCATTATGAGGGTGACACAGAGGTTGAGGAATTATTTGATTTGGAAGATGATGAGCCCATTGTTCCAGAAGAAGAGGCACTGTTCAAGAAATCTTCCGATTCACCGATTAATCTTCTGATTTATCGCTAATCGGGGGGTGACCGATAAGATTATGCCTTATCTTTACCGTTTATCTTTTGGACCGATTTATCATTCTGATAAGCGATTTATCGGGAATCTACCGATAAATCGGACCTACTCGTAACACTATGGTTGCAAAAAACTATGTTTATTTATGTTTTGTGGACCTTGTTACGGAATCTGTACTATTGTCCTATTTTCTTTGTCATTATACGAGGATTCAAAGGATAGAAATCAAGGTAACACTTCTTTTAAATATTGTTTTGGTGTTGAATATAGCGTATTTTAGTGTTGAGAACCTGAGATTTGAAACAAATTATTCGATTAATAGTCGACCGATAAAATCGACTAATCGGCCGATTTCCGATTAATCTCTAATCCTTAGCTGACCGAGACGATAACGATAAGCGTTATCCTCAACATTGAGAAGAGGAAATAATATTTGTGCCAGCAAAGAAGAAGCAGAAGCTGCAAGTAAGGAGGGGACCAACATTGAGGTCACATTCTAGTGTTTTAGAAGAAGTGCAACCTGATTGGAAACCATCATCATCAGAAGAAGATTGTAGTTTACTGAAGGACAGTGAAGATGATGGGTTTCAGCCACTAGCATTTGTGCTACCTCAAAGAAGGAAGAGCAGGGCAAAGAAGAGGCCACCTAGAGTATGGTACAATGAGGATTTGGAGCAACCACACCAACAACTACAACTGCATATGTGTTTCAGAGATCAACACCAATTCAGAGATGCCTTGTTGAGCTTGCACATCACTCAGTGGAGATAGAACACGGGCCGGTCCGGTTCGAGCCGACCGCACCTATCCAGCGAGCGGGCGGGTGCCGACTCGCCAGCGTGGCAGATGACGTGCGGGCCCGGGCGGTCAGTTTCAGCGTCAATACGTAGAAATACGTAGTTTAGATCGATTCGCAACGGCTCGCCCCAGACTTGGTACTGACACGTAAAAATTACCAAACTTGGTATCAATCCGCCACCGCCGCTCCAAATGTGGTACTATCGTGTAATTAACTCAGGGATGGACGTCGACCGAGCTCTCACGGACGGAATAACAGATCCTCGACCGAGTTCTCGCGGATCGGACGTCGTCGGACAAACACACAGCCACAGAGATGGGAATGGGATGCATGCATGCATGCATGGTGATCTTCCAAACATAAGTCAATCATTTATCTTCATTTTTCTTGAGGGAGCCGTTTCCATATTTTGATTGAGAAGTCATGCATCACACATATCCAAATAAGATGCATTGCTGTACCTACGCGTGAAACGTTTGCCACCGGTGGCCCGTGGGTGCTACGTACATGCATGCACATATGTTTGGTGACTTGTTTGTTTGGTGGATGTCACGGGTTGGCAAGCCCGTGTAGTGTATGCAGTAAATTGGAGAGCAACGACACCAGTACGGTGATTTTTGGTTTTGTCTGTTTCGTGGGGGGCAAAAATGGCGGTTGATGCGCTCTTTCATTCACCGAACTTTGCTATACATCTCTTCGGCCGTGCACGTGCCTTAGCTATCTCGTGCCGCACATGAAAGTATGAAACATTCCTGCTGAACCTACCTAGTTTCTATGTGTGTACTGTGCTGTGTAGGGCGTAGCTCTCTCCCTTGCACTCTCCGTGCATTTGCTCATAGACCCTCTATCTCTCTCCCTCGGTCCATTGCATCTTGCGCTTGTCCTCCTTCCTGCTAGCTCACTGGTCCTGCCAAGCAAAACTCACCCTCCGTTTCTCTTTCGTTTCTCATGATGCATGATGTATGTGCAATGTATGATGTATCTGTGGCTGACGAAACACGGCGGCATGCACATCCGTCCGCCACGGGCAAGCAACGCCTGCCTGCTTAGAGCACACCGAAACCCACCTTAAACGCCCGACAGACACCGATCACTGACCGGTCTTGAAAGTTTGACCCAGACTGGCTCTTACCTGTTGGCTGCTACCAACCATCTTCAGGGCCAAACTACTGCCTACATGCATACCACGTGGTAGAGCTAGGGAGTAATATGTCTGAGCGTACGTGAGACATGCATGGAGCCGCACACAAAGGTGACAGAACACATACTAGTAGTATGCTGCATGTCACAGTACGTAGTACAAAGCATATTCAACGTTCGTTCGTACGCAGGTAGACAACGACAATATAAATGATGTATGTATACTAGTAGAAGAAAGCTGCGATCTGCAGGCAGGCCGAGCGGCAGTGTCTCTGTGTATGCGTACATCACTGAAAAAATAGCATGCTATAGTGTGTAGAGAATTATCACGCTAAATAAACCAGTGTACAATGGCTTGCTAATAACACGTCATAGCGTGTTATAGCATGCTAATAGCATATTTGAATAGCACGCTATTTTTACATACATATATGTCAAATTGGACAATGGCCAGTACCCTACCTAGGGCGAAAAATCATGCGCCCAGTGCATGAGGGGCCATCAGAATCCAATCGATCGAGTCAATCCACTAGACGCATATGCATGGGTCGGTCAGCAGGCTCGTTTGAGCGTCAGTTTATGTTCGTACGTTTGTAGCCACACGCCACATGGATCTTCTTTGGAATGTCATTTATTTGTTCCTTGAAAAACCTATAAACTATTTTAATGGTTTACTCTATCTGTTTTAATATATAATGTATGTTAAAAATATCAGATGTTTGTATGTTTGATCAAGTTTATAGAAAATTGTGTCAATATCTATAACAAATAAATGAAATATGAAAGTATGTTTCATGATCATTCAAATAATAGCGATTTGGTGTTGTTGGTATTGTTTAGCAAAAGAGCCCGTGTATTGCAACAGGGAGGAAAAATATCGTAGACCCTTAATCATTATTTGAATGAATCAAGTGTACTATAAGTTTCGATGTAACATAGGCCTCGATCATGGTTTTGCTGAAGGACAAAGTAGATAAGTTTACAAGCAGAACAAGAGAGAAAAGGGTATATTAATTTTCTCGTCTCGTTTTGGATTTGGAGCAACAGACTCGTCGTGGTTCCAGTCAGCTACTGGCCCGGATGACGGACGAAGGTGGCTTCATTGGCGTCGTTTCCCTGTTGATACATCATCGTTGCCTGCAACATCATCTCCCTCGGGCTGCTCCGAGGGATACCTTAAATCTGGGTCTTCCCAGATCGAACGATGACGGCTTCTTCGATGTCGTTCTCCCACCTAGGGGCATCGTTTTGGAGCAGGTGCTGATTGGAAAGGCCCAGAGGTGGAGCGGGGTTTCATCCTCTGCATCGATAACGGCGGACCTCGGCGGTGTGGCGCAATGGAGTCTCGGTGTCTAGTGTGGGTTGACGACTCGCGCATGAGTACTGTGCTGTCTGGCGTCGTTGTGGTGTCGATGGCAGGCCTGTTAAGGTTGATGCGTCAGTTCCTGTTATGGAGATGCATAGGTGGAAGACAACGGCGGTCGCCTCTGAGAGTGTGCCGGACCGGTGTATGCCCCGGACCTAGCATTGTGGCTTGGTTGAGGCCTCTGGCTTTAGATGTTAGGCTTTGATGCAAAATATGTTTGGTACTCCCTCCGTTCCAAAATATAGCGCGCCCACCCTTCCCGATGTTCAACTTTGATCATAAATTTAACCAACGAGACCGACTGCGGTGGGACCAAACATTATATATTGAAAATTTCTTTTGAATACGAATCCATTGGTATAATTTTTGTTCCCGCCGCAGTCGGTCTCGTTGGTTAAATTTATGGTCAAAGTTGCCGAGGACGCGCTATATTTTGGAACGGAGGAAGTATTGGGCTTGAATTTTTCGCACCCCTTTGTCAACTACACCCTCTATTCCAAAATAGATGACTCAACTTTAGTACAAAGTTAGTACAAACTTGGGTCATCTATTTTGGAACGGAGGGAGTAGATATGAGTAGCGACACATATTGCCGAGATGGTGGCTTCAAATTTACTAATGCATGTACAGCTGTCCGGCCGAAGAGGATCCCGTTTGAGATGCTGCATGACGGTGACAGTGCGTTGCTTTGGTCCATGTGTGATGTGTCCCCCTGCCGCCGGAGCAGCGCTCGCGTCTGCCTCCATGATTGAAGTGAACCGCCCCACCCCCACGCACGGAACAGATCGATGGAGATCTCACGGACCGACGCCGTCAGACCAACACACACACACACACACACACGGGTGCAAAATAAGATGGGAAATGGGAGTAGCCGAGAGAGGGTCTGTGAATCCTTATTTCTACATTTTGATCGAGAAGTTGTGAAACACACACACAGGTGCAAAATAAGATGCATCCTCCTAGCTTGCTAGCTAGGTGCCACAGGTGATCCGCAACCACTTCTACGGTGGGTGTTACGTACATCCATGCATGCATGCATGCACATATGCCTCGTGTTCGGTCTATCGATCGGCTGCAACACACAGATGTAAATGTCTGTCACGGGTTGGCAGGCCATGTATGCAGTGCAGTAATAAATCGGAGAGCGACAGTGGGATGTATTGTTTCTTTCCTCTGCTTGTCTTGCCTTGTTGCATGCTTGGTGACTGAACGTACGTGGGGGGTCATGCTCACCTAGCTAGCTCAGCAATGCATCTCCAGGACCTGGGCCGGCTTTGGCCGTGCGTGCATGTGCCCTAGCTCCCCTGCTCGTGCATGTGCAGTGCAGTGCAGTGAAGTGAAGGGGCGACACAGCGAGGCAGCAGATGAAACATTCTTGGTAAGCCAAGCCCGACTGCTTAACCTACCTATTATACCTAGTTTCTGTGTGTGTCTTTACGTATAATCTCCGAGGTCCATCCTTATGATTAGCTTGTACTGTATTTGTATGCACGCGTAGCTTCCTCTCCGGTCCGAGCCTGTCTCGTTGGGGCACACAGGCTTAGGTCCGCAGACAGTCGTAGACGTCGCGTTTTCCGAGGGAAGCCGTGGCATCTAGGAAAGCGATGGTCCTGCCAACTGCCATGCCAATCGAAGCCAAGCTACCTCCATTTCTCTATTTCGTTTCTCAGCAAGATGCATGCAAAACGCACCGCCATGTGTGTATGATCCATGTATATGTGGAGCCATGCAGTGGCACCGCATGCATGCAAGCTGCTCGACGATGACGGACGTACAATCGGCCGGCCGGCTTAGAGGGTGTTTGTTTTCAGGGACTTATTGGTTTAGGGACTTAAAAAAGTCACTATAAATTCCATCTAAACCAAACATGAGGGACTTATAGGGACTTAAAGTGGTGATTTGAGACTTATCAAAAAAGACTCTCAGGGAGGAGCTTATAGGGACTTCTCCATCGATTACCCCTGCCCCGCACCTACCTTATCCCTTCCCCGCATCGCTCTTTCCCCGCATCGCTCTTCCCCGCATGCCCGCTTCGCTCCTTCCTCGCCGCACCCTGCTCCAATCGCCGCCGCCGCCGGCAGTTCCCTGAACCGCCGCCGCCATGGCCGACGATGAGGATGACCGGATCCCCTTCCTCTCTCAATTCCCCTCGCATCATCAGGCATCCCAGGGCTCATCCGCCGGCGGAAATCTCGGGAGGGGAATGGGATTCTTGGATCTCAACAACAATGCCGACGACTTCCCGGAGTTGGGCTCGTACCAGCAACTCCTCTTCGACCAGTCGGCCGGTCATGGTCTTCCTCCTACTGGAACTGGTCATGGGAGGCCCGTGTCCCTGGGCGGAGGAGGCCGCACCCGGTCTATGAACACCGAAGGTCGAGCCGGCTCTCACCTGCGTCCGTTCGTCGCCCCGGGCACAGCTGCTGTTGAGGGAGGCGTCATAGGTCGTGGGAGGACCTTGTCCCAGGTCACCGGACGCAGTGTAGGTCGAGCCCATGGGTCCTCATCGGCCGGTAGTAGAGGAAAAGCTGCGGGGAGGCAACATGTGTCGTCAACTGTTGCGTCTTCAGAAGATGTAGACGAGAATGAAGGCTTTGAAGATGAAGATGACAACAGTGCTTTTGGAGAGGTAAATTTCTGATTGGTATTCATAGTTAGCTTTCTGTCATAGGGTGCAAATTCATCTTCTTTTTGTGCTAGCTAATTGTGTGTACAATGGTATACCTTGCTGTAGAATTTGAGCCAGCTTGATTCTACTTTTGTTTGAATTGTGTACTTGTTATTTTTTGTTTAGAAAAACATTGCCAAGGCTGATTGGACAGACGAGCATATTACTGTATTTTGTAACATCGCTTGTGAGGAAGCTAGGGATGGGCACTGTGTGAATGGTGTTTGGACAAGTAGAGCCTACAATAACATGAAGAAAAAAAATTACCAGCGTGCTGCCCTCCTCCATACTACCAAGCAATTCAAAAATTGCATAACTAGACTCAAGAGCTACTATACTGCTTGGGTGTGGTTGGTGCAGCAAACTGGTTGTGGCCGAACTGGAGATGGAGCTATAACCGCATCAAATGAGTGGTGGAAAAAATAATTAAGGTATATACATTATTCTGCAAATTACATCTGAATTTCTCACACTTGGTTACATTATTTAGCCTTGTCCTAATTACCTAACTAATTTTGCAGGAGAGACCAGATGTCAGAAAATTCAAGGGTGGCAATCCTGAGTATTTGGATATGCTAATAGAGCTATTTCAAGGTGTGGCAGTTGATGGATCATCAGCTTATGTGCCCATAGATGAAGATGAAGAAGAATATGATGTTGCCGATGATGGAAATGAGCAGAGTCCAATGAGCACCACTAGCAGGAAGAGGGGAAGCAGCGGCGGTGAACAGTCAGCTTCAAGCCCAGGCAAGAAACACAAGAGCCCAATGGTGAAACTAATGACAGGGCTCATCAATACTATGAATAGTGAGAACACTTCTGACATGATCGCTGAATATGCAAACAAAAGGCATGAAGCAAAGGACAAGGCAAAAGAGAAGAAATCAAACAGCACTAAGGAATCCATTACTCATTGTCAACTGTTGGCAGTTCAGTGTGGTGCAGAAGAAACAAGTGTTGAGTACTTCATGGCAACTCAACTGTTTGCAGATGAGGCAAACAGAGTCATATTTGAGAACATTTCAAGTAAAGATGCTAGACTGACTTGGTTGAAGAGGTGGTGCATGATGAAGAAGTTGTACTAGTGTACTAGTGATCTTGTTTGTCCTTTTTCTAATATATGTAATGGACCTGTACTGTGTGACCTTGTTAAATGATCATTGCATATTAGTGTGTTTCATAATGTTTGCATGTACTAATGTTTTCAAGTTGAAGAGGTGGTGCATGATGAAGAAGTTGTACTAATGTTTGCATGTTTCAGGATGATGACAGCAGTGTTGATGGAATCAGCAGTGATGATGGGAGCAACAGTGATGATGAAGCACTGATGTTGTTCATGCACCAAAAAAGGAAGAGAAGAATGATGCAGATGGCCTGCATGATTGGTATGTACTACTTGGACTCTTACTGTAACAAAGGACCTAGAAGAGTACCAATAGAGTCTGGGCATGATTGGGTTATGACAACACTAAGCAATGCAACTGCCTGTTACAACATGTTTAGAATGCACAGACCAGTGTTTGAGAAATTGCATAGTGTGCTTGTTGATTCCTATGGTTTGAAGTCCACCAAAAAAATGTCATCAGTTGAGTCTCTAGGCCTATTTCTGTGGATAGTAGGTTCCCCTCAATCTGTAAGACAAGCAGAAAACAGATTCGTTAGGTCATTGGAGACAATTGAAAGGAAGTTTGATAAGGTTTTGGCATGTCTGATCAAGCTAGTAAAAGACATCATCAAGCCAACAGATCGTCAATTCATAAATGTGCATTCAAAATTAAGATCTAGAAAGTATGCACCATTTATGGACAATTGCATTGGTGCAATAGATGGGACACACATACAAGTTGTGGTACCAGTTGCCACTGCTGCCCAACATAGGAATAGACATAAGGAGAAGAGTCAGAATGTGATGTGTGTGTGTGTGTGTGTGTGTGACTTTGATATGAGATTCACATTTGTCCTAGCTGGCTGGCCAGGATCAGTGCATGACATGAGGGTCTTCAATGATGCCCGATCCCGATTTGGTGACAAGTTTCCAAAACCACCACCTAATAAGTTCTATCTTGTGGACTCGGGGTACCCAAATAGACCGGGTTATCTTGCACCATACAAGGATTTAACATATCATTTCCAGGAGTACCGTGATGGCACAATGCCTAGAGGAAAAAAGGAACACTTCAGTTTCACCCATTCTTCACTTAGAAATGTCATCGGGAGGTGTTTTGGAGTCCCGAAGAACAAGTGGAGGATTTTGTTTCACTTGCCTAGTTATCCACAACAAAAACAAAGCAAAATCATTGTGGCTTGCATTGCACTGCACAATTTTATTAGACAAAGTCCACTAGCCGATATTGGTTTCGACTTGTGTGATCAAGATGAAAACTATGTGCCATTGTCTATGCCAACGACTACAACAAATGATTCAACAAATGAGATGGACAGTGCTGCTATGAATCAATTCAGAGCTTGGGTCGCTGATGGGTTGTGGTCCTTGAAACAACAATGATATGAACAAGTGTTCTTCGCTTATGTAATATCTGTTATCTCGGTTTTTTTGTAATCTCTCTTATTTCAGTTGTTATGAACAAGTGTTAATTCGTTTGTATGAACAAATGTTATGAACAAGTGTTATTTCGGTTGTCACTATTATGTAATTCGATTGTATGAACAAGGGTTATGAACAAGTGTTTTTTTTATTAGGGGTAACATGGTCTTTTAGCATGTCATTTAATGACCTCTAGCCATGATAAGTCCCTGTAAACAAACAGGTAGGGATTTAGGACTTAAAAATTAGGACTTAAAAAAGTCATAGGACTTATAAAACAAACAGGGCCTTAAAACGACGGCATGCACGTAGGTACGGGCGTACTACGTCCATCCATCACGGGCCTGGAGTGCCTGCGTGCCTGCTGCCGACAGTCTTCAGATCCAAACTACACATGCATGTGCGAGTATTTGCATCCTTTTTGACGGAAATTGTATAAGACTTTTTTCAAAATAAAAATAGGGTTCAATTGATTTTCTCTTAGCCGTCCAACTGAATCTCGGCTCTGGTCGGTAGTTTGTGTGGATACTCGCACATGCACACAAACTACTCGGGCAGTGAGGACCTGTCGCTCCCGGTGACCGGATCCTCCCTTTCCTCTCGCTCGTCCGGGCACTCCTTTGGTGCGGAGTCGCAGTTGCCGGACTTATATGAGATCTTCATGCCGGATGGAGACTATGCGGCGGCCCTGCGCCTCGCCGTGGTCACCATCGAGCCCCCTACCGCCTTCCACAACGACACCACTGCGGTCCAGGCTGCCGTCCTCCGCTACATCGGCCATCTCCTACCGGAGACAATCCCGTTGGTGGTGGCGGCCATGTATCTTCGGTTTGCCTCTGAGGCGGACCGCGAGGCGACCATGGCTCGGCAGCCTTTTCCGTATGAGGGGGCGCGCATCGAGCTTCACCGTGAGGAGGCTTATGGGCGGGTCGACGTCCACGTCAACACCTGTGTCCTCCTTGCGGCCTCTGGGTTCGCGGCCGAGTTTCTCAACGCGGTCGGCATCCACGCTGCGTTCGCCTCCTTTGGAAAAGTGCTGGAGATCGACCCGCTTGTCCTCTCCGGGCGTGAGCTTGCCACGGTCCGCGTCATTGTCCGTCTCAAGGACGCGTGTGATGTTCCTTGCGATGTCTGGCCTCTCGGTGGACGCTGGGGCGCGCGCCATCACGGTCTGGCCTGTGCGGGCCTGGCCGGCGGCGGACTCATACACGCGTGATGGCATCTACATCCCCTTCTTTTGCCCGCAGCCGCCCCCCTTCGCCCACAACCTCCCCCCTGCCCGGCCGTCCCCTGGGACGTGCCGCGGCGGTGGCCCTGCTGCTGCGCCTGCTCGCGGGCGTGGACACGAGGGTGGGCAGAGACTCGCCTCGGTGCTGCGCATCCTGGGGGCGCCTCCGTGCCCGCCTTCGACCGGGGGGCTCACCGTTGGGCGCGTCGGCTGTGACACACACGCACACGCACACACGCACACGGAGATGGGGAATGGGAATAGCCGAGAGATATTTTGATTGACAAGTTGTGACACACACGCACACGCGCGCACACACACACGGCTAGCTTAGCTAGGTGCCTAGGTGATCCACAACAACCTCTATGGTGGGCTACGGTGGGTGTTACGTACATGCATGCACATATGTCTCATGTTTGGTCTATCAATCAGCTGTAACACACAGATACATATGTCTGTCACGGGTTGGCAGTCCATGTATGTAGTGCAGTAATAATCGGAGAGCGACAGTGGCATGGATTGTTTCTTTCCTATGCTTGCCTTGATCCATGCTTGGTGACTAATCGTACGTGGGGTGTCATGTTCACCTATCTCAGAAATGCATCTCCAGGGCCGGCTTTGGCCGTGCGTGCATGTGCCCTAGCTCCCCAGCTCGTGCATGTGCAGTGCGGTGCAGTGCAGTGAAGGGACGACGCAGCGCGGCAGCAGATGAAACATTCCTGGTAAGCCAAGCCCAAGTGCTTAACCTACCTAATATACCTAGTTTCTGTGTGTGTCTGTCCGTATAATCTGCTTGTACTGTATTTGTATGCACGCAGCGCGCGTAGCTTCCTCTCCGGTCCGAGCCTGTCTCGTTGGGCCCCACAGGCTTAGGTCCACAGACAGTCGTAGGCGTCGCGTTTCCCGAGGGAAGCCGTGGCATCTAGCAAAGCCCTGGTCCTGCTGCCAAGTGCCAACTGCCATGCTAAGCCAAGCTACCTATTTCGTTTCTGAGGAAGATGCTTGCAAAATGCGGATTGGAAGCAGCTCGAGGATGAAGGCAGTACGGACAACCGGCCGGCAAAAATCGACGACATGCACGTAGGCACGTACTACACGTCCACCCGTCACGAGTGTGCGTGCCTCCATGCCTGCTGCCGACCATCTTTCGGGCCCAAACTAAACGTGCATGTGCTATGGGACTCTTCAAAAAAAGGGGCGATTAAGTTCGTGCTCATCTTCAACCTCGAGCCCTTTTCTTCTTCCCCTAGCCAGGCGTGATTTCCTCTAGCCGGCTCGACGCCGCGCAGCCACTTCCTCCACTACCGGAACAGGGCTCTATGCCGACAGCCATATGTATGCCGATGGCCCCCATCGGCCTACTCCCCGCTATGCCGACAGCTTGGTCTAGGCCGTTGGCGTACAATGGCCGTCGGGCTATCCCCGTCTACGTCGACGGCACCCATAGGCTTATCCAAGACTACGTCTACAGCTGCCGTCGGCATATACGTGCCGTCGTCATAGATGCGGGCCCGCCGACCACACTCGTGACGGGCGGCAAACGGTGTCGGATCTATGCCGACGGCAGAGACGGGGCTGTCGGCATAGATACGGGTGACACGTCATCGATCCTAAGCGCACCGACCAAGACCTATGCCGACGGCTGCCGTCGGCATAGATGACACATCATCGATCCGCGGCGCGTCGCCCATCTGCCCTGGCCGCAGCTCGGCATATATTTTTCCTTTTTCATAGCTATATTTTATGTTTTCTTACATATTATTATTTGACTAACTTACATATAGCATGTGTTAATATAAGCACATATAGCATGTGTTAATATATGCATACATACATTATTTTTCGGTTCTATACGGAGGGGTGATACCCCCCTCACGGACGGCGCCGCCGGCCGCCACCTGGAGTGGGGAACAGCCGCATCAGGTCTATACAAACGGGACTTTTCTCCCAAGTGTTTATAAAATCATGAGTTTTTTACATGACGTGGGCACTTGTGCTATAGGAATGATCGTAATTTTTCATAATTTTTGGTGATGGAGAAGTATCCGAACATGACTTACCTCTACGCGGATTGCCCTTCGCATGTCTACGACTGTGGCCGGCGGCCTCCGAGGGCTAACATGCTGCCAATCTTGCGTACGCGGCTTCTCACAAGTCTGAAAGTGTTGTGGCGGTTGCAAACGCCCGGCACGCATCTCCGGGGTGTGGCCCCCTCACGGACGATGTCGCCGCTGACACCGGGAGGGGGGAAACAAACACGTCGGGTCTACGCGGAGGGAATGTAGCTGTGGGTTTGGCCCGGATGTTGCTCCCAGGTATCCCTTTGGGCTGACTTGACACAACCGGGTGGAGAGGTCCACTGGTCAAAGCCCGTCTGTGGAAAGTCAAAGGGCTAGATCTCGTGGTCAACCGCTACAGGGTTAGGCGCGACGGGGGCCCTTGGGGGTAGCAATGCCACCAGAGCGTCGCACCGGCCCCTCATACATGTGGGGGGTGTTGTGGCATGTATGAAGAGGCGGAATGCGTCTCCGGGGCGTGGCCCCCATCACGGACGGCGCCGCCGCCGGCACCGGCCTGGAGGGAGGAAACGGACACGTCGGGTCTACACGGAGGGGATGTAGCCGTGGGTTTGGCCCGGATGTTGCTCCCAGGTGTCCCTATGGGTTGACCTGACAGAACCTGACTGGTGGGTCCCGCATGTCAGTGTCTCAGGGGCTAATCCCGGTCAAAACTGGGGTGGACTTGGTTTGACCACGCGGTGGGGCCCACTGTCAGTGGCTGTGGAGGTTAAACTAAACATCATTATTCCCTAACTAACAAGCCACGTCAGCCCGCCGGAGTTGGCCGGCGGCGACCAAAACGTGCGGCGGTGAGTCGCCGGAGTTGCTCGGAACGGCGCTACAGGCTACGGTTTGCAACGGGGTTTGGTCCTACGGCGAGCTAGAGCTCTTGCGCATCTAATGGTGGTGGTGGCTGGAGCTAGGTTGGCCGGAGCTCGCCGGAGCAGAGCTCGTGGCGGCGGCCAGAGCACGGGCATCATCGGGCTAGGCGTTGCGGGGCACGGGTGATACGTCCAAAACGTATCTATAATTTCTGCTTGCTCCATGCCTCTTTTGTGTGATATTGCTATGATATTTATGCACTTCCATACACTTTTGATCATATTTGTACTAACCTATTAACTCAGTGCACCCCAGTGCCAGTTTCTGTTTTCTGCTGTTTTTGTATTTCAGGTTTTCCCATTACGTAAACTGCCAAAAAAATTCCAGGAAAAATATATAAAAAATCAGCGTTCCGGAAGCTTCCATGCGGCCAAAGTAGGGCCGGAGGGGGGCCACCAGGGCTCCAGGCGGCCAGAGGGCGCGCCCCCCCTCCTGGCCGCGCCGCCAGGGCGCCTGGGCCCCCCTGGCCTCCTCTGACGCCCCCCCCTTTGGCATATATTTACACCGCGTCCCGAAACCCTCGAGGACGGAACCCTTTTTCGCGATCTCATCTCTGTTCCGCCGCCGCCGCGCTTCCAAGATCGGGAGCACCAGGAGAACTCTTCCCGGCACCCTGCCGGAGGGGAGGATCACCACCGGGAGCCTCTCCACCACCATGGACGCCTCCCGGATGAGTTGTGAGTAGTCTCCCTTGGACCATGGGTCCATGACCAGTAGCTATGTGATGTTCTCCTCCCCTCTTTGTTCTTCACCGATTAGACCTCGTGAGCTGCCCTACATGATCGAGGCACATATGTAATCCTTATGTTGTTGCTATGCTGAGTTTGCTGGGATCCGATGGATTATGAGATTATGTTCAGATTGTGTGTGAGTAATATATTTGATTCACCTCTTTTATATTTATGTTCTTGAGTAATTCTTGCATGTTCTCCGTTGCTGTTTATTGCTTTGGCCAAGTAGTAGGTAGTAACTCCAAGAGGGAACGTTATGCTTGATTGTGGGTTCATGCCCCTCGATGACTAGCTTGAGTGACAGAAACATGAGTCTAGGGGATGTGCTGTTGCCACATGGGGGAAAACAACGGTGCTTGTACTTGCGGGTGCAAGGATTGTTTACTTTACGCAAAGTTCTTTTAATGCAGTTGTCTGTTGCTTTGAGTTTACACTATGGGTGGGACTCGCAACTTAATACCAGCGAGATGTTCTGGATAGATATCTCAAGGTGGATGATTAGTAGTAGATGCAGATGGATTTCGGTCTACTTGCCTTGGCGTACCGCCCATGCTTTTGAGCCTCTACCTTTCTTTGCAGCATAGTTAGCATTGGTTTGCGCACATAATCCTGTCAATTGCCCAGCTGTAATTCGTTTACCTCGCTTAGCTGTTTGATCGTCTGTTGGGAGAGAGACATCACTAGTGAACATCATGGGACCCCGGTCCATATTACCATCACTGATCACATCCGTTATTTACTTTCTGTTCTTACTTACTAGTTGCAGTAATACCTATCACTATTATCTCTTGCGTTTGATCCTTTGTGAACGACAAGGCCGGAGGGATTGACAACCTCTCTGTACTCGTTGGGAGCAAAGTTATTTGTATTTGTGTGCAGGTCCGGTCAATCGCTAGTTGCGCCGCTAGCAGTTGACACCTTCTTGTTGAACCTCGGAGTCTCAGGGGATTCGATCCTTGGTATCTTTGCCAAGGGAAAACTACCGCTACACTGCATCTCAAACCTTCCACTTGGGGTAACCAACGAGGGGCGAGAAGCCATCAAGCAAAGTTTTCTGGCGCCGTTGCCGGGGACTCCACTCTTCAAGATAGGGGAGTTGCACGCTATCTTTTACCTTTGCTTTTTAGTCTTGTTAGTTTACCTTTCAGTTTTTGCTTTAGTTCCCTTTATCAAAAATCACAAAAATAGTTATCTTGCTTGCTTGCTGCTATGGGTTCCACCGAGAACACCAAGTTGTGTGACTTCACTAGTCATAACAACGATGACTTTATCTGCACGCCCATTACTACACCTGCCACTTCAGCACCTTCTTATGAAATTAAACCTGCTTTACTGAACTTAGTTATGAAAGATCAATTCTCCGGTGCTGGAGATGATGCTGCTTTACACTTAAACAATTTTGTTGAACTCTGTGATATGCAAAAGTACCAAGAAATAGATGGTAATATTGTTAAGCTTAAGCTTTTTCCTTTCTCCTTGAGAGGAGGAGCTAAAATTTGGTTTCAATCTTTGCCTAGAAATAGCATAGATTCTTGGGACAAGTCCAAGGATGCTTTTATTGGAAAGTACTATCCACCTGCTAAAATTATCCAACTAAGGAGTAACATAATGAATTTCAAACAATTGGATAATGAACACATTGCCCAAGCTTGGGAACGCATGAAATCTCTTGTCAAGAACTGCCCTACTCATGGTTTGACTACTTGGATGGTTATCCAAACTTTTTATGCAGGCTTGAACTTTACCTCGCGGAACTTGCTAGATTCGGCCGCGGGAGGAACCTTTATGTCAACTACACTTGGTGCTGCCACGAAGCTTCTCGATGAGATGATGACCAATTATTCCCAATGGCACACCGAACGCGCTCCAACAGGTAGGAAGGTAAACTCTGTCGAGGAGATTTCCTCCCTAAATGAAAAAGTTGACTTGATCATGTCTCTACTTTCCAAGCAATCTTCTGTTGATCCTCGTGATGTTCCTTTAAATTCTTTGATTGCTCAAGAACAAGTAGATGTGAACTTTATCTCTAGAAACAATTTCAATAACAATGCTTATAGGAGTAATTTTGGTAGCAATCCTAGACCGTTCCCCTCTAATTCCTATGGGAACAACAATGCTTATCCTAGCACCAAGAACTCCACTTCTGAACTAGAGATTATGCTTAAAGATTTCATCACTACGCAAAAAGCCTTCAATAAGAGTGTAGAAGAAAAACTAGCCAAACTAGATGATCTCTCTTCGAAGGTAGACAATTTAGCCCATGAGGTAGAGTTGCTTAAAATTAGAACTCCCCCTCTTGAGGAGAGGAAGACCACTCCTATGAATGCTATTCAAGTGCAAATTAATGAAAACATTAGGATGTTGGCTAAACTTAAAGAGAGATGGGCTAGAGAAAAGGAGGAAGAAGATAGAATTAAGAACCTTCCTACCCACCACACTGTTGCTACTATCCAAGTTGTTGAGGATATCCAAACTCTTAGCACCCAATGCACTCCTGGTCCCATTGGACCTATTAATGGTGATGCTATGACTATAGAAACTACCAAACAAGTGAGCCTAAAGGACACCACTACCACTTTACTTGATAGTAGTGACCTTGATTTTGATAATTGCACCCTTACCGAAGTTATTGATTTCCTTCACAAGATGTCTAGAGATCCCCGCACTAGCACACTTAACCTTGCCTTCACAGAGCATATCACTAATGCTCTCATCAAAGCTAGGGAGGAGAAACTTAGGGTAGAAGCCTCCATACCTAGAAAGCTAGAAGATGGTTGGGATCCTATGATTAAAATTAAGTTGAATAACTTCTCTTGCTATGCTTTATGTGATGTTGGAGCTAGTACCTCCATTATGCCTAAAAGAATATATGATATGCTTAAATTCAAACCTTTTGATTCTTGTTCTTTTGGTGTTCGTCTTGTTGATTCTTCCATAAAGAAATCCTTGGGGAGGATCGACGATGTTCTTATCATTGTCAATGACAATTATGTTCCCGTTGATTTTACTATTATGGATATTGAATGTGAACCTTCTTGTCCAATTATTTTGGGACGTCCTTTTCTTCGCACCGTTGGTGCCATCATTGACATGAAAGAGGGGAATATAAAATTCCAATTTCGTCTCAAGAAAGGGATGGAACACTTCCCTAGAAAGAAGATTAAGTTACCTTTTGAGTCCGTTATACGGGCTAGCTATTCTTTTACTCTTGATAAAACTTGATCTCTTTGCATTATGCCTAGCTTAAGGCATAAAAGAAAGCGCTTTTGGGAGGCAGCCCACAATGAATAAAATTTTATTTTGCTTTTGTTGTGTCTTGATGTTGTTACTACAGTAGCATCATCATTGTATCTTTACTTTTCAACTTTGTGCCAAGTGTAGCCTCTGATTGCAAGAAAGTTCAAAAGTTGTGACGTGCTGTCCAGGAAACAGATTCTGTCCTTGGACAGAAAAATTCGTATAAAATCACCAGATCATCGTTTTAGTCTGAATTTTTTCGACAGCGTGCTCTATACAATTGGCTTTCGGGCCTCTGTTCTGAGTTTTTTTATTTGAGTTGCAGAAGTGCCCTGAAAAAATTATTTACTACCTGCTGGTCTGTTTTTCACAGATTCTGTCCTGTTTTGCCTTTCCTTCGTTTTGCGAACCTTGAGCTTGCTTTTTCTTTGCAAAAACCTTTTGGCAATCTTGAGAAACAGTAGACTTTCAAGAATATCTTTATTTCCAGCAAGGAAAAATTATTTTATTATGGGTACTAACCTCGCTAATCAGATTATGATGAGTTATGTATGAAGGGAGTTTTCAAGTGTGCGAGGGAAGATGATAAAAAGATTCAGGAGTGTCAAACGCTCAAGCTTGGGGATGCCCCCGTGCACCCCCAAGAAATATTCAAGAAGACTCAAGCGTCTAAGCTTGGGGATGCCCCCGTGCATCCCCTTCTCCATCAACAATTATCAGTTCGTCTTTCGTTCCACTATATTTTTATCACTTCATGTGTTATGTGCTACGCTTGGAGCGTCTTGCTTTTAGTTTCCTTTTTAGTTTTCTTTAGCTTTGCTTGCTGTTCATAACAAGTTGGAACTCAGCTTTCTTTGTGTGGGAGAGAAACACGCTCCACTTCAACCTAGAACATAACATGGGATTTTCGTGTTTATCTTTGCTGTGTATGTTCTTTGTCTTTCAATAGCTACTATCATGTTCAGCTCTTAGTTTTCATGCTTTACTTTTTGAAGAGCTTTTGTTTAGTTGGTCGCTGGAACTCTCTTGAGTTATCATGCTTATCTTGTTAAGAGAGTTGGGTTCTGTTGCACTGGTTGATATGTCTATGATAAAAATGCTATGTGCATAATGGTGCTTAGTAGTTCATGTTTTCTTATGTTTAGTCTCAAATAGCTGGGGGGTTCTTAATGTGTTATTGAAGTGCCAACATGATTTGTTTGCCTATGATGTGGTATGGTTTAGTGGTATCTTCCTCCAAGAATTTATTTTGATTGACTTGGCATATGCTCACGCATATTTAAGACTGTAAAGAAAGTCTATCAAGCCTTGATGATCTTTAATTTCTGAGTAGCGATATAACTTCCATGCCCGATTCAATGTTGCTTTGTCGCTCTGCATGATTATGACCGTCATTGCTCTTTTAGTTGGTCGCTCCCAGTCTTTTGCTAACCTTCGCCTGTACTAAGCGGACTGACTGCTTGTGCATCCAAAATCCTTTAAACCAGTTATGCCATATGAGTCCACCATACCTTCCTATACATGGTATTTACCTGCCATTCCTAACGAAGACTTTCATGTAAAATCTCGAAATTATTCAAAAAAGCATTTCTCTTTTGTGCCTCTGTTTTAGCTCATGAGGAAGTAGTAGTTAATTCATGATCTTTTTAAGTTGGACAAGCTTCACCCCGGGATTGCATGTCTAATGTGCAAACCCCTAATACGAGAAGGAACTGGCATAGAGTGCGCCCGGCTCATTAAAAAAATATACAACAAACAAACCCTCCTTCACGCTTTGTTCATGAGAAATCAGAAAACTTTGGCAGTGATAAACAAAGGAGATTAAGAGGATGTGATCGTCCTCGTGCGGGAGCCGTTCCTCGAAACTTGTCCAGCTCAAGAAGTAATTGAGTTATCTACTAGCATTCGTTGACGAAATATGCATATTCTAAAAAAATAATTATTACCTCTGTTTTTAAAAACAAAGAGCTCTGGTACATGTTTAGTTTTTGTTTCCGACCACGGGTTTTCAACTTTGCCAACAAAAGCCACGGTTCGAGAGTCTCCACCTTCTTTCTCTAAAGCACCAACTATTGAGAGCATGATTGTCATTCTGAGTGTAATGTGCATTGTCCCAAAGTACCATTGTCTTCTGCATGATTATGATATCGTTTATTCTGAAATCATTGTATCTAGTCGTCACTTAAACTTTGGAGGTGCCCCTGCATTTATGTTTTGCTTCACTAAAGGGGGCAAGCGAGATATCACTTTGTCATGTTTGCACACCATGCTCACTACAAATCTATTGAGTGTTTCAGTATCATATTGTAAAACTTTCTGTTCTTTGTGATGTTCTCATGAGGCAACTTAATTACTACAGACTCATTGTCTCAGTAAGCAGTCGTCATGTGACTGTGAAAAGTTCTTATATGGTTAATAGCATGTCACCACAGAAATTATGCTTGTTATCATTTACCTACTCGAGGACGAGCAGGAATTAAGCTTGGGGATGTTGATACGTCCAAAACGTATCTATAATTTCTGCTTGCTCCATGCCTCTTTTGTGTGATATTGCAATGATATTTATGCACTTCCATACACTTTTGATAATATTTGGACTAACCTATTAACTCAGTGCACCCCAGTGCCAGTTTCTGTTTTCTGCTGTTTTTGTATTTCAGGTTTTCCCATTACGTAAACTGCCAGAAAAATTCCGGGAAAAATATATAAAAAATCAGCGTTCCGGAAGCTTCCATGCGGCCAAAGTAGGGCCGGAGGGGGGCCACCAGGGCTCCAGGCGGCCAGAGGGCGCGCCCCCCCTCCTGGACGCGCCGCCAGGGCGCCTGGGCCCCCCTGGCCTCCTCTGACGCCCCCCATTGGCATATATTTACACCGCGTCCCGAAACCCTCGAGGACGAAACCCTTTTTCGTGATCTCATCTCTGTTCCACCGCCGCCGCGCTTCCAAGATCGGGAGCACCAGGAGAACTCTTCCCGGCACCCTGCCGGAGGGGAGGATCACCACCGGGAGCCTCTCCACCACCATGGACGCCTCCCGGATGAGTTGTGAGTAGTCTCCCTTGGACCATGGGTCCATGACCAGTAGCTATGTGATGTTCTCCTCCCCTCTTTGTTCTTCACCGATTAGACCTCGTGAGCTACCCTACATGATCGAGGCACATATGTAATCCTTATGTTGTTGCTATGCTGAGTTTGCTGGGATCCGATGGATTATGAGATTATGTTCAGATTGTGTGTGAGTAATATATTTGATTCACCTCTTTTATATTTATGTTCTTGAGTAATTCTTGCATGTTCTCCGTTGCTGTTTATTGCTTTGGCCAAGTAGTAGGTAGTAACTCCAAGAGGGAACGTTATGCTTGATTGTGGGTTCATGCCCTCGATGACTAGCTTGAGTGACAGAAACATGAGTCTAGGGGATTTGCTGTTGCCACAAGGGGGAAAACAACGGTGCTTGTACTTGCGGGTGCAAGGATTGTTTACTTTACGCAAAGTTCTTTTAATGCAGTTGTCTGTTGCTTTGAGTTTACACTATGGGTGGGACTCGCAACTTAATACCAGCGAGATGTTCTGGATAGATATCTCAAGGTGGATGATTAGTAGTAGATGCAGATGGATTTCGGTCTACTTGCCTTGGCGTACCGCCCATGCTTTTGAGCCTCTACCTTTCTTTGCAGCATAGTTAGCATTGGTTTGCGCACATAATCCTGTCAATTGCTCAGCTGTAATTCGTTTACCTCGCTTAGCTGTTTTATCGTCTTTTGGGAGAAAGACATCACTAGTGAACATCATGGGACCCCGGTCCATATTACCATCACTGATCACATCCGTTATTTACTTTCTGTTCTTACTTACTAGTTGCAGTAATACCTATCACTATTATCTCTTGCGTTTGATCCTTTGTAAACGACAAGGCCGGAGGGATTGACAACCTCTCTGTACTCGTTGGGAGAAAAGTTATTTGTATTTGTGTGCAGGTCCGGTCAATCGCTAGTTGCGCCGCTAGTAGTTGACACCTTCTTGTTGAACCTCGGAGTCTCAGGGCATTCGATCCTTGGTATCTTTGCCAAGGGAAAACTACCGCTACACTGCATCTCAAACCTTCCACTTGGGGTAACCAACGAGGGGCGAGAAGGCATCAACGGGCGAGCAAGGGGAAGGGCTCAACGGCATCCTGGTGAGGTCAGGAGCACGATGAAGCTCTCGGGCGTGTCCAAGGACCACTAGAACGACGGCGGCGATGAGGACACCGGCGGTGAGCTCGGGTGCTTGCGGGACGGCGGCTACGAGACGTAATTGAGCTCGGGGAGAGGGGGGTTCAACGTGTGAGCTCACAGCGGTCGCAGAGGGCGTCGACGCGGGCTTGGGGAAGGCCGGACGGCGATGTACAGGCGGCGGCAATCTCCGGTGCCGAAGGTTGAAGACGACGGCGAGGACGGCGCTACGGGGCTTCTGGCGTCGTGTGCGTCGGTGGGGAGCTTCAGGGCGATGCGGCGGAGCTGATGGGTGCGTCGGGGAGCCGAGGGGGTGGCTTAGGGCGCGGTGGCAGCGAACGGCGGCGACGAGCCCGCTCGGTGGAGCTCGGCGGAGGGGATAGAGGATGGGGGAGGACACGGGGGAGAGTGAGAGAGGGGCCAGGGGCTGCGTGGCGACGCCTAGGGGCGTCGAGGCTCCGGGGGACGCAGGCAGCCAGGCAGGAGGTGGCCGGACGCGTGCGTGCACGCCGCGGCCACGTGCCCCGTCCTTCTGGCGAGAGGAGGGGGACGACTGGCGTGCGCCAGCGGGCTGGGCCGCGCTGGGCCAGCCAGGTAAGTGGCCCAGGTGAGTGGGCTGCCCCGTGTCTCTCTCTTTTTTTATTTTCTTTCTGTTTTGTTTCTTTTGCAACTTTGTTGAATTGATAAAAATGCTAGAACATTTTTATAACTCATAAAACCAGTCATGCCCACTGTATATAATATGAACAGTATGGAACATTTTAGTTTATGAATATTTGGGCACATAAAATATTTCATAGCATTGAAATGCCCAAATGCAATTACAATATGAATAAATCCAGAGACCTTTGGATGTCCTAGAAAATTGTGCACCATTTTTGGCAGAAGTTTAAGACCAAGGCAAAGATGATGAACATTTTTGAAGGGCATTTTGGGTACATTGGAAAAGTTTTTATTAAACCCTAGTTGTTAGAAGAGGGGTGCTGGGGTTTCTGTCATTCCCATTTCAAGTTTCTGTGGAAAGTAAACATGATGCACACTCTAGCTAGTCCTAATGCAAGCACTGACTAGGGATGTGACAACTCACCCCCACTCAAAAGAATCGCGTCCCGAGATTCGGGTTCCTCCGGAAAGAGGGTGGGGTACTCAAGTCGAAGACGATCCTCCCTTTCCCAAGTAACTTCACTCTCGGAATGATGTGACCATTGAACCTTAAGAAACTTGATATTATGATGTCGAGTGGTACGCTCGGTTTGATCAAGAATACGAACGGGGTATTCTCGATATGTGAGATTGTCCTGGAGATCAAGCGTTTCGTGGTCCACTCCACGGATAGGATCCGAGAAGCAACGCCTGAGTTGAGAAACATGGAAGACATCATGAACTCTGGAAAGGTGCGGAGGTAGTTCCAATTGGTAGGCAACTTCTCCTCGTTTTGCAAGAATACGAAAAGGACCGATGTAACGAGGAGCCAATTTGCCTTTGATATCGAAACGATGGGTTCCCTTAAGAGGAGTAACCCGAAGGTAAGCCTTATCGCCGACTTCAAAAGTCACAGCCTTATGATGACTATCATATTGACTCTTCTGGCGAGACTGGGCTGTTCTCAATTTCTCACGAACGATGCGAACTTTCTCTTCTGCTTCCTGAATCATATCCGGACCAAAGAATTGTCTTTCCCCGGTTTCTGACCAGTTAAGAGGCGTTCGACACCTTCGTCCATAAAGAACTTCGAAGGGAGCCTTGCCCAAGCTGGCTTGATAACTATTGTTATAAGCGAATTCGGCGAATGGAAGACACTTCTCCCAATCCATACCGAAAGAGATGACAGAGGCTCGAAGCATATCTTCCAGAATTTGATTGACTCGTTCCACTTGACCACTTGACTGAGGATGAAAGGCGGTGCTGAAAGAGAGATGAGTCCCCATAGCATTCTGGAAACTTTCCCAAAATCTGAAGTGAAAAGACTTCCACGGTCTGAGTTAATTTCCAACGGCACACCATGAAGTGATACTATCCGAGAGATATACAAGTCTGCTAGCTGGCTAGCGGTTGTACTCTCTCGAACAGGAAGGAAGTGGGCTACTTTGGAGAGGCGGTCGATAACGACGAAGATAGCAGTATTCCCTTTCCTGTTCCTGGGAAACCCGGTAATGAAATCCATACCGATCTTGTCCCATTTCCATTCAGGAATAGCTAAAGGTTGGAGGGTGCCAGCAGGCTGTTGATGCTCTGCTTTGACTCGACGACAAACTTCGCAATTAGCAATGAACTGAGCGATTTCTCTCTTCATCCTAGTCCACCAGAACCTCTGGCGTAGATCCTGATACATTTTGGTACTACCGGGATGAATCGTGGGAGGAGATTCATGAGCCTCCTTAAGAATCAGCCGCCGTAGATGTTGGTTCTTGGGAACCACTAAGCGGTTGTCGAAGAAGACAACACCTCGATCATCCGTAGAGAAACTTCTAGCAGCTCCGCTAGCAATGCTCTCCTGGAGTCGGGATATACCCTTATCACGCTTCTGGGCACCTATGATTTGATCCGTAAGGGTAGGTTTCGCCAGCAAGGTGGAAAGGAATCCTCGAGGAACAATGTGAAGGTTAAGCTTACGAAATTCCTCGTGGAGAAGTGGTTGCCCTTGTTGTAACATCAGGTTGTTACAATAAGACTTACGACTCAGTGCGTCAGCCATGACATTGGCCTTCCCAGGGGTGTAAGTGATTCCTAAGTCGTAATCTGTGAGCAACTCAACCCAACGTCCTTGCCTGAGATTTAGATCCGGTTGGGTGAAGATGTATTTCAGGCTTTGGTGATCAGTGAAGAATTCACATCGATTACCAAGAAGGTAATGTCGCCATGTTTTAAGTGCGTGGACTACAGCTGCAAGCTCTAGATCATGTGTAGGATAGTTATCCTCATGTGGGCGCAACTGTCGAGATGCGTATGTGATACGTCCAAAATGCATCACTATTTTTTATCGTAATTTATCCTTATTCATTGATATATTTCACATTACGATGATGTTCTTATGTTGTTTTGGCTTATTTTACACAGTTTGCAACTTTCCGGTGCCGAAGCAGCAGACGCAGGATTCAGCGGTAAAAAGTGGACGCTGAGTTGCTGAAGAAGAATACCTCCGAATTACCTGAAAATTGACGGAGGATATTTTCCGGACGAATCACGAAGACATGCAAAAGGGCAACCAGAGGGGGGCCACAGGGTGCCCAGGCGCCCTGGGGGCGCCCCCCCTGGCCGCGCCGGGGGGGCGCCTGGAGCCCCTGGCCCACCTCCGGCTGCCCCCTTTTGCCTATATACTCTCCGTTATCTGAAAACCCTAAAAAGGAGAGTTTTTACAGAGTTCCGCCGCCGCTCCGTGGCGGAAACCTACAGAGAAGAAAAAGCCATCTCCGGCGGGCAGATTCCGCCGGGGAGATCACCTCCCGGAAGGGGAGATCGTCGCCATCATCGTCACCATCGTCACGGGCATCATCGAGATCATCATCAACATCATCCCCAACACCAGCACCATCTCCATCTTCATCCAAATCTCATCTCACAAGTGTAACTTGTGTTGTAACTCGTACTACCTATCCTCTCTACTCCATCGGTGTTGATTACTACTTTGTGGTGAATGCTATTGAGTTTTGTTGGAGAAATATTATTATGTCCAGATTGTTTATCACCCATTTATCTCCACTGGTCATGATCTCTTTTATGTCTCGTGAGTAGTTACCTTAGTTCTTGAGGACATGGGGGAAGTCTTGTTGTTAGTAGTCATATGCTGTTGAAGTAATATGTGTTGTTTGATACTTAAGTTGCGTTGTCATTCTACTAGTGGTGTTGTGTGAGTCGAACACTCAACACTTCGCCTTATTAAGGACCTAGGAGAATACATTGTGTAGAAAGAATGCTTATGGTGGGTTGTCGGAGTGACAGAAACCTGAACCCCAGTTCGCACGCTTTTGCATAAGGGAATAATGGATCCTCGATCGTATTGCTATGGTTAGGCTTTTGCCTTAAATTCTATCTTGCATTTGCGGATGCTTGCAAGGTGTTTAATCATAAGAGTGCACTCATCTTAGTCTAGAGAGTGTACTAGCATAGATCCACCCACTCAACACTTATCAACACATTACATAGTATCGATACGGAATATGGCGAAAGCACATGACTACCTCTCCCGTGTGTCCGCAGGAACACTTTAGCCTTTATAAGTTCAGTTGCTAGGCCTCTCCTTTGCTAAGAAAGGATTGGGCCACTTGTTACTCTCAGTGCCTTTTACATTGCTTGCTTTTACTCTCCTGTTGCTTATATCGAGAAAACCCCTAAAAAGTTATCTTTCAGTGCTTGCAGTAATTTCTTGCTCAGAATCGCTTATCAATACCTTCTGCTCCTCGTTGGGTTCGACACTCTTACTTATCGAAAACGCTGCAATAGATCCCTTACGGTTGTGGGTCATCAAGTACCGTTTTCTGGCGCCGTTGCCGGGGAGCGTAGCGCTATTGGTAAAGTGAAACTGGTAAGGAAGTTTTTATAAATTCTGTTTTTATTTTTGCTATTTCTGCTCTTTGTCCTTATGGACAACCTTGTTATTGGATCGTTGCTTGCGGGAAGGCGCCCTACACCTGTGGTGGTTGATCCTCCCCCTACTGAAATTGTGCCCTATAAGATACCAGCTGGTATTATCGATTATGTTTTGGCTAATCGTTATGCAGGAGACAGAAATCCCGGTGAACACTTGCTATATCTGTCACAACTATGTTCATTATTTAAGCTTGCAGGTGTATCGAGGGAGTTTGTCATGAGGAAATTGTTCGCCGTATCACTTATAGATAAAGCTTCAGATTGGTATAGGCTTCTCGATAACTCACACTTACTTGTCTGGCAGGAGCTTATGTCTCTCTTTTATACTAAGTTTTATCCTCTTCATGAAATTCATCGAGACAGGAACTATATCTATAACTTTAGGTCTCGTGACGGAGAAAGCATTGCTCAAGCTTGGGGGAGATTGAAGTCCCTAATGCTCAAATGCCCTATTCATAAGCTTCCCAAGGAAATTATTCTTACAAATTTTTATGCCAGGCTTTCTCGTCAGGATAAGGAGATGCTGGATGCCTCCTCTAGTGGGGTATTTCAGAAGAAGAGTGTTGAAGAAAGGTGGGATCTCATTGAAAGGATCCAGAGGAACATCGAAGATTGGGAAATTGATGAAGGTATTGAACCCGCTATAAATTATGAACATGATTATATTGAGAGGTATGTGAAAAATGATTACTTCAATACGTTTTGCTCTAAGATTGGTCTTGATTCCCATCTAATGATTGATTTCTGTAAGAATTTTGCCTCTCACGTTGATTCTTTTAAAAAGAAGAGAGACCAGCATCATGAACCTTTTAAAGAGCTACCTGTTGATATTCATGTTGCTGACCCTATTTTGCCTGCAGTTATATATGAACAACCTCCCTTTCCCGCAAGGATAAGGGAGCACTCTCTTGTGACAGGCATAATAAATAAAAGTGAGAGAAGAGTTGATGAGCCTGAGGACCAGATCAGGGTCGATCCTTAAGTTGCATTGATTAAAGACCTTGTTACTAATGATGTTTTGGATTCCAATATAAATTTTTGTGCTGTTTCCACTAACCTCGTCACAGCCAAGAATAAAGGCCCAATTTCAGGTACTCCAGTGGTATATGTTAAAATAGGAGATCACAATTATTATGGGCTATGCGATTTGGGATCGAGTGCAAGTGCTATCCCCTATTCACTTTATGAAGAGATCATCGGTGAGATTTCCCCTTGTGAACTTGAAGAAGTTGATGTTACTATTCATCTTGCAAACAGAAGAACTATCTCTCCTATCGGAATTGTGAGGGACGTTGAAGTCCTATGTGGAAAGGTAAAATACCCTACCGACTTTCTAGCACTTGGTTCAGAGAGGGACAATTTTTGTCCAATTATTTTTGGTAGACCTTTTCTTAGAACTTGTGGAGCTATAATAGATTGCAAGAAAGGTAAAGTTTCTGTTGAATTCAATGGTGAGCCATATGAATTTAATTTTTCTAAGTTCTCTAAGCAGCCACGTGGTACCAATTTACCTAGTGATGATAAACTTATTGAAAGTATTGCTTCTATTGCTATTCCCCCTAATGATCCTTTGCAACAATATATGGAGGACCACGAGAATGATTTGCATATGCAGGAAAGAAATGAACTAGAAGAAATATTCTTGAGGCAGCCTGCTATCCTGAAGCACAACCTTCCGGTTGAACCTTTGGGAATTTTATCAAAACCGAAAGAAGACCCGGTGTTCGATCTTAAACCTCTTCCCGATACGCTCAAGTATGCTTATTTAGATGAACAGAAAGTATATCCTGTTATTATCAATTCTAACCTTTCAGGATATGAAGAAGAGCGACTATTGGAAGTACTCCGTAAACACCGAGGCGCAATTGGCTATACCCTTGATGACCTTAAGGGGATTAGTCCATCTATCTGTCAACATACTATCAACCTCGAGACTGATGCTAAACCAGTTGTTGATCATCAACGACGGTTGAACCCGAAGATGATGGATGTTGTGAGAACTGAGATTCTCAAGCTTCTAGCCGCAGGTATTATCTACCCTATAGCTGATAGTAAGTGGGTAAGCCCGGTACATTGTGTTCCTAAGAAAGGAGGTACAACGGTGGTTCCTAATGATAAAAATGAACTAATACCTCAGAGAATTATTATTGGATATAGAATGTGTATTGATTACAGGAAGTTGAACAAGGCAACCAGGAAGGATCACTACCCGTTGCCGTTCATCGACCAAATGCTTGAAGGGTTATCCAAAAATATCCACTTTTGTTATCTCGATGGTTATTCTGGCTTCTCTCAAATTCATGTTAACACTGCTGATCAAGAGAAGACCACTTTTACTTGTCCCTTTGGTACTTATGCTTACATGCGTATGCCTTTTGGTTTATGTAATGCCCCTGCTACTTTTCAAAGGTGTATGTCTGCTATCTTTCATGGTTTCTGTGGGGATATTATGGAAGTCTTCATGGACGATTTCTCCGTCTATGGAACCTCCTTTGACCATTGTCTTCACAATCTTAATAAAGTTTTGCAGAGATGCGAGGAGACAAATTTGGTACTCAACTGGGAGAAGTGCCACTTCATGGTTAACGAAGGAATTGTTCTTACGTCACAAGATTCCCGAAAGGGGAATTGAAGTAGACAAAGCCAAGATCGAAGCTATTGAGAGGATGCCCTATCCAAGGGACATCAAAGGTATTCGCAGTTTTCTTCGTCATGCTGGTTTCTATAGAAGATTTATTAAAGACTTTTCTAAGACCTCGAGGCCCCTCACTAACCTTCTCCAGAAGGACGTTCCTTTTGTATTTGATGAGGGTTGTAAGGAAGCTTTTGAAGTTCTTAAGAAAGCTTTAATAACCGCTCCTATAGTACAACCACCTGACTGGAATTTACCTTTTGAGATTATGTGTGATGCAAGTGATTTTGTTGTTGGAGCTGTTTTAGGACAAAGAGTTGATAAGAAATTGAATGTTATACATTATGCTAGCAAAACCCTTGATAGTGCTCAAAAGAATTATGCTACTACTGAGAAGGAATTCTTAGTTGTAGTATTTGCTTGTGATAAGTTTAGGCAGTACATTGTTGATTCCAAAGTTATTATTCATACTGATCATGCTGCCATTAAGTATCTTATGACAAAGAAGGATGCCAAGCCAAGGCTTATCAGATGGGTACTCCTTCTTCAAGAATTTGATTTGCAGATTGTTGATAGGAAAGGGGAAGACAATCCGGTGGCGGACAATCTTTCAAGGATGGAAGATATACCGCACGACCCTATTCCAGTCAACGATAGTTTTCCAGACGAGCAACTTGCCGTTGTAAAAGTACAATCTCTTTCCGATCCTTGGTATGCAGATTATGCTAATTTTATTGTTGCAAAGTATTTGCCTCCAGGTTTAACATTTCAGCAAAGGAAGAAGTTCTTTCATGATTTGAGGCACTACTTTTGGGATGACCCACATCTTTTCAAAGAAGGTCCCGACGGGATCATGAGAAGATGCATACCGGAACATGAGCAGAAGGACATTCTCAGGCGGTGTCATGATAGTCCCTATGGAGGACATCATGCCGGTGAGAGGACTGCACATAAGGTTCTTGAATCAGGTTTTTATTGGCCTACTCTCTTTAAGGATGCTAGAAATTATGTTTTAGCCTGTGATAAATGTCAGAGAGTTGGTAACATTAGTAGAAGGAATGAGATGCCTATGAATTACTCACTAGTGATTGAACCTTTCGATTGTTGGGGTTTTGATTTTATGGGTCCTTTTCCTTCTTCGCACAAGTACACTCACATTTTAGTAGCTGTTGATTATGTGACCAAGTGGGTTGAAGCAATCCCCACTGAAAGTGCTGATCACAAGACATCTTTGCAAATGCTTAAAGATGTAATTTTTACTAGGTTTGGTGTACCAAGGTATCTCATGACTGATGGAGGATCGCACTTCACGCACGGAGCTTTTAGAAAAGCTTTAGCAAAATACGATGTCAACCATAGAATTGCTTCACCTTATCACCCTCAAACTAGTGGGCAAGTTGAGCTCACCAATAGAGAGATTAAGTTGATCTTGCAGAAGACAGTAAACAGAAATAGAAAGGACTGGTCAAATAAGTTAGGAGATGCTTTGTGGGCGTATAGAACTGCTTACAAAAACCCCATGGGCATGTCCCCCTATAAGATGGTGAAGGAAATATGCCCTAGAGGCAATAATAAAGTTGTTATTTATATTTCCTTATATCATGATAAATGTTTATTATTCATGCTAGAATTGTATTAACCGGAAACTTAGTACATGTGTGAATACATAGACAAAACAGAGTGTCCCTAGTATGCCTCTACTAGACTAGCTCATTGATCAAAGATGGTTATGTTTCCTAACCATAGACATGAGTTGTCATTTGATCAATGGGGTCACATCATTAGGAGAATGATGTGATGGACAAGACCCATCCGTTAGCTTAGCAACTTGATCGTTTAGTTTTATTGCTATTGCTTTCTTCATGACTTATACATGTTCCTATGACTATGAGATTATGCAACTCCCGAATACCGGAGGAACACTTTGTGTGCTACCAAACGTCACAACGTAACTGGGTGATTACAAAGGTGCTCTACAGGTGTTTCCGAAGGTGTTTGTGGTGTTGGCATAGATCAAGATTAGGATTTCTCACTCCGAGTGTCGGAGAGGTATCTCTGGGCCCTCTCGGTAATGCACATCATAATAAGCCTTGCAAGCAAATGACTAATGAGTTAGTCACGAGATGATGTATTACGGAACGAGTAAAGAGACTTGCCGGTAACGAGATTGAACTAGGTATTGAGATACCGACGATCGAATCTCGGGCAAGTAACATACCGATGACAAAGGGAACAACGTATGTTGTTATGCGGTTCGACCGATAAAGATCTTCGTAGAATATGTAGGAGCCAATATGGGCATCCAGGTTCCGCTATTGGTTATTGACCAGAGAAGTGTCTCGGTCATGTCTACATAGTTCTCGAACCCGTAGGGTCCGCACGCTTAACGTTTTGTTGATGATATAGTATTGAATGAGTTATGTATGTTGGTGACCGAATGTTGTTCGGAGTCCCGGATGTGATCATGGACATGACGAGGAACTCCGGAATGGTCCAGAGATAAAGATTAATATATGGGATAATAGTGTTTGACCTCCGGAAGGGTTCCAGAATTCACCGGAAGGGGTTCCGGATGTTTCCCGAAGTGTTTGGGTACGAGAACACTTTATTTGGGCCAAAGGGGAAAGCCCACGAGGCTTTAGGAAAGTGCAAAAGGAAGTTTTGCGGAGACCAGAGGCTAGACGCCAGGAACCCTGGCGTCTAGGGGGTAGACGCCGGGAACCCTGGCGTCTAGCCCTGGAGTCCGAGTGGGACTCTTTCCTTTCGGGCAAAACCGACTTTGAGGAGGCTTTTGCTCCAAGTTTCGACCCCAGGGCTCAACATATAAATAGAGGGGTAGGGCTAGCACCCAAGACACATCAAGATACACCAAGCCGTGTGCCGGCTACCCCGACCCTCTAGTTTATCCCCCGTCTAGTTTCTGTAGTGCTTGGCGAAGCCCTACAGAGATTATTCTTCATCAACAACCGTCACCACGCCGTCGTGCTGCCAGAACTCATCTACTACTTCTCCCGTCTTGCTGGATCAAGAAGGCGAGGACGTCATCGAGCTGAACGTGTGCTGAACGCGGAGGTGCCGTACATTCGGTACTAGATCGGGACGGATCATGAAGGTGCACGACTACATCAACCGCGTTGATAAACGCTTCCGCTTTCGGTCTACGAGGGTACGTAGACACACTCTCCCCTCTCGTTGCTATGCATCTAGTAGATAGATCTTGCGTGATCGTAGGAAATTTTTGAAAATACTACGTTCCCCAACAGTGGCATCATGAGCCAGGTCTATGCGTAGATGATATGCACGAGTAGAACACAAGTGAGTTGTGGACGATACTAGTCATACTGCTTACCAGCATGTCATACTTTGATTCGGCGGTATTGTTGGATGAAGCGGCCCGGACCGACATTACGCGTACGCTTACGCGAGACTGGTTCTACCGACGTGCTTCACACACAGGTGGCTGGCGGGTGTCAGTTTCTCCAACTTTAGTTGAATCAAGTGTGGCTACGCCCGGTCCTTGTGAAGGTTAAAACAGCACATACTTGACGAAATATCGTTGTGGTTTTTGTATGCGTAGGTAAGAACGGTTCTTGCTAAGCCCGTAGCAGCCACGTAAAACTTGCAACAACAATGTAGAGGACGTCTAACTTGTTTTTGCAGGGCATGTTGTGATGTGATATGGTCAAGACATGATGAGATATACGGTTTTGTATGAGATGATCATGTTTTGTAAAGTTATCGGCAACTGGCAGGAGCCATATGGTTGTCGCTTTATTGTATGAAATGCAATCGCCATGTAATTGCTTTACTTTATCACTAAGCGGTAGCGATAGTCGTAAAAGCAATAGTTGGCAAGACGACAACGATGCTACGATGGAGATCAAGGTGTCGCGCCGGTGACGAAGGTGATCATGACGGTGCTTTGGAGATGGAGATCAAAAGCACAAGATGATGATGGCCATATCATGTCACATATTTTGATTGCATGTGATGTTTATCTTATTATGCTTCTTATTTTGCTTAGTTCGACGGTAGCATTATAAGATGATCCCTTACTAAATTTCAAGGTATAAGTGTTCTCCCTGAGTATGCACCGTTGCGAAAGTTCGTCCTTTCCGAGACACCACGTGATGATCGGGTGTAATAAGCTCTACGTTCAAATACAACGGGTGTAAGCCAGTTTTGCACACGCAGAATACCCGGGTTAAACTTGACGAGCCTAGCATATGCAGATATGGCCTCGGAACACTGGAAACCGAAAGGTTGAGCGTGAATCATATAGTAGATATGATCAACATAAGATGTTCACCATTGAAACTACTCCATCTCACGTGATGATCGGACATGGTTTAGTTGATTTGGATCACGTGATCATTTAGATGACCGGTGGGATGTCTATCTAAGTGGGAGTTCTTTAAGTAATATGATTAATTGAACATTAATTTATCATAAACTTAGTCCTGATAGTTTTTGCATATCTATGTTGTAGATCAATAGCTCACGATGTTGCTCCCCGTTTATTTTTTATATGTTCCTAGAGAAAACTAAGTTGAAAGATGTTAGTAGCAATGATGCGGAATTGTTCCGTGATCTGAGGATTATCCTCATTGCTGCACAGAGAATTATGTCCTTGATGCACCGCTAGGTGACAGACCTATTGCAGGAGCAGATGTAGATGTTATGAACGTTTTGACAAAAGCTCGGTATGATGACTACTTGATAGTTTAAGTGCACCATGCTTTACGGCTTAGAACCGGGACTTCAAAAACATTTTGAACGCCACGGATCATATAAGATGTTCCAAGAGTTGAAATTAGTATTTCATACTCATGCCCGTGTCGAGAGGTATAAGACTTCTGACAGTACTTTGCCTAGAAGATGGAGGAGAATAGCTCAACTAGTGAGCATGTGCTCAGATTGTCTGGGTACTACAATTACTTGAATCAAGTGGGAGTTAATCTTCCAGATAAGATAGTAATTGACAAAGTTCTCTAGTCACTATCACCAAGTTAGTAGAACTTCGTGATGAACTATAATATGCAAGGGATGACGAAAGGAATTACCGAGCTCTTCGCGATGCTGAAGTCGGCGAAGGTAGAAATCATGAAAAAGCATCAAGTGTTGATGGTTAACAAGACAACTTGTTTCAAGTAAAGGGCAAAGGGATAGAAGGGGAACTTCAAGAAGAATGACAAGCAAGTTGTCACTCCCGTGAAGAAACCCAAAGTTAAAACTCAAGCCTGAAACTAAGTACTTCTACTGCAAAGGAAATGGTCACTGGAAGTGGAACTGCCCTAGATACTTGGCGGATAAGAAGGATGGCAAAGTGAACAAAGTTGTATTTTGATATACAGATTATTGATGTGTACTTTACTAGTGTTCATAGCAACCCCTGGGTATTTGATACCGGTTCAGTTGCTAAAATTAGTAACTCGAAACGAGAATTGCAGAATGAACAGAGACTAGTTAAAGGTGAAGTGCCGATGTATGTTGGAAGTGGTTCCAAGATTGATATGATCATCATCGCACACTCCCTATACTTTCGGGATTAGTGTAAAACCTAAATAAATGTTATTTGGCATTTGCGTTGAGCATGAATATGATTTGATCATATTTGTTGCAATACGGTTATTCATTTAAAGTCATAGAATAATTGTTATTCTGTTTACATGAATAAAACCTTCGATGGTCATACACCCAATGAAAATAGTTTGTTGGATCTCGATCGTGGTGATACACATATTCATAATATTGAAGCCAAAAGATGCAAGGTTAATAATGATAGTGCAACTTATTTGTGGCACTGCCGTTTAGGTCATAATGGTGTAAAGCGCATGAAGAAACTCCATAGTGATGGACTTTTGGAATCACTTGATTATGAATCACTTGGTGCTTGTGAACCATGCCTCATGGGCAAGATGACTAAAACTCCGTTCTCCCGAACAATGGAGCGAGCAACAAATTTGTTGGAGATCATACATACAGATGTATGTGGACCAATGAGTGTTGAAGCTCACGGCGGGTATCGTTATTTTCTGACCTTCACTGATGATTTGAGCAGATATGGGTATATCTACTTAATGAAGCACAAGTCTGAAACATTCGAAAAGTTCAAAGAATTTCAGAGTGAAGTGGAGAATCATCGTAACAAGAAAATAAGAGTTTCTACGATATGATCGTAGAGGTAAAATATTTGAGTTAGCGAGTTTGGCCTTCAGTAAAAACAATGTGAAATAGTTTCACTACTCACGCCACCTGGAACACCACAGTGTAATGGTGTGTCCGAAACGTCATAACCGTACTTTATTAGATATGGTGCGATCGATGATGTCTCTTACCGATCTACCACTATCGCTTTTGGGGTTATGCATTAGAGACAGCTACATTCACGTTAAATAGGGCACCATCTAAATCCGTGGAGATGACACCGTATGAACTGTGGTTTGACGAGAAACCTAAGCTGTCATTTCTTTAAGTTTGGGACTGCGATGCTTATGTGAAAAAGTTTCAACATGATAAGCTCGAACCCAAATCGGAGAAGTAAATCTTCATAGGATACCCAAAATAAACTGTTGGGTACACCTTCTATCACAGATCCGAAGGCAAGGTCTTTGTTGCTAAGAGTGGATCCTTTCTAGAGAAGGAGTTTCTCTCGAAAGAAGTGAGTGGGAGGAAAGTAGAACTTGATGAGGTAATTGTACCTTCTCCCGAATTGGAAAGTGGAACATCACAGAAACAAGTTCCAGTGATTCCTACACCAATTAGTGAGGAAGCTAATGATGATGATCATGAAACTTCAGATCAAGTTTCTGCTGAACTTCGTAGATCAACCAGAGTTCGTTCCGCATCAGAGTGGTACGGCAACCCGGTTCTGGAAGTCATGTTACTGGACCATGATGAACCTACGAACTATGAGGAAGCGATGATGAGCCCAGATTCCGCAAAATGGCTTGAGGCCGTGAAATCTGAGATGGGATCCATGTATGAGAACAAAGTGTGGACTTTGGTTGACTTGCCCGATGATCGGCAAGCCATCGAAAATAAATGGATCTTCAAGAGGAAGACTGATGCTGACGGTAATGTTACTGTTTACAAAGCTCGACTTGTTGCGAAAGTTTTTCAACAAGTTCAAGGAGTTGACTACGATGAGACTTTCTCACCCGTAGCGATGCTTAAGTCTGTCCGAATCATGTTAGCAATTGCCGCATTTTATGATTATGAAATCTGGCAAATGGATGTCAAAACTGCATTCCTAAATGGATATCTCAAAGAAGAGTTGTATATGATGCAACCAGAAGGTTTTGTCGATCCAAAAGGTGCTAACAAAATGTGCAAGCTCCAGCGATCCATCTATGGACTGGTGCAAGCATCTCGGAGTTGGAATATACGCTTTGATGAGGTGATCAAAGCATATAGATTTATACAGACTTGCGGTGAAGCCTGTATTTACAAGAAGTGAGTGGGAGCACTACAACCTTTCTGATACGTATATGTGAATGACATATTATCGGTCGGAACTGATGTAGAATTTTCTGGAAAGCATAAAGGAGTGTTTGAAAGGAGTTTTTCAAAGAAAGACCTTGGTGAAGCTGCTTACATATTGGGCATCTAGATCTATAGAGATAGATCAAGACGCTTGATAAGACTTTCGATGAGTACATACCTTGATAAGATTTTGAAGTAGTTCAAAATGGATCAGTCAAAGAAGGAGTTCTTGCCTGACTTGTCAGGTGTG
This sequence comes from Secale cereale, assembly GCA_902687465.1. Taxonomy (NCBI): domain Eukaryota; kingdom Viridiplantae; phylum Streptophyta; class Magnoliopsida; order Poales; family Poaceae; genus Secale; species Secale cereale. The sequence goes on from LR738716.1 coordinate 74,920,466, forward strand.
AAGTTGAGTAAGACTCAAAGCCAGACCACGGCAGAAAAATATAGAGAGAATGAAAGTCATTCCCTATGCCTCAGCCATAGGTTCTATAAAGTATGCCATGCTGTGTACAAAACACGTTGTGTACCTTGCCATGAGTTTGACAGGGAGGTACAATAGTGATCCAGGAGTAGATCACTGTACAGCGGTCAAAATTATCCTTAGTAATTGGATGACTAAGGAAATATTTCTCGACTATGGAGGTGATAAAGAGTTCGTCGTAAAGGGTTACGCCGATGCAAGCTTTGACACTAAATCCAGATGACTCTAAGTATCAATCTGGATGTGTATTGAAAGTTGGAGCAATTAGCTAGAGTAGCTCCATGCAGAGCATTGTAGACATAGAAATTTGCGAAATACATACGGATCTGAATGTGACAGACCCGTTGACTAAACTTCTCTCACAAGCAAAACATGATCACACCTTATTACTCTTGGGTATTAATCACATAGCGATGTGAACTAGATTATTGACTCTAGTAAACCCTTTGGGTGTTGGTCACATGGTGATGTGAACTATGGGTGTTATTCACATAACGATGTGAACTATCGGTATTAAATCACATGGCGATGTGAGCTAGATTATTGACTCTAGTGCAAGTGGGAGACTGAAGGAAATATGCCCTAGAGGCAATAATAAAGTTGTTATTTATATTTCCTTATATCATGATAAATGTTTATTATTCATGCTAGAATTGTATTAACCGGAAACTTAGTACATGTGTGAATACATAG
>LR738716.1:74921246-74938791 GCA_902687465.1 Secale cereale
AGATGGTGAAGGAAATATGCCCTAGAGGCAATAATAAAGTTGTTATTTATATTTCCTTATATCATGATAAATGTTTATTATTCATGCTAGAATTGTATTAACCGGAAACTTAGTACATGTGTGAATACATAGACAAAACAGAGTGTCCCTAGTATGCCTCTACTAGACTAGCTCATTGATCAAAGATGGTTATGTTTCCTAACCATAGACATGAGTTGTCATTTGATCAATGGGGTCACATCATTAGGAGAATGATGTGATGGACAAGACCCATCCGTTAGCTTAGCAACTTGATCGTTTAGTTTTATTGCTATTGCTTTCTTCATGACTTATACATGTTCCTATGACTATGAGATTATGCAACTCCCGAATACCGGAGGAACACTTTGTGTGCTACCAAACGTCACAACGTAACTGGGTGATTACAAAGGTGCTCTACAGGTGTTTCCGAAGGTGTTTGTGGTGTTGGCATAGATCAAGATTAGGATTTCTCACTCCGAGTGTCGGAGAGGTATCTCTGGGCCCTCTCGGTAATGCACATCATAATAAGCCTTGCAAGCAAATGACTAATGAGTTAGTCACGAGATGATGTATTACGGAACGAGTAAAGAGACTTGCCGGTAACGAGATTGAACTAGGTATTGAGATACCGACGATCGAATCTCGGGCAAGTAACATACCGATGACAAAGGGAACAACGTATGTTGTTATGCGGTTCGACCGATAAAGATCTTCGTAGAATATGTAGGAGCCAATATGGGCATCCAGGTTCCGCTATTGGTTATTGACCAGAGAAGTGTCTCGGTCATGTCTACATAGTTCTCGAACCCGTAGGGTCCGCACGCTTAACGTTTTGTTGATGATATAGTATTGAATGAGTTATGTATGTTGGTGACCGAATGTTGTTCGGAGTCCCGGATGTGATCATGGACATGACGAGGAACTCCGGAATGGTCCAGAGATAAAGATTAATATATGGGATAATAGTGTTTGACCTCCGGAAGGGTTCCGGAATTCACCGGAAGGGGTTCCGGATGTTTCCCGAAGTGTTTGGGTACGAGAACACTTTATTTGGGCCAAAGGGGAAAGCCCACGAGGCTTTAGGAAAGTGCAAAAGGAAGTTTTGCGGAGACCAGAGGCTAGACGCCAGGAACCCTGGCGTCTAGGGGGTAGACGCCGAGAACCCTGGCGTCTAGCCCTGGAGTCCGAGTGGGACTCTTTCCTTTCGGGCAAAACCGACTTTGAGGAGGCTTTTGCTCCAAGTTTCGACCCCAGGGCTCAACATATAAATAGAGGGGTAGGGCTAGCACCCAAGACACATCAAGATACACCAAGCCGTGTGCCGGCTACCCCGACCCTCTAGTTTATCCTCCGTCTAGTTTCTGTAGTGCTTGGCGAAGCCCTGCAGAGATTATTCTTCATCAACAACCGTCACCACGCCGTCGTGCTGCCGGAACTCATCTACTACTTCGCCCGTCTTGCTGGATCAAGAAGGCGAGGACGTCATCGAGCTGAACGTGTGCTGAACGCGGAGGTGCCGTACATTCGGTACTAGATCGGGACGGATCGTGAAGGTGCACGACTACATCAACCGCGTTGATAAACGCTTCCGCTTTCGGTCTACGAGGGTATGTAGACACACTCTCCCCTCTCGTTGCTATGCATCTAGTAGATAGATCTTGCGTGATCGTAGGAAATTTTTGAAAATACTACGTTCCCCAACAGATGGTGTATGGCAAGGCTTGCCATTTGCCATTAGAGTTAGAGCACAAAGCTTTCTGGGCTGTTAGAGAGCTTAATGCTGACCCAAAATTAGCTGGTGAGAAGCGTCTCATGAACTTGACTTCTCTAGATGAATGGAGAAGTGAAGCTTACGAGAGCGCTAAAATGTTTAAGGAAAAGGTAAAAAAGTGGCATGATAGGAAGATTCTGAAACGTGAATTTAATGTTGGTGATAAAGTTTTGTTGTTTAGATCCCGTTTCAGGTTTTCTCCAGGTAAACTACTTTCCAGGTGGGAAGGGCCATTTCATATTGAAGAAGTTTATCGGTCTGGTGCAATTAAGATTAACAATTTTGAAGGCACCAAACCTCAAGTTGTGAATGGGCAAAGACTTAAACATTACATAGCAGGAGACCCTGTCAATGTTGATGTGAATATAATATACACAACAACTCACGAAGAACATGTTGCAACCCTGTTTCAGACGCCAGCAGAAGCAGAATAAAGAAAAGGTATGTAGTACGATAAGGAAACATCACGAACCGCCATAAAAGTTCCGTATTACGAGTTTTTGCAAAATTAGTAAAATTATGAGCCTATGTGGAGCCGGAGACGAGCTCCAGGGGGTCCAGGCGCCCCCCTGGCGCGCCCTACCTCCTGGCCGCGCCGCCAGGGCGCCTGGACACCCGGGAGTCCGTCTCCGACCCCGCTTTAGCCTGTTACCTTCCTTTCTGTGCATAAATTTTTGCTATATATTTGCCCGGATTGTTCCGGCAACGTATCTTGCGATTTCGTGTGTTATCTTTTCGATCTGTTTCTGCCAGGGAATCTTTCAGCTAAATCTAGGTGCCATGGCTTCTCCAAGTTCCCCCAAGGACAAGTTCGTCGTCAACGTCATCAACCCTTACCTCGCTGAGGTGAAGAAGCACCCTCAGGTTGTTCGGATGGAGGACGGAGTCCTTCATCAAGAAGATCTGAAGGGACCTATCAAGGAGGGGAGCATCCAGGCCAGGCTGGAAGAAGTGGAGCAAGAAGTCTTCGAGTACAAGAAGATGATCGAGCGTGGTGTTGAAGCTAACTTTGACATCACCAACGAGCTGAAGACCTACTTTCTGAAGGAGATGAAGGAGATGTGGAAGAGCATCACCGCGTCTGAAGAAAGAATTGAAGAGCTCCAAGGGCAAATTTATGATCTACATAACCAGAACTGTGAGTATGAACTAAGGTTTATGCGCATGGGTATGGGTGCTGAATGCAGGATTCAGGAGACAAACTTCTCATATGCGACTGGAGAACCCCTTCCATGGAAGCGTTTCGTCGGAGACTATGTGATCAACGCCAACAAGGATGAGGAGTGAAATCTCCTTAGGTAACGGCATTCCCTTGGCTTGTTCCAAGCTTGGGGGAGTGCCCGGTATATTTATCTTTACCTTTTGTCTTTTAGAGTCAAGTAGAGTCATATCATGTTTAAGGAGGTTATTATATGAAATAGGTGTGTGCATTGAGGTCTATCACTCCTTCGGTGGAGAGATTGTATCCGTGAGTGTGGAGTCGTCTATGATGGAATATTAAATGAGAAGTTTATTGGTTCCTTTTGCTGCACTCGGTATTCTCTTCACGCAATCGACCTTATATGATGATTCTTATGGGGAGTATTGACCTTATATCAGGTATGGCTGTGAAAACTTTATTTAATCTTGGCAAACATATCTTTGGTCATAACAACAAGCATGATTTTCTTAAAATATCGACACATCCAAAACATTTATGTTATTATGCTTGAAGTGTTATGCTGACAAGGAAGACAACTTGATGTGTTATGCTTACCTCAATGTTTATGCTTTATATATTGCTTTGCATCTTAGTCATCATCAATTGTCTGTTCTCTCAAAACCTTTGCTAGCCTAACTCTGTACTAAGCGTAATTCTGCTTGTGCATCCATACCCTTAAACCAATACCTTCCATATGAGTCCACCATACCTTCCTACTCATGGTATTCCACTACCACCTCCTAAAGTACATAATTTATGTGTTATCCTTAAATGTTCAAAAAAATCTTTTATTTTGTGCCTCTGTTTTAGCTCATGAGGAAGTAATAGTTAATTCATGGTCTTTTTGAGTTGGACAAGCTTCACCCCGGGATTGCATGTCTAATGTGCAAACCCATAATACGAGAAGGAACTGGCAAAGAGTGCGCCCGGCTCGAAAATAATATAACAAACAAACCCTCCTTCACGCTTTGTTCATGAGAAATCAGAAAACTTTGGCAGTGATAAACAAAGGAGAATAAGAGGATGTGATCGTCCTCGTGCGGGAGCCGTTCCTCGAAACTTGTCCAGCTCAAGAAGCAATTGAGTTATCTATTAGCATTCGTTGACAAATCATGCACCTCTCAAAACTTGTTTTCATTCTGTTTGATTTAAGGATAGCACATGAGTTTTCCCTACTACCATAGAGCAGGGCCTATCTTTTAATTTTAGATTGAGTCAGTTATTCCTACTCCTTTCTATTTCTCAAAGAGAGCAGACATTTGATGTTGATAAGGATTCATTCATATAAAGTTGCATTAAGATTTGTCATATCACATCCTTGTTGACATTATCATTTGATAAGTAAGTTATTTGTCAAGCCCAACTAAGGCAAATATCTTCCTTTGTGTTAACACTTTCACTTCTTGCCTAATAACATGTTCTTTCAAAAGCTTCAATTAATCTCATCAAAACATAAAGAAAGAGCAAAAGTAAAAGTTATTAGTTGTTCTTTGACCAAAGGACATGTTTGCCATGATTCAATGAGTTTCCTTAGCCCTGCTTCCGAATATAAGTGTTACCACTCTTTTATAAGGGCCTTATGAGTTAAAGATTGCTGTTGAGGATATTTGAGTTGGCGAAGAAACTGTGATGCTTCTTGTCCGTATTCTATTTATCGACACTTCACTCTCTAAACTTGTGGACAGGTTTACCGAGCTCAGTATTCGCTTGGGGACAAGCGAGGTCTAAGCTTGGGGTTGTTGATACGTCCAAAATGCATCACTATTTTGTATCGTAATTTATCCTTATTCATTGATATATTTCACATTACGATGATGTTCTTATGTTGTTTTGGCTTATTTTACACAGTTTGCAACTTTCCGGTGCCAAAGCAGCACACGCAGGATTCAGCAGTAAAAAGTGGACGCTGAGTTGCTGAAGAAGAATACCTCCGAATTACCTGAAAATTGACGGAGGATATTTTCCGGACGAATCACGAAGACATGCAAAAGGGCAACCAGAGGGGGGCCACAGGGTGCCCAGGCGCCCTGGGGGCGCCCCCCTGGCCGCGCCGGGGGGGCACCTGGAGCCCCTGGCCCACCTCCGGCTGCCCCCTTTTGCCTATATACTCTCCGTTATCTGAAAACCCTAAAAAGGAGAGTTTTTACGGAGTTCCGCCGCCGCTCCGTGGCGGAAACCTACAGAGAATAAAAAGCCATCTCCGGCGGGCAGATTCCGTCGGGGAGATCACCTCCCGGAAGGAGAGATCGTCGCCATCGTCGTCACCATCGTCACGAGCATCATCGAGATCATCATCAACATCATCCCCAACACCAGCACCATCTCCATCTTCATCCAAATCTCATCTCACAAGTGTAACTTGTGTTGTAACTCGTACTACCTATCCTCTCTACTCCATCGGTGTTGATTACTACTTTGTGGTGAATGCTATTGAGTTTTGTTGGAGAAATATTATTATGTCCAGATTGTTTATCACCCATTTATCTCCACTGATCATGATATCTTTTATGTCTCGTGAGTAGTTACCTTAGTTCTTGAGGACATGGGGGAAGTCTTGTTGTTAGTAGTCATATGTTGTTGAAGTAATATGTGTTGTTTGATACTTAAGTTGCGTTGTCATTCTACTAGTGGTGTTGTGTGAGTCGAACACTCAACACTTCGCCTTATTAAGGACCTAGGAGAATACATTGTGTAGAAAGAATGCTTATGGTGGGTTGTCGGAGTGACAGAAATCTGAACCCCAGTTCGCACGCTTTTGCATAAGGGAATAATGGATCCTCGATCGTATTGCTATGGTTAGGCTTTTGCCTTAAATTCTATCTTGCATTTGCGGATGCTTGCAAGGTGTTTAATCATAAGAGTGCACTCATCTTAGTCTAGAGAGTGTACTAGCATAGATCCACCCACTCAACACTTATCAACACATTACATAGTATCGATACGGAATATGGCGAAAGCACATGACTACCTCTCCCGTGTGTCCTTAGGAACGCTTTAGCCTTTATAAGTTCAGTTGCTAGGCCTCTCCTTTGCTAAGAAAGGATTGGGCCACTTGTTACTCTCAGTGCCTTTTACATTGCTTGCTTTTACTCTCCTGTTGCTTATATCGAGAAAACCCCTAAAAAGTTATCTTTCAGTGCTTGCAGTAATTTCTTGCTCATAATCGCTTATCAATACCTTCTGCTCCTCGTTGGGTTCGACACTCTTACTTATCGAAAACGCTGCAATAGATCCCTTACGGTTGTGGGTCATCAGTATGCGATCAATTGACGATCTTGCATAAGTATGCAACCTAGTTCTTGCCGCGAGGCGTCGCAATAGATAATAAAGTCCTTGGAAAAATCTGGTGGTACCAGCACGGGTGCAGATGTCAGGCGTCTTTTCAGTTCCTGAAAGCTGGACTCGCACTGCGGGGTCCACTCGAACTTTTTATCTTTCTTGAGGAGTTCAGTTAGAGGTTTAGCAACCTTGGAGAAATTCTCGACGAAGCGTCGGCAATAGCTCGCTAAGCCAATGAAACTCCTAACTTGCATGACCGATTCAGGGGGAGTCCAATCAAGGACGGCTTGAACTCGCTCGGGATTGACGGCAATACCCTTACCAGAGATCACATGGCCTAGATAGGTCACTTCTGGCAACCAGAATTCACATTTAGAGAATTTGGCATAAAGGCGATGCTCTCGAAGTTTCGTCAATACCAGCCTTAGATGCTCGGCATGATCTTCCTTGTTCTTGGAGTAAATGAGTATATCTTCGAGGTATACCATGACGAATTTATCCAAGTACTCCATGAATATAGAATTCATTAGCCGGGAGAAAGTGGCTGGGGCATTGGTTAACCCGAAGGACATGACGGTGTACTCGTATTGGCCATAACGAGTAACAAAGGCCGTCTTAGGAATGTCACCGTTCTTGATTTTGATTTGATGGTAGCCCAACCTCAAATCCATTTTGGAAAAGACAGAGGATCCAGCGAGCTGATCATAAGGTCGTTGATCCTGGGGAGCGGATACTTGTTCTTTATGGTGACCAGATTGACAGGTCGATAATTTACAACCATCCGTTCCGTTCCATCCTTCTTCTTGACGAAGAGGACGGGACAAGCCCAAGAGGAAGAACTAGGATGGATGAAACCCTTTTTCAAGGACTCATCGAGTTGTTTCTTAAGCTCAGCTAATTCTAGGGGTGCCATCTTATAGGGTCTCCTAGAGATTAGGACAGTTCCTGGAATAAGATCTATCACGAACTCGACATCTCTGTCAGGTGGAACACCTGGCAGTTCTTCTGGGAAAACATCCGGAAAGTCACGGACTACCGGGATATCTTCGAGTTCTGGTAGAAGGCTGGCATTAAGAGAGTAGAGTTGACGCTCAGCCATTCGAGTCAAGACATTGACTGTCTTGCCGGATGGGTGTGTAAGTTGAACAGTCCTAGTGTAGCAATCAATCTTGGCGTAATGAGCTGTCATCCAGTCCATACCCAAGATGATGTTTATGTCCGAGGACTTGAGAGCGATTAGTGATGCAAGGAAAACAAGTCTATCGACAAGAATTTCATTCCCATGGCTTACTCTAGAGGTTTGCCATCTAGAGCCGGGAGTTTGAATTTCCATGGTGGTGGGCATGTCACAAAAAGTCATGTTGTGCATTCGAGCATAGCTCTCAGATATGAACGAATGAGATGCTCCAGTATCGAAAAGAACAGATGTCGGATGGCAGTTAACGAGAAGCATACCAAGGATGACGTTAGGATCCTCATAAGCTTCCTCAGCAGAGACATAGTTGACATGACCTCGTGCAGTGGGGATTGGCTTGACATAGTTCACCTTGCCTGTTGGCTTACCACGGCCAACGGACTTTCCTGTCTGATTCCGAGGACACTCACGCATGTAGTGCCCTTGTTCTCCAGACTTGAAGCATGTCACAGTGCCAGTGCGTGGAGCAAAGTTGGTAGGTGGTCCTCCATAAGTCTTGGCAGGTGCATACTGTTGAGTTGGGCGAGGCGCCTCATAGGATGGCCTCGGAGTGTACTTGGGTGGCAGAGCAGTGTTAGGAACCCACACACGGCGCTTGTGAGAGCCAGAGCCGGATGAGGAACCAAAATCACGAGGATGCTTCCGTGTGGCTTCGAAATTAGTCTGGCCCGTCTCAGCACTAATAGCTTTGTTCACCAACTTCTGGAAGGAGGTGCACTCGTGCAGACGTAGGTCTTGGCGAAGTTCAGGGCTGAGTCCGTTGCGGAACCTCGCCTGCTTCTTGGCATCGATGGATACTTCCTCGGGTGCATAACGTGCCAAGTTGCAAAACTCGCGACTATAGCCATCCACGGTTAACCGGCCCTGGGTGAAATTGCAGAATTCCTCCCGCTTGCGATCCATGAGACCTTCCGGAATGTGATGTTCACGGAATGCCTCACTGAACTCAGCCCAAGTAGTGATTTGGCCAGCAGGACGCATAGCCTCAACGTTTTCCCACCAGAGACTGGCAGGGCCCTCATGATGGTAGGCGGCGTAGGTAACCTTGTCAGCTTCGGCCACACGGGCAGAGTGTAGCTTGTGGGTGATACTGCAAAGCCAGTCATCCGCATCCAAAGGTTCAGCGGAATGATGGAACTTCGGTGGGCACATCTTGATAAAGTCATTGATTGACACCACGTTATTCCTCTGACGGAACCCAGTGTTCTGCTCTATGCGTTCCAGCAGACGGTTAGTCTCTCTCTTGTTCCGTTCTGCTTCTAGCATAACTTCAACCAAGGAGGGTGGCTGGGGCAGATTCCCATCTCTAGCCCCACTAGCCTCACCCTGCTCTTGAGCAGCAGGAGTGCTGCGAGTGTTGACCATCCTAGGAAAACAAAACAACGGTTTAGACAAGGATGGCAAAAACTTGACATAGAAGTGCAAAATGTAATGGATGACACGGAATGCAGAGATATTCATCCGTATGACATGGTAATATAGAAACTGCCATATATACACCAGTGGTCATACACACCATACATAGTTTAGTACAAGCCAAGGCTAAAGCACAACTGCGGTGAAAAGACGATACATCTCATCAGAGGCATTCCAAGCTCCTATACATTATTTAACTACACCTCCGGAATTCAGTACAACTAAGTTATATTCCACAAGACACGCAGGACTATGGAAATGCAACGACTACGATACTACTACTGCCACGGTCTAGCTCAGACACTCCCGTAGTAATCTTCGTAAAGATTACCACCGTAGCCTGGAAGTGGAACAGATGGATCTTGAAACTCTCGAACACTCGAAGGTTGTGGACCGTAGGGACATGGATGTGGCCTCGGTCCCGATGCTGGTGGTAACTGACGCCCACGTGGAGGTGTAATACCCCCAACGTCACGCCAATCCATATGATCAGGAAGACGAGTCCGCACGGGGTACAAATCCCGCATATCTAGATATCCGGCGTGCACAGCAGGTGCAAGCCGTGTCAAAGTAGTCCAGTGGGCGGCTCGAGTGTTATACAGCTCCATCCGGAGGGCACGGACCTCACGGTCCCTGTCCTCCAGCATCTGGATAGTAGTCTGAAGCAGTGGCTCCTCATGAGCAGCATCAGTATACAGACCAGTGTAGTAGCCTTCCTCTCCAGGAAGGGAGGCTGGCATGTAACAGAACTCAGTGTTTAGCAGCAGGGCATGCCTAGCCCGGATGATGGTCATCATCGAGTAAGCGGCATCCTGCACTGCCATCTCGATGGTAACCCCGAGTCCATAAGACCAATGGATGGGGTCGTTAGCTTCGTGATATGAGGGGTATATCCGGACTGTGCAGAAATACTGACTCTGGTTGAAATCCCGGTACTGTTCCTCCACGGTGTACTCAGGATACCAACGGTAGCCGGTCTCAGTCAACACACAGACTAGCATGGCCGTCTGACCGGGCACATTAATGCACCGAGTCAAACGGACCACCTGGTGAGGTGTGCGAACAGACATCTGAAACACGAAATAATGCAAAGGCATTAGAATTTCTGGAAGAAATTGGGCAGCATAACAACTGTAAATGCTCAAAAAAAAAGATTTGAGACATCATACAAATGATAGCATAGCCACTCAACAATATCATATCAAGGTTCCGGGTCCAACTAATCATCATACTAAAAGGGTAGAAACTGAACTGAGGCTTGAAACCAACAATCCTAAGAGTCTACGGATTAGTAACACGTGAACCTAGTAAGGATGAGAGGCCTAGTCCTAAACCCCCGTAGAAAGAATAGGCTGACTCAGATCAGAAGGGCATAAGGTAAAGAAGTAAAAAGAGCCTTGCGTTCCCTTCCACAATCAATTCCCCTACATATAACTAAGAATTTGTCTAGACTCAACATCGACCAGTTTGGCTTGAGAAACCTACAGGCAGTCCGGCTCTGATGCCAATGCTGTCAGGACCCCGATCCTAAGTCACACCGATCTAGCTTGTAATACGTCATATCACTTTGCGGCCTCACGCACGGTATACCCACGGGTGCCACCTTACCTGGCCCGGGACCGTTTGCGCATTTTGGCACACGTATATGACAGTTTCGCTAGCATCCATATGACAGAGAACCCGGGCCGACATGGCTAGTTATAAACCAAAAGTGGCACTAAATTACAGAGACATGTATTCATGACCCAGCAACGAACGTGTCGGTCATAAACGTATGAACCCAAGTCGTAGCAAGCTACATGGACTTAAAGGAACAACTCGTGACATTTCCCCTAAGGGACAGACACAGGAATGAAGAAGGACGTATGCCGGCCAGCCTACGTGTTCCGAGCAGTAGCAAGCTACCAAGGCTCCGTGGAAGCACTAGGAGGCATTTCCCTGTAAGATAGGCTACCAAAGGAAAACAACTAGGTGTCAGATCCCACACATACCAAGTATTTCAATCATACATTCAATATGCTCAATATGTGCAAATACAACATTGCATCACAACAGAACTCTATGACTCAAAGTACTTTATTTAAGAGGCTCCGAAGAGCCTTACATAACATGTCCATACAAGTAGGGGTCACATGACCCAACACTCAAGTCATACAATCATACAAGCACAAGCGGAAGCTAACATGTCTGAGTACAGACAACTTGGAAAATAAAATAGGCTTGGTGTAGCCTGACTATCTACAAGGCCCTTCACAAGCTCAGGATCTCCGTCTGGATAGCAAGCTACTCGTCGACATTAACGTCTATGTAAAACCCATCAGAAGGGGTAGGGTTCTCCTCTGCAACAGTTATTAAGAGTACAAAGGTACTCAGCAAGTCTTACAACAGAACCTATCATACATGCATCATTATCAACAAGGGTAGTGGAGTTCATAGCAGCAAGCCAGCTTTGACTCTTGGCTAACCAATACTACGACTCTCAACAGATTGCAAGATAAGACTACGTACACGAGTCCTCTACTCACCACAACAATACACCACCGTGGATTCTCTTCCGTCATCCCACGGAAGGGCCATTCACGGCACTCACACTTGTCTTGAGGCTTTTAGTAGTATCCATCAATTTGTCTATGAACTGTAAGAGTAACCAAGTAGTCTGTACCGCGAACAACGGCTATTCGAATAGATTGGTAACCCTGCAGGGGTGTACTTCCTCACACATGTTTCCACCACTTAGCGTCTGCACACGACGTGTGCTCGGAAGACTTCAAGCGAAAGCCGACGTGGGTGTAGACCACGACCTAACCAACCACTCAAGTCTCTCATCCAGGTTTATCGCCTATTTGGGTTCCATCCGTGGGGAGATCCGGCCGGGGTGTCGCTCACGGCCCCAAACGATGTGTACAGGGTTTCCGAGTCACCAAACGGGCGCTCGGTACACCTGGCCACGTACCTGTCGCATCACAGTCCACCCCGAGGGTCAGCGCTGTGCACGACCACCAGTAAGCTACAAACACCAGAAACTAGTTGCAACTCCTGGACAGAGAACATGGGCATCCAATGAGTCGAGCGGGGTCATATTTCAGGGCCCAATGTGTGGTAGTAGCTGTAACTTGAACCACACATAGAGATCTCAGGTCCTATGGACGGTTCCAATGAAACAACCCACCACGTACTCCTACATGGCCTTTCATCGATACCTTTACCAAACATGTTCCACACTTCCCTCTCTTTACCGGTATGATCATTTCACTCTGATCCATCACCCAGATGAACCAGACCTGACACAACTCTAAGCATAGCAGGCAACATAAACAAATAGCATGGTGGATCACACATCACATGGCTCAATCAACTCCTACACATGCTAGTGGGTTTCAACTATTTACTGTGGCACAGACAGGTCATGCAAGGGAATAGGGTTCAACTACCGCAGCAAGTAGCAATTCACACGCTGTTGCCTTAATGTAGTAAAAGAGAGCAGGAGCGAGAAGATGGGTTTGTATCGGAATGGTCAATGGTTGCTTGCCTGACAGAGTGGTTGTCGGGTACTGCTCTTCAGCTGGATACGCAGAAGTATCCTCGAGAGCAGGACCTACCATGGAGAACACCGGCGATACAATCAATAAGCAAACAAATGCAAAACTATGATGCATGCTCATGATATGGCAAGATGCATGTGTTTTGGGCTAATGCATCTATAAACAGAAGGGTTTGAGCCCATTTGAATCAAAGATTCAAATTGAAACCCAAACTATTATTTATTAAAGTGCATTATCATGTTTTAAAGTGAACAGCAAGGTTAACTTGCTCAAACATGCATGAAACCAGTGCCATTGGAAAGATTGGATTTTTCTGATCAATTTTCATATATAAATCATTTCCATCTGAGCTACTGTTGAATTTATATGATTTTTTGAAGTTTGAAGCATTTTCTGGAATTTCCTGAATCGTTTTAAATCAAATAATCCCATAAAATTATTTACTGCATCAGCATGACATCATGCTGACGTCAGCAGGTCAACAAACCTGGTCCAGGTCAAACCTGACTGGTGGGTCCCGCATGTCAGTGTCTCAGGGGCTAATCCCGGTCAAAACTTTGGTGGACTTGGTTTGACCACGCGGTGGGGCCCACTGTCAGTGGTTGTGGAGGTTAAACTAAACATCATTAGTCCCTAACTAACAGGCCACGTCAGTCCGCCGGAGTTGGCCGGCGGCGACCAAAACGCGCGGCGGTGACTCGCCGGAGTTGCTCAGAACGACGCTACAGGCTGCGGTTTGCAACGGGGTTTGGTCCTACGGCGAGCTAGAGCTCTTGCGCATCTAATAGTGGTGGTGGCCGGAGCTAGGGTGGCCGGAGCTCGCCGGAGCAGAGCTCGTGGCGGCGGCCAGAGCACGGGCATCATCGGGCTAGGCGTTGCGGGGCACGGGCGAGCAAGGGCAAGGTCTCAACGGCATCCTGGTGAGGTCAGGATCACGATGAAGCTCTCGGGTGTGTCCACGGACCACTAGAACGACGGCGGCGATGAGGACGCCGGCGGTGAGCTCGGGTGCTTGCGGGACGGCGGCTACGAGACGTAATTGAGCTTGGGGAGAGGGGGGTTCGACGTGTGAGCTCACAGCGGTCGCAGAGGGCGTCGACGCGGGCTTGGGGAAGGCCGGACGGCGACGTACGGGCGGTGGCGATCTCCGGTCCCGAAGGTTGAAGACGACGGCGAGGACGGCGCTACGGGGCTTCTGGCATCGTGTGCGTCGGTGGGGAGCTTCAAGGCGATGCGGCGGAGCTGATGGGTGCGTCGGGGAGGCGAGGGGGTGGCTTAGGGCGTAGTGGCAGCGAACGGCAGCGACGAGCCCGCTCGGTGGAGCTCGGCGGAGGGGATAGAGGAGGGGGAGGACACGGGGGAGAGCGAGATAGTGGCCAGGGGCTGCGTGGCGACGCCTAGGGGCATCGAGGCGCCGGGGGACGCACGCAGCCAGGCAGGAGGTGGCCGGACGCGTGCGTGCACGCCGCGGCCACGCGCCCCGTCCTTCTGGCGAGAGGAGGGGGACGATTGGCGTGCGCCAGCGGGCTGGGCTGCGCTGGGCCAGCCAGGTAAGTGGCCCAGGTGACTGGGCTGCCCCCCTGTCTCTCTCTTTTTTATTTTCTTTCTCTTTTGTTTCTTTTGCAACTTTGTTGAATTAATAAAAATGCTAGAACGTTTTTATGACTCATAAAACCAGTCATGCCCACTGTATATAATATGAACAGTATGGAACATTTTAGTTTATGAATATTTGGGCACATAAAATATTTCATAGCATTTAAATGCCCAAATGCAATTACAATATGAATTAATCCAGAGACCTTTGGATGTCCTAGAAAATTGTGCACCATTTTTAGCAGAGGTTTAAGACCAAGGCAAAGATGATGAACATTTTTGAAGGGCATTTTGGGTACATTGGAAATGTTTTTATTAAACCCTAGTTGTTAGAAGAGGGGTGCTGGGGTTTCTGTCATTCCCATTTCAAGTTTCTGTGGAAAGTAAACATGATGCACACTCTAGCTAGTCCTAATGCAAGCACTGACTAGGGATGTGACATCGCAATAGTTTTCGAGGATAAAGTATTAAACCCAAATTTGTTGATTCGACACAAGGGGAGCCAAAGAATACTCCTAAGTATTAGCAACTGAGTTATCAATTCAGCCACACCTAGAAACTTAGTATCTGCAGCAAGATAGTTTAGTAGCACAGTAATATGATAGTGGTGGTAGCAGCAATAAAAGTAAATATAGTGTTTTTGTAGTTTTTGTGATAATAGCAACGGAAAAGTAAATAAGCGACTAGCAATATAGGTAAAGCTCATAGGCATTGGATCGGTGATGGGAAATTACGTTGGATGCAATTCATCATGTAGAAGTTATAACCTAGGGTGACATAGAACTAGCTCCAGTTCATCAATGCAATGTAGGCATGTATTCCGAATATAGTCATACGTGCTTATGGAAAAGAACTTGCATGACATCTTTTTTCCTACCCTCCCGTGGCAGCGGGGTCCTATTAGAAACTAAGGGATATTAAGGCCTCCTTTTAATAGAGTACCGGACCAAAGCATTAACACATAGTGAATACATGAACTCCTTAAACTATGGTCATCATCGGGAGTGGTCCCGATTTTTGTCACTTCGGGGTTGCCGGATCATAACACATAGTAGGTGAATATAGACTTGCAAGATAGGATCAAGAACACACATATATTCATGAAAACATAATAGGTTCAGATCTGAAATCATGGCACTCGGGCCCTAGTGACAAGCATTAAACATAGCAAAGTCATAGCAACATCAATCTCAGAACATAGTGGATACTAGGGATCAAACCCTAACAAAACTAACTTGATTACATGATAGATTCCATCCAACACATCACCGTACAGCATGCCTACGATGGAATTACTCACACACGGCGGTGAGCATCATGGAATTGGTGATGGAGGAACGTTGATGATGACGATGGCGACGATCTCCACTCTCCGGAGCCCCGAACGGATTCCAGATCAGCCCTCCCGAGAGAGATTAGGGCTTGGCGGCGGCTCCATCTTATAAAATGCGATAATTCTTTCTCCTTGATTTTTTTTCTCCGCGAAACGGAATATATAGGACCTGGGGATACGTCGGTGGGGCATCGGGTTGCCCTCGAGGCAGGCGCACGCCCTGGGAATGGGGGCGCGCCCCCACCCTCGAGGACAGCCCATGGGCCCCCAGGTGTGGATCTTCTTGCAGGTATTTTTTATATTTTCTGAAATAAATCTCTGTTGATTTTCAGGCGATTCCGAGAACTTTTTATTTCTGCGCAAAAACAACACCATGGCAGTTCTGCTGAAATCAGCGTCAGTCCGGGTTAGTTCCATTCAAATCATGCAAGTTAGAGTCCAAAACAAGGGCAAAAGTGTTTGGAAAAGTAGATACGTTGGAGACGTATCACCGCCCGGTACCAATCTTGGAGATTACCTGACCGATGATGTAGTTCTTGATGTGTTAGAGGAGGATGATCACAAATACCGGTACGGGAAGCCTCTCGTCAAAGATGTCAGAACTCTAACCACGATGATGCCAAGATTGCATGACTGGTACATGGATACCTGCAGAGACTCTGGTGTCCAGGATACTTTGATGCTGAAAGTTAAACAGGACCACGACCTCGTTGAAATTGATATGTTGTCTATTACATTTGAGGAGTTCTTCCAGTTTTTCAATCCAAAGGCCCTCGATAAACCAGCGATCACTTGCTACTGTCTGTAAGTACTAGTTCTGTCATTAAGTCTCTATATATAGCTCAGCTCTTCATTGCAAGTATATATAATTATCCTCACTATATTATGCAGATTGAAGATCATCGAATGTAGAAAAGCTTATATCTATGATATTGGGTTCATTAACACAAATCCCATAGATGAATATCAGGTTCAACTTCATGCCAAAGAAGCCGAGGCCAACTTGCTACAATCATTGATAATAAATCAAAACAAAGATAAAATACTCTTTCCTTACAACTTTAAGTGAGTGTTACTATCTTGTGCATATTCGATTTCCCTTAATTATATATTACTCGAGGTTATAGTAATTAATGTAATTGATGAGTTGTATGCATGTGTGCGCAGGTTCCACTATATTCTCCTAGAGAATAAGCTTGAGGAGGGACTAGTAACCATCTTAGACTCGAGACGAAAAGATCCCGAGGACTATGCGGACATGTCTAAAATGCTCAACAAGTAAGTTCAATCGATCATTACTGCACCATATCGGCAACTTTGTTCATTTCCTGATATAAAGTACTTGTTTTCTTTGTCTCGCAGGGTTTGGAAAGAATTCGCCAAAAAAGTTCCGGCAATGCCGCGGCAACTGCGATGGATTTACCCGAAAGTAAGTACTACTAGCTAGCTAGTTCCGCGCATCTCCCGGTGACTCTAGCTATACTTTCATCAATGCCTTTATAATGCTTCATTATCAGTTTGATTGACCTTTATTTCTTGTAAAGTGCTTGTGGCAGGAAGCTGGGAATAATTACTGTGGATACTACATCTGCAAGTTCATCTACAACGCAACGGCCAAGAATAGACGGGGCTACTCTAAAAGACAATTTGATAGTGCGTAAGCAAAATTATTCACAATTTTATTTTATTACCATCATTTCTGTTGATTTTAATTCATATATATATATATATATATATATATATATATATATATATATATATATATATTGACCCCTCTTCTTCAAATTAGATGTGGCAGATGCGGGATGAACTCCTACCACAAGATCGCATACGGGCAATTCAAGAGGAATTGGCGGGATTCTTTCTTGATCACGTCATCAATAAAGCCCGAGAATACCATCTGGAAATTGAGTTAAGATGTTAGGGAATTGTAGTAAGAGATCTTATATTGTATGTATGTAGCCAGTAGCGTCGGATGGATATACGAAAACTTGTTGTTCGACCTATCTCTCTCGGAGAAGGAGAGAGGTCGATCTTCTGTACTTAATGGTTTCCTTCATTTGCTTACTAGCTAGCGTGTCGAGTCCTCCGATCTATACATATATATATAGTACGTAGCGTCGACCAAGCACGGAGATAAGAGAGGAAACTTCTCTCTATTAGCGGGCTAACACAATATATGAAACCCCTA
>LR738716.1:74938907-74988491 GCA_902687465.1 Secale cereale
CCCAAACCACCTCCCCATTTCAAAAAAAAAACAAAAACCCGAGCCACTGAACTGCTGACGCGTCGAAGCTTATTTGTCCCGGTTGGTCCTACCAACCGGGACAAAAGGCCCCCCTGCCTGGGCAAGCCGCAGTGGCCACGTGGAACCCCATCTATCCCGGTTGGTATAAGAACCGGGACTAATGGTCAAGGGCATTTGTATCGACCATTTAGTCCCGGTTCCCCAACCGGGACAAATGGCCCTTACGAACCGGGACAAATGGCCCTTTTTCTACTAGTGCTGTATTACAAATTAGTATATACATAATAGTAATCAGCAGAACTATCATAGCTTCCAGACACAATTATTCTTACCACCAGCATCCTTTTCGGATTCCTTCGAATTTTTTAATTCGGCGAGCTGGGTCCGGCACTCTTCAAGTTCCTTGGATAAAGAGTTATTCTTTTCTCGAAGCACCTATAAAAATACAACGATCCTCAAATCTGTTGTACCAACTGCTTCAAATCTCGGGGGCTACTGGCATGGGAACACTCAAAATGAACACTTACCCGCATATCTTTGGAAAGCTGATGAGTGGCTCCGGCGAGTCCGTCTTGAGCGGCTAGGATATAGGCATCTGGAGAACTGAGGGCGTTAAAAGCCTCCTCAGAAAAGCGGGGTCACGCATGGCTGCTTTCCGCCGCCGATGAATCATCACAACCTCCACTCTAGAATTGGTAGCTGACACTTCATCCGAATCCTCCTTGAGAGGACAATCCGGCACCGAATAAGTATTTACCCCTGACGGGCCTGATGCCGGGTTGGCTGGAGCTTGGCCTGCATTGCCTCCGGAGACAGTCCGGTGTGTACTCCTCCTAAAAGGAAAAAAACAAACCGAAAAGTTATAACACCGGTTTTACCACCCATCACATGTTAAAATAAACATACCTCTTTGAAGGTCCACTGGTGTTCACGGTCCTCTTTCGCTTCAAGGCCTCGCCCGACGCGGGCGTCACCCTTTGGGTTGATGGTCTACGCGTAGTTCGGCATGAGGAGCGTCGTCCCTGTTCAAGTATGATAGAATACAGTGGGCAAAGCACATTGGGAATCTTCTCTTTTGATGAGATATGTCCTGAAATACTTACACGGGAGGAAGGAATGAGGCATGGGTAATTGGCTACTATAGCTACCAGGGGACCTTCACGGCAGGCTTGGTAGAAGACTCCATCTTCTAGCTCTATACCTACGTCCGGATCTTCATCATATCCGGGGCCCGCATTTTGAAACTGGTCCTCCGGCTGTGTGGTAGGACTGCTAATCCCCTCGATCACCTTCCTCCACTCCTAGTAGGAGAAACCGAGTTCAATTCAGATAATATATCATAAAGAAGATAAAACGGGCGATCATGAGAGAAACTCACCCAGTCGGGAGGATTGTACATATAAAAACCCTCTCGGCATGTCAGACGAATGAAGTCTTGTTTCTCTCCCTTATAGAGACCTTCCAGGATAGCGGCTAGAGCGACAGGGTCATCTAGACCTAGGCGTAAGCAACGCGAGGCATCATCTTGGCCATTATAGTGCCACATTGGAAATCCTCTGGCTTGAAGAGGCTGCACGCATCGCTTTATTGAAATAGCCATCACTTCGATTGTAGATAACCCTGAATTGGCGAGCAATTTGATCTTGTCAGCCAGTCTGCTAACCTCCGCTCTCTCTTCTTCCAAGGGATTGCGGGGACACCAGT
This sequence comes from Secale cereale, assembly GCA_902687465.1. NCBI lineage: Eukaryota > Viridiplantae > Streptophyta > Magnoliopsida > Poales > Poaceae > Secale > Secale cereale. The sequence goes on from LR738716.1 coordinate 74,940,633, forward strand.
TGTAAAGCTTCTTTGGTGGAGCACTGGAGTACTTGGGGAGTCCGCGCCGAACTGGACCCGGCAGAGCGACGTCCTCAATATAGAACCACTCTGAAGGCCACTCTTCGGATGCTTTCTTCGGAGTACCGGGCAGATAGCCTGTCCCGGCTATGCGCCATACTTCGGCGCCCCCAACTTCAAACAAAGATCCTTCTTTCGATCGAGGGACAAGACATAAGTACTTTCTCCACAGCTCAAAGTGCGGCTCGCAGCCCGAAAACAGTTCGCATAAAGCGACAAAACCCGCAATATGCAGGATGGACCCCGGCGTAAGATCGTGCAGTTGAAGACCGTAGAACTACAGGAGTCCCCTAAGAAAGGGGTGGACGGGAAACCCTACGCCTCTTAAAAGGAAAGGGACGAAACATACCCGCTCTCCATCGGAGGGGTTGGGAAAACTCTCTGCCAGGGCTTGGTTGTTGATAGACGTTAGTTCGGCCCGTACGGGGACTAGATCCTCTGGGGGAAGATATCCCTGCGCTTGAAGTGTCCTCAGATGCGCATGGGTCACAGAACAGCTTTTCCAATCTCCTGCACGAGGGCCGTGAGGGCGAGAGGAAGATCTTGGGGCGCTAGCCATGTTTGAAGATTTTTGCAGGCACTAGGGTTTCTTCCGCATGGAATGGGATGGAGAGGCAACTGGGATCTATCTTCTTATATAGGCGCCGGCTCTACATCGTCAAGGGGGTATTTGTAAAACTGCTCGGATGGTTCGCATTCGTTGGACACGTGGAAGCCAAGGCGACGACGGCGAGGAATCGACGGAGTACAATATTTAAAGAAGTCGAGCTATCATCCAGGAGGACTCACCTTGCAAGACCGAAGACATGAAGCCGAACACAATCTCGTCCTTGAAGGAAAGACCGGGGGCTACTGAGGGAGTCATGTATTCAGGGGTCCTCAGGCATCCAGGTCGTTGAAGCTAGGGCGTACTGATGGGCCGCGTAAGGAAGAAGCGGAAGACCCTGCCCCGTAATTGGTCAGGACTGTTATGTACGTAGAAAGGCAAGTGTAGAGTTTGGATGTATCAATTACTTCCTCCCCAAGTCACCCTTGTAACCCTAGGTCCCCTTAGGCGTGTATATAAGCCGAGGGGTTTAGTCTATAGAGGGGATCATCATCATCACAATACCCCCATATGCTAGACTTTAGGGTTTAGCCATTACGATCTCGAGGTAGATCAACTCTTGTACTCATATTCATCCATATTAATCTAGCAGGAAGTAGGGTATTATCTCGATCGAGAGGGCCTAAACCTGGGTAAACATCGTGTCCCCAGCCTCCTGTTACCATTGATCCTCTAAACGCATAGCTTGGGCCCCCTACCCGAGATCTGCCGGTTTTGACACCGATAGCGGCCAAGGCCCATACGCGTCCTGGAGCCAACAAAGCGCCGGGTCTCCGGCCGGCTTCCCGCCGTCGCCCCAACCCTGGGGTTGCATGATACGTCTCCGTCGTATCTATAATTTTTTATTGTTCCATGCCAATATTCTACAACTTTCATATACTTTTGCCAACTTTTTATACTATTTTTTGGGACTAACATATTGATCCAGTGCCCAGTGCCAGTTCCTGTTTGTTGCATGTTTTTTATTTCGCAGAATATCCATATCAAACAGAGTCCAAACGGAATAAAAACGGACGGAGATTTATTTTGGAATATATGTGAATTTTAGGAAGCGGAACCAACATCAAACGATGCCCGAGTGAGCCACGAGGCAGGGGGGGCGCCCACCAGGGGCAGGCGCGCCCTGGGCCCTCGTGGCCACACCGTAAGGCGGTTGATGCCCTTCATTCGCCGCAAGAAAGCTAATATCCGGATAAAAATCGTGTCAAAAAAATCAGCCCAATCGGAGTTACGGATCTCCAGAAATTTAAGAAACGGTGAAGGGGCAGAATCTGGGAGCGCAGAAATAGAGAGAGACAGAGAGACAGATCCAATCTCGGAGGGGCTCTCGCCCCTCCCACTCCATGGATGCCATGGACCAGAGGGGAAACCCTTCTCCCACCTAGGGAGAAGATCAAGGAAGAAGAAGAAGGAGGGGGGCTCTCTCCCCCTCGCTTCCGGTGGCACCGGAGTGCCACCGGGGCCATCATCGTGTGACGGCGATCTACACCAACACCTCTGCCATCTTCACCAACATCTCAATCACCTTCCCCCATCTATCTACAGCGGTCCACTCTCCCGCAACCCACTGTACCCTCTACTTGAACATGGTGCTTTATGCTTCATATTATTATCCAAAATGATGTGTTGCCATCCTATGATGTCTGAGTAGATTATCGTTGTCCTATCGGTGATTGGTGAATTGCTATGATTGATTTAAATTGCTTGTGGTTATGTTGATGTCCTTTGGTGCCCATCATATGAGCGCGCGCGTGGATCACACCATAGGGTTAGTAATATGTTGATAGGACTACGTATTGGAGGGCAAGAGTGACAGAAGCTTCAACCTAGCGTAGAAATTGATGCATACGGGATTGAAGGGGTACCAACATATCTTAATGCTATGGTTGGGTTTTACCTTAATGAATGTTAGTAGTTGCGGATGCTTGCTAATAGTTCCAATCATAAGTGCATAGAATTCCAAGTAAGGGATGACATGCTAGCGGTGCCCTCTCCCACATAAAACTTGCTATCAGTCTAGTAACGTAGTCAATTGCTTAGGGGCAATTTCACAACTCCTACCACCACTTTTCCACACTCGCTATCATTAACTTTATTGTTTCTTTATCTTAACAGCCCCTAGTTTTATTTACGTGTTCTTTATATTCTTGCAAACCTATTCCAAAAACACCTACAAAGTACTTCAAGTTTCATACTTGTTCTAGGTAAAGTAAACGTCAAGCGTGCGTAGAGTTGTATTGGTGGTCGATAGAACTTGAGGGAATATTTGTTCTGCCTTTAGCTCCTCGTTGGGTTCGACACTCTTACTTATCGAAAGAGGCTACAACTGATCCCCTACACTTGTGGGTTATCAAGATTGCACGCCATCGCCGGGCTACGCCGACGGTGACGCGCATGGCAGCTTCAACCCCAACGTCACCTTCCCCCATGGTCGCCCCGTCTAGCGCACACTGTCACCCGCCTTCATCGGCATGAAGTACCCACCGTACAACTACTCGTCGCCGGCCTACGGCGCCTCACCGACGCCGCCTCTCCGACGTGGGGCGTTGCTCTTCTCACAAGCATCGTCGTCGCACCTCGGCGACACGGACGCGATGGAGGCCAACATGGACGACATCGTCACGACAGGCCCGGCCGCCGCCGCCGCCGCCTCCCCCGGGTTCGCGATCGAAGACGACGCAATCGATCTCAACAGCTGCATGGACGGCGATCTCGACTACGTTGAGGAGGAACCGGAGGAGGAGGAAGAGGAGGAGCCGGTGCCTACTCAAGCGAGCAAAGGGAAGAAGAAGAAGAGGGTGGCCAGGACCGGCGAGCCGCGCATCAATTGGGCGTCCAAGGAGGACGAATGCCTCGCCGAGGCATGGAAAGTTGTCTGCCCCAAAGCCGCGCAGACGCCGCCTAGCCCTCGCACGCCGACTACCCCGACGCCGCCGGAGGAGGACATCGTCGTTTGATGCATTTGCCTACGTGTCCTGCCTTTTTGCGGACGAACTTCCCATTTTGATTGCCGAACTGTGGCAACGTGAGCGCCGATCTGTGGCGCTATGATCGCCGGACTTGTGGCGTTTTTTTGGAAGCGGAAATGGACAAAGTTTGAATTTGAGACGCCTTGGGGGGCAGCACCTAGGGGCATGGCTGGGGTCTAGATTGCCCCCACGGCCTAAAATTCGCCGGGGGGGAGCCCAAAACAGCGCCGGCCTATGCGCTAGGGGGGCGAACGAGTGGAGATGCTCTAAGGAACTGAACCATAATGTGCCAACATGCATGGGGGTATGCCGCTCCATACCATGTAATGAGGCATAGTTATGCATTGACTGCTTATGCTGCAATAGCTAGTTTACAAACTAACTCATGAAAATGCATATACATTCTAAAAGATTGGGTTAGTTTGGATTGGTTAGAGCATGCCTTAAGCATGCTGGATTAAGTAACATAGAAAAAAAATGTCTGTCGGAATGAAGAATGTCAACTTGGGTTGGTACGAACTCAAGAGAAAAGACTTGTAACTATGCTAGATAATCCTGATTTACAAATTAGAATGGCAATACATGTGCATTGTAGATTCTTCTACAAATACATTTACAGATCTGAACATAGGCGTGCACACACATGTACACAAACATACATGTTGTAATACAACATCAAATAGGCACAAATTATTCACCATGGATACAATTTTCATCTGGAATACTTTGGTTACATTTAGTCAACAACATTTTACATACTTACGATATGAAAAATAACATGATTAAATGCGAAAAATAAGTATGGTCTTCATGGGTGTATTTGTAATAATAGACTTTCGGTTGTACAACAATAAATTTCACTTTAATATACCAATGCAACTGTATGGTTAATTTTGCTGGATATAATAGAGGCAAAATGACAACTAAGGTTTTGAATTGGAGGTCATAATTATTTGAAAATCTAGTTATTTTAAAAAAAACTAGTAAAGAAAATTAAAAATGTTTGGTATAATTAGATTAGTACTACTCTTGATGACAAAACCATTTTGAGCATTAAATAAGTCTTTAATTCTTGACTTTGTTTTCATTCATCGTTGAAATTCCGAAGGTTTTATCTAATTACAAAAGTAAGATTTACTACTGCGTAAGTAATATAATTAATATTTTTAATGGTTTTATCAAAACTAGATATTAATTAAATACACTAGTAGAAAATTGGCCATTTGTCCCGGTTCAAAAGGGCCTTTAGTCCCGGTTCTGGAACCGGGACTAAAGGGTCGATACTAATGCTCCACCTTTAGTCCCGGTTTTTATACGAACCGGGACTAAAGGCCCTCCACATGGCTGCTGGCTAGAGCTCCACCTTTAGTCGTAGTTGATAACACCAACCGGGACTAAACTTAATTTTACGATTTTTTTTGAATTTTAAAAAAATCCCCCGATTTTCAAGTTTCTGAATTATTTTACAATTTATTCTCTACTCACCCACTCCTCATCACTGCTCAATTTAACCTCTAATCTCTAATCACCCCTCATCATTCCAAATCATCTAACTTCCCGGCCGGTCACTCATCCTCTCACTACTTCAGCCTGAGCACGCTAAACTTTCGGGTTCTATTCCCCCTCGTTTCCAAGTCTGCATTTATTGTTTTCCTGACAATAGTAAGATGTCAATCATATTAACCTTTAGAAGTTTAGCTTAAGCATGAAGTCACACATTTCACTGTTTGAGTTTGAAACTATTATTCTAAAAAAAACAATAATTATTTAGTAACACTAATATTTCTTGAATAAGTAGTTTGACCATAGTTTGACCACAGTTTGACCAGATTTGACCAAAATTCAAAAAAACTAAAACAATTATTTAGTAACTCTAATATTCTTGAATAATTATTTAGTAACACTAATACTTCTTGAATAAGTACTTTGACCATAGTTTGACCAGATTTAACTAAAATTCATTAAAAAACTAAAATTTGAGCATAACTTTTTTTCCTTTTAGATTTTGAGGATTCTAAAAAATTGCAAACAGGCCGTAGGCATTCAACATCGGATGCGGATTTTTGTGCCGAACATTTTGATATATTATACGTCTTTTTCCGACACCGTATGCAAAAGTTATAGTCATTTTACTTTTTCATAACACTTTTTTGCAAAACATGTCCAAATTTATTTATTTATTAATTTTCCTAACTAGTGGATGTAGTAATATAACTACATCTCGAAGGATTTTATTTTTTGAAGTTTTTATCATTTTGTTTTGTTTTGTTTAACGGAAATGGCGATACACGCGGGGGGTAGAGTTTGAGAAATGGGCCCTTTAGTCCCAGTTTGAGACACGAACCGGGACTAAAGGTCTAATCTTTAGTCCCGGTTTGAGACATGAACCGGGACTAAAGGGCATCGCACCCTTTAGTCCCGGTTCGTACCTCAAACCGGGACTAAAGGTCTAATCTTTAGTCCCGGTTTGAGACACGAACCGGGACTAAATGATGCGATGCCCTTTAGTCCCGTTTCATGTCTCAAACTGGGACTAAAGGTCCCATTTGAACCGGGACTAAAGCCTTTAGCTGCTCGAACCGGGACTAATGCTCATATTTGTCCCGGTTCGTAATGCAACTGGGACTAATGTGTATATTGAGCTGTGACCAAAGCCATGTTTTTTTTATTAGTGATAAGATGTCATAATAAAATAAAAGTGAGCTTCAATAAACAAACTAAATGACTAACATGGAAATGGTGGAGTTTCGGATGTGCTAATGTCATATAAGATGAAAGAGAAGTGTGATAAGATCGGTGTGAGTGTTGATATTTAAAACAATATCGATAATATTTCAAAGATAAGTCGAATAGGCAATGGGGTGCCACATGAGATTGTCAAGTTTAACTTTAGTACTAGCCCCGATGGGATTATTTTCAATTCTGCTCCGTCCTGCGTGGTGATTTAACGAATGATTATATGATCATATGTTTGGATTATTTAATATATGAGGTGTTTAAAAAAATTAAAATATTATCGGAGAAAAGACAAATAAAATAAAACTGAGAATTGTGGGTTATCAAATATCAAATAAAAAGACTTACATTAAACTATTAACCAACTTTTTTACGAATAATTCTTGTACTACTCCAGAAACTCAAAGTTTATAATTAAGTTCAAAAAACTTCTTGTACTTATTTTTGCATATAAATTTTTTTACTACTCCAAAAACTCAAGGTTTATAATTAAGTTCAAAAAATTCCTTGTACTTATTTTTGCATGTAAATTCTTTTACTACTCCAAAAACTCAAAATTGTTATACACAGAGAGTCAAAGTTTATAATTAAGTTCCAAAACTCTAGAGGGCTTGATCCAAGCCAGACAATAGTGCTGCACTAATATAAATTAACTTAGGACTGAACCACATATATAATTTAATTGTCTTATTATCGTGTCAGTGTGTGTAAACTCTAATCGGTATGAAGTATGTAGTGGTATTATTTACCAACCACCGCAACAATCGTCGCATATCTTTAATTTGACTCTCGGAAATAAATGATCATTAATGCGCAATATTTTTCTAAATGTAAAAATATGGAAAAAAGATTAGTATATACCGTATCCTTGGTTTCCTCGAAATATATGTGTATAAACAAGTATCAAGTTGCTTTGAAAATCTGTCATTTATTATTTGGGAAAAGCTTACAATCACCCGGCGGATCGCAGCGGCGGCGTCCGCCACCTCCCCTGCATGCACGCGTCAGTGCAGGCTCGCATATCATCGAACGCGCTTCTGCAACAAGGGCAATGTTTTTGAAACATATATTGTGTTACAATTGTCTACGACGGGTCTATATTCTACAACAAAACCTCTGCCGTGGGAATTTTGGGCAGTTGTTGCAAAAAATATTTATAACAAGTTGACATGCGCACAGCAACATGTTTTCTACAACAAAAAATGCAACAAAAACTTACTTGCAAAAAATATTTACAACAAAACAGTTGTTGCAAAAAAAAATCTGCAACAAGACCTATGTTTTAGAAATAATTCTACAATAAGGACATGTTTTCTGCAACAAGACCTATGTTTCAGAAATAATTCCGTAACAAGACCCATGTTGCTGTGGCGGAGACGTGCTCGGCTCGCTAGATACAGCAAATCCGATGGCTCGCAACCCGGCTGGTCTTTTAAAAGATCAGCCGGCAGACACGTAGCAAGCCCTTATTATTTTTGTTAGTTTGCAAGAGTGGTTTTTTTTTATAAAAAAGTATAAATTTGGGATACGCTACGCGTCGGCCGATGGATCTTTTCTTAAAATATGTCGCCTCAACAACAGTTAGATCTTGTGCCAATCAAGAGCTCAGCCTTGTCCTTACAATTGCAACAACGGCTGTGTTGCAGAAACTTCTGCAACAGAGGACCGGTTGCGTAACGTTTTTGCAATAGAGGTCTTGTTGCGGATTTTTCTTAACATTTTTCTTTTCCAGAATCTTTTTGCAATATAGGTCATCTTGCAGAAGCTCATTGCAACACAACACTTGTTGCAAAACACTTCACTGTAGTGAATTGCGGGTGCGCCCTATGCCACGTGGCAAGTGGAGCTGGCCGGTGGCGGCGGATGCCGCCGAGCAATCCGCCGGCTGATTGTTAGCGTTTTTCTATATATATATTTTCTTTCATTAAAAAAAACATGAACAGCAAGCACTAGCATGGGTCCATATAAGTTAATTTTTTTTCTAATTTAAATGTGTATATCGGGAGCAAAACGCCACCCCTCGGCGAGCGTGCATACACAGTTGACAGTGAGTATACCTGCCCAAACCTCGGGCCGGGCTTTGGGCCGGGCCTAGCCAAAAAACTTTGGCCTGAGCCCGGCCCAGCCTGGCCATCGAGCATGTTTTTTGGGCCCAAGCCTGGCCCGAACATGCAAAAGCCCGGCGGGCCTCGGGCCACGGGTCGGGGCCCTTCAGAAAAGAGCAAAAACGACGGGTCCAGGCCTTTCCCGACCTAGTCATCGGGCTCATTCTAGGCCCGAGCCCGGCCCGGGAGCATCGTCGGGCCGGGCCGGCCGGGCCGGGCTGCCCATGGCCAGGTCTAACAGTGAGGCTGGGTACGTACATTTTAGCCCGTATCAAGCCCATTTCCCAGTGCAGAGACGGATGATGGATGGATCGATGAGAGAAAAGCCTGCCGGGATCTCCCACAGCTCTCGATGAGAGAACGACATAATAAAACAGATAAGACACACAGAGAGAGAAATATTGTGGGCGCAGCGCGGGGCAGATGAGACAATGGAAAAGCCGGCGGTATGGAGCTATCCGGCTGAAACCACGGCGGTTTGATCGGTCCGGCGCGGCCACCTTTTGACGTGTTTGGACGCTTGCATCCACCACCTTCCGGCCTGGCCCTGCCCAGCCTCCTACACACTGAGAGAAACATATGGGAGAGAGAGGAGACAAATTAGCCAGCCGGCTAGTTAGTACTTAGTACAAAACACCATTATTAATTCCCTTATTAATTAGAGTGCTCAAGCGCTATGTGCGCCCACAGCATGCTAGCAAGTACTACTATAATTGTGCGCGGTAGAATCTACTAGCTAGCTAGAGAGATGTTTTTCTCCCAGCCAACAACTCCGGGGAATCTTGGTTCTTCGAGCAAATTATAGCTCTAGGCTCTAGCTAATTGGTACTAGTTGCTAGCATTAGCATTAGGACATATCCAAAACAAACCCCTAAATCGCCCGGATCCGACCCGGATCATATACGCAGTTTGTCATCCCGAAACCCGAATATAGGCTCAGATATAGGCTCTGTCAAGGTGGGCCCATCCCAAATCCTCTAAAAATTAACTAGTTCTTCGCTTGGACCGAACTTATTCAGCCCCTCCTTCATTTCTCCCGCCTCCGCGCAGCCGCCCACCCCTTCCTTGGTCGCCGTCCCCAACTTGGCGGTGGATACTTGCAAGGCGGAGAACCTTGCCTGGAAGGAGTGCCGCCGTAGGCAGCGCGAGCGTGAGGCGGCGGAGAAGATAGCGGCGGCGAAGGCAACCGCAGACGCGGCCTTGGTGTTGCTGCCAAGGACATGCTCCCGATGCAGGCCAATCAATTGGTCATGCCCACGGAGACAAACAACAACTCTTCACCGGCGCCCAATTCCGTTAAGCCATCCCAGTGGAAGAGTCTCCCTTATTTGAGCTTTTCACATGCCGCCCTTGACGCGGACATGATGACTCACCGGAGCTCCAAATGCATCGGGTGGAGAAGATGAAGAAAAACGATTAGTTGAGCTCGGCTCAATCAATTGGATTGGATGAGAAAGGATAACAAGAAAATATTGCGGCGGACTTGCAACCAACCGTGCCAAAAAAACTAGCAAGTGATAGGGAACATGTGGGACAAGGAGAGCGTGGCGTGTGAAGGTGCGGCAAGCAAAATGTCTACCACTTGGATGGGCATTTTTTATGCCAAGGAGGTGAAGAAGGAGAAGAGTTACAAGATGTGCATTGATGCGCAAAGGGAGAAATGGAGTTCGACCGGGAGAGGTTGATCGTGGAGAAGAACAAAGTGGAATTTGAGAGGCAAGAGAAGGTTGCCAAATGGGAGCTTGAGCAAACGGTGACAATGGGTGGTCTTGAGCTCGAGAAAGAGAAGTCGCGGCTTGTGAGATAGACGGAGGAGTCGAGGATCATGTTGCAGGACATCAACCTCTTGGATGAAGAAGGGAGGTAGTGGTTGCTCCGCATGAAGAAGATGATCAATGACTGAGGAGTGAAGTCATTGATTCATTCGTGTATGGCTTATCTATGTATGAACTACTGAATTTTATTTTGGCATGTACCAAATTTATTCGGGCTACACTATCATTTCGTCGTTGAATGTACGATGAATTTGCATTCTATGATCGTCGTGCATGGGTTTACATGGATTTGGATATTGAGATTTTAGGAGTGTGATTGTGGAGGGCCGAATGGGGAACCTGCCTGGCGCCGCCCACGGGCGCGTCCTCGCGTGTACAGGGGTCACATTAGCTACTTGTGGTTGTAGATGCTCTTAAAGGGGACACCTAGAACATATGTGCTAGTTGAATTCAAGTTTGAACTACTCCCTCTATTCCATAATGTAGTGTGTATAGATTTTTTTTTAAAAGTCAACGCTCACAAACTTTGACTAAGTTTGTAGATAAAAAGATTTACGTCTAAAATGCCAAACATATATCAATAGATTCAGCATAAGATGTAGTTTCATTTTTTAAATATATTTGGTATTGTAGATATGACTAGTTTTCTGTATAAATTTGGTCAAAAAACTTATAAATTTTGACTTTCTGAAAAATCTGTACGCACTATATTATGAAACGGATTGAGTATTTTATTTGAAAGCTTAGATGGATTGTAATATTTAAATTAGAACTACTATCGCATTTGCAAATATGAATCATCGGCGATTTGATATGTTACCATTTTCAGCTCGTGGACTAAAAAATATTAAGTGAAAGTTTAGAGGACTGGTTGGCTCCATCATCACCGTCCGTTCACGGACAAAAAGTGTGTCCGTTTTGAGGGTCTGCGACGAACATGCCCTTAGACTAGAGTTACGTAGCAGGGTTAAGACAGCACAGGGAAAGTGAGAGAGTGAGGGATTTGAAAGGAACAATCAAGGTAGCTTAGCTAATAGGTAGGCCATGCAAGAGGAAGAAGGGGCCATGCGTGCATGGCCGTATGCGCATGGCATTTCTTGGCTGCTCGGTTTGTGCCGCCCGTTCCTACTTTACTTCCTACCACCCTCCGCCCATCGATCCATCAACCTTCAATCTTGGTGCTCCTACGTACGTACACATACTTGCACGTGGTTATAACAGCAACTAGTAGCACACACTCCCTCAGTTCCATGATATTAAGATGTTTTTTGACACTAGTGTAGTGTCAAAATACATCTTACATTATGGGACGGAGGGAGTACTAGCTAAGGTGCATGCATGAGCTGTGTCGCGCTGACAAGTACTTCATCCGTTCCAAAATATAAGTCTTTCTAGAGATTGCAACAAGTGAATACATACGGAGCAAAATGAGTGAATCTACACTATAAAATATGTCTACATACATTCGTATGTTGTAGTGCATTTGAAATGTCTAAAAAGACTTATATTTAGGAAGGGAGGGAGTAGTAAGCGAAGCTCTCTTGTGCATGTGGAGTGTCTCTCTTTTGTGTACGCATGCATGCATGCATGAGCAGTGCTACTTCTCGAGTGCCTGTTGTGTCTCGATCCACCTTTCTACGTGCCACGTTCGATTTCATGGCTTTATACATACCTACATGTGCTTGCTAATCATTTGGTGTGTCGAATGCATTGTTGGTTGCTGATCCAACTGAATTAGCCATTCATGCACGCATGCATGTGAGAATAATCCTACCGGCACCAAGTAGGAGTGAAATTCAAAACAAAACAAAAACATAATAAGCCAATTGGGCAATTGGCACAAGCATGTGCGGCCTCGTACAATGCACTCTGCTAGGCGATGAAGTTAGGGTTCCCCGCGGCCATGGACGCCACGATCTCCTCGCTCAAGAGTTTGCCACAGATTTGGCCCTCCACCATCCGGTGCTGCTCGAGGAGGGAGAGGTAATACCAATGCTCCTTCTGCGCCTGCCTAAACACCGACATCGGAAGCGGTTCCTCACCATGGCGTAGCGTTGAAGGGCGCCTACACCTGCTCCATGGTCAAGTCGACGTGGAACGATTGTCGGAGGCCACCTACATCGTCTAGTCATTTTTGGAAACCTCCAGGAGCTGGCAGGCGGGCATGCCATCCTCTAACCGCCTCGCACGACAGCCCTGCCAATTGGCCGCAAGGGCGGCCAGCTCGTGCTTGTGCTCTGTCAAGAGGCTCTCGCACAACGCGCTAGAGCTCGCGATCATGATGGAGGTGGTGGACAGTGGAGGATGTGAATGGTGGTGTGGTGTGGTTCGTGCCGGGCGTGGCCTCTTTTCAATAACGGGTGATGCCTAGGCCAAGCGCGTGGAAGGGGGTCAATGCCCTCACCGGAGTGGGTCTCTCGGCCGGTGTGCATGTTTAATGCCAGCGGGCGGATGGATGGCTGCCAATTTGAGTGCGGTAGATATCCGTCCTTGAATGCCTGCACCAAGAGAGGTCACGTCCGCTCTGGACCAACATGAATGTTGTGCTAACACTCTTCGAGTGGCATGAATGCGCGGCGAAGGTCGCATGCGCGGGAGAGAGATTTGGATGGGACTGGAGTGTTGGATGTATGCATGGCAGTGGTCTCGGCGCCCGCGAAGGCCCCTCCACCTCTAGTTTGCTTTCGGTTTGCAAAAAAAATGGACGTCCAGACAGGTCCACAGCCGATGGAGCATTGGATGGTTTGCGGAGATGGATGCGGATGGTTTGAGGGTCAGGACTGGAGATGCCCTTATCATGTACTACCTCCATCCCCAAATAGATGGCATATAAGTTTAGTTAAAAAGTGAATACTTTTAAGTGTGACCAAGTATACATAAACTATTAAGATAAAACAATACCATGATATTTATTCAATATTGTAGTTGCTGATATGTTCTTCTATATATTTGATCTAAAAATGTATTGACTTTTTGATTGGATATGTATGTCTTGTATTTGGGGACGAAGGTAGTGTGTCAAATTAAATATCATATCATGAGTTCTAAAGAAAAAAATATCGTGAGACCGTTGGTTGAAAAACCACAAGAGTGTATTCCCTCCGTCCGGTGAAGAGTGTACATCTAGAAATTTTAGGACAAATTATGAAGTTGAGTAAAAAATGCATTGGAAAGATGCAAGCCGCCATCTCTCCCCTCTTTAATTACCCAACCCCCAATGAGCTAAGTGCATGTAGAAATTAAGAAGACCATGTGTAGATTGCTATTGGTATTGATTACCGTGTGATAAGAGAGAAGTATTTTTTTCCACTTTAAAGTGCATTGGGAAGATAGAAGTACACTTTTTTGTGGACAAATGTTGGAGCTAGATGTACACTCTTCATCGGACGGAGAAAGTATGGTCGTACTATAAACAAACAAGAGTGTACTACATCGCATTGCTTATTGTTTTCCCTCCCTCGAGACCACAAAAGATACGCACAAAATCGGAGGCTGCGTGACTGAGCAAACTACCTTGGACTGCAGAAAACTTGGCAGGCAGCACACACTTCCCAATCCACCAAGAAAACAATAATACCACTGCTGAATTCTGAAGGCAGTTGGAGCGGAGCGGAGCGAGGGAACCGGCAACATGCGTGCACGAACCATGCGGGCGGACTGCTGGAGTAGCAGCAGTACGGCAAGAACACGGACAAGAATGGGGACTGCTCATCGCCATGGCCATACATGTAGCGTGCTTGGCCATGGGTGATGCTTGATGGGTCTCACTCTCTCTCACAAGCACCACACAGCCATGGCCGCCTGCCTGGGTCTCTGGGTTGGTGGATGGCCTCGTCGAGATGGTGACTTGCAGAAGACGGCCGTTTCTGATCGAGTCCGCCATGAAAATCATATGCCTTGTTCACACATGTCTATCTGGGCAGGTTCTATGAATCTCTGCAGCCGTAATAGAAAACGGGCAAACTAAGAGCATCTCCAACAGGCGCGCAAAAAGGCGCGCGCGGGAAAAATTACGCGCTCCAGCGGCGGCGGGAAAAACGCGCGCGCGGGAACCGCTTGCGCGCGCGCGAAACGGCGGCCTCTCGCGCGTCATTTTTGCGGCGGCTCGCCCCGCGCGCCTATAAAACGTCGCGTGCGCGCCCCGTCCTCGCTCCACCGCGCTCTCTCTCCCTCTCTCTTGCGCCCGCCGCCCCCGAGCGCCGCACCGGAGCACCGCCGCCGCCCCCGACGCGCCACCATGCCGCCGCGCCGCCGTTCTTCGTCGGGCTACCGCGGCGTCCGCAAGCGCCCGAACGGCGGCGGCTTCTACGCCGAGATACGCTCCGGCGATCTCCGGCTTCCCCTCGGCACCTACGAGACGGCGCACGAGGCCGCCCGCGCGTACGACGCGGCGGCGTGGTGCCTAGGCAGGCCGCGTCGTCAGATGAACTTCGACGACGCCCGCACGCTCGAGCAGGCGTTGGAGCTCGCCCCGCCGCCTCGTCTACACACCGCACGAGACCGTGCGGAGCACACGGCGTCGCAGAACCGCCTCCTCGTCGCCCAGGAGGACGAGCGGCGCATGGCGGAGTGGCGCCGCCTCCACCCGGAGGACGTCGCCGCCGAGCATCGGTACTGGGAACGTCGCCGCGAGGACAGGCGTCGTCGGAGGGGATTGGCGTGTCAGCAGTGCGCCATCCGCGATGCTGGCGGGAGAACGATCTTCACCGCAGAAGATGACCGCTGGTTCGACATCTGGTTGTCAACCTCCTCCGACAGCAACAACGAAGGCGATGATGATGGAGATGACTGGAGCGATTAGTTTTTTTTATATGTTTTCGAACTATATATCTATCTATCTATGTTTTAGAACTATCTATCTATGTTTTACCTATGTTTTAGAACTATCTATCTTTGTATCCTTTTATTTTAATGCAATTTTAAAGTATGATAAAAAAGTGTGCGCGCGCTGTATTTTTGGGCATCGCTGGAGCAGCACGCACGCACTGCAAAATAGCGCTGCTGCTGGAGCCAGCACTGCGCGCCGCGGCAAAGCAGACTTTGCGCGCGCGGCATATGGTTTTTTTGGGCGCGGCGTTAAGCGCGCCTGTTGGAGATGCTCTAAATCAGTGGGTATATGTGAGAACAATGGACAAAGTAACAATATTGGTCGACATGCACACTGAAAATCAAAGACCAGAATATATAGGGACAAATACGCCGGGACACGGGTTGGTGGACACATGGTTCCATGGGAATTGGGAAGCCCTTACGAAAAGTAAATTCAGAAGAAACTATAACTAAAAATAAAATAGCACACATGGTCTGCTACTATACTATCTCATCCGTTTCAAAATAAGTGTCTTAACTTTGTACTCCCTCCTGTCCTTTTTACTCTGCACATTGAATTTGACGAAAGTCAAACTTTGCTAAGTTTGACCAAAATTTTATTAGAAATTATTGGCATCTATAATATCTAATAAATATAACATGAAAATATATTTCGAGATGAATCTAGTGATATTGGTGTTGTTATGTGAATGTTAATATTTTTTTGTATAAACTTGGTCAAAGTTGAATGATATTGACTTGAGACAAACCTAATATGCAGAGTAAAAATGATCGTAGGGAGTACTAACATTCCTACAAAGGTGTGCTAAAGTGAGGACACTTATTTTTGAGATGGAGGAAGTACTTGCTTATGAAGTTACCCCGAAGAAATTACATCCAGGGGCGTAGCTATGTACAGCTAGCCGGTGTCACCGGCACCGGGTGCAATTTGCACATACTCATTGGTTTAGTGTGTAGGTCATTGAATTTTTTGATATGTAGGCATGTGTTCTTCTATATGGACACCGGGTAATTTTAAGTCTGGATCCGCCCCTGATTACATCCATAGTATTCTAGGAAAACATAATAATCAAAGATATATGTCCAGAAGCACTGTTCAAAGAATAGTCACGCCGGACTGTATTTTATTCGCCACGGAATGCCCCCGGTGTCATTTCTTCATAAAACTTCGTTCACCTTGTTTCTCGCAAATACCTTTTTTTCTAGACATTCTCGCAAATACCTCAAGATAAGCATGGCAGCTAGTGTGCCTATGAGAGCCCAGTAGAATTCACTGGCCGATGATGCACGGCCAGTCTTATAACCAATCACCTTGGGTCATCTCGAAAACAATAACCCTAATCAGCTTGGGTCCATGAGCCGAGGTGGCAGGCCGAGCCCAGGGTCGCCACGCGCCATCTCACCTCACCCACAGAAGAATCACAGATGACCAGAGGGGGGGAGGTCCCGGAAAAAAATCCTATACGACCAGGTCGTACGGGACTAAACGGGAGACCCATCTCCGCATGTGACAGCTGTCAAATCGAA
Source organism: Secale cereale (assembly GCA_902687465.1). Taxonomy (NCBI): domain Eukaryota; kingdom Viridiplantae; phylum Streptophyta; class Magnoliopsida; order Poales; family Poaceae; genus Secale; species Secale cereale. Next base: position 74,957,242 of record LR738716.1, read on the forward strand.
TCTCAAAGCAGCATGCCTTCTTCCCATCGACTCCCTTTGCCAAATCTCGTTTTCTGTAGCCCCCAAATTCTACAGCCGCCGGTGCGCTTCGCCCGGCTCCTCATCTCCTCGTCGCCGCTGCACTCCTAGACGCCATCGGCAAGTCCCCAGCTCCGCTCGCTCCATCCTCGTCGGCAACGGCGACGCTCATCGACGGCCCATCGCGCATGCCCGCACTATCTACTCGCCACATCCACTCACGGCCCTACTCCTTGACGCCGGCAGCAACTTCCCTGCTCGTGATGGTCCATTCCCGTCGGAAACGGCCATGTTCGTTGGCGCCCAAGCTTAGGCACCGCTCAGTTGCCTGCCGTAGTTGGCGTGGAGGAGCTAGGTCTGGGCAGAGGAGGATCTGGTGGAGAGACTAATGATTGCAGAGCATGGCTGTCGCCGGCGGGCTGCGCCGTCGCCGGCGAGATGTAAAGAGATGGCATGGTCTTTTTGAATGTGGGAATCGGAGTGGGCTGGAAGTTGGAAACGAGCTTTGACGAAGGGAAACGATGGGAAGAAGGGCTGCTGCTTTGAGATTCGCTTTTGACAGATGTCATGTGCGGAGGTGGGTCTCCTGTTTAGTCCTGTACGACCTGGTCGTATACGATTTTTTTCCGGGGGTCCCTGCGGCGACGGAGGACACGTGGGGGGCTCCCTCACCCCCAGGCCGCGGAGCTGCGTGCGTCGCATGTGGGCCCGGCGCGTCGGTGAGCAGGGGAACCCTGACACAGCCGCTGCGGCTAGCGAGGCCGTTTTCGATCCAGACTCGCACGGCGGTCGCTGGCTGTGGGTGGGTCAAACCTCGCCAAGCCCCACATCCACATGGGCCCGGCTCAGCAGGACTATACTACTATTCTTTTTTTTTTATGAACCTATTGGTAGAGACTGGCGCTGACAATGAGGGGACGGAGGCTTACAGTCTAGTAGTACATTATTTTATTTATTTAGTTTAGTTTAGGGGAAGCTCACAAAACTGTGAGGTGAGTTGAGCTGAACCCTTTTTGAACGGGATGGATGGATCAAACTCTGTGCCTGACTGCAATTGCAATGACCATCCATCCCAGAAAGACGGTTTTGGACCCTTCCCGGTGCCGCCTAGTCACCGCTAACCCCACTCGGAATATAGATAACATGGGTAAAGTGTAGTAGTACTGGTATTTGCTGGTCTGGTCTTTGCACTCAGGGAATACGGCAATCTCAAGGACATGGACGGGCACTTCACCTTGACAACTTACCTGAGCACCATTTTCCCTCTCAGGGGCCATTTCTGCATCTCAACCTGTGTGATGCATCACGAGCCACAACACTCGCATTCTTTCATCCACGCATAAGCACCGTTTAGGATGAGAGTATTAGAAAGACAATGGCCAAGATGACTCGATCACGTCTGCACGTGTTCGTGGTGCATTCTTTCGGGAATAAAACCACGCCCTGGCCACGTTTTTCGTCCATTGCAATGATGCCCGACCTTTATTATGTCCAACAGACGCATCATATCGTCTATCCATCCATCCATCCCTTTCTGCCGATTCCCTACGCTACACACGAGTGTAACGGGAGGTCATTACACACGAGAAATGAAAAGAAAGTGAACTACAATTATGCTCGTAGTACTGCCGAGCAGAGAGAGGCCTCACACACACGCCCCTGATTCCCCTGCCACTGCTACCTTATCTTTTTCACCCCTACCAGCACCGGGGCTACACTGCACTGCTACTGCTAGTACTAGTACGTGGGGAGTAGCTCACAAGCCACAAGACTACAAAATCCGCGACTTGTTGTTGTGTTAGATTAGGTTAAGCCCGGAGGGATGGAAAGGCAGGATTCCTTTCCAATCCAATCACATCATCCTCCATGCATCATCTCCCTAATGGAACCTTAATGCCCCTGCTCACCATTCATTACCAGGGAATAATTGTCCCCCCTTCCCTTCCCTTACTTCCTTCACCCCCCAGCCGTATATTAATCCATCCCCTCGCCATTGCCACCACCACAACACCATCATCATCCCCCCTCTCACTCACACACACAGACACATCACCCTCTCTCCCATCTCATCTCTGTCAGAGGGGGAGGCCAAGAAGGAAGTGGAGGGGAAAGAGGGGGAGCAATGGAGCTGGACGAGCAGGCCTTCTTGGAGGAGCTCTTCTCCCTCAGGAGGGACGCCACGGCGGCGTGGGAGTGCAATGCCATGGGCGACTTCTTTTCCCCGGCCTGTGGCGGCGCCATGGACTGCTTCCAGGAGCGCCACCAGCCCACCGTCAGCGTGCTGCCCACCTTCACCGCCTCCTTCGACCACCCGCACCCGCAGCACCATCAGCATCAGCAGCAGCAGCAGGCGGCGGTGGTTTCTGGGGGCTTCGACTGCCTCCTCAGCGAGGTCTACGGCGGCGGCGCCCCCTTCCCCAATGCCGCCGGCGGCGGCTACGGCGAGATGGGGTTTCTCGCCGCCATGGACCCCAAGGCCCTGGTGGAGGGGGGCGGCCTCGGCGCCTGCAAGGTGGAGCCCGGGCTGGCGGCGGCGGACGGCGGCGCGTTCGGCCCCGGCCCGATGTCGTCGGCGGCCGCCCCGGCGCCGGGGTCCAGGAAGAAGCGGGTGGAGGGCATGCCGTCCAAGAACCTGATGGCGGAGCGGCGCCGCCGGAAGCGCCTCAACGACCGCCTCTCCATGCTCCGCTCCGTGGTGCCCAAGATCAGCAAGGTGAAGGAAAAAAAAGCCCCCTCCTTTCCGATTTCACCGCATCAAAATCTTGGGGGGTAAATTAAACCGAGTGAGTGTGGATTTGATCTCGGGCGTGTAGATGGACAGGACGTCGATCCTGGGGGACACCATCGACTACATGAAGGAGCTGCTGGAGAGGATCCGGCGGCTGCAGGAGGAGATGGAGGATCCGGCGGCGAAGGCGGCGCCGCTGCTGAGCGTGTTCCGGGAGCTCAACCCCAACGAGATGCTCGCCCGGAACACCCCCAAGGTCAGCAGTCTTCTTCTTCTTCTTCTTCTTCTAGGCCGGAGCAGGGCGCCATTGCTGCTGCTGCTGCTGCTGTGGCTTGGAGAACGTTTGACCGAGGGATCCGGCGGTTGCAGTTCGAGGTGGAGCGCAAGGAGGAGGGCGACACCCGGGTGGAGATCTACTGCGCGGCCAAGCCGGGGCTGCTGCTGTCGACGGTGAGCACGCTCGACACCCTCGGCCTCGACATCCAGCAGTGCGTGGTCAGCTGCTTCAACGACTTCGCCATGCACGCCTCCTGCTCCGAGGTACCCAACGATTCTTCCATCCATCCATGGATTCGTCAGTCCACCAGCAAACTTGAAACATGGACGGATTCTTCTTCTTTCTTCAGCCGCATCATCAGTTGATTCCAACTGATTTTGGTTGGTTCGTGGGTGCAGATGCAGAGGGAGATGATGAGCGCGGACGCCATCAAGCAGGAGCTGTTCAAGAACGCCGGCTACGGGGGCGGCTGCTTGTAGAGAGACGAGCAAGAACCACCACCACCACCACCAGCAGCAGCAGGAGGAAGAGGAAGGAAAATAAAGTAGCAGAAGTAGTAAGCTGTAGCAGCGAGTAGAATTAGCACTTAGCACTGGTAGCAGCAGTAGCGAAAAAGGCCGGCCAAGATTCGGGCGGGGTGCCTTTTGCGCAGATGATAACCATGTCGCCGTGATCAGGCAAAATTCTCTCCTGTTTAACAACAAAGATCGGCGCCTTTCCGGTGAATGATTGATGATGTTGATGATCCCCTCCCCTCGTCGCGCGCTTTTCCGGCCATTGTTTAGTGTTTATTTCTCGGCCATGTTGCTCTTGTAGTACCACCAGATCAGATCAGCCCCCAAAATAAAGCGAAAGGGAAAGCGAAAGCGAAGCATCTTGGGTTGGGTCGTGCCATGCTCCTGTGTCCGGCCCTGTTGTTCGACGTCGGCGATGTGTTGGGCACCTGAGCTGAGAGTGGTTCCAAATGTTGGCGCGTACGTCTCGATATTGTACATGCCGATGATGCTATGCTTTAGTGATGTGGTGAAGCTAGGAGCTTGCTTTGCGTTGCTCGCATCCTCACCGGTGATGGTGATGATGCCGCTGAGGAAGGCTGGCTGATTGGGACGGTGCATTGGAGAAGAAAGTCTCTCCCCTCCCCGTTTTGTTTTCTGATGATGATGGCGATGACATGGATGTGTGACCAATTTATTCCCTCTCTCTGCGTGCGTGTGTGTAGTATATATACGAGGAAAATCATTACGGCACCGAGGACCCTGTTGCTTGACATTGGACAATGTTGGGCACCAGCCAGCTGATGGATCCACCTGTTGATTTGCATTGCCATTGCGCCTCGCATCTCCACCGACGATGTCGATGATGGCATTGACGTTGGACTGGAACAAGGAAGTTTCTCCCAAGATATATTACTTGTATAAAAACAATTATGGTGATGAGGAAGGCATGGATGGCATTGTATAGGAAAAGAGTTAATGCTTACCTCCATTTTATTTTTATGAGAACAATTTTGTGGGGATGATGAAGACATTGATGGATAGGTCTGGCATTGTGTATAAAAGTAAAAGTTGGCCTCCATTTTCCTCCCTTCTCTCTCTTGCGTGTGTGTGTGAGCGAGATGAGGAGGACCAGTGGCCCTTGTCGTATCTCTTGGCATTCTTGCGCGGATGAGGCCGGGGACCGATTAGTTAAGCAAGCCTCGAGCAGGACCATTGACCCCTAATTTACACGATCTAGAGCCAGGCCAGGCGAGCAGACAAAGATCACGTCGGCAAAGCAGCCCGGCCAGCCAGCCTGCAGACCCAGTTTACTACCCCCAATCATCACCCACAATCCCTACTAACCTCTGACCAGTCCACAAAATTTCTTATGGTTGATCAGTTTGCAAGTGTACTTAGTTATTAGTCCTTGCAAAGAAAGAGGTCCGCATTTTGTAATGCCGCAAAGGGGGCGCTTTTTGCAGGGTGACCACACGGTCATCCACTGGCTGGCCCCGTTTTCCTCTCAAAAAACTAAATAAAAAAGCTTGGTTTGGCTCTTCTCTTTGGGCTCACGCGCACGTCGGTCAAAATCTAAACTCGGGAGCTTGTACTCTTGCTGGCAGACGTCGCAGGTCCGGGCCAAGAAGCACAAGGCAACAGCAACACTTTTTTTTTTCCATCAGAGCGAGCGAAAAGGATGGCATGACACCGATGCCAGTAGGATATTCCAGTAATTGGTGCTTGCAACGGGGTGGTGGATGATGGATGGGCGGGGCTGACGCCCATCATATTCCTCCGCTCGAGATGCGGCTGGCTGTTGACGCCATGACGACGGATGCCAAGTGCCCAGCCATGCTTCCTCGTGTTGGAATCGTCCTGACGCCGGAGAGGAGGCGGGCATGTGGCTGCCACTGCCCATCCTCGGGCAAACTCTACGTATATGATTGAGGGCCTTTTGGGATACACCAAAACGTAGGGGGAAGACAGAACTCCTATGACTGAGGATGCCCATAGCCAACCCTACAGTGAGAAATGGACAATACCGAAACTTTCTTCACAGCCGTATTTTGTTAGTGGGGGCATCACAAAATGCCTCACAGACGAAATGTTTCAGTGGGCTAACACTAACGTTAGCAGTGGCAGTCAGGTAGGTAGTAGGACTAGTTACAAAAATGCCGCTAAAACACACATTAGCGGCGTGGGAGGGAGGGGGGCCTGTTAGCTCCATCGTCACTCAGAACCAGGGCATCCACCAGATGTACATCTTGCCGAGGTTCTTGTGGGAGACCGCTTCCGCGATCAGCCGCCGCGCCTGCCCTTCCACCGAGAGCGGCAGCGAGGGCGCCGCGTTCACGCCCACCACCACGCCCTGGAGCCTCGCCGTGATGTTGGCGATCGCCCTCTGGATCGCCATTCAAAGACATGAGGCGGGTTAGGAGAGTGGGTGCCAAGCATGTGCGGTCCGGTGCGGAAATGTGCGAGGTTGGTAATACCTGCGCTTGCGGATTCCGGACCTCCCCTCCGCTGGACTTGTGGGCTTTGGTCCACTCTACCAGCGGGTCGTGGATGAAGGTCTCGAGGACGGTCATCAGCGCCTCCTTGTGGCCCCTCAGGACCGACAGGGTGATCTCGCACACCTTCAGAAAGACGCCTTCGTATCCAGCGATGCCCAACCCATCAATCATGTTCTGCAAATGCAAATTCAGCAGCATGCCCATCTTAGTACTGTACTTCTAACGGAAATCAGACTGAATTTTGTTGGATAGGCTGCTGAAAAGAAACCGCACAAGACAAGATTTTGCTGCTTACTTGTGTAAGCCTGAACGGCACCACCTCGGGCTTCTCAAGCTGCAAACCCTTGTCGAACAAGCAACTGAAATCCACATGAACGCAGTCCCCTGTCGTCGCGTCGATAAGGATGTTCTCGCCGTGCCTGTCACCAAGCCCAACAATGTGCCCAACCATCGACCAAACCGCGGCGGTATGTGCATATGCCACTCTGGCACGAAACCATGCGGCTGGTTCAGAGAATGTCGTCAAGAACCATTTGTGGAACACCGGGGGGAACAATGGAAGGATTTTTGTTTTCATCATCTCATCTTCAGGTATTTTGCTAGCATGGCATACATCATATATCCTCTTCATCTGCGAGTTTGTTTTCATCCGATCATACTTCCCGCAAGTTATGTATATGTCCTGGAGAATATGCCGAAGACCACGGGTGTTGGGCACCCATTCTACCAGTCCACAGTCTTCTGTAAGCGGAACCACGGCAAAGGTTCTGATATAAAGCTTCCTCCTGCGGCTCTCAGGAACTTTGGAGAGGAGACGATTGATCACAGCATTGAACTCCATCATGCGTGCATCCTTCCTAAGATCATCCTTCGGTTTGCATAGAAATGGGCGAGCCAATCCATCGCTTCCAAGGAACACAACCTGAAGTTCAAAATGATAAAAAAATAGTACTTAATTGAGTGAGGTATTAGTTAGTTGAGACCCTTTAACAATGAAAACTAATCATAAATGGCCAAAATAGTACTTAAATGAGTGCAAACAAGTGATCTGGACCCTTGATAGCTCTCAATCTCCCACACCATATCCAACCAATGACTTGCAACCACAATACCATGATGCAGGCCATCCATAAAAAAGACTAGTACTACTTCCGTGCACAAACGTCAGTTACATATTGACAGTTGTTGCTCCTCAAACAGGTGTAATTATCAAGTATATGGCCGTATTAAATATGTGTATGTGCATACCTTCTTTGGTTTCTGAAGGGAGGAAAGGATCTCTGCATCGTCGGCTATTCCAGCTATAGTAGGATGCTCTGAGATTGAAAAAGGGTGAAAAGTAGATTGACCAGACATATTTGAATCGTATGATGGCAGAGTCACAGTGAGAGCCTGCTGGACAGGTAATATAATTCCTAGGGGCATCATTCTTTTCAAGGAACTGAACTCAGTTGAGATATTTATTGACCTCGCCTTGGGCTGCCCTGGGTGAAAGCACAGCTTAATCAGATGTTCTATTAGAGAAGGAAACTGATTAAACAGCGCAACATGGTCGCTCCTCTTCCCAACGCCCTTCTTTGCTAGTTTTAATATTTGTGCAGCAGCATCTCGTCTTGCAGAAACTGTTGACTTTGACACTGCAGCCATCATCCAAAGTGCCTGCTGAGGGTATGCCTGTAAAACCACCTGGATAATGTATCTTACAACCCTGACAAGTTCACCATTCTGATGACAGATGCGAGATATCAACTGAGACAGCACAGTTAGCCACTGATAAGTTGGTAGATCCTTCGAGCACCCACGGACGACGGCTAACGTCTGCATTAGATGGGCTGATCAGATCTCTTGCACAGATTGAAAAAAATGAAGAAAAAAACATGCAAAACAAAATTTACCCTATCATGAATGACTTTCATTTCTTCACTTGGCCCTTCTCGGATGTATATGTTTCCAAATTCAAACCAAATCGTAAGTAACCGTGGTAGTGCTTGAAAAAGATTCTTGTGTCCTTTGTGGAGTCCTTTTGCATAACACAGCAAGACTGTTGGAAGCAACTCCCACCAAGGCCTCTCTTTAGCTGGGGCACTTGCACTTCCAGCAGAGCCAGGAGTAACAGATCCAACTCCACCTGTGAATTTCTTATCTTCCTGACGTTTCCTAGCATCAACAAGTAAATCATCCAAAAACTTTGCCATGCAAAAGAAACCCTTCTCCCACTTGGGCCGCAACTCTGTTACTCTACTGTAGAGAGATCTGATTTCCTCGCTCTGTTTTTGCCCTGTATTGTGGATCCATCTAGTATAAAGAAGAAGGGTTTTAGACACATCCGGATTCTCTTTTGATGCTTGTGTTGCAGAGATAGGCGCATTTGGCAATGCGAGAGAAAGGCTGGAAAGAGATGAAAGGACAGCATTTCCCAAAACCTCCGCGGGCATGTTTAGAAGTGTTTGCTGAAGTTCAGCTATAGCACTATCAGATTTCCGTATATTCCAGAGGTGCTTTGCCTTCTCCATGTGAACGTTTGGAGCACCTGAAGCATCTGCTTCCAGTATTGCACGGTGGGCTGTCTCATAATGACCAGCCAAACGGCAGAGCTTAGCGTACTGAAGCCAGCAGTTCCCAACTTGAGAATTCATATGACTAAGATTATAAACCATCCTTCGGAAAGCAAGCAAAGGCTCCCTTGCCCACAGAGACGATTGTGTGCATTTAAGACGGTTATCCCAGTCTTTTGTTAACTTCAGAAAACTTGGATCATCTGCACTGAATGATTTGTCCAGAAATGACTCATCTCCCAGCAGGGAGTTGAAGTCTTCCAGCTCACACAGCATGTGGAGCTTGACAATGTAAGGATATGCACGCATATACGAGTCCATGCCTGCTGCAGCCAACGGGACAAGCAACGCTTGCTTGGACTGGGCGATCTTTTCAGCAACCATAAACTGATCTTTTGCCGTCATCGCCTTGAATATTTTTGCTAGACCTATGTCAAACGAAGCACTGTTCTCAGTGCTACTGTACACAAGACCTTTGTCTGCCTCGGGTAGGTACTCATCCATGAGATCCCATCTTCCTAATCTCCAAGCTGCTTGCACACCTTGCATGCACCATGTTTTCTTATACTGAGGTATTCTGCCAACCAAACCATCCACATGCGCAATCATGGCTTGAAGATGGCACATGTTTAGCGAACAGTTGAGAACATCACAATGTCTATGGACAGAATCAGGTTCCATTTGCAAAGCATGTTCACACAGTGTTAGCACTTCAGCCCAGTTTCCAGCTTTCTCATTGATTATAAGTTGATCTTGTAGGCTTGATGAATTCCTCAGATTAGCTAAGCCTAACAGGCCATCAGGCTCATCCAATCCTCCATATATTTCCATCAGAAAAGAGATGTCATCATCTGAAAAAGTGCCACTACACTCTGCAGCTGGATTAGAGGACCCAGACTTCTCTCGGACATGAGATTCGAAATATGCTAGAGCACGAGCATGAGCTTGACATCTAAAAGAGGTCTTAGCTAGAGTAACTTTAGGTATAGCAGCCAACAGCTCAGCAACATTGCTACACTGCACCAGCAATTGATCTTGGCCGTTATTAGAAGAGCTTTCATCGTTCAATTTACCTGCTTGCCTCCCAGCCATGGCATTATTAGACTGGGATAGAGCAATTTCCTGCTTTAGATCATCAACCCATTGCCCAAGATTATCAAGCAAAGTGAAGATGGCTTGAACACAAACCTCACTCTGCCCCCCAGTAATACCATGAACAATAGCCCCACTACTTTCTGAAGCAGCTGCATTGAGAACAGACAATATTTCATCAGTGATGCTTTGCCGAGCCTCTGGAGTTCCATAGCAAACAGCATTTAAAACCAAGTAAGGTAGGAGATAGAGCGCAGTTGGCATGTCATGCCGAACAATTCCTCGGCATGCACTGAAAATACCATAGCGCGATCCAGTTGCATGGGATGTCAACTTTCTAATCCAATAATATATCCACCTTCTGAAGGACATTGTTGGGCGGTATATTGGGCCAAGTAAAGCAGCATCATTCACACCAGGAAGATGAAATCTTGATGTCAAGCATGGCGCAATGATTTCCTTGACATAACTAGAAAAACGTCCCCACAACTTCTGACCCCTTCTGCTCATTTCACAACTACTTGAATCTTCCCCATTATCTTCTTTGGGTAAAGACTGACAGCCAGCCAATTTTAGTAGCTCTTGAATAGCCAAGGCAGCAGAATCTTGTACTGTTGTGTCAGAAGCTGCTCTGAATGCCCTTGCAAGATGCTTGTGGATCAACTCAAATATAAGATCATCGTCTGAACATTCAATCTTAAAGCGTTCACACGAAATTACCTTGAACTTGGCAGGATCAACTGCACCCAGTGCACCAAGACAATCTGCACAAACTAGTTTCAGCCTCTGGCCAACCATTGTCCTTGACTCCTCAGCACATCCTTTAAGTAAAGCCATAATTAAAGCGCTTATTACATCCAAATCAGAAATATCTTCACCAATTATAAGTGCAGTAACATCCTCCCGTTTGGCCTTAAATAATTTACTCAACTCACATGCTACCATGTACCTTACATTCAAGCTCTCATGATTAAGACCATCAACGGCATCCTTCAGATGATCTTGCAGAGTCATTGATCCTCTGGCTTCCTGTATTACTTTGTTTACTTCCGACAAAGATGGTAAGCTGGGCAGCAATGGCAATTCACGTATATGTTGTTTAAGCAACTTACTGTTTTTCACAACAAGTTCCTCTAGGATTTCAACAATTTTTCTCAGGTGCACAGAAGGGCATTCTCTGCACTTCTCTAAAAACGGAATGAAAGCAGCTACAACTTGAGACATAACATACTTGATACTGGTCGATGATACCTCAGCCAATTGCTTTATGAAAAAATGTAACACATCAAGACCATCCATTTGAAGAGCTTCCTTATCAGTGGCAAATATCAACAGAACCATAATCTTTGGTGCATGTGTACTCAAATATGGGCCCATCATCTCAACTAACTTCCTTATACGCTGGAGAGCTTGTTTTTGAAGCTTCACGTCATCAGAATGAAGCATCTTCTTATCAATGCTATTGAGAAGTCTGACAAAATCATTCTTCAAGAACTCAGGAAGGGCATCATTCCCTGTCAAAATTCTTGCAATATTCTGTATTGTTGGTGAAATTCTTGTTGTCCTGAAAATTGGAACACCATTAAAACTCATTCAAAATTATGCCTAATTACATAGGAAGTATCTAGAGAAATATGTCGATAATCAAAAGAAAAGTTACCTTCTATCGGTCTCGATATGATCCGATTCCCCAGGAAAACATATGATCTCATCAAGCAGTGTTGGCAAAGCAGCTGCAAATATTTCTTTGCTATCACTTCCCGTTTCGGTGTGATAAAACTGTAGAACAGACGGCAAGTGCTGCCCATCTTCATAGAATAGAGCGAACGAAAGCACTTTAGGTAGTGAATTAACAATCAATGGTACTAGTTCAGTGTTTAGATGGTTTGCAAGTTCATGCAGAGTAATAACAGCTTGGTCATTGTCTGGGTGAGACACAATAAGTTTTGGTATAACTGATGGAACCATTCTCCTAATCAGCTCTTCAGTCTTAATCCCGAGAACAGCCTCAGCAAATTCACTAATCACTACAGGATGATTTAATAGTCTAGATGAAAGATAGTCATATAACTCATCTCTAACACGGAAGTTATTCGAGAGGAAGAGTTCTATTCCTCCTTTGAAACTGTAAGTGCAGCATCTGTGAAGTAATCTTGATGCAGTCTTCCTTACAATGGGATCATGGTTATCAAGTTGAGCAATAAGCAATACAAATGAGCAGAAAAAAACTTCCCCTTGAGTATCACTTCCTTGCATAATTGTAGCAGTAGACTCCAAAAGAGTTAGTAGAACATGAGAATCTTCAGCTTCTGCAAAAGCTTGCTTTATTTTGTCCATGAACTTAAGTTCTTTAGTCCCTCCCTCCATTCCCAGTTCATCCGAGAACAAAATGTCCATGACTCTGTTTTCCAAAAAGCAGCATACTACAAGAGAAAATGCATCTCTGACATCTTTCATTCCATTAAGTAGCAGAAAATCAATACACTTGACCCACTTAATTTTCATCTCAAGTAAAACCTCTTTGCTAGAATGTCTCAGTACTCGTGGCAAAACTTCAACCATGGAAATGATACATTCTTTGGAAGTCTGTGCATATAGGAACTTGAAAAAAAGCCTGTGGGCCTTCAAAATATTATGTTTCAAGTCAACACTCTCAGCTTCTAGTACTGCCATGTCCACAATAGAAATATGCTCTTTAGTATTGACATTTCTGTTATCACAGTGAGGGCACCAGAAGCCTTTCAAGAGAAGATCCAATGTCGAGACTGGTTGCTTAGGGTCCTTGTCCATGAACAGCTTGCAACTGTTTCCCGCTTTGTCAGTAACATCAGTTGTTCCATTTAAACAAGATAGGAAACCAAGTGAAAAGGCAACACATTTCCACAGTTTGTCAGATCCTAAATCACCAAATAACCTGAAGAAAAAAAAACGACTCGAGGTTATCAGATCTTACAGGAGAACTATAAAACAAATTAAGTGCATTGTGGTATAAGAAAATTTGAATTTATTAATTTTCCTCAACCAAGGTAATGCCTTCAATAATACTCCCTCCGTTCCTAAATATTTGTCTTTCTAGACATTCAAATGGACTGCAACATACGGATGTATGTAGACATATTTTAGAGTGTAGATTCACTCATTTTGCTTCGTATGTAGTCACTTGTTGAAATCTCTAGAAAGACAAATATTTAGGAACGGAGGGAGTATTTGGTAATCATAACCCAACAATTTTTTTATTGTTTTGGTTCAACAAAAGGCAAAGTGTAAAATGCATAATCTGAAATCATGTTAAAGTATATTTACTCACTCAAGTTTCTTGAACATCACTCCAAGCATCCTAGGACCAGAATACAGTACAATAATGGGCAGAGACATAAGAGCCTCATTTTGAACCTCCACAGATTCACTATGGATAGCCAGTTCAAGGAGTTCAAGGTCACAGTCAATATTCAGTCTGTTGCCAATCTTAGCAATAACTTGTACCACAAGGCATTTTAAGTTCCAGTCTAAGCATGTTTGAGTGGAAACATGACCATCAGACCACACCCGTTTCAGCAAGCTGATGAGATCAACATATAGTGAATAATCTAAATCTTCACTGCGATCACCTATCAGCCGAGCTTCATCTTCAAACAGTTTAGAGTCTCCAGGATGAATGGCTACATAGACAATTAGACAAAAGTGAACGGTAAAAAATGATAGGAACTTAGAAAGAGAGCCATATCATCATGTACTCGAGAATATTTGGTCTGGTAAGCTCGAAGCAATGAGATTGCAAGTTTATCCCAGGACAATGGGAAGATCAGCAGATTCATTATTCATATTTATACATGTCTGATAGGTCCAGGTGCCTTCTATATTCTAGATGATTTGACAGGGAAGGGTGGATTGTGGGGTTTACAAGCAGGTCTTACACAAATAGCTCACCAAAATTGTACTTAATGACCTACCTTATATGATGAACAAGTCATAAGCCCAAGAAGATGTATAAACACAAACAAGGACGTAAAACACAAAGCAGGATCACAAAAACCTTGAAAGGAATATTAAGAAATTGCACAGTTGTTACAGGCTTATAGCTAAAGCTACCTAAGATCCCAAACATAATTCATGCAAGTTGCAACATGGCATGTATACAAAATGCAAAAGACGGAAGAAAACCTTACATCGGAGAAGCATTACAGTATGAAGAGCTTTGAAATACAGTAATACATCGAAGGAAAAGAAACATTTCTCGGTTGCCTGCATCATTCACTAATGTTAGGATGTTAAGTTCAAAAACGATGAGAAGCCAAAATCAATTTATGCAGCTTTATCATGATTTCTGCCTACCTGCTTGCAAATCCAAGGGATCCAGGAGAGAACTTGCTTAGAAATACTAATAAATAGACTTGTCCTTGGGTTAACACAGAATGAAAGAGAAAGAAGACTAAGCACTTGTATAGCAATATCAGGCTCCACTGGATAAACATTATGATTGTCAGGTGACAGGAACTTAATACGTGAATTTAGTGACAGCTGAAGATCATAGGCATAATCTTTTGCTGGTTCAAGTCCTATGCCAGCAGGAGATAATTTGGCCATAAATGAACCAATGGTTGATCGTGATTCAGACATCTTTTGACGTTTGTACAAAGTATTTTCCTGGTTCTGAGCCACTCTTTTCTGGCCGACTTTTGGCAGGTCAAATACTTCAGATTTTTCCTGAAAGCTGCCTCGATCATCGCTGGCATCCAAAGACACCGAACTCTGACCAAATTTGTCAACAACCAGTCGAATGCATTCAGTCACTTTGTCATAAGGCTTGGGCAAATAGAGCAACTTCAGAAGGATCTCTGGTTTCCATACTTGTGGGGAGCAGACTTCGACTATTCTCATGTACGCATTGCACATCGCAGCCTGCAAAAGATAGCATTAGTAGAGAGAAGTAACCAAAAAAACTGGGAAAATCAAGTTGCTAACCTGAAGCTCTGAGCTTCTACTGCTCTGTACTGCTCTTGTGAAAGCATTGACAATGTCAGCAGCCGTAGATTCAACAATATAACCAGGACACGAAGAATGCAAAGCATTTAGACATGCACCCATTGACAAGTCATAATCTGGATCTCTGCAGAAATAAGATGAAGCATTATGCTATTTGACAGTGTTTGTGCATACTCCCATAATATCCATGACAAAATAAAACCTACATCGCATGGTATTTAAGGCTTTTAATATTAGGCAGAGCGAGCCAGTACATTGCTTATTGTGTTGTATCTTCTTAAGGTCCCCAGCTGTAACTCTTTTGTAGAATACTTCCTCGTTATAATACAAACAGTTTATGGAAAATATATAGCTGAATAATTCAATATCTACCATTACCAGTTTCACCAGTATATTGTTGTTTGACTAAAAGAATTTACAAGAAAAGGGCTACTATGTTTGAAACATATCCAGAGAAGGCAAACATATTAGCATTCTTGTAACAAAGTAAAGGTGGGGAACATACATAATTCCTGACCAAAAAAGAGCAAAATATAATCCAGCATTACAGATATGCACTCTATGCTTCTTCCAAGTGACACATTCTTTTTCTACATTACTGTTACAGTGAATGATATTTAGAGATAAAGATATGATTCACGAAAGCAAATATTCACCGTGACAGAACTAAAATGGATTAGAATCAGGTATTTCAGGTAAACATAGGAGAGGTACGTATAGATCAATATGCCTTGCTTCCAATACAACTAGGTGCCTAAACTATTGTTTCATAGATTCCTTTCACATGGTAAAACAGACCTGAGGGATATCCGCAACATCATGTGACTTTTGACTGCTCCACATGACATCACTGGAGGGAGCGTAATAATCTAGACTAGAAGAAAAAGATACAGCAGGAGCATACCTGATACTAGAAAGCTCATTAACATCTTGGCTTAGAATCGATGTGATTGAACGAATAATAGTTTCCGTAGGAAGAATCTCAACAGTCATCACCGTTGCAACGATCCGTGCAAAATCAAAACAAACCTGTTGCACCAAATTGATTAATCAATGTGTCGAAGGTACATAGGTATTACCGAAAACGCACAAAGGCTCAAGATTAAATACCAACCTTGTGCAGGGATTCATCCCCATAACAGAGAATAGAACAAGCAGCGGAAACAAATGGCATGGTAACAACCCCTTCAACATGCAGGGTACCATCTGTAAGGCATTTGTTGATGAGTCTAATTAACGAAGTGGCAAATGGACACCACCTCATGTCACCAGACAGATCAATCAGCACACCAGGTCCATTTTTAGGCTGGAACGTCTCTGGGAGCTCACTAAAAATCGCAGGGGACTCCAAAATGTCCGAGAAGGATCCACAGAAGCATTTTAAAAGACATCCACTCTCCGTGTGCTTCGATGCTACATATTGTAGATCTGTTAGATTCGACAAGAAGTTCAATTTCAGCCCTCTCTGCACAACCTAACACACTGGAGTACTCAACAAACTGAAATTGTACAACGATAACAAAATAAAGTGAACAGAATCACAGGCCTTCCACTGCAACCATCGCATCCAAGAAGAACTGCCGGTAGGCCTCCCGGTCACCGGTGCGGAGAAGTGAGAGGAGAGACCAAACCGGCTCAAATATAATTGACCTGCAACGGCGAAGAAACCAAACCGAGCACATGTAAACAACACATAGCACCTGATGACGCACATATAACCAAACTATCATTAGGATAAAATAACCAAACTAGCATCACCGCTTGAAGATGCCCAGCATTACTAGATTCACAAATCTATCGGTTGTTCAAACAGGCAGCATTTTCCCCTGCCAACATTCAACCCAAACTAGATGTTGCTTCCTCTACCGCGCACACGACATCAGCTAAATTCACCCCATGCCTCACACGTGGATGCAGTAATACTTGGCAACCGAGTGCTTAAATCCATGTAATTTCCCATGTGGAGAGCGATTGGACTAGGGTTTAAAAGGGGGGAAGAGCAGGGGAGTGCTTACTGGTAGTAGGGGTCTGCGAATAAGGGGAGGATGCGGCCGATGACGCGGATGACCTCGGCGGGGCGGCCGTTGGAGAAGACCCCGGGGAACCGGGGCGCCGTGTAGTTGAGCAGCCTGAGCACCACCTTGGTCTCCATCTCGGTCGCTGCATCCATGGGCCAGTCAATCAATCACAGAGAATGTGAGCGGCGGCCCAGTCGCCGCCGTGACCCGCGCCGAGAGGGAGGGGAGGGGGGAGGAGACGGGCGTACCGGTGGGGGCGGGGGGGACGTGGTCACGGAGGAGGCTGGGGAGGACCTCGCGGAGCTTGGCCTCGTAGTGGGCGGAGGCCGGGGCGGCGGCGGAGGAGGAGGAGCCCGCGATGAGCGCGCGGAGCTCCTTGATGTGGCCGGCGAAGTTCGCCATGGCCGGCGGCGGTCGCCGGAGCCGGAGCCGGTGCGGGGGGGCTCGTCGTCGGCGGCGGCGCTCCCCGCTCCGCCCTTTCCCTCCCTCCTTATAATTTCGAAACGGAATTCGAGACTGCGCTCCCCTTTCCCCTTTCCTTTTCCCCGTCGCCTCTCCTTTGGAGCGTTGCCGTCGTTTGTGTTGGGCCCAATCTAGAAAAGGCTGATGATGGATGGATGACCTCGGCCCGGACGCAGCTCTGGGCTTTGGGCTCGTCTGAGACTCAAGTCGGGGCGAAAATGTTCTTGTCTTTTCCGAGGCTCGCTCATGGGCGCCCATATGTCTCGCATTCAGCGAATGTTAAAATGTGCGTAGAAAATATGTTGACGAATGTGTTAGAAAATGTTAAACTTATATTTGGAAAATGTTAATCAAGAATTTGAAAAAAATGCTTGAAAGTGTGTAGAGGAAATATGTTGACCATGCATTCAAAAAATGTTAATCTTGTACTCCCTCCGTCTCAGAATAAGTGAGACACTTATTCTGGGACGGAGGGAGTATTTGGATAATATTAACAATGTCTATAGAACAAATGCTGACTATGTATTTAAAAATGATAAATTTGTATTCAATTTTTTTAAACGTGTATTAGAAAATTCTGTTTGACATATACAAAAAATGTAGAATGAAAATCAAACGAAACAAAAGAAATTGAAGAAGAAACAAAATAAACGAAAGAAAAAATGCAAAATAAAACCGAAGAAACACATGCAAAAAAACGGAGATGGAAAAAGAAAAGAAATAAAATAAAACGAAAAGGCACTGAAAACCAAGAAATGTGAAAATCATATTTGTGTTAAACATATTTCAAAAATGTTAAAAGTATTTGGAAAATTTTAAACGTGTATTATAAAAATGTAGAATGAAACCAAAAGAAATAAATAAAACCCGAAACAAAACCAAAATGAAAGAAGGATACAAAAATTAAACAGCAGAAAGAAATGCAAAAAGAATGGGAAAACAGTGAAAACCGATAAAGAAACAAGGAAAAACAACAAAAACGTTGAAACCCAATAATGAAGCAAAAAACTGAAGAAAAAGAAAAGAAACCAATGAAAATTGAGAAAGAGAGAAATAAAACCGGAGAAAAGAATGACAAAAAAAAGAAAAAGAAAAAACCCCAAACACCTGAAAAAACAAATGAAAAACTAGCTCTTTTACCCTCAACCACGAATTTGTGTTGGGGCCCAATCTAAAGGCGGGATGGATAGATAACCTCGGCCCGGACACAGCTCTGGACTTTGGGCTGGTCTGAAACTCAAGTACGGCCGAAAATGTTCTTGTCTTTTCCGAGACTCACTAATAGGCGCCCCTATGTTTCGCATTCAACGAATGTAAAAATGTGCCTAGAAAAAATGTTAAAATGTGCACACGATGATGAGATCATGGTGTCATGCGAGTGACGATGGAAATCATGCCGATGCTTTGGAGATGAAGATCAAAAGCACAAGATGATGGCCATATCATGTCACGTATGATTTGTATGTGATGTTAATCCTTTTATGCATCTTATTTTTCTTAGGACGACAGTAGCATTATAAGGTGATCCCTCACTAAAATTTCAAGTTAAAATTGTGTTCTCCCCAAGTGTGCACCGTTGCAAAAGTTCATCGTTTCGAAGCACCATGTGATGACCGGGTGTGATAGACTCTACGTTCACATACAACGGGTGCAAGCCAGTTTTGCATATGCGGAACACTTGGATTGAACTTGACGAGTCGAGCATGTACAAACATGGCCTCGGAACACAAGAGACCGAAAGGTCGAGCATGAGTCATATAGTAGATATGATCAACATGGAGATGTTGACCATTGAAACCACCTCATCTCACGTGATGATCGGACTTGAGTTGGTGAATTTGTATCATGTTACACTCGGACAATCGGAGGGATGTTGATTTGAGTGGGAGTTCTTAGGTACTATGATTAATTGAACTCATTATCATGAACAATAGTCTAAGCAGTCTTTGCAAATTATGTTGTAGATCAATAGCTCGCGCTATAGCTCCCTGTTTTAATATTTTCCTAGAGAAATACTAAGTTGAAAGATATTGTAAGAAATTATGCGGACTAGGTCCATCATCTGAGGATTTTCCTGACTACTACACAGAAGGCTAATGTCCTTGATGCACCGCTCAGTGTGCCAACCCCTCTAGCATCGTCTGAGGATGTTGTGAATATTTGGCAGACACGTTCTGATGACTACTTAATAGTTTAGTGTGCCATGCTTTAGGTGTTAGAACCGGGACTTCAAATACATTTTTGAACGTCATGGAGCATATGAGATGTTCCAGGAGTTGAAATTTATTTTTTTTATGAAAAATGCCTGGATCGAGAGGTATGAGACCTCTGATAAGTTCTATACCTACAGGATGGAGGAGAATAGCTAAGCCAGTGAGCAAGTGCTCAAAATGTCTGGGGTGCTACAATCGCTTCAATCAAGTGAGAGTAAATCTTCCAGATAAGATAGTGATTGACATCGTTCTCTAGTCACTATCACCAAGCTGCTAGAACTTCATGATGAATGATAACCCACAAGTATAGGAGATCACAACAGTTTTCGAGGGTAGAGTATTCAGCCCAAATTTATTGATTCGACATAAGGGGAGAAAAAGAATATTCTCAAGTATTAGCAGTTGAGTTGTCGATTCAATCACACCTGGAAGACTTAATATCTGCAGCAAAGTATTTAGTAGCAAAGTAGTATGGAAGTAACGTAATGGTGGCAAAAGTAACAGTAGCAGTTTTGTAGCAATCGTAACAGTGGCAACGGAAAAGTAACTAAGCAAAGATCAATATGTGAAAAGCTCGTAGGCGATGGATCAGTGATGGATAATTATGTCGGATGCGATTCCTCATGCAGCAGTTGTAACATAGGGTGACATAGAACTAGCTCCAGTTCATCAATGTACTGTAGGCATGTATTCCGAATATAGTCATACGTGCTTAGGAAAAGAACTTGCATGATATCTTTTTTCCTACCCTCCCGTGGTAGCGCGGTCCTATTGGAAACTAAGGGATATTAAGGCCTCATTTTAATAGAGTACCGGACCAAAGCATTAACACTTAGTGAATAGATGGACTCCTCAAAATACAGTCATCACCGGGAGTGGTCCCGATTATTGTCACTTCGGGGTTGCCGGACCATAACACATAGTAGGTGACTATTGACTTGCAAGATAGTATCAAGAACTCACATATATTCATGAAAACATAATAGGTTCAGATCTGAAATCATGGCATTCGGGCCCTAGTGACAAGCATTTAGCATAGCAAAGTCATAGCAACATCAATCTTAGAACATAATGGATACTAGGGATCAAACCCTAACAAAACTAACTCGATTACATGGTAAATCTCATCCAACATATCATCGTCCAGCAAGCCTACGATGGAATTACTCACACACGGCGGTGAACATCATGAAATTGGTGATGGAGGAAGGTTGATGATGACGACGGTGACGGATTCCCCTCTCCGGAGCCCCGAACGGACTCCAGATTCAGCCCTCCCGAGAGAGATTAGGGCTTGGCGACGGCTTCGTATCGTAAAACGTGATGAATCCTTCTCTCTGATTTTTTCTCCCCGAAAGTGAATATATGGAGTTGGAGTTGACGTCGGTGGAGCCTCGAGGGCCCACGAGGCAGGGGGCGCGCCCAGGGGGGCAGGCGCCCCCCACCCTCGTGGACAGGGTGTGGGCCCCTGGTCTTGATTCTTTCGCTAGTATTTTTTATAAATTCCAAAAATATTCTCCGTGGATTTTTAGGTCATTCCGAGAACTTTTATTTCTGTACAAAAATAACACCACAGCAATTCTGCTGAAAACAGCGTCAGTCCGGGTTAGTTCCACTCAAATCATGCAAGTTAGAGTCCAAAACAAGGTCAAAAATGTTTGGAAAAGTAGATACGTTGGAGACGTATCAACTCCCCCAAGCTTAAACCTTTGCTTGTCCTTAAGCAATTCAGTTGACAAACTGAAAGTGATAAAGAAAAACTTTTACAAACTCTGTTTGCTCTTGTTATTGCGAATATGTAAAGCCAACATTCAAGTCTTCAGCAAAGATTATGAACTAACCACATTCACAACAACAGTTAGGTCTCATGTTTACTCATATCAATGGCATAATCAACCAACGAGCAATAATAATAAACCTCGGATGAGAACACTTTCTCAAAGCAATCATAATATGATATAACAAGATGGTATCTCACTAGCCCTTCCTGAGACCGCAAAACATAAATGCAGAGCACCCCTGAAGATCAAGGGCTGACTAGATATTGTAACTCATGGTAAAAGAGATCCAGTCATAGTCATACTCAATTTAAATTAATAGCAATGCATGCAAATGACAGCGATGCTCTCCAACTGGTGCTTTTTAATAAGAGGATGATGACTCAACGTAAAAGTAAATAGATAGGCCCTTCGTAGAGGGAAGCAGGGATTTGCAGAGGTGCCAGAGCTCGAGTTTCAAAACAGAGATAAATAATACTTTGAGTGGCATACTTTCATTGTCAACATAACAACCAAGAGATCTCGATATCTTCCATGCTACACACATTATAGGCGGTTCCCAAACAGAATAGTAAAGTTTATACTCCCCCACCACCAACAAGCACACTCCACGGCTGGCCCGAAACAACGGGTACCATCCATACCAACAACAGTCTTGGGGGAGTTTGGTTCAATTATTTTGTTTGATTTGAGCATGGGACTAGGCATCCCGGTTACTGGCCATTTTCTCGTGAATGATGAGAAGAGTCCACTCATCATGAGAATAACCCACCTAGCATGGAAGATATAGACAACCCTAGTTGATACATGAGCTATTCGAGCATACAAAACATAATTTCATTTGAAGGTTTAGAGTTTGGCACATACAAATTTACTTGGAACGGCAGGTAAATACTGCATATAGGAAGGTATGGTGGACTCATATGGAATAACTTTGGGGTTTATGGAAGTGGATGCACAAGCAGTATTCCCGCTTAGTACAAGTGAAGGCTAGAAAGAGACTGGGAAGCGACCAGCTAGAGAGCGACAACGGTCATGAACATGCATTAAGATTAATCAACAGTGACTGCAAGCATGAGTAAGATATAAATCACCATGAACATAAATATCGTGGAGGCTATGTTGAACATGCGTGAACACGTGCCAAGTCAAGCCACTCGAATCATTCAAAGGAGGATACCACCCTATCATACCACATCACAACCATTTTAATAGCATGTTGGCACACAAGGTAAACCATTATAAACTCTTAGCTAAATAAACATGACACGAGCAACTATAATATCTAATTGTCATTGCAAACATGTTTCATTCATAATAGGCTGAATCAGGAACGATGAACTAATCATATTTACAAAAACAAGATAGGTCGAGTTCATACCAGCTTCTCCCATCTCAGTTAGTTCATCATATATCGTCATTATTGCCTTTCACTCGCACAGCCGAATGGTGTGGATAATAATAATAGTGCACATGCATTGGACTAAGCTGGAATCTGCAAGCATTTAATACAAGGGAGAAGACAAGGTAATATGGGCTCTCGGTTAAATCAACAATAATGCATATGAGAGCCACTCAACATTTTCATCATGGTCTTCTCCTCTCGACCCCCAAAGAAAAGAAAATAAATAAAACTATTTACACGGGAAAGCTCCCAACAAGCAAAAGAAGAACGAGAAATCTTTTTGGGTTTTCTTTTAATTACTACTACTACAAGCATGGAAAGTAGACTAGCTAAATGCTACAACTAATTTTTTTTGGTTTTTTCTTAAAGTTTTTCAAACACACACAAGAAAAAGACTTAGAAAAGAAAATAAACTAGCATGGATAGTACAAAGAAAAAGTATGAGCACCGACAACTAGAATGAGTGTGTGAACATGAATGTAATGTCGGTGAGAGTACTCCCCCAAGCTAGAACTTGATTAGGTTACTGAACCTTCACTTCAACTAGAGAGTAGCGCAGTGCAGAAAGAAGTTTCTGTGGCACCTACATCAGTTGAAGAGGAAACTAATGATGGTGATCATGAGCTTTCCGATCAAGTTACCATCGAACATCGTAGATCGACAAGGATACGTACTACTCCTGAGTGGTACGGCAACCCTGTCTTGGAGGTAATGTTGTTGGACAACGATGACCTGCGAGCTATGGAGAAGCGATGGTAGGCCCGGATTCCGATAAATGGTTAGAGGCCATGAAATCCGAGATGTGATCCATGTATGGAAACAAAGTATGGACTTTGGAAGTATTACCTGAACAGCGAAAGGCCATTCAGAATAAATGGATCTTCAAGAAGAAGACGGGCGCGGATGGTAATGTCACCGTCTATAAAGCTCGACTTATGGCAAAGGGGTTTTCACAAGTTCAAAGAGTTGACTACGATGAGACTTTCTCACCCGTAGTGATGCTTGAGTCCCTTAGAGTTATGTTAGTAGTTGTTGCACTTTTCATTTACGAAATCTGCCAGATGGATGTCAAAAAGAGTTTACTTAACGGTTTCCATGAGGAAAGGTTGTATGTGATACAACTGGAAGGTTTTGTCGATCCTAAGGATGCTAAAAGGTATGTAAGCTCCAGCGATCCTTCTATGGACTCGAGCAAGCATCTCAGAGTTGTAATATACGATTTGATGAGGTGATCAAAGCTTTTGGGTTTATACAAAGTTTGCAAGAAACTTGTATTTATAAGAAAGTTAGTGGGATCACTACAACATTTCTGGTAAGTATATGTGGATGACATATGGTTGATCGGAAATGATGTAGAATTTCTGGAAAGCATAAAGGGTTATTTGAAAGGAGTTTTTCAAAGGAAGACCTGGGTAAAGCTGCTTACATATTGGGCATCAAGATCTATAGAGATAGATCAAGATGCCTGATAAGACTTTCACAGAGCACATACCTTGAAATGGTTTTGAAGGAGTTCAAAAAGAACCAGTCAAAGAAAGAGTTCTTGCCTAAGTGGTAAGGTGTGAAGTTGAGTGAGACTCAAAGCTCGACCACGACAGCAGAAGAGAAAGGACGAAGGTCGTCCCCTATGCCTTAGCCATAGGCTCTATACGGTATGGCATGCTATGTACCGCACCTACGGTGTGCCTTGCCACGTGTCTGGCAAGGGGGTACAAAAGTGACCCAGGAGTGGATCACTGGACATCGGTCAAAATTGTCCTTTGAGGAATAAGGAAATGTTTCTTGGTTATGGAGGCGATAAAGAGTTTGGCGTAAAGGGTTACGTCGATGCAAGCTTTAACACCTATTCGGATGACTCCGAGTAGCAAACCGGATACGTATAGTGGAGCAACCATTTGGAATAGCTACAATTGGAGCATGGTAGCAACATCTGCAATAGGACATAGAGATTGCGAAGTACATACGGACCTGAATGTTGCAGACCCGTTGACTAAAACCTCTCTCACAAGCATAACATGATCAAACCCCAGAACTCATTGAGTGTTAATCACATGATGATGTGAACTAGATTATTGACTCTAGTAAACTCTTTGGGTGTTAGTCACATGGCGATGTGAACTATGAGTGTTAATCACATGGCGATGTGAACTAGATTATTGACTCTAGTGCAAGTGGGAGACTGTTGGAAATATGCCCTAGAGGAAATAATAAAGTAGTTATTATTATATTTCCTTGTTCATGATAATCGTTTATTATCCATGCTAGAATTGTATTGACCAGAAACTCAAATACATGTGTGGATACATAGACAACATGATGTCCCTAGTCAGCCTCTACCAGACTAGCTCATTGATCGAAGATGGATATGGTTTCCTAGCCATGGACATGAGTTGTCATTTGATAACAAGGTCACATCATTAGGAGAATGATGTGATGGAAAAGACCCAAACTATAAACATAGCATATGATCGTGTCAAGTTTATTGATATTGTTTTCTGCATGTTAAGTATATGTTCCAATGGCCATGAGATCATGCAACTCGCTGACACCGGAAAAGTATCTTGTGTGTACCAAACGTCGCAACGTAACTGGGTGACCATAAAGGTGCTCTACAGGTATCTCCGAGGGTGTCTGTTGAGTTGGCATGGATAAATACTAGGATTTGTCACTCCGTGAGACAGAGAGGTATCTTTGGGCCCTCTCGGTAATACAACAACACAAGAAGCTTGCAAGCAATGTGTGACTAAGGAGTTAGTCACAGGATCTTGTATTACGGAACAAGTAAAGAGACTTGTCGGTAACGAGATTCAACTAGGTATAGAGATATCGACGATTGAATCTCGGGCAAGTAACATACCGATAGACAAAGGGAACTACATACGGGATTGACTGAATCCTTGACATCGAGGTTCGACCGATAAGATCTTAGTAGAATATGTGGGAACCAATATGGGCATCCAGGTCCTGCTATTGGTTATTGATCGTAGAGGTGTCTCGGTCATGTCTGCATAGTTCTCAAACCCGCAGGGTCTACACACTTAACGTTTGGTGACGATATAAGTATAGTTGAGTCATTATGGTGGTCACCGAAGGTAGTTCCGAGTCCCGGATGAGATGTCGAACGCGATGAGGAAATCCGGAATGGTCCGGAGGTGAAGATTGATATATTGGACGAAGGGTATTGGAGTCCGGAATTGTTCTAGGGGTACCGGGTGATGACCAGCGTCACCGAAAGGGGTTTCGAGGGCCCCCAACAAGTGTTGGGGGGCCCATGGGCCAAGGGGAGGGGAAAAACCAGCCCACTAAGGGACTGAGAGCCCCCTCACCCCATCTCACGTAACCACGAGGGTTGGGGGCGCCCCCTAGGGCTTCCCACCTCCCGGCTTGGGGGGCAAGTTACCATAGGGGAGATCCCATCTGCCCTGGCTGCTGCCCCCTAGGGGAAACCCTAGGGGCGCCACACCCTCCTCCTTTCCCCTATATATATAGAGAGGTAGAGACAGGGAAGCCGCACCCTTGAGCACATCTCCATGCTACGGCGATGCCCTTCCTCTCCCTCGTAGCCATCTTCCTCTCCGTAGTGCTTAGCGAAGCTCTGCTGAGATTCCACCACCACCACCGCCACCACGCTATCGTGCTACCGGAGGACTTGAGCTACTACTTCACCATTGCTCGCTGGATCGAGGAGGTGAAGGCGTCATCAAGCCGTATGTTTGTTGAACGCGGAGGTGCCGTCCGTTTGGCACTAGATCGGAGTTCGCGGGACGGATCGTGATTGGATCGCGAAGATGTACCACTACATCAACTGCGTTCTTTAACACTTCCGCTTAGCGATCTACAAGGGTATGTAGATCCAATCTCTCCTCTCGTAGATGGTCATCTCCTAGATTGGATCTTGGGTGTTCGTAGGAATTTTTTTGTTTCTTATGCAGTGTTCCCCAACAATTACATCAAGCAAGGTTTCATGTGTTTATGATTTTTTTTATTTTTTGGAATTTAAATGCCATGACACTCCATGCTTAATTGTTTCATAGCCGTGAGACCAATATGTTTGAAAATTCCTTCCTATTTACTGCACATGGAATTAACACACACACAAGTACAGAAAATATGACTTTTCAAACCGTTATGGTTAGCTGTTGCATGTACATTTGTTCAAATTTGAATTACGGTCATTAAATGGCTAGAAAATCACTTAAATGTCTTAAAATGTCAAATGACCCCTAAATTTTGCCAAAATTGGGCATGACAGTTGTATTAGTACTACAATTTTTCTCGTACATTTAAAACACCATTCGTTGCCACTTTACTCCAAATTCGTCTTTCACAGCTAATAAAAAAATATCAACAACATCACACACAGATTTTTGTAGGAACCGTTTGCGATGAAAATTCGTGGGTCTATTTAAGTCTTCCTCCTTAAGCTTCCCCGGCCCGTCTGCTCCAGTGCCGGCAACCCCCGAATCCATGAATCCCGATCCCCATTCCCGCAACCTCTTCTTGCAAAGATGACGCCGTGAAAACGCTTCGTGAAGGCCCATATGGTGGCTGCGTCCACCCCGAGCGCAGCTGATGTCTCTTGAGATGCGTTGGTATTTTCCCAAGGAATAATGCATGATGCATCACAACAACTGTAAGGTATTTTCCTCAGTGATGAGACCAAAGTTATCGAACCAAGCAACACTATGTAAATGGTACCCGCACAAAAGAACAAATACTTGCAACCCGACGCGTTAAAGGTGTTGTCAATCCCTTTTGGGTAACGATGCCAAAAAGTGACGTAAGGATAGGATAAAATTCTAGTAGATTGAAATATGCAAATAAAACACAACAAGTTATTTTTTGTGTTTTTGATAATATAGATCTGAAAATAAAAGTTGCAAAAAAAGAAAAACACAAAAGGCAATATAGATCTGAAAGTATATGATTGGAAAATAGACCCCGGGGCCTTACATTTCACTGGTGGCTTCTCTTAAGAAAATAGCATGCGGTGGGTAGACAAAATACTGTTTGGAAATTGATAGAAAAGTAAATAATTATCACGATATCCAAGACAATGATCATGTATATAGGCACACGTCCAAGATTAGTAGACCGACTCCTGCCTGCATCTACTACTATTACTCCACACATCGACCGCAATCCAGCATGCATCTAGTGCATTAAGTTCATGAAAAAATGTAGACAAGATCTATTCATGTAGGAATAGACCCAATCTTTTTATCCTTAATAGCAAATATACATGCGTGCCTTGCTGCCCCTTCTATCATTGGGAAAGAACACCACAAGATCAAACCCATTCCAAAGCACCTCTTCCCATTACAAGATAAATAGATCAAGTTGACCAAACAAAACCCAAATATCGAAGAAGAAATACGAGTATATAATAATCAAGAATGGATATTAAATGAAGGCAAATCTGATCATAAACTCACAATTCATCGGATCCCAACAAACACACTACGAAAAGTCATTACATCAAATAGATCTCCAAAAGACCATTGTATTGATATACAAAGAGAGAAGAACCCATCTAGGTACTGCCTACGGACCCGTAGGTCTGTGGTAAGCTACTCACGAATCATCGGAGAGGCACCAATGAGGATGATGAACCCCTCCGTGATCTTGTTCCCCTCCGGCGAAATGCCGAAAAAGGGCTCTAGATTGGATCTTGTGGTTCTGGAACGTGCGGTGGTTGGAACAAAATTTCGTCGACTCCCTTAGGGTTTCTGAAATATTGGAGTATTCATAGAGCGAAGAGGCGGTGCAGGAGGCCATTGAGGTGGGCAAAACCCATCTGGGCGCGCCTAGGGGCCTAGGCGCGCCCTGGCGGGTTGTCCCCCCCTCGTGGCACCCTCAAGTGCTTCTCTGGCCCATTGGATGTCTCGTTGTCAAAAAAATTCACAAATAGTTTCGCTGCATTTGGACTCCGTTTGATATTGATTTTCTATGATGTAAAAAACAAGCAGAAAATAGCAACTAGCACTTGGCACTATGTCAATAGGTTAGTCCCAAAAAATGATTGTAAAATATCCAAGAATGATAATATAATAGCATGGAACGATAAAAAATTATAGATACGTTGGAGACGTATCATCATCGCCAAGCTTAATTCCTACTCGTCCTCGAGTAGGTAAATGATAAAAACATAATTTTTGATGTGGAATGCTGCCTATCATGTTCATCACATATTCTTCTCTTTATAGCATGGTCATTTGGACTTTTATATGGTTCAAAGCAATAGTCTAGTTTTGACATGAAGACTTTAATACTCAAACATATCAACAAACAACCATGTCTTTCAAAATATCAATACTAAAGCAAGTTATCCCTAGCCCAGCATGCTCAATCATTGATCCATTCATGCAACACATCCAAATATTTGCTACATCCAATGCTCAAGTATGATAATAGTGTTCTGTAGTTAGTGCTTTATAAGAGAAGATGGAGACTCAAATAAAAATAAAAATTGCATAAAGTAAAAGATAGGCCCTTTGCATAGGGAAGTAGGGATTTGTAGGGGTGCCAGAGCTCAAAGCTTAAATTGAGAGATAAAATTATTTTGGGTGGCATGCTTTTCCTGTCAACGAGAACGACTTAGAGTTCCCAACACTTTCCATGCTAGATATATCATAGGCGGTTCCCAAACATAAAATAAAGTTTATTCCTTTGTTCACCAAACTTTCACAAGCCATGGTTAGCCGTATCCACGCTTGCCCTCCATACCAACACTTTCCAAGGAATTTATTATTTGACAACATAGAGTAAATTTTCTTGTTCATTTCGAGACTGGGAATCCCTATTACCGTCATTCTCTCGTGCAATGACAAGTGAATAAACACTCATCTTGAGAATAACACATGTAGCATGAAAAATATTAGCCACCCCTCGCTGTTTCATGAGCGGTACAGGCACACAAAAGAGAAAATTATTTTGAAATTAGAGTTGGCACATACAAATTTTCTTAGAACGGCAAGGAAGTACCGCATATAGGTAGGACTGGTGGACTCATGTGGCATAACTTGTAGGGGTGGGCATAAAAATCGATGAATCGAATACCGAGCCGAAGCCGAAACCGAACAAACTGAATTTTCGGTTTTTCTCACTGATACAGCGAAGTTCGGTTTTCACTTCTACTAACCGAACAGAGTTTACTCAGTTCGGTTTTATACCTGGTGACCGAACAAAAAACCGAAGCACCTGGGGAGTCACGAGCCTCGTCATGCGTCTCGACGGTCTCTTCGACCGCTGGCGGCTGCGCACACGTCCCGCCACAGAGTGAACGAAAGGCCCAAGACCTGCTTGCGGTCGGCGGCCACGTTACGTACAGTAGCTTTCTTTAAGGGAGCCACGTAGTAGCAGCTAGTCACGTAGTGATAGGCATGGGCGGATGGGCCGGCCACGTCATTGCAAAGTCGAAACCCAACGTGACGTGCTTTTGTGGGCTAGTGAAGTGTGCAATGGCAGAGACGGTGGTTTAGTCCCACCTCGACTGGCCATGCAGAAGCGGACAGAGCGCTCGGTGATATAAGAGATTGCTGAGTAGAGAAGCGCTTGTAGCCATCCAGTAGTAGAAAAGGGTCAAATGTAGAGCTAATTAGTCCCGGTTTGCAAATGAACCGGCACTAATGGGACCATTAGTCCCGGTTCCAGAGGCTAGGCCAGCGGCGATCATTAGTACCGGTTCGTGGTGAACATTTAGTACCGGTTCTTGGCACGAACCGGTACTAAAGAGGCTGTTGCATGTTGTGGTTAGGCTGGGGGCCCACCAGAACCTTTAGTACCGGTTCGTGCCACGAACCTGTAGAAAAGGGTTCTACTCACTTCGATCTACAGCGGTTTTTTAGTCCCACCTCGCTCGTCTAACAGAGATTTTACAACCTTAAATATGTTATTTCTCAAACTATGACAACCACTTGGTCTTCATTGAACTCTATGTGTAGGATTTGTGGCTGCAATAGGAGTCATCACCAGTTCCTAAACCGATGAGGACTCCTATTGACAATTTAAATTGTACACAAAAAGATCAATGATGGTCAATGCATTTTTTAACATCATTTACGCTAGGCACCTTTAGTACCAGTTCATCGCATGAACCGGTACTAAAGTATCTTAGTAAGCTGATTTTTAGTCCCACCTCGCCAAGAGAGAGGCACTAGGAGCGGTTTATAAGCCTTGAGTGCACAGACAATATGGGAGAGGCGCAATGTTCACCTGCACGTTGCTTAGCTTCATACATTGAGGAATAGTGTAGACTGCACGGAGCTATATATGTGCAGTGCTTTGTACACTTCTCCAAAAGGCTTGAAGCTAATTAACGAGCATTGCGCCTCTTTTTGCACTCCAGACTTTTTGTGTGTTCAAAATGCACCATTCAAATCCACATCATCAATTATCAGCCCTTTTTGAATTCATTTGGTATTTTTCATTCATTTACTGATTTGTTTTGAGAGAGCTAAATGACCGTGAAATTGAAAAGCACTACTAATTGAACTCTGAAAAGGTTGAAACTTGGCATGGTATCATCATTTCACTCACATGGCATGTGCAAAAAAGTAGAGAGGGTCACAGCAAAAACTGGATGCACTTCGTGTACAAAATGGACAATCTCTTTCGAGGTATCAGGGTTTATGACGAAAACTCATATGATACAAAGGCATTGCATTTTTTTGAACTCCAGAGTTTTTGTGTGTTCAAAATGCACCATTCAAATCTACATCATCAATTAT
>LR738716.1:74997699-75011989 GCA_902687465.1 Secale cereale
TATATATATATGCATAACATGTACAATGTGTAGTATCGTAAAATACCAGCAAACGAAAAAAATTAAATGGAAAACACAAAAATTAAACGAAAAAGAAATCACAAAACCAAAACCCCCCCAAACCTTGTAGTACCGGTTGGTTTACCAACCGGTACTAAAGGGCTCTCGGCCCACGGAGCTGGCTCGTGCCACGTGGTTGCCCTTTAGCATCGGTTCGTGCTGAACCGGTACTAAAGGCGGGTGGCCTTTAGTGACCACACTTTAGTGCCGGTTATGGAACCGGCACTAAAGGGCCTTACGAACCGGTGCTATTGCCCGGTTCTGCACTAATGATCACTAGGCAAATCATCATTTCGGTATAAACTGAATATCGAACCGAATTTATCGGTTAACCAAAATTTCGGTTAGCTGATATTTGGTTTGTATTTCGGTTTTTACTTTTGCTAACCGAATGCACAAAAAAACCGAACAGCAGAAACCGAAATTACGGTTTCTACCGAACGCCCAGGCCTAATAACTTGGGTTTTAGGATTTGGATG
This sequence comes from Secale cereale, assembly GCA_902687465.1. Classification (NCBI taxonomy): domain Eukaryota; kingdom Viridiplantae; phylum Streptophyta; class Magnoliopsida; order Poales; family Poaceae; genus Secale; species Secale cereale. The sequence goes on from LR738716.1 coordinate 74,998,239, forward strand.
CACAAGTAGTATTTCTACTTAGTGCAAGGTGGAGGCTAGCAAGAGATTGAGAAGCGACCAACCATGGAAAGAAAACCATCATAAGAGTACATTAAACATAACTAACATTGAATAATGCAACACAAGTAGGATATAATTTCATTGCATGACTATTGACTTTAGTGTTTGCATAGGGTATCATAAACCTTAACATCAATATTCTTACTAAAACATAATTATTCATTAACATGGATCACATATCACTATCCTCATATCTCAAAACTATTACAAATAATCAAGTTTATTTTGTCCAATGATCTTCATGAAAGGTTTTATTATGCCCCCCTTGGATATCTACACTTTGGGACTAGTTTCATATGTTGCTTTTGATAAGCTCAAACAAGTATAAGTGAAGAACATGAGCATCATAGTTCTTTCTCTCAAATTAATCTAAGTGAAGCATGATAGACTTTCTTCAAAGATAGCAAAGTACACCATGCTCAAAAAGATATAAGTGAAGCACTAGAGCAATTCCAAGGCTCTAAAAGATTTAAGTGAAGCATAGGAGCAATCATAGCATAATTTGGCTCTCTCTAATAGGTGTGTACAATAAGGAAACTTATTAAAAATAAAAAAAAACAAGCAAAGACTCATATCATACAAGCCGCTCCAAGCAAAACTCATGATATGTGACGAATAAAAATATAGTCTCTAGTAAAATACCGATGGTCGTTAGAGTAAAGAGGGGATGCCACTCGGGGGCATCCCCAAGCTTGGCTGCTTGATACTTCTTGAATATTATATTGGGGTGCCTCGGGCATCCCCAAGCTTAGCCTTTTGCTGCTCTTTATTCCGTCATCCATGTCGATCTCAGCCAAAACTTGTAAACTTCAATCACACAAAACTCAACAAAACTTTGTGAGATCCGTTAGTATAACAAAATCAATCTTTACTCTAAGTACTGTAGCAAACCAATTCATATTTTGTAATTGTATTATATCTATTGTATTCTAACTGTTCTATGGCAAAAACTCTTCAAAAGAAAACATAGAATTATCAAAACAAGCACACAACACAACAAAAATAGAATCTGTCAAAAAGCAGAACAGTCTGTAAAGATGCGATTTTCGACCATACTTCTGTAGATCTGAAAATTATTAAAAATTAGGATACCATGGAAAATTTGTATATTGATAACGGCAAAAAAAATTCAAGAGTTTATCGCTCTCCAGTAATCGTCAGAAATTCTAACTCTGGACGCAAAAGTTTGTGAATTTTCAACATGATCATATCAACTATCAACCAAATCATCCCAAAGGCTTTGCTTGGAAAAAACTTTTATTTCAACCACAAAAACACATCAAACCAGAGGTATTATTGGGTATTTTATTGGAAACATCAAAGAAGCCAAAAAGGAAAAAGATACAAGTTGGGTTGCCTCCCAACGAGCGCTATTGTTTTACGCCTTTAGCTAGGCATAATGCCAAGATATCAAGTGTTGGCATCTTTGGTCTCTAACTCCTCAATCACATATTTCTTAAAACATTTGGCATAAATTTCCTCAACAATGATACTTCAAGGGACAAGATAAATGAATTTTCTTTTGTAAATGGGACTTTCTATTACCTCAATAAAATTGGGATGAGTCGTAGTACAGGATAGCCACTGAGTCAAAGCTGGCTTACTGCAACTAAACCCCACTTTGCCTTCTTGATACAAGTGCATGTATGATAGGATCTGATGTAAGTCTTGCTGAGTACCTCTGTACTCACGTTTGCTTAATTTATGTTTTGCAGATGAGACTTCTGTCTCACTAGTAGTTCCGCTTGGACTTCGACAAGTAGCTTGTTACCTCATCTACGATCTTGTACGAGTGTTGTAGATAGTCAGGCTCTTCAGCCTTTTTTATTTGTAGTTGTCTGTACTCAGACAAGTTATGCTTCCGCGTGTTGCTTGTATGCTCTGAATGTTGGGTCATGAGACCCATGTTTGTAATATCTGGCTCCTCGGAGCCTAATGAATAAATACTTGGTTTCATAGAGTCTTGTTGTGATGCCATGTTGTATTTGCACATATCGAGCATATTGTGTGTATGTTATTGAAATGCTTGGTATGTGTGGGATCCGACAACCTAGTTGTTTCCTCTTGGTAGCCTCTGTTATGGGGAAATGTCTCCTAGTGCTTCCACTGAGCCTTGGTAGCTTGCTGCTGCTCCGGAACACTTAGGCTGGACGGCATGTGTCCTTCTTCGTTCCTGTGTCTGTCCCTTTGGGGAAATGTCACGCGTTGTTCCTTTAAGTCCTTGTAGCTTGCTACAACTTGGGTTCATACATTGATGACCGACACGTTCGTTGCTGGGTCATGTATGCTTGTTCCTGTAAGTTAGTGCCACCTTGGGTTTATAACTAGTCATGTCGGCCCGGGTTCTCTGTCATATGGATGCTAGCGACACTATCATATACGTGAGGCAAAATGCGCAAACGGTCCCGGGCCAGGTAAGGTGGCACCCGTGGGAATACCGTGCGTGAGGCCGCAAAGTGACGTGACGTGTTACATGCTAGACCGGTGTGACTTAGGATCGGGGTCCTGACAGCTTTGGTATCAGAGCCTGACTGCCTGTAGGATTACCAAGCCAAACTGGTCGAAGTTGAGTCTAGAAATTCTTTAGTTATATAAGGGAATTGATTGTGGAAGGGAACGTAAGGCTCTTTTTACTCCTTATACTTCATGTCTTCTGATTTGAGTCATCCTACCTTTCCCACGGGGTTAAGGAACTAGGCTTTCTCTTCCGTCTATCAGGATCACGAGTTACTACTCCGTAGTCCCATAGGATTGGTTGACCAGAGTCATACTCCTGTTTTCAAGTTCTGCCGGTGTAGTTTGTTTAGTACTATCACAGAACCTTGAGTGTTGTTGTTGAGTTGTTGTACTACCCCCTTTGCTAGCAGGATGTCTCATTCTGAGGATTTTACTACCGTTATGTTGCCGGAATTGTCCTAGTAGTTCGAGAGATACTAATTTCTTGTTCTACCTTATGCATCCCATAGTGATGTTGATTCCGTCCTTGGTTTCGCTTCCCAGGATGTCTTCAGTTAAGCGAAGCTCAGTTGCTCGCAGACAGAACCACAGAGGTGGTAGGGATGAGAAGGATCCTCCCGACCAGCCTTCGTTGGCAGAGTTAATGTTAGAGATGGAGAGAAACAAGCGTGAGTCTAACCGCTTGTTGGCACGTATTGAGGAGAACACCGCACATCAGTGCAAGGAGTCAGCAACCATCCATGACTTCATTCGTCTGAAACCACCCATCTTCCATCATCCCATTGAGCCACTTGATGTAGATGACTGGCTCCGTAGTATCACTCACAAGCTGAGTTCTGCGAACGTAGCCGAAGGCGACAAGGTCACCTATGCCACATATCACCTGGAAGGTCCTGCTAGTCTTTGGTGGTAGAACTATGAGGCCATGATTCCAGCTGGCCAGATTCCTACCTGGAGAGATTTCACCGAGGCTTTTCGTGAGCATCATATTCCTCAAGCTCTCATTGATCGCAAGAGAGAAGAGTTCTGTAGTCTTACCCATGCTAAGATGGCTGTTGATGCTTATAGTAGAGAGTTTGAGAACCTCACCCGCTATGCTACAGAAGAAGTGTCCACGGACGCTAAGAAGCAGGCTAGGTTCCGGAAGGGTCTCAACCCCAAGCTGCGTCGTGATCTCCACTTGCATCATTGCAACACATTCCAGGCTCTTGTGAACAAGGCCATCAATGCAGAGACAACTCAGCTCACTTACGAGGAGTCTCGTAAGCACACCCTTGATTTGGGATCTTCCTCCGGTTCTAGTTCTCAGAAACGCCGGATTTGGGTTCCGAACTCTGTTCTTCCACCCGGTTATGCACCGAGGCCATCTCATGTGGTATCTCATCCAGTTCAGCAGTATGCTCTACCCAGACCTATTGGTGGACCGTCTGTCAATGCGGGTCCACATCCTACCCCCAGGATTTGTTACAAGTGCAGAGAGCCAGGCCACATTGCCCGTTTATGCACTCAGACCCGTGTTGCCCCACCCCAGCTCGAGAAGTCTGTTGGCCGTGATAAGCCATCACGCAAGATGATCAGTGTCAAGTCAGCTCCCACTGAACATGGAAGTGTGCATCACGTCTCAGCCAAAAACGCTCATGATGATCTAGATGTCGTTCTTGGTACACTCCTTGTCAATTGTCATCCGGCATCGGTTCTGTTCGATACTGGAGCATCTCATTCTTTCATCTCCGTAAGTTATGCCCGCTTGCACGACATGTCATTTTGTGATATGCCCTCCCCACTACTCATTCAATCTCCTGGATCCAAATGGCAAACTTCTAGTGTAAGCCATGGTAATGAAATCCTTGTTGACAGACTTGTGTTCCTTGCATCACTTTTAGCCCTCAAGTCTTTAGATATTAATATCCTCTTGGGTATGGACTGGATGACAGCTCATCATGCCAAGATTGATTGTTATACTAGATCTGTTCAGCTTACACATCCATCTGGCACGATAGTCACTGTCACCACTAGAGTTGCAAAGCGTCAACTCTATTCTCTTAATGCCAGCCCTCTTCCAGACCTGGAAGATATTTCGGTAGTCCATGACTTTCCGTATGTCTTTCCAGAGGAACTGCCAGGTGTTCCACCTGACAGAGATGTAGAGTTTGTTATAGATCTTATCCCAGAAACCGCTCCAATCTCTAGGAGACCTTCCAAGATGGCACCCTTAGAACTAGCTGAGCTTAAGAAACAACTTGATGAGTCCTTGCAAAAGGGTTTCATCCGTCCTAGTTCTTCTCCTTGGGCTTGCCCCGTCCTCTTCGTCAAGAAGAAGGATGGTACGGATCGGATGGTTGTAGATTATCGTCCCGTTAACTTGGTCACGGTAAAGAACAAGTATCCGCTTCCTAGGATCAACGACCTGTATGATCAGCTCGCTGGATCCTCAGTCTTCTCCAAGATGGATTTGAGGTTAGGCTACCATCAAATCAAGATTAGAAATGGGGACATTCCTAAGACGGCTTTTGCCACTCCTTATGGCTAGTATGAGTACACTGTCATGTCCTTCGGTCTAACCAATGCTCCGGCCACTTTCTCCCACTTGATGAACTCGATCTTCATGGAGTACTTAGATAAGTTCGTCGTGGTTTACCTCGATGATATTCTTATTTACTCGAAGAACGAGGAAGAGCATGCCGAACATCTTAGACTTGTTCTAGAAAAACTCAGAGAGCACCGTCTTTATGCCAAGTTCTCCAAGTGCGAATTTTGGTTGCCAGAAGTGACCTATCTCGGCCATGTAATCTCTGGTAAGGGAATTGCTGTCAATCCCGAGAGAGTTCAGGTCGTCTTTGATTGGACACCACCTGAAACAGTTAAACAAGTTATGAGTTTCCTTGGTCTAGCCAGTTATTGTCGCCGCTTTGTGGAAAACTTCTCTAAAGTGGCCAAACCTCTCACGGAACTTCTCAAGAAATATAAAAAGTTTGAGTGGTCCCCACAGTGTGAGCACAGTTTTCAGGAACTGAAAAGACGCCTGACTTCTGCTCCCATACTTGTGCCACCGGATTTCACCAAGGACTTTGTTATCTGTTGTGATGCCTCACGATAGGGACTAGGTTGCATTCTTATGCAGGATCGTCATGTGATTGCCTATGCATCTCGACAGTTGCATCCACATGAGGAGAATTATCCTACACATGATCTAGAGCTTGCAGCCGTAGTCTATGCACTTAAGACCTGGCGACATTACCTTCTTGGTAATCGTTGCGAGATCTACACCGATCACCAGAGCCTCAAGTATATCTTCACCCAACCAGATTTGAACCTTAGGCAAAGACGTTGGTTGGAGTTGATCTCAGATTACGACTTAGGGATTACTTACACCCCAGGCAAGGCCAATGTCATGGCTGATGCGCTAAGTCGTAAGTCCTATTGCAACAATCTTATGTTGCAGCAGAGCCAACCACTTCTCCATGAGGAATTATGTAAGCTTAACCTTCACATTGCTCCTCACGGATTCCTTTCTACCTTGGTGGCGAAACCTACTCTTGTGGATCATATCATAGAAGCCCAGAAGCATGATACATGGATTACCCGGATCAAGAGAAACATTGCCAAGGGTATTGCTGGTAGTTTTTCCATAGATGATCGAGGTGTTGTTTTCTTCCAACATCTGCGGCAACTGATCCTTAGGAGGCTCATGAATCTCCTCTCACGATTCATCTCGGTAGTACTAAGATGTATCAGGACCTACGCTAGAGGTTCTGGTGGACTAGGATGAAGAGAGAAATCGCTCAGTTCATTGCTAATTGTGACGTTTGCCATCACGTAAAAGCAGAGCATCAAAGACCTGCTGGCACCCTTCAGCCTTTAGCTATTCCTGAGTGGAAATGGGATAAAGTTGGTATGGACTTCATCACCGGCTTTCCCAGGACCAAGAGAGGGAATAATGCTATCTTCATAGTCATTGATCGTCTGTCCAAAGTGGCTCACTTCCTACCTGTTCGAGAGAGTATCACTGCTAGTCAGCTCGCTGACTTGTATATTTCTCGAATAGTGTCACTTCATGGTGTTCCACTAGAGATCAATTCAGACCGTGGTAGTCTTTTCACTTCTCATTTCTGGGAGAGTTTCCAGACTGCCATGGGCACCCATCTTTCCTTCAGTACCGCTTTCCACCCTCAGTCAAGTGGTCAGGTGGAACGGGTTAACCAAATTCTTGAAGACATGCTTAGAGCTTGCGTTATCTCATTCGGTATGGATTGGGAGAAATGTCTTCCCTTCGCCGAGTTTGCTTATAACAATAGCTATCAATCCAGTCTCAAGAAAGCTCCTTTTGAGATTCTCTATGGACGAAGATGTCGAACACCTTTGAACTGGTCAGAAACCGGTGAAAGACAATTCTTTGGACCAGATATGTTCTAGGAAGCAGAAGAGCAAGTTCGCATTATTCGTGAGAATTTGAAAACAGCCCAGTCTCGTCAAAAGAGCCAGTATGATCGTCATCATAAGGAAGTGGCTTATGAGGTTGGCCACAAAGCTTACCTTCGGGTTACTCCTTTGAAGGGTACCCATCATTTCGGTGACCATTAGTGCCGGTTCCAATGGCTAGGCGGGCGGAGATCATTAGTACCAGTTCGTGGGCAACCTCTAGTACCGGTTCATGCCATGAACATGTACTAATGATGTTGTGTCAGGCTATTGTCAGGCTAGGCACCTTTAGTACCGGTTCATGGCATGAACCGGTACTAGAGTATCTTAGTAAGCTGATTTTTAGTCCCACCTCGCGAAGAGAGAGGCACTAGGAGCGGTTTATAAGCGTTGAGTGCACAGACAATGTGGGAGAGGCGCAATGTTCACCTGCACGTTGCTTAGCTTCAAACCTTGAGGAATAGTGTAGACTGCACGGAGCTATGTTCAGTGCTTTGTACACTCTTCCAAAAGGCTTGAAGCTAATTAACGAGCATTGCGCCTTTTTTTGAACTTATTTGAACTCCAGACTTTTTGTGTGTTCAAAATGCACCATTCAAATCCACATCATCAATTATCAGCCCTTTCTGAATTCATTTGGTATTTTTCATTCATTTACTGTTTTGTTTTGAGAGAGCTAAATGACCGTGAAATTGAAAAGCACTACAAATTGAACTCTGAAAAGGTTGAAACTTGGCATGGTATCATCATTTCACCCACATGGCATGTGCAAAAAAGTAGAGAGGGTCACGGCAAAAACTGGATGCACTTCGTGTACAAAATGGACAATCTCTTTCGAAGTATCAGGGTTTAGGACGAAAACTCATATGATACAAAGGCATTGCATTTTTTTGAACTCCAGAGTTTTTGTGTGTTCAAAATGCACCATTCAAATCCACATCATCAATTATCAACCCTTTCTGAATTCATTTGGTATTTTTCATTCATTTACTGATTTGTTTTGAGAGGGCTAAATGACCGTGAAATTGTAAAGCACTACAAATTGAACTCTGAAAAGGTTGAAACTTGGCATGGTATCATCATTTCACCCACATGGCATGTGCAAAAAGTAGAGAGGGTCACGGCAAAAATTGGATGCACTTCGTATACAAAATGGACAATCTCTTTCGAAGTATCAGGGTTTAGGACGAAAACTCGTATGATACAAAGGCATTGCATTTTTTTGAACTCCAGAGTTTTTGTGTGTTCAAAATGCACCATTCAAATCTAAATAATCAATTATTAGCCCTTTCTGAATTCATTTGGTATTTTTCATTCATTTACTGATTTGTTTTGAGAGAGCTAATTGACCGTGAAATTGAAAAGCACTACAAATTGAAGTCTGAAAAGGTTGAAACTTGGCATGGTATCATCATTTCACCCAGATGGCATGTGCTAAAAAGTAGAGAGGGTCACGGCAAAAACTGGATGCACTTCGTGTACAAAATGGAGAATCTATTTCGTGGTATCAGGATTTAGGACGAAAACTCATATGTTACAAAGGCATTGCATTTTTTTGAACTTTTTTAAACTCCAGACTTTTTGTGTGTTCAAAATGCACCATTCAAATCCACATAATCAATTATCAACCCTTTCTGAATTCATTTGGTATTTTTTCATTCATTTACTGATTTGTTTTTAAAGAGTTAAATGAGATATAAAATGTTTGTTAGATAATTTTAGATATAGAAATGTTAGTTAGATATAAAATTTTAGATATAGAAATGTTAGATAGAAATTTTAGATATATTTGCGGCAATGTTAGATAGATAAATTTTAGATATAGAAATGTTAGTTAGATATAAAATGAAATACCATATAAAAAAATTGTTTGCGCGCTACCCAGTGGGCCTGCAAGGCCCTGGGCCTGTATTTGCAGGCCCATAAAGGCCCATCAGACTCACAGGATAGCGCGGCAAAGTTAGGCCCACAAGCCTGCAGTAGAGAGGAGCTCGAAGGAGCAGCCGCGGCGGGGTTTATAAACCAGTGCGGCTGCCCCTCGGCTAGCAAGGTGGGACTAAACTTGCCGCACCGCACCTGTGTCAGCGCACCCCCTTTAGTACCGGGTCGTGGCACCAACCGGTACTAAAGGGGTGTCTTTAGTACCGGTTGGAGCCACCAACTGGTACTAAAGGGGGTGCCCTTCCCGCCGCTTGGCCTGGCCAAAACATGCCTTTAGTACCGGCTGGTGGCTCCAACCGGTACTAAAGGTCCATCCTATATATACGACACTTGCAAATTTTTAGTTTTCCCTCCGTTTCTCTTCTTCCTCTCCATCGATGCTGCCGCCGCCCCCGTTGCCGTCGCCCCCATCGCCGTCGCGCGCCGCCCCCGTCGCCGTCGCGCGCCGCCCCCGTTCGCCGTCGCCGCCCTCGTCGCCGTCGCCTCGACCTCGCCGTCGCCGTCGCCTCGACCTCACCCACGCGGTGAGGCCCTCTCCCTCGGCCCCTCGCACACACACACGCTCGCGCGCGCGTGCACACATACATTTTTCTATTTTTTAGTTATAGAAATAGTTATAAAAATGTTAGAAATTTTTCTTTTTTTAGTTATAGAAATAGTTAGTTATATAACATTGTTAGAAATGTTAGAATTGTTAGAAATTTTTCTGTTTTCTACTTATAGAAATAGTTATAAAAAAGTTAGAATTGTTAGAAATTTTTCTGTTTTTTAGTTATAGAAATAGTTATAAAAAGTTAGAAATATTAGAAATGTTATACAAATGTTAGTTATATATATAGAAATGTTATATATTTTTTTTTCTGTTTTTTAGTTATAGAAATATTAGAAATGTTATAGAAATGTTAGTTATATAGCATTGTTAGAAATGTTATAGAAATGTTAGTTATATAGAAATGTTAGAAATTTTAGTTATCAAAATCCAATCATTAAAAAAACGTTACTTTTTGCGGGCATACAGTTAGTATTTGTTCTCGACGATGCCCAGCCCGCATCCTCGCCGTCGACCCGTCCGCGATGACGTCCGGCTGACCCATGTCCGAGACTGGGCTCCGCCGGGCTGGCACTGGGAGGTGCTGCCTGGAGGGGCGCGCCGCTTGATGAGGAACCCGGCCCCGGGTCCCGTCGTCGACCCTGATCTCGTTTGGTGGCGTTCGTGTGGGCCAGTTTCGGTGCGGAGGGAGCCGGCCCCGCCGGAGGTGGTACGTCGCCGTGTCAGGGAGGAGGACGAGCACGTCCATCGCTACATGGTTGCGTTAGAGGACGGCAGGTTCTCCAATACCTGGCAGTTTCTTCAGGGATCTCACTTCAGCTATGATCCTGTGAGGGTTCCTTCTCTTTGGGTGTCCACCGCCCGCGCCGCAGGAACCGCGAGTGTCCTAGATTCTTCTGTAGTATTCGATCTTTATTAGCTACCTAGCGAGTGATGTATTCGATATTATATATTATTCGAGACGATGTATTCAATATTATATATTATTCGAGACGATGTATTCGATATTATATATTATTCGAGACGATGTATTCGAGATTATATCTGTTATTCGAGACGATGTATTCGATATTATATCTATTATTCCAGACGATGTATTCGAGATTATATCTATTATTCGAGACGATGTAATTTGAATACTAAATTGTTTTATATTTCTTTTGGATTAGTTAAATAAAAGCTATGGCGGACAATACCGGCAAAGAGGGAGAACAAACCCTGTTCAATATGATACGCCATCCTCGCGGTCCAGATGATGATCTGAATGAATAAGATTATGACGGCTCCGAATTTCTAAACAACACCGGAGAGGGTGATATGATATTCGATCGCGACGACCGAATTGATGAAGTAATGAACTACAATTATGATGATGACAAAGAAAATGTTGATCTTGAAACAACAAAGACCGGCAAGGTATATATATTTATATAAGTAGGCACATCTGGTGATCATCACATGTTTTAAATGAGTTGAAGATATATTAACGAATCGATCTTTCTTCTTTCAGCCATCCGGATCGAGCAAATCTTCAGGCAACAGGACGAAACGAGGCCCGAACAAGAAGTTGAAGGAGGGCGTAAAGTACAATATCGAGGCAATCAGACCTAATGGCGAACCATTAGTGCCTAAGAAGATTGCGGACAAGTTCGTTCGTCAGTGCGGAGTTCTTGTGAAGGACCAACTCCCGATCTCCCTTCAAGAATGGAGAGAGCCAGCAAAGCCACGTCCAGATCTTACTTTTGTCGACGACAGACAAAAAAGTCTGCTTTTGGGATACTCTCATGGAACATTTCACCCTACCAGATCATTTCACAGAAGCAGATGTGCAGAAAGTCAAGGACGCTGCTCTTAGGAAGATGGCGGTTGCATTCAAGAACCACAAGAATTGTGAATGAGACAAGTACGTCAAGGGAGGAAGGAAGACTCCAGTATTCGAGGGAACACTAGAGAAGCAAAGTGCTCATTGGGACGATTTCGTGAAATTCTAGGATTTAGAATTAGCTAAGGAACGGTCGAGAATAAACAAGAAGAATGCCGAAAAAAGGATAAGTTCCATAAGCTGGGGCCAGGTGGCTACGCGATGGCAATGCCTAAGTGGGATAAGTTTGAGAAAGAGATGGAGAATGCAGGTGTCACTCCGGTTACTAGGAGCAAGCACCCCAGGTGTAGGACTTGGTTCTATGCGCATGGGGGGGAGTTGGACCCGAAGACAGGCAAAGTTTCGACGAAGGCATGTGTGAAAGGAGCCGGCGATAATATACTTGTTGCAATAGAAGAGGCTCGATCGGGGGTGTTCCAGCCCAACAGAGAGAACGACGAGCTTACGCGTGCCTTGGGAAATCCTGAACACCCGGGAAGAACACGAGGCAAGGGCGCTATTCCGTGGTATGAGGGGTTTTCGGACTGGAACGCCGACTACAGAACCCGTGCGAGAAGGAAGATATCGGAGGAGAAGCAGAGGAAGATGGAGGAGGAGCAGAGGAATCTCGACTATGAACGCCTTCAAGGCCTAGAATCAAAGCACGCGGACTTGGCAGTCAAATTCCAGCGGCAGCAGGAGCAGATCGACTCACTTAGCCAGCAAAGGGGGTCTCAGCAGCTGCAGCAGCTAGCGGATGATCCAGCATTGGATACCACCACCCCATCCATGCCGAGAAGCAGCGTGGGTTCCACCCCGGGCGACGCAATGCTGGATAGATACCCCGTGGATGACATCATGGAGAATACTAACTGCGAGCTACACTTCAAAATGGGATCATGGTTATCAAGCCAGACGAGGTCAAGAAGCTCCCAACAAGAATGTATGAATTGCATCAATGGTACATGGACATTACCAAGAGTTCCAATCGAGAGTCCCTCATGGTGGAAGTCTAGAAGGATCATTACTACCATGAGAAAGCTGTGGCCGTTGAGTATAATGAACTGTTTTAGTTATACAAGCAAGACACACTCGACAAATCTATCGTCAGTTGCTATTGCCTGTAAGTGATTTCTTTCTGTAATTTAAGTCTCAAGCTAGCTGTAGTGATCCTTTTGATCAATCATTACCTATAATTATCCTCACTATATTCTTTTCTGTTGTATTATGCAGGATGAAGATGTATGAAATGAAAAAAGGTGGACGCTATGGCATTGGGTTCATTGACCCAAACACCGTTAATGAATACACATGGAAAATAGATAAATATCATGAAAATCATGTAGAGGACAGCATGCTAGAGTTCTTGAAGTGCCTCAAATACAATGAAGATATACTACTTCCTTACAACTTCCAGTGAGTCACACTGTCTTGTTCTACAAATTCTCTGTTTTTGCCTACTAGCTAGCTACATGTTTTTGCTTACATATGTCCGCTTAATTAAGACATCCAAACGTGTGTGCATGCAAATTTCACTGGATCTTGTGTATCATTAAAGTTGACGCCAGAACAGTTGAAGTACTCGACTCACTACTTAAAAAACATAGTGACTACACCATCTTGTTTGGGATAGTCAACAGGTAATTTCAATCATTATTAACTATATATCTCGGCCTATTTAGTTCGTCATTTCCTAATATGAACTATTTAATAACCCATTTATTCATTTTCTTTGTCGGCGGGCAGGGCTTGGGCAAGGTTCATCAGCGTCACTCCAGGCGAATGGAAACAAAGACTGCAATGGTTTCGACCCAAGGTAAGTAATTAAGTAGTACTAGCTAGCTAGCTAGCTGCCATTATCTCTTTAATTATCATGCTTGATTAATTATTATCTAATCAAATTCCATTCTCGTAAAGGCCCTGAAGCAGGCGCCGGGGACTGATCTGTGTGCATACTGCGTTTGCGAGAACATTCACATGATGGCGTCCGAAAGGAGCAGATCTCAAAGACAGGAATGGGTACGTTTGTCAGAATACTATTCACAATTTTTACACCATTATCGATATCTAGTCACACAACTAATAAACATACATATTGATCTCCTTCTTAACAGTTCACAGAGGTGCGGGACAATCTCCTAGAAATGGAGCGCGTACAAGCACTTCAAAAGGAAATAGCGGGATTTTTGCTCGACCAGGTCATAGATCCGAAGGGAGAATACCATTACCCACTACCGCCCCCATGAACCACTTCCAATTGTCATCGTGCTCCGAAGGCACCAATTAGGCTAATGCCACTGGCTCCGAAGGCAAAATGTAGGAGAACTTGTATATAGCTATACATGTGTGTATGTGTGAATATATAAGGTGGTTTGTGTGAGACATTTGATGATATATATATGATTGGTTCTACTAGAAATTCTATATATATATATATATATATATATATATATATATATATAT
>LR738716.1:75013206-75023720 GCA_902687465.1 Secale cereale
TATATATATGCATAACATGTACAATGTGTAGTATCGTAAAATACCAGCAAACAAAAAAGAATTAAATGGAAAACACAAAATTAAATGAAAAAGAAATCATAAAACCAAAAACCCCCCAAACCTTGTAGTACCGGTTGGTTTTACCAACCGATACTAAAGGGCTCCCGGCCCCCGGAGCTGGCTCGTGCCACGTGTTGCCCTTTAGCACCGGTTCATGCTGAACCGGTACTAGGGGGGGAGGGGGGGGGGCTTTAGTGCCCACACTTTAGTGCCGGTTATGGAACCGGCACTAAAGGGCCTTACGAACCGGTGCTATTGCCCGGTTCTGCACTAGTGTATCGAGATTACCCCGTTTGCATTCTGGATCAAGCAGAGTGTGTCACTCGACGTCATAACATCAAGTTTCTCAAGGTTTAGTGGTCTCATCATTCCGAGAGAGAAGCTACTTGGGAGCGAGAAGATCGTCTCCGACTGGAGTACCCCACTTTCTTTTCGCCGACTCCTGAATCTCGGGACGAGATTCTTTCGAGTGGGGGCGAGTTGTCACAACCCTAGTTCTGGTATGCACTAGGCTAGCTTTGGTGTTGCATCATGTTTAAAATTCAAATGAATTTGAATTGGGGACATGTGAAAGCCTCAGAAATCTTTTTTTTTTGAAAATGACCCAGATAAAAATTGCTCCAAAAGGGTCCAAGAAAATGTTCATGTTTCTCCATGAAAATATTGGTCAGAAGTAAAATTCAAACCAATATTTTTAGGAGCTCATAAATATTTATTTTGGGCATTTGGAATTAATGCAATAATTATTTGCATTGGATATATATTTATTATATTTTAATATATGTCCAATAATTCTAGACACTTGTGAGGGGCTTGGATTAACTCCTTAGGTCCCTGCAAATTTGCCAGAAGATTTTAAAAGATTTAGTTCAAATCAAAACAAATGTCAGAAATAGAAAAGAAAAACAAAACAGGAAAGGAGAGAGTTTACCTGGACTTACCTGGGCCACTTGCTGGCCTGGCCTGCTGCCTCTCTGGCCCAGCCCAGCTAGGCACCGCACCGTCCCCCACCTCGCGCCAGTAGGCAAGGCGCGTGCTCGGCGCGCGCGCACGGCGAGTGCGCCACGCCATCAGCTACCTGCCTGCGTCCCCGGGACAGCACAACGCCGCGTTTCTTCTCCTCGGTGCCGTCCGGATCGAACTCTCCCGCTCACTCGCTCTGTGTCCTTCTCCCTCGCTCTCTCTCTCACACGGCCGACCGTTGCCGTTCGCCGTTGCCTCGCCCACAGCCATGGCCTCGCCTCTCCGACTAGTCCACGAGCTTCGCCGTGTCCTCCTCGTCCTCTCCGTCGAGCTGTGCGTCGCCGGACGCCCCATGGAGACCTCATCGCCGTCGTCTTCATCGCCAGTCGTTGGAGATCCCCCTCGCCGCCCCGACTGCTCCAGAACCTCCCCGAGCTCGCCGTTCGCCTCGTCGCAACCGCCGTGAGCTCTTGCCCCTGCTCCCCCTCTCCGCTCCCTCTCTCGCACGCCGTAGTTGCCGCACCGCGTCCACCCGCACGCGCCGCCGCCCGCGCTCGTCGCCGGTGGTGCTCTAGTGACCTTATGGTCTCGGGCTTGTGCCCCTTGCACTCCCCGCACCGCGTAGGAGCCGTAGGTGCTAGCGCCGCCCCGCCTAGGCCACTGCAGCAACGAGCCCGAGCTCGACCCAGCTTCGGCCGTCGCAGAGCTCGTCGCCGGCGCTACTCCGGCCACTCCCCGGCTGCGCCACCACCACGGTTGGATGCGGACGAGCGTCCGCATCCCGTAGCTGTGCTTCGCACGCCAAACGGCGCTCTGTAGGTGAATTCCGCAGCGCACCGTCGCGTCTGGACTCGCCGACGGCTAAACGTCGACGACCGCTGACCCGTTGACCGGCGTGGGTTGACCCCACTGCCAGGTTTGACCTCCCCCCTCTCTCTCACTGACTTGCGGGCCTCGCCCGACTAATTACTGTAGTTAGCACTAATTAACTAGTTAGGTTAGTTACTACAGCCACTGACTAGTGCGTCCTGCCCAGTTAGTTAGGGCTAACTAACTTAGTTAGTTTACTGAGCCACTGACGTGTGGACCCCACACGTCAGGTTTGACGTGAGTCAGCGCTGTTGACTTGCTGACGCAAGAATGACATAGTGCTGACGGAATAAATGATTTTCTGGAATTGTTTTAACTCAGGAAAATCCAAAAAATTGTTTAAACTTCAAAAAATCACAGGAATTCAACCGTAGCTCAGAATGAAGTAATTTATATATGAAAATTTATCAGAAAAATTCAATCTATCCATCTGTACTAGTTTCATGCATGACAAAATAAGTTATATCTGCTGAATATATGAAAACACATAAATTGCATTTTAAATGCTTAAGTTTGGAGTTGCATTTGAACCCTTGGTTCAAATGGACACCCAAATATATGCTAGTTGCATTAGCTCAAACAACATCTCATAGTCATGCCATGTTCATGCATCATATTGTTGCATATGCTTGTGTTTGATTGTCGGCGCCGTTCTTCTCAATAGGTCCAGCTCCGGAGACCGTTCTAGAGTACCTGTCAGAGGAGCAGTGCTCTACCGTTGTTATACCAGGCAAGCAAACCCCTTTGTTCATTCCGATACAATCCCACTCTCTCGCTCCTGCTCTCTGTTATTGCATTAGGACAACAATGATTCAACTACTACTTTTTGCTGCGGTAGTTGAACCCATTCCTCTGCATGACCTGTCATTGCCACAGTAAATAGTTGAAACCCACTAGCATGTGTAGGAGTTGGTTGAAGCCATGTTGTGATCTTACCATGCCATGCCTGCTATTGCTTAGAGTGTGTCAGGTCTGATTCATTGGGAATGAATTGGAGTGCAGTGATATGTTCTGATGCTG
This sequence comes from Secale cereale, assembly GCA_902687465.1. Classification (NCBI taxonomy): domain Eukaryota; kingdom Viridiplantae; phylum Streptophyta; class Magnoliopsida; order Poales; family Poaceae; genus Secale; species Secale cereale. The sequence goes on from LR738716.1 coordinate 75,016,120, forward strand.
AGAGTCAAGTGTGTGAGCACGTTTTGGTAAAGGTAGCGGTGAGAGGTCATGTAGGAGTACATGGTGGGTTGTATCAGTGGAACCGTCCTTAAGAATTGAGTTCTGTGTATGTTGTCCAATGACTAGCTACTACCACACATTGGGTTCCAGTAACTCGACCCCTCTCGACTTATTAATCAACATGATCTCTGTCCAGGAGTTGCAACTAGTTTCTGGTGTTTGTAGGTAGTGCTAGTAGTTTACCAAGTGGCACTCGACCAGGTGGGCTTGGGACAGACTAGGCACCGTGGCACGGTGTACCAAGCGTAGATCCATCCGGCGAGGTGGGCTTGGGAACCCTGCTCACATCATTTGGGGCCGTGAGCGACACCCCGGCCGGATCTCCTTACGGATGGAACCTGAATAGGCGATAAACCTGGACTAGAGTCTTGTGTGGTTAGTCAGGTCATGGCCGACACCCTCGCCAGGCTTCCGCTTGAAGGTTGCCGAGATACACGACGTGTACATGGCGGTAAGTGGCGAGAGCGTGTGTGAAGAAGTACACCCTTGCAGGGTTAACATGATCTATTCGAATAGCCGGGTCCACGGTTATGGACTTCTTGGATGCTTACGTGGTACATAGACAACTGGAAGTGGATACTCTAAAATACTCAAGACAAGTGTGAGTGCTATGGATGGCCTTCTGTAGGGAGACAGGTATGAATCCATAGTGGTGTATTGTGTGGTGCTTAGTGGACTCGTGTGCGCCACCTCAAAAGAGTTACCAGCAGTCGTAGTACAGGATAGCCACTAAGTCAAAGCTGGCTTACTGCAACTAAACCCCACTTTGCCTTCTTGATACAAGTGCATGTATGATAGGATCTGATGTAAGTCTTGCTGAGTACCTTTGTACTCACGTTTGCTTAATTTATGTTTTGCAGATGAGACTTCTATCTCACTAGTAGTTCAGCTTGGACTTCGACAAGTAGCTTGTTACCTCAGCTACGATCTTGTACGAGTGTTGTAGATAGTCATGCTCTTCAGCCTTTTTCATTTGTAGTTGTCTGTACTCAGACAAGTTATGCTTCCGCGTGTTGCTTGTATGCTCTGAATGTTGGGTCATGAGACCCATGTTTGTAATATCTGGCTCCTCTGAGCCTAATGAATAAATACTTGGTTTCATAGAGTCTTGTTGTGATGCCATGTTGTATTTGCACATATCGAGCATATTGTGTGTATGTTATTGAAATGCTTGGTATGTGTGGGATCCGACAACCTAGTTGTTTCCTCTTGGTAGCCTCTGTTATGGGGAAATGTCTCCTAGTGCTTCCACTGAGCCTTGGTAGCTTGCTACTGCTCCGGAACACTTAGGCTGGCCGGCATGTGTCCTTCTTCGTTCCTGTGTCTGTCCCTTTGGGGAAATGTCACGCGTTGTTCCTTTAAGTCCTTGTAGCTTGCTACGACTTGGGTTCATACATTGATGACCGACACGTTCGTTGCTGGGTCATGTATGCCTGTTCCTGTAAGTTAGTGCCACCTTGGGTTTATAACTAGTCATGTCGGCCCGGGTTCTATGTCATATGGATGCTAGCAACACTATCATATACGTGAGGCAAAATGCGCAAACGGTCCCGGGCCAGGTAAGGTGGCACCCGTGGGAATACCGTGCATGAGGCCGCAAAGCGATGTGACGTGTTACATGCTAGACCGGTGTGACTTAGGATCGGGGTCCCGACAGCTTTGGTATCAGAGCCTGACTACCTGTAGGATTACCAAGCCAAACTGGTCAAAGTTGAGTCTAGAAATTCTTTAGTTATATAATTAGGGAATTGATTGTAGAAGGGAACGTAAGGCTCTTTTTACTCCTTATACCTCATGTCTTCTGATCTGAGTCATCCTACCTTTCCTACGGGGTTAAGGAACTAGGCTTTCTCTTCCGTCTATCAGGATCACGAGTTACTACTCCGTAGTCCCATAGGATTGGTTGACCAGAGTCATACTCCTGTTTTCAAGTTCTTCCGGTGTAGTTCGTTTAGTACTATCACATAACCTTGAGTGTTGTTGTTGAGTTGTTGTACTACCCCCTTTGCTAGCAGGATGTCTCATTATGAGCATTTTACTGCCGTTATGCTGCCGGAATTGCCCTAGTAGTTCGAGAGATACTAATTTCTTGTTCTACCTTATGCATCCCATAGTGATGTTGATTCCGTCCTTGGTTTCGCTTCCCAGGATGTCTTCTGTTAAGCGAAGCTCAGTTGCTTGCAGACAGAACCACGGAGGTGGTAGGGATGAGAAGGATCCTCCCGACTAGCCTTCGTTGGCAGAGTTAATGTTAGAGATGGAGAGAAAGAAGCGTGAGTCTAACCGCTTGTTGGCACGTATTGAGGAGAACACCGCACATCAGTGCAAGGAGTCAGCAACCATCCATGACTTCATTCGTCTGAATTAGCAAGCGATGTTGAGTTACACACTGACGTGGATCAGGACAGTACCCAGGGAAATTTCCACCAAAATTTTAATTATCAAACTCATCCATGCGTGTAAAGCAGAAGAATCATTTGCGATGAACACAATCGTTCAAAGTGAATGGTGTCCGTCGGCACCGCATGCAAAGTTTCCCTCCACATTTCGAAATTTTTGGCCTACCGTCGAAATATCTACCCCGCCCCCTTCCCCACCCCTTTTATCCCCGACCACAAGTCACATTTCCCATGTTTCCTCCTTCCTTCCTAAGCTATATCCGCTTCCTCACTTAATTCCTCGCTCTCGCCATCTCGCATCCTACCGCCGGGGTCGCCATGGTCTTCTTCAATGACCTCTCTAGTGGTTCCTCCTTCGACGATGCCTCCTTCACTACCCGAGTATGCCTCTCTTCTCTCTCTCTCTCGGACTATGACTTGGAATGAAGGATTCTAACCCGGCCGTTGATTTGAGTCATTTCTTCCTCTTGTAGCTCCCTAGGAGCATTAGTTGCAATGAATGGAGCGGGGTGGCTGAAGATCTGTCTGCTCGTTGTCACCATCAATCTCCATGCGTGAAGTGCTACTTCTCGAGCTTGCGTTGTATTCCCTCGAAGAGGAAAGGGAGATGCATCACAGTAGCGTAAGTATTTCCCTCAGTTTTTGAGAACCAAGGTATCAATCCAGTAGGAGACCAGGCGCGAGTCCCTCGCACCTGCACAAACAAATAAGAACTTCGCAGCCAACGCGATAAGGGGTTGTCAATCCCTTTACGGTCACTTACGAAAGTGAGATCTGATAGAGATGATAGTTTATATTTTTGGTATTTTTGTTTATAAGAACAGAAAGTAAAAGCGGAAAAAAGTAAAGTAGATGTCGATTGATATGTTGAGAATAGACCCGGGGGCCATAGTGTTCTCTAGTGGCTTCTCTCATGATAGCGATATTCTACGGCGGGTAAACAAATTACTGTCGAGCAATTGATAGAAAAGCAAATAATTATGAGACTATCTAGGCATGGTCATTGTATATAGGCATCACGTCCGAGACAAGTAGACCGACTCCTGCCTGCATCTACTACTATTACTCCACACATCGACCGCTATCCAGCATGCATCTAGTGTATTGAGTTCATAAGAACAGAGTAACGCCTTAAGCAAGATGACATGATGTAGAGGGATAAACTCAAGCAATATGATATAAACCCCATCTTTTTATCCGCGATGGCAACAATACAATACGTGCCTTGCTGCCCCTAGTGTCACTGGGAAAGGGCACCGCAAGATTGAACCCAAAGCCAAGCACTTCTCCCATTGCAAGAACTATAGATCTAGTAGGCCAAACCAAACCAATAATTCGAAGAGACTTGCAAGGATATTATGAGCACACATAAATAGTTCAGAAAAGAACCAAATATTTCTCATAGATAATCTTGATCATAAACTCACAATTCATCGGATCTCGACAAACACACTGCAAAAAGAGATTACATCGAATAGATCTCCTCAAAGACCGAGGAGAACTTTGTATTGAGATCCAAAGAGAGAGAAGAAGCCATCTAGATACTAGCTATGGGCCCGAAGGTCTGTGATAAACTACTCACAAATCATGGTGAGGGCGATGATGATGATGTAGAAGCACTCCGTGATGGATCCCCCTCCGGCGGAGCTCCAGAACAGGCTCCAAGATGGGATCTCACGGGAACAGAAGGTTACGGCGGTTGAATTAGGGTTTTCTCTGTTTCTAATGGTTTCGGGGTACGTAGGCTTATATAGGAGGAAGGAGGACACCGGGGGACTCACGAGGGACCCATGAGGCAGGGGGGCGCACCCTGGGATGAGGGGCGCCCCCACCCTCGTGGGCACCTCGTGGCCCTACTATGTGGTTCTCAAGTCTCCCGTGCGTGATTTTCTCCAAAAATATCTCCCGAAGGTTTCATTCCGTTTGTACTCCATTTGATATTCCTTTTCTACAAAACCCCGAAACAGGCAAAAAATAGCAATCTGGACTGGGCCTTTGGGTTAGTAGGTTAGACCAAAAAATGCTATAAAAGTGTATGACAATGCCCATTAAACATCCAAGACATCATAAATAATAGCATGGAACAATAAAACAAATTATAGATACGTTGGAAACGTATCATGAAGCTAGTTACGTTTGAATCTGTGGACAATGGGAGGAAGTTTATGGCATGTGCAGAGAAGGTTATGTGACACCCCTGATTTGACCGTACACTAATCATGCAAGCAAATGTGTACGACCAAGATCATGGACTCACTGGAAGATATCACAACACAACTCTAGACACAAATAAAATAATACAAGCTTTATATTACAAGTCAGGGGCCTCGAGGGCTCGAATACACAAGAGTCGCGGAAGCAACAATATCTGAGTACATACATAAGTTAAACAAGTTTGCCTTAAGAAGGCTAGCACAAAACATCAATGATCTAAAAGGCAAGGCCTCCTGCCTGGGACCACCTATCTACTCCTGGTCGTCAGCTGTCTCCACGTAGTAGTAGGCTCCGTCGGGGTAGTAGTAGTCTTCAAGTGTGGCATCTGGCTCCTGGACTCCACCATCTGGTTGCATCAACCAGCAAGAAGAAAGAAGGGGGAAAAAGGGGAGCAAAGCAACCCGGAGTACTCATCCAAAGTACTCACAAGCCAGGATCTACACTACATATGCATCGGTATCAATGAAAAGGGTAGTATCTGTGGACTAAGCTGCAGAATGCCAGAATAAGAGGGGGAGAAGCTAGCCCTATCGAAGACTAGCATCTTTTGGAAACCACCGTCTTGCAGCAACAAGGGGGAGTAGAGTAGTATATTATAAGTCATATTTATGTTGTTGTTCCAACGCTCCGGGATCCTTTCTCGACTCCCGAAGCAACATATCCAAACAATGCCTCAGCATCCAGTTCTAGTTGTAGCGACCGGGATACAACTCCAAGTGTCCGTTACCGTAGGACAGGCTATCGATAGATGTTTTCTTCCCTGCAGGGGTGCACCAACTTACCCATCATGCTTGCTTAACTCCGGCCGGACACACCATCAGGTCATGCCCGCCCTCGGCCAACCAATACGCCGCAACCCGACCTAGACTTAATAGAGAGGTCATGCACGCCGGCCTAAACCCTATGCCCCCAGGGGTCATGGGCCAATCGCCCCGGGAACTCCTGCACGTTGCGTGGGCGGCCGGTGAGCAGACCTGGGCTACCTCCTTAAAAAGGAAGGTGCTTACGCAGTCCAACCCGGCGCGCGCCGCTCAGTCGCAATGACGTCAGTTAAGCTTCGGCTGATGCATACGACGCAGAACGCCCATACTATGCCCACATGATGGTTAGCGCTATCAGGCCAGAGGCCCCTTGGATCAAATATCCAAACCGTTTAGTGTCTTGGGAACACGCGGTAACGAGCAGAGACTCACGAACATGTGACCCCATTGCCCCATCTCAAGGACTTGCGGCAAGGGCGAGTGACCGGCCACGCCTCGTATTTATCTCGCGGGCACCTTCCAGGTCAACCCGACTACACATCACTCGCAATTAAGCTCGCGCGGGTACCCCTCTGGGTCGACCCGTCTTTAGTAACCAGGTTCAGTGTAAAGTCATAGTAACCATAGTAACTGTGTGTTTGACACCAAAGGGGAACCTGAGGAAATCACCCTCGATGGAATTCCACCTGATGTTTATCGTCAAGGTGAACGAAAGAGGAGTCACTCTCGAGGTCCACTCTTTAGGAGTTGCACGTCAGTGTCGTTATCGGGAGTGGAGAAAGAGGAATCACCCTCGATGACCACAACCAATGAACTAAACTACAAGGTTAACATCAGAAGTGCTGATGAGGTCTCACCCTCGGCACTCGATAGTAATCCAGTAGTGTCGAGCAACTAAGGGGAAAGTGATGTGCGGTACCTGGTCCTGGTCTTCGATCCCGTTGATCGGGCCTTCTGATAATCCAGCGGGGCAGTCGGGACAATGGGGGGGGGTCACTGGTGGATCTCTAACCAACCTATACTAAGCAGTTTAGTATAAACATGTAAGGTATGAAAGCATGTGTCAACAACAGGCTATGCATCAGAATAGGATCATACAAAAAGCAGTAGCAGTTCCAATGCAAGCATAAGAGAGAAGAGAGTGGGCGATATCGGAATGATCAAGGGGGAGTTGACTTGCCTGGTTGCTCTGACAAGGAGGGGTCGTCAACACCGTAGTCGATCACCAAGGCATCATCGGTCTCGGGGTCTACCAGAGAGAAGAGGGGGAAGAAACAGTAAATATAAAGCAAACAGATGCAACAACGAAGCATGACAAGTCGGCACGCAGTGCTAGGGTGCTATAACGCGGTGCTACACGATACCGGCCAAGGGGGATAACATCCGGGAAAGTATTCCCGAAGTCTGGCTTTTTCGGACAAATGAAACGGAGGGGGAAAGTTGCATGTTCGCTATGTTAGGGATGTGTGGCGGATGAAGGGACCGTGTATTCGGATTCGTCTCGTCGTTCTTAGCAACTTTCATATATAAAACATTTTCATCCGAGTTACAGATTATTTTATATGATTTTCCAAAGTTTTAAACATATTATGAAAATATTATTAACTCGAAAAAGGACTTATTGCGTCAGCATGACGTCTTGCTGATGTCAGCAGTCAACTGCGAAGTTGACTGGTCAAACTAGGCAGTGGGGCCCGTTCGTCATTGACTGAAACTAATTAACTAGTTTAATTAGTCTAACTAGGTTATTAGGCTAATTATTTTTGTTAGTTTAATTAAACCTAATTAATTAAGTTAATTAATTAATTATTTTATTAATTTTTATATTTATTTAACACATTAAAAAAAACAGGGGCGCGGGTGATACGTCCAAAACGTATCGATAATTTCTGCTTGCTCCATGCCACTTTTGGGTGATATTGCCATGATATTCATACACTTCCGTACACTTTTGATCATATTTGGACTAACTTACTAATCCAGTGCACCCTAGTGCCAGTTTCTGTTTTCGGCTGTTTTTGTATTTCAGGTTTTCACGTTTAGAGAACTGCCCAGAAAAATCCAGAAAAATTATATAAAAAATCAGCGAACCGGAAACAACACTGCGTCCGAAGGGCAGCCTGGGGGGGGCACAGGGGCTCCAAGCGCCCTGTGGGCGCGCCCCCCC
>LR738716.1:75036909-75057784 GCA_902687465.1 Secale cereale
GAACCGGGACGAAAGGGTGCCATTGGTCCCGGTTGGTGGCTCGAACCGGGACCAAAGGCACCCTTTCGTCCCGGTTGGTGTTGGTCCCGGTTGGTGGCTCGAACCGGGACCAAAGGCACCCTTTTGTCCCGGTTGGAGCCACCAACCGGGACCAATAGCCTGGCACAGCGGTGTGGTGGAAGTTTAGTCCCACCTCGCTAGTTGAGTAGCGCCCGCACTGGTTTATAAGCACCGCTGCGGCAACCGTCTCGAGCTCCACTCTAATGCAGGCCTATGGGCCTAACTGAACTGTCTCTGCCTGTTGGGCCTGCGGGCCTGCATCCTGGCCCAATAGTAGGGTTACTAGTCGTATGCAGGCCGTGGGCCTAGCAGGAGGGTAATTTTTTATTTTTTGCATATGTTATGTTTTTAAAATTTTAATGTTATTTTTTGCATATGTTAACTTTATTTATATAATTTTAGTTGCATAAATTTTATGTAATTTTAGTTGCATAAATTTTATATAATTTTAGTTGCATAAGTTTTATTTTTTATTGATTCTTTTTAGTTGAATCCTTTTGCTATTAGAGTTTTATAAAAACTTTTTAGTTTTCTATTAAAGTTTGTAACAAAAAATACTTTATGAAAATTCTTTTTACTATTAAAGTTTTTAACAAATAAATACTTTGATAATTTTAGTTAATATTATTTTGATTCTTTTTAGTTGATTCTTTTTGCTATTGATAAATATTATATTTAATTGATTCTTTTTAGTTCATTCTTTTTACTATTAAATTTTTTAACAAATAAATACTTTGATATTTTTAGTTAATATTATTTTGATTCTTTTTGCTATTGAAAAATATTACATTTAATTGATTCTTTTTAGTTCATTCTTTTTACTATTAAAGTTTTTCACAAATAAATACTTTGATAATTTTAGTTAATATTATTTTGATTCTTTTTAGTTGATTCTTTTTGCTATTGAAAAATATTATATTTAATTGATTCTTTTTAGTTCATTCTTTTTGCTATTAGAGTTTTATGAAACCTTTTTAGTTCATTCTTTTTACTATTAGAGTTTTATAAAAGCTTTTTAATTCATTCTTTTTGCATGGTTGAAAGTTGGCATGGTATCATCATTTCACCCACATAGCATGTGCTAAAAAGTTGAGAGGGTTACGGCAAAAACTGGATGCACTTCGTGTACAAAATGGACAATCTCTTTCGAAGTATCAGGGTTTCGGACGAAAACTCATCTGTTGCAAAGGGATTTCATTTTTTTGAACTTATTTGAACTCTAGACTTTTTGTGTGTTCAAAATGCACCATTCAAAACCACATCATCAATTTTCAACCCTTTCTGACTTCATTTGATATTTTTCATGCATTTACTGATTTTTTTGAGCTAAATGACCCTGAAATTAAAAAGCACTACAAATGAACTCTGAAAAGGTTGAAAGTTGCTATGGTATCATCATTTCACCCACATAGCATGTGCTAAAAAGTTGAGAGGGTTACGGCAAAAACTGGATGCACTTCGTGCACAAAATGGACAATCTCTTTTGAAGTATCAGGGTTTCGGATGAAAACTCATCTGTTACAAAGGGATTTCATTTTTTTGAACTTATTTGAACTCCAAACTTTTTGTGTGTTCAAAATGCACCATTCAAAGCCACATCATCAATTTTCAACCCTTTCTTATTTCATTTGGTATTTTTCATGCATTTACTGATTTTTTTGAGCTAAATGACCCTGAAATTGAAAAGCACTACAAATGAACTCTGAAAAGGTTGAAAGTTGGCATGGTATCATCATTTCACCCACATAGCATGTGCTAAAAAGTTGAGAGGGTTACGGCAAAAACTGGATGCACTTCGTGTACAAAATGGACAATTTCTTTCGATCTATCAAGGTTTCGGACGAAAACTCATCTGTTACAAAGGGATTTCATTTTTTTGAATTTATTTGAACTCTAGACTTTTTGTGTGTTCAAAATGCACCATTCAAAGCCACATCATCAATTCGTGTACAAAATGGACAATCTCTTTCGAAGAATAGTTATGGAGAGAAAGTCTTCACTTTTTCTTTGCGTGTGTCCCTTGCTTATTGCGCCGTAACCATGGATAATCTTCATCGTTTAACAGGGTGCTTGGGTCAGCCTTCACTTTGAAGGGAGCAATTTCATGAAATTTTTCATAATCTTCAGACATGTCTGTCTTGCCCTCCACTCCCACGATGTCTCCTTTCCCTGAAAGAACTATGTGGCGCTTTGGCTCATCGTATGATGTAATTGCTTCCTTATCTTTTCTTTTTCTCGGTTTGGTAGACATGTCCTTCACATAGAAAACCTGCGCCACATCATTGGCTAGGACAAATGGTTCGTCTGTGTACCCAAAATTGTTGAGATCCACTGTTGTCATTCCGTACTGCGGGTCTACCTGTACCCAGCCTCCTGACAGATTGACCCATTTGCACCGAAACAAAGGGGCCTTAAAATCATGTCCATAGTCAAGTTCCCATATATCCACTATGTAACCATAATATGTGTCCTTTCCCCTGTTGGTTGCTGCATCAAATCGGACACCACTGTTTTGGTTGGTGCTCTTTTGATCTTGGGCGATCGTGTAAAATGTATTCCCATTTATCTCGTACCCTTTGTAAGTCAATACAGTCATAGATGGTCCCCTGGCCAACGAGTACAGCTGATCTCCAACAATTTTGTCACCCATGAGATGTGTTTGCAACCAACTGCCGAAAGTCCTGATGTGTTCACATGTAATCCAATCGTCACACTGCTCCGGGTGTTTGGAGCGCAGAATATTCTTGTGTTCATTGACATACGGGGTCACCAAGGTAGAATTCTGTAGAACTGTGTAGTGTGCTTGACCCCAAGAATGCCCGTCCCTACATATTATTGAGTCCGCTCCTAACGTGCCTTTTCCAGTCAGTCTCCCCTCATACCGCGATTGAGGGAGACCAATCGGCTTAAGGTCAGGAATGAAGTCAACACAAAACCCAATGACCTCCTCTGTTTGATGGCCCGTGGAGATGCTTCCTTCTGGCCTAGCACGGTTACGAACATATTTCTTTAAGACTCCCATGAACCTCTCAAAGGGGAACATATTGTGTAGAAATACAGGGCCCAGAATGGCAATCTCGTCGACTAGATGAACCAGGACGTGCGTCATGATATTGAAGAAGGATGGTGGGAACACCAGCTCGAAACTGACAAGACATTGCACCAAATCATTCTTTAACCTTGGTAGGATTTCTGGATCGATTACCTTCTGAGAGATTGCATTGAGGAATGCACATAGCTTCACAATGGCTAATCGAACATTTTTCGGTAGAAGCCCCCTCAATGCAACCAGAAGCAGTTGCGTCATAATCACGTGGCAGTCATGAGACTTTAGATTCTGGAACTTTTTCTCTGCCATATTTATTATTCCCTTTATATTCGACGAGAAGCTAGACGGGACCTTCATACTAAGCAGGCATTCAAAGAAGATTTCCTTCTCTTCTTTGGTAAGAGCGTAGCTGGCAGGACCTTCATACTGCTTTGGATGCATGCCATCTTTTTCATGCACACGTTGCTGGTCCTCCCGTGCCTCCGGTGTATCTTTTGTCTTCCCATACACGCCCAAGAAGCCTAGCAGGTTCACGCAAACATTCTTCGTCACGTGCATCATGTCGATTGCAGAGCGGACCTCAAGGTCTTTCCAATAGGGTAGGTCCCAAAATATAAATTTCTTCTTCCACATGGGTGCGCGTTCCTCAGCGTCATTCGGAACAGATAGTCCGCCAGGACACTTTCCAAATATTACTTGTAAATCATTGACCATATCAAGTATCTGATCACCAGTACGGAGGGCGGGCTTCTTCCGGTGATCTGCCTCACCTTTGAAATGCTTGCCTTTCTTTCGACATTGATGGTTGGTCAAAAGAAATCGATGATGTCCCAGGTACACATTCTTCCTGCATTTGTCCAAATATATACTTTCGGTATCATCTAAACAGTGCGTGCATGCGTGGTATCCCTTGTTTGTCTGTCCTGAAAGGTTACTAAGAGCAGGCCAATCATTGATGGTTACAAACAGCAACGCATGTTGGTCAAATTCCTCCTGTTTGTGCTCATCCCACACACGTACACCTTCTCCATTCCACAGTTGTAAAAGTTCTTCAACTAATGGCCTTAGGTACACATCAATGTCGTTGCCGGGTTGCTTAGGGCCTTGGATGAGCACTGGCATCATAATGAACTTTCGCTTCATGCACAACCAAGGAGGAAGGTTATAGATACATAGAGTGACGGGCCAGGTGCTATGATTGCTGTTCTGCTCCCCAAAAGGATTAATGCCATCTGCACTTAAACCAAACCATACGTTCCTTGCGTCACCTACAAAGTCCCGCCACCTTCTCTCGATTTTTCTCCACTGCGACCCGTCAGCGGGTGCTCTCAACTTCCCGTCTTTCTTACGGTGTTCTTTGTGCCATCGCATCAACTTGGCATGCTCTTTGTTTCTGAACAGACGTTTCAGCCGTGGTATTATAGGAGCATACCACATCACCTTGGTAGGAACCCTCTTCCTGGGGCGCTCGCCCTCAACATCACCAGGGTCATCTCGTCTGATCTTATACCGCAATGCACCGCATACCGGGCATGCGTTCAATTCCTCGTACTCATCGTGGTAGAGGATGCAGTCATTAGGGCATGCATGTATCTTCTGCACCTCTAATCCTAGAGGGTAGAGAACCTTCTTTGCTCTGTACGTACTGTCAGGCAATTCGTTATCCTTTGGAAGCTTCTTCTTCATTATTTTCAGTAGCTTCTCAAATCCCTTGTCAGATACACCATTCTCTGCCTTCCATTCCAGCATTTTCAGTGTGGTACCGAGCTTTGTGTTGCCATCTTCGCAAGTTGGGTACAACGGTTTTTTGTGATCCTCTAACATGCGATTGAATTTCAACTTCTCCTTTTCAGTCTCGCATTCTCTCTGTGCATCAACAATGACCCGGCGAAGATCATCATCGGGCACATCGTCTGGTTCATCTTGATCTTCAGCTTCCCCCGTTGCAGTATCACCGTATTCAGGGGGCCGATAGTTGTCATCATCCTCTTCTTCTTCGTTGTCTTCCATCATAACCCCTCTTTCTCCGTGCTTGGTCCAAACATTATAGTGTGGCATGAAACCCTTCTTAAGCAGGTGGACGTGAAGGGTTTTCGGCGAAGAGTAAGACTTCGTATTCCCACAGCGAGTACATGGACAACACATAAAACCATTCTGCTTGGTTGCCTCAGCCACTTCGAGAAAATTATGCATGCCGTCAATGTAGTCGGAGGTGCATCGGTCACCGTACATCCATTGTCGGTTCATCTGCGTGCATTATATAATTAAGTATATCAAAAATCATTAAAGAACATCATGAATAGAGAAGTGATGACCAAATTAATACAAGTTCATCATCACATTAAAACCAAAGTACTGTAGTGATCATATGTTATTACTAAAAAAATAAATACACAAAGTTCATACATAGTTCTCATAGAACAACATATAGCTCTCTAGCTAGAGCATCTAATTAAAACATACATTGAAATTATCGCAACTAAGGTAACAATTGATCCAACAACATAATTATACCAAGCCTCATTATCAATGGCATATTTTCTAATCTTTCTAATCTTCAAGTGCATTGCATCCATCTGGATCTTGTGATCATCGACGACATCGGCAACATACAACTCCAGTTTCATATTCTCTTCTTCAATTCTTTTCAATTTTTCTTTCAAATACTCGTTTTCTTTTTCAACTAAATTTAACTTCTCGACAGAAGTTCTATGTCGGTTGGAATTTCCGGTTCACATACCTCCTAGATAAAAACATCTATGTCACGTTGGTCGGCATAATTGTCATAAACACTAAATGAAACAAATAGTTATAAAAGATAATATACCACATTCGAATCATAGACAGGACGAGGGCCGACGGGGGCGGATACCAAAACCATCGCACTATATAATAACAAACAATAATAAAATTAAGAAAATTATACAAGTATCTATCTAAACCATACAAGTAAGAATTTTTTTTCTTTTACAAAGAAGATAAGAACAAGAGGCTCACCACGGTGGTGCCGGCGACGAGATCGGCGCGGGCGATCGACGGCGGTGATGACGGGGATGGGACAGGACGGACCGGCAAACCTAGACAAATCTTTACGAAAATGGAGCTTGGACAAGGAGCTTCGAGAGGAGAAAGCTTAAGTGTGGCTCGGGCATTTCATCGAACACCTCATGTGCATAGGAGGTGAGAGCTAGAGCAACACACCTCTCCCACGGCCGGCCAAAAAAACAAAGCAGTGAGCGAACAGAGCAGTGACCAGGCAGGGGTATATATAGGCTTCTCTTTAGTCCCGGTTTGTGGCTAGAACCGGGACTAAAGGACAACCTTTGGTCCCGGTTCCAGCCACAAACTGGGACTAAAGGTGCTGGGCTGTAACACCCCTCTGTAACATAGCACTGTGACCAGCTGATAATCATGCCATGTCATCATCTTTTGCTCTATATGGTCACAGTGGTTAAGCACTCCAATGCAAACTTCTCTCTGAATTTAAATTCAAATTTAAGTGCAAAATGAAGTTGTTAGAAATTTGCTGCAAAAATGTTCACCTTCTGCCAAATATTCCATAACAATTATTTGTTAAGGAAAACAACATCACTCTTTGGCAAATATGAGCAGTACCAAATATTTCAGCATCAAATCAGCATTTTTAAATGCTTTGGCATTTGTGAAAAATCCAAACAGCACCTAAAAAATCCCAAACTTGTTGGGGCAGTGCATAAAAGTGCATTGAAAATATTGGGCCAAGCCTCATATTTTTCCAGAGGCATTTGGCCATCCAAACAATTCCATCTCTCTCTCTGTTTATTAAATAAAAGGAAAAACAGAAAGGAAACTAAAAGAAAAAGGCCAGAGGGACACATACCTGGCACTGGGCCGTACCGGCCCAGCCCACCCCGACCTCCCTCACCTGCTCCCCCCTTTCATGTCGTCGTCTCCATTGCGTTGAGCTCGCCGCACCGCCGCTGCTCGCCACGCTGACGGGAGCAGGTGGGCGCAGGGATAAGGACCCGCCGGGCCATCTCCCCTGGCCCTCCCACTCCATTCGCCGCCCTCTCCCCCTCGCGCACACGCTCGCTCAAGCCCTTCCACTTCTTCCCCATACGAGCTCGTCGCCGCAACTCTGCTCCACCACGGCTACCGACGGCCCGCACGATGCAACCGTGTCCAGGAGGTCCGCCGGGGTCGACTCCGTCGATTGGTGGCCCCAGCTGGAACGCGGAGGCATCTGCAGCATCGGATCCATTTCGCCCCCATCTCCGTCTGCCGACGATCGTCTTCGTCTCCGGCGCTGGCCTCTTCTGCTACTAACCTGCCAAGGGCCACCGTGCATGCCGCTAGGTGAGCTGCCAACCTCCTCTGCCCTCTAGGCCCTCTAGATCGCGCCGTAGCCGTTGCTCCGCTGGCGCCCGTACTCGCTGCCACCGACGAGCTCGCTGTCGTAGCCATTGACGCCATCACGCGCAGTCGAGTCCCGCATCGAGCTCCTGGAGCTCGTGTGAGTCCAACGAGACCCCTAGCGAGCCTCCCCGTGCTGTGCAGCGCCGGATCCTTCGGTACCCGAACTCCGGCGCCCACTCCGCCGTTCACCACCACCGTCTCCGACCGTTTCCGGTCGAACCGCCACCGCAGATCGATGCGCGGGCGAGAGCCCGTTCGAATGAACCTAACTGCGCCGAACGGGCCTCTGTAGAGGTTTTCCGAGCAACTCCGGCGATGCACCTCCGCGTTTCGTAGTCGCCAGCGTGTTTCCGGCGCCGGCGCCGACGTGGCTTAGTGGGCCCCGCCTCTGGGTCACTGACGAGTGGGTCTGGGGGCCCCGTTGACTGGGTTGACCCAGTCAACGTGCTGACTGGGCAACCCCCAGACACTGACATGTGGGCCCCCCTTTTTAATTAGTCTAATTAAATTGTTTTAATTAAAAAAGTAATTAGTTCAGTCTAATCACTCACTGACATATGGGGCCCACACCCCCTAATTAACCCTGTTAATTAGTTTAACCACTGTTAAGCTCAGAGAGGCTGACAGGTGGGTCCCGTGGGTCAGTTTGACCTGGTCAGCGCCTCTGTTGACCGCTGACGCAGTGCTGACATCAGCATGACATCATAATTCATTTTCTGTTAAATTTAAATAAATCCAGAAATTCCAGCAAAACAATTAAATCTTTAGAAATGCATATCTTTTAAACCGTAGCTCCGATCGAAAAACTTTCTATATGAAAGTTACTCAGAACGACGAGACGAAGCCAACCGTGCCGTCTGTTTCCGTGTCAAGACCCTCTACGGAGGTGAACCCGCAACTTTTAGCCGTTTCTGGTAGATGAATAGTGCATACTTACCGGTAAATAATTCCAACTTCAACTCTAAAATAACTAATGTGACTTAGACATGTTTTTAGGCAACCCTGCACTGCATCCTAGCTTAGCATGCTCTGTGTTGCATATGTTTGCCGTGTATTTATCTGTTTCTTCCCCCTCTTCTCTCTCGGTAGAGCCCGACACCAACGCAGCCCCAGAGACTGACGCTGCACCGGTGATTGGCTTCACTCCAGACGACCAGGCTTTTACCGCAGAGCTTCTAGGCAAGCAACCCTCCTTAAACATGCCTATATCGCCTACTCTCTTCTCTCTTATGCTTGCATTATAAATTGCTGCTGCAGTTGGTAATCCTATTCTGATGCATAGCCTGTTTTTGTAACTGTTGTTGGTACCTGCCTTTATACCAAACTGCTTAGTATAGGCCGGATAGAAAGCTTCTGTGACCCCTGCATTGTCGTAGTTGCCTCGCTTAGTGTCTGTGCCCCGATCAAGGTGATCGGTAGTCTGGATTCCGCACATCACATCACACCCCCTAATATGCTCGACTCCGCAGAGTTAATATCGAGTGATGAGGGTGATACCTCCGAACTCACTTCCGATATTGTCTCTGTAGATCAACTAGTCAGTCGTGGGTTACCGAGGGTGATTCCTCTTTCCCACCTCCGACCAAGCTTCTGTCGTGCCCCCGCTAGAGTGATTGCTGCCGAGGGTGATTCCCCCGGTACCACCTTATCGGGATTGTCGGGTAGGATTCCAACGAGGGTGATTCCTCGGATTCCTTCTCGACGTGGTAACCACACGGATGCCTTTTAAAATTAATGTTGAGACTACATATACTTGATAAAGTCGGGTCGGCCCTGAGGGGTACCCACGCATGCCTATGTGGCGAGTGTTGTGGAGTCGGGTTGATCTGGAGGGTGCCCGCGAGATAACTACGAGGCGTGGCTGGGCATTCTTAGCCCTTGCCGCAAGTCCTCGAGACGGGGCTACGGGGTCACAACGATCGTGAGCTCTGCTTGTTATCGCGCGCTCCTAATTCACTTAACGATTTGGATATTTGATCCGAGTGGGCCTCTGGCCCGATAGCACTAACCATCACGCGGGAATAAATATGGGTACTCTGCGTCGTATACTTCAGCCTTAGCTCTCTAGATATCAGCAACTGAGCGGCGCACGCCGAGTTGGACTGGGAACGCCCGCCCTTGTTGAAGGGGGCCAGGTCTGCTCTCGGCCGCCCTCGCAACATGCAGGAGCATCCAGGGCGAAGGCCCAAGACCCCTGGGAGCATAGGTTAATCCGGCGTGCTGATTCCTCTGTTGAGTTTTCGGTCGGGTTACGGCTTGTTGGTTAGCCGAGGCCGGGCAGGACCCAGAAAGTGTGTCCGGCCGGAGTTAAGCAAGCGTGGTGGGTAAGTTGGTGCACCCCTGCAGGGAAGAACTAATATAAGCTTAGCCGGATCCTCGGTAACGGACGCTCGGAGTTGTATCCACGTCGGTACAACTAGAACATGGTTACTTGTGATGAAATGGATATAGGGCTCTGGGACCGCTTTCTCGCAGGGAGTCGAGAAGGATCCCCGGCCGAGGATGATAATACTACTACTTTACTTTATGAGGTACTAATCTGCACTCTTCTAATGCTGCAAGACCACTGGAGATGCTAGTCTTCGATAGGATTAGGCCTTCTCCCTCTTTTCTGGCATTCTGCAGTCTAGTCCACCTATATACAGCCTTCCTTTGAAAATGTTGCATGCTAGATTAGATCTGATGTAAGTCTTGCTGAGTACTTTGGATGAGTACTCACGGTTGTTTTGCTTCCTCTTTGTTCCATACCCGCTTGAAACTTCAGACGACGGAGCCCCGGAGCCCGCTGCCCCTGTCGACGACTACGGTGGCTACTACTACTACCCTTCCGGCGAGTACTACTACTACGAGGAGCCGGCCGATGACCAGGAGTAGGATCGGAGGTCCCAGGCAGGAGGCCTACGCCTTTCGATCGTAGCTTTTATTTTGCCCCGCCTTGTTTAAAGGCCTATCTGTTTCTGTAATATATCTGTACCCAGATATCTGACGCTTTCGCTGATGCTTGTATGACATCAGGCTTTTATATTCGAGCCCTCGAGGCCCCGGTTTGTAATATAAAGCTTGTATGAATTTATTTATGTTTTAGAGTTGTGTTGTGATTCCTTCAAGTGAGTCCTTAGGCTTGATCGTGTGCATTTGCGTGTATGGTTAGTGCACGATTAAGCCGGGGGTGTCACAAGTTGGTATCAGAGCCGACTGCCCGTAGGATCCCCCTTTCCAACTCCTTGGCCGAAGTTGAGTCTAGAGGTCCAAAACTGTTTTACTAATTTGGCTGTGTGGCTTATGGCCCCACGTCGCCAACCGGGTGGTATTAGGATCTTTTATTCCTCGTCTATAATCTGGGACTCTTATCTCTCATCTATTCGGGTTAAAATTTTACTAACTTGGCATTAGGCTCTCGTAATTTCATTCACCCGGAGAGTTGGATTGTCTGCATTCTATTCTTTGAAATAATTGCCTCATATTCTGTCATTTGATTCCTTGAATTCTGCTTTTCAGATGCGTCCCGCGGTACAGATCGTTCGCCAGACTTGGGCAGAAGATTCGCTTGGGTTTCCGGCCATTCTGGTCGACCTCTTGACCAGGCTGGGTTATCGCTGGTATCCTCAGTACATGGTTTACGAGGATTACCGCGAGTATAACCAGGTGCAGTATCGCGCGCAGATGATTATTCTGGATGGGTCGGATCGCCCCATCATCGAGCTACACACCTTCCAGGGCATTGGAGTGACTGTGGATATGACAGTCCATGAGGCTGCCTTTATCGTGATCGCGCATCTTCGCCGACAGTATCCTTGCCTGGAGGACGGTGGGTTCAGATACTTTCCTTATCCCCCACCTGGTGATGACACCCGGTTCTATGCTGCTATCTACACACCTTACGTGAGTCGCCGATATGATTCACAGTACTTGGTTCGGTACCTCGAGGCAATGGAGCGTACTACTCGGGCTCTTATGGTCGAGTTGTACTCCACTCGTCTTCGTCTGTACGATGCTCTGAGGCACCTGGCGCCGGCAGTGGAGGCAGGAGTATACCCCCAGCGTGTACTCCACCCGAGCAGGACCGTGATGCCACCTGGTGTTGATTGGCCTGATGTTGGAGGTACTACACCTGCACGTGGTCCTCTTCTTCCAGTTCAGGACCGCAACCTGCACCAGAGTATCCACGGGCCCCAGGACTACGCTCTGGAGTGGCGAGCGTACCACCATCACCGTCAGCTCCCTGGCTACAGAGGTTTCCCCCGACGCTGATGTAGCATATCGCTATGTCACATTGTTGTATCTCTCCACCGCGTGCTTGCGTGCCGCCTAGTTGTCTCAGCCTCTCTTTATGCCGTTGTAACGCTGGTCTATAACCGAACCTATGTATGGATCTCTATGTCATGTGCATATGATGTGTATATACTGCACTTCCCTTATGTCGCGCCTGTTTACTTCATGAATGATTCCATACAATGTGAATTCTTGTCGCTAAATTACCCCTGTTGAATTAGCAGGATGGCTGACAACAATCCACCACCACCACCACCGCCTGACTATATGGGTGCCATGATGCAGAACTTTGAATTGCACCGTCAGATGCTACAAGGTGTGATCAATCAGTTACCGCAAAACATTGTCAACAACCAGCAGCCTGCCGCTATCACCTTACAAGAGTTTGTGCGGCTCAACCCCACTATATTCCGCAACACCGTCAGCCCACTAGACACAGATGACTGGCTCCGCGACATCTCCCATGAGATGGAGTCAGCTGCCGTAGCCCCTGCTAGCTACGTCACTTTTGCGACCTACTTTCTGAAGGGCCCTGCAGCCCAATGGTGGGACACACACAAGAATACTCAACCTGTTGGAGCTGTGATCACTTGGGCTGAGTTCAAGACTGCCTTCCACGCCCGGTACATTCCGCAAGGAGTTATCGACCGAAAGAAGACGGAGTTCCGTAACCTGGTCCAAGGCAATAAGTCCGTGGAAGCTTATCAGCGGGAGTTCATTGATCTGTCCCGCTATGCTGAGGAGGATATCGCTACTGATGCTCGCCGTCAAGAGAAGTTCCGTGATGGACTCCACCATGATATCCAGCTACCTCTACTAGTCCAAGACTATCCTGACTTCGCCACCTTGGTGAATAAGGCTATCATGGTCGAGACTGGGTTGAAGAAGCAGAAGGACGCGCTCAAGCGCACACGTGAAGCGGGCTCATCTTCGGGCTCCTCTTCTCAGAAGTGCCGCATATGGATTCCACAGAGCATGTATCGTCCCAATGCTCCAGTGTACCGGCCTTCTTATGCTGCACCGCGTCTGCCACCTCCACCGCCAAGACAGTTCAGGCCTATAGCTCCAGCACCTCGAGCTCATGCCATTCGTCCTGAGAGTGGCCTCTGTTTCAGGTGTGGCCAGCCAGGTCACCGTGTTAAAGATTGCCCACAGCATCAGAATCAGCTAGCACTTCCTCCTGCTGCCCGTGGAATTGTTCAGCAACGCAACTATAATGCCAGGCCTTCTTATGGTTGTGGCCAGGTTCATGATGTCAACATAAGTGAAGACCCAGACCAGCCCGCTACTGTGATGGGTACACTTTTTGTTAACTCAGTAACAGCTAATGTCTTATTCGATTCAGGAGCATCAGATTCTTTCATATAAGAACCATTTGCATTTAAGCATGGCATTAAATATGAAAAGTTGCATCATCCATTATCAATAACCACTTCCGCAGGTCAGTGCAAAGCCTCTCTGTTCTGTCCCGAAGTCACTATTGAGATTGAGGAGAGGAATTTTCAGGCACACCCCATTCTTCTGAAATCTTGCGGTATAGACCTCATCTTGGGAATGGATTGGTTGAAGGCTCACTCTGCCTTAGTCAATTGTGCCACTAAGGTTGTACACCTTCGGCACCCATCAGGTGAGCTAGTGAATTACTATGCTTGACTCGAACGTAATGCCGAGGCTCAAATTTATGCTTCGAATGCATTGAACGCTTCACCACTTGAGGGAATTGAAAACATTCCAGTCGTATGCGCTTTCCCGGATGTTTTTCCAGAAGAACTTCCAGGAATACCCCCTGTTCGAGCCGTCGAGTTTGTGATCGACTTGAAGCCAGGCACTACTCCTATTGCGAAGCGTCCTTACAAGATGCCACCGCATGAGCTTCTCGAGCTCAAGGAGGAAATCGACAAATCACTCAAGAATGGCTTCATTCATCCTAGTTCCTCTCCCTGGGGAACATCGTCCCTCTTTGTCAAGAAGAAGGATGGCACGAATAGGTTGGTTCAAGATTACCGTCCTATCAACCAGGCAACCATTCAAAATAAATATCCGCTTCCCCGGATCAATGATTTATATGATCAACTTGCTGGATCAGCGGTGTTTTCTAAACTCGACTTGAGGTTGGGTTATCACCAGATCTGTGTCCGTGAAGAGGATATTCCCAAGACTGCTTTCGTTACTCGTTATGGCTCTTACGAGTACACAGTCATGTCATTTGGCTTAACAAATGCTCCAGCTACATTCTCCCGCCTTATGAATTACATATTATTGGATTACCTCGATAAATTCATCGTGGTATATCTGGATGATATTCTGGTTTATTCGAAGAACAAGGAAGAACATGCTGAACATCTTCGCCTTGTTCTGGAGAAGCTTCGAGAGCATCAGTTGTATGCCAAATTCTCTAAATGCGAGTTCTGGCTTTCTGAAGTAACCTACCTTGGACATGTGATTTCCAAGGATGGCATTGCAGTTAATCCGGAACGGGTTCAGGCTATTCTTGACTGGACTCCGCCGAAGAATGTCAAGCAAGTGAGAAGTTTTCTCGGCCTTGCAAGCTATTGTCGTCGCTTCGTCGAGAACTTTTCCAAAATTGCTAAGCCCCTGACTAATCTGCTTCACAAAGGCATTAAGTTTGAGTGGACAGACAAATGTCAGGAGAGTTTCCAGACTCTCAAGGACAAGCTCACTTCTGCCCCAGTGCTTGCTCCTCCGGATTCTCGCAAAGACTTTGTGATATATTGCAACGCCTCTCGTCAAGGATTAGGATGTATCCTAATGCAAGAACGAAGGGTGATTGCTTATGCTTCGCGACAATTGCGTCCGCACGAAGAGAACTATCCAGTGCATGACCTTGAACTTGCTGCAGTGATCTATACATTGAAGCTGTGGCGGCACTACCTTCTCGGTAACCGGTGTGAGATATATACTGATCATCAAAGCTTGAAGTATTTATTCACTCAGCCGGATCTTAATCTCCGCCAACAGCGATGGTTGGAAACCATTACTGAATATGACTGTGGTATTTCTTATACCCCTGGCAAGGCTAATGTGATGGCTGATGCCTTGGGTCGCAAGTCCTATAGCAACAACCTTAGGCTTAAGCGAGCTCAGCCTCGTCTTTACGAGGAGATGCGCAACCTGAATCTGCATATCGTTCCACAGGGTTCGCTTAATGACCTTGTGATACAGCCAGACCTTGAGAAGGCTGTCAAGGATGCGCAAGCCAAAGATGCTGTAATTGATCTAATGAAGAAAGATCTTCACCTTGAGAAGTACAGGGATTTCTCGCTGTCTGAAGATGGAACCTTGTATTTTCGAGACCGCATTGTGGTACCTCGCTTCGAGCTCATGACTGACAAGGTCATGAAGGAGGCACACGATACACCGTTGTCTATTCATCCTGGTAGCACCAAGATGTATCGCGATCTTCGTCAAAGGTACTGGTGGCCTAAAATGAAGCATGATATTGCTCGACATGTTGCTGAATGTGACGTTTGCCATCGCGTTAATGCAGAACATCAGAAGCCTACCGAAATTCTGCAACCACTTCCTATTCCTTTGTGGAAATGGGACAAGGTTCAGATGGATTTCATTACAGGCCTTCCTAAGTCGCAGAAGGGTCACGATGCCATTCTTGTCGTCGTCGACCAACTCTCTAAGGTTGCACACTTTCTGCCAGTTAAGGAGACTATCACTGCTAATCAGCTAGCAGAATTGTATATCTCCAGAATTGTTTCACTCCACGGTATTCCGAAAGAGATCAGTTCGGACCGTGGCGGCCTTTTCACTTCCAAGTTCTGGGAAAGTTTCCAAGAAGCTATGGGAACTAGAAGCTATGGGAACTCATATTACCTGGAGTTCAGCCTATCATCCCCAGTCCCAAGGCCAAGTCAAACGAGTCAATCAAGTGCTTGAAGACATGCTCCGAGCTTGTGTCATATCTTTCGGTAAGAAGTGGGAAGAATCTCTCCCCTATGCCGAGTTTTCTTATAACAACAGCTATCAAGCCAGCTTGAAGATGCCTCCTTTCGAAGTGTTGTATGGACGTAAGTGTCTAACCCCTCTGAACTGGTCAGAAACTGGGGAACGACCACTTGTTGGTCTGGATATTATCCAACACGCCGAAGAACAAGTCCGTATCATCCGCAAAAATCTTAAGGCGGCTCAAGACTGCCAGAAGAGCAACTATGATCGCAAGCGATGGGGTTTGACTTATCAACCTGGTGATCAAGCTTACCTGCGAGTCACTCCCATGAAGGGTACTCACCGTTTTGGAATCAAGGGCAAGTTAGCTCCACGCTACATTGGTCCCTTCCACATCATTGCTAGACGTGGTCAAGTGGCTTATCAATTGGAATTGCCACCGCAATTCTCTCATATCCACAACGTCTTCCATGTGTCGCAACTTCGCCGTTCCTTCAAGGAATCTCCGCACCGTGCAGTGGATCACGAGATGCTTGAACTACAAGATGATTTATCTTATAAGGAGCATCCGATCCGCATTCTTGATCAAGCTGAACGTCGGACCCGCCAGAAGACAACAAAGTTCCTGAAGGTGCAGTGGTCTAATCATACCGAAGATGAAGCCACTTGGGAACGTGAGGAAAATCTTCGGGCGGAATACCCTGACCTCTTTCCTTCTACCTCCTGAATTCTCGGGACGAGAATTTCTTTTAGAGGAGGAGAATTGTAACACCCCTCTGTAACATAGCACTGTGACCAGCTGATAATCATGTCATGTCATCATCTTTTGCTCTATATGGTCACAGTGGTTAAGCACTCCAATGCAAACTTCTATCTGAATTTAAATTCAAATTTAAGTGCAAAATGAAGTTGTTAGAAATTTGCTGCAAAAATGTTCACCTTCTGCCAAATATTCCATAACAATTATTTGTTAAGGAAAACAACATCACTCTTTGGCAAATATGAGCAGTACCAAACATTTCAGCATCAAATCAGCATTTTTAAATGCTTTGGCATTTGTGAAAAATCCAAACAGCACCTAAAAATTCTCAAACTTGTTGGGGCAGTGCATAAAAGTGCATTGAAAATATTGGGCCAAGCCTCATATTTTTCCAGAGGCATTTGGCCATCCAAACAATTCCATCTCTCTCTCTGTTTATTAAATAAAAGGAAAAACAGAAAGGAAACTAAAAGAAAAAGGCCAGAGGGACACATACCTGGCACTGGGCCGTACCGGCCCAGCCCACCCCGACCTCCCTCACCTGCTCCCCCCTTTCGTGTCGTCGTCTCCATGGCGCTAAGCTCGCCGCACCGCCGCTGCTCGCCATGCCGACGGGAGCAGGTGGGCGCAGGGATAAGGACCCGCCGGGCCATCTCCCCTGGCCCTCCCACTCCATTCGCCGCCCTCTCCCCCTCGCGCACACGCTCGCCCGAGCCCTTCCTCTTCTTCCCCGTACGAGCTCGTCGCCGCAACTCTGCTCCGCCACGGCCACCGACGGCCCGCACGCTGCAACCGTGTCCAGGAAGTCCGCCGGGGGCGACTCCATCGATTGGTGGCCCCAGCTGGAACGCGGAGGCGCTGCAGCATCGGATCCCTTTCGCCCCCATCTCCGTCTGTCGTTGATCGTCTTCGTCTCCGGCGCCGGCCTCTTCTGCTACTAACCTGCCAAGGGCCACCGTGCGTGCTGCTAGGTGAGCTGCCAACCTCCTCTGCCCTCTAGGCCCTCTAGATCGTGCCGTAGCCGTTGCTCCGCTGGCGCCCGTACTCGCTGCCACCGACGAGCTCGCTGTCGTAGCCATTGACGCCATCACGCGCAGTCGAGTCCCGCATCGAGCTCCTGGAGCTCGTGCGAGTCCAACGAGACCCCTAGCGAGCCTCCCCGTGCTGTGCAGCGCCGGATCCTTCGGTACCCGAACTCCGGCGCCCGCTCCGCTGTTCGCCACCACCGTCTCCGGCCGTTTTCGGTCGAACCGCCACCGCAGATCGATGCGTGGGCGAGAGCCCGTTCGAATGAACCTAACCGCGCCGAACGGGCCTCTGTAGAGGTTTTCCGAGCAACTCCGGCGACGCACCGCCGCGTTTCGTGGTCGCCGGCGTGTTTCCGGCGCCGGCGCCGACGTGGCTCAGTGGGCCCCGCCTCTGGGTCTCTGACGAGTGGGTCTGGGGGCCCTGTTGACTGGGTTGACCCAGTCAACGTGCTGACTGGGCAACCCCCAGACACTGACATGTGGGCCCCCCTTTTTAATTACTCTAATTAAATTGTTTTAATTAAAAAAGTAATTGGTTCAGTCGAATCACTCACTGACATATGGGGCGCACACCCCCCTAATTAACCCTGTTAATTAGTTTAACCACTATTAAGCTCAGAGAGGCTGACAGGTGGGTCCCGTAGGTCAGTTTGACCTGGTCAGCGCCTCTGTTGACCGCTGACACAGTGCTGACGTCAGCATGACATCATAATTCATTTTCTGTTAAATTTAAATAAATCCAGAAATTCCAGAAAAAACAATAAAATCTTTAGAAATTCATATCTTTTAAACCGTAGCTCCGATCGAAAAACTTTCTGTATGAAAGTTGCTCAGAACGACGAGAGGAAGCCAACCGTGCCGTCTGTTTCCATGTCGGGGCCCTCTACGGAGGTGAACCCGTAACTTTTAGCCCGTTTCCGGTAGATGAATAGTGCATACTTACCGGTAAATAATTCCAACTTCAACTCTAAAATAACTAATGTGACTTAGACATGTTTTTAGGCAACCCTGCACTGCATCCTACCTTAGCATGCTCTGTGTTGCATATGTTTGCCATGTATTTATCTGTTTCTTCCCCCTCTTCTCTCTCGGTAGAGCCCGACACCGACGCAGCCCCAGAGACTGACGCTGCACCGGTGATTGGCTTTGCTCCAGACGACCAGGCTTTTACCGCAGAGCTTCCAGGCAAGCAACCCTCCTTGAACATGCCTATATCGCCTACTCTCTTCTCTCTTATGCTTGCATTAGAAATTGCTGCTGCTGTTGCTAATCCTATTCTGATGCATAGCCTATTTTTGTAACTGTTGTTGGTACCTGCCTTTATATCAAACTGCTTAGTATAGGCTGGGTAGAAAGCTTCTGTGACCCCTGCATTGTCATAGTTGCCTCGCTTAGTGTCTGTGCCCCGATCAAGGTGATCGGTAGTCTGGATTCCGCACATCACATCACACCCCCTAATATGCTCGACTCCGCAGAGTTAATATCGAGTGACGAGGGTGATACCTCCGAACTCACTTCCGATGTTGTCTCTGTAGATCAGCTAGTCAGTCGTGGGTTACCGAGGGTGATTCCTCTTTCCCACCTCTGACCAAGCTTCTGTCGTGCCCCCGCTAGAGTGATTGCCGCCGAGGGTGATTCCCCCGGTACCACCTTATCGGGATTGTCGGGTAGGATTCCAACGAGGGTGATTCCTCGGATTCCTTCTCGACGTGGTAACCACACGGATGCCTTGTAAAATTAATGTTGAGACTACATATACTTGATAAAGTCGGGTCGGCCCTGAGGGGTACCCGCGCGTGCCTATGTGGCGAGTGTTGTGGAGTCGGGTTGGCCTGGAGGGTGCCCGCGAGATAACTATGAGGCGTGGCCGGGCATTCTTAGCCCTTGCCGCAAGTCCTCGAGACGGGGCGACGGGGTCACATCGATCGTGAGCTCTGCTCGTTACCGCACGCTCCTAATTCACTTAACGATTTGGATATTTGATCCGAGTGGGCCTCTGGCCCTATAGCACTAACCATCACACGGGAATAAATATGGGTACTCTGCGTCGTATACTTCAGCCGGAGCTCTCTTGATATCAGCAACTGAGTGGCGCGCGCCGAGTTGGACTGGGAACACCCGCCCTTGTTGAAGGGGGCCAGGTCTGCTCTCGGCCGCCCTCGCAACGTGCAGGAGCGTCCAGGGCGAAGGCCCAAGACCCCTGGGGGCATAGGTTAGTCCGGCGTGCTGATCCCTCTGTTGAGTTTTCTGTCGGGTTACGGCGTGTTGGTTAGCCGAGGCCGGGCAGGACCCAGAAAGTGTGTCCGGCCGGAGTTAAGCAAGCGTAGTGGGTAAGTTGGTGCACCTCTGCAGGGAAGAACTAATCTAAGCTTAGCCGGATCCTCGGTAATGGACGCTCGGAGTTGTATCCACGTCGGTACAACTAGAATATGGTTACTTGTGATGAAATGGATATAGGGCTCTGGGATCGCTTTCTCGCAGAGAGTCGAGGAAGGATCCCCGGCCGAGGATGATAATACTACTACTTTACTTTATGAGGTACTAATCTGCACTCTTCTAATGCTGCAAGACCACTGGAGATGCTAGTCTTCGATAGGACTAGGCCTTCTCCCTCTTTTCTGGCATTCTGCAGGCTAGTCCACCTATATACGACCTTCCTTTGAAAATGTTGCATGCTAGATTAGATCTGATGTAAGTCTTGCTGAGTACTTTGGATGAGTACTCACGGTTGTTTTGCTTCCTCTTTGTTCCATACCCGCTTGAAACTTCAGACGACGGAGCCCCGGAGCCCGCTGCCCCTGTCGACGACTACGGTGGCTACTACTACTACCCTTCCGGCGAGTACTACTACTACGAGGAGCCGGCCGATGACCAGGAGTAGGATCGGAGGTCCCAGGCAGGAGGCCTACGCCTTTCGATCGTAGCTTTTATTTTGCCCCGCCTTGTTTAAAGGCCTATCTGTTTCTGTAATATATCTGTACCCAGATATCTGATGCTTCCGCTGATGCTTGTATGACATCAGGCTTTTATATTCGAGCCCTCGAGGCCCCGGTTTGTAATATAAAGCTTGTATGAATTTATTTATGTTTTAGAGTTGTGTTGTGATTCCTTCAAGTGAGTCCTTAGGCTTGATCGTGTGCATTTGCGTGTATGGTTAGTGCACGATTAAGCCGGGGGCGTCACATGGGCCAGGAGCGAGGCCCATTGGTTCCGGTTCGTGTCTGGAACCGGGACCAAAGGGGTCTGACGAACCGGGACCAATGGCCCCCGAGGCCCGGCCGGCGCCCTGGCCTCACGAACCGGGACTGATGCCCCCTTTGGTCCCGGTTCGTGAGTGAACCGGGATTAATGCCCTTATTCTGGCCTCAACCAAAGCCCTGTTTTCTACTAGTG
>LR738716.1:75057826-75102172 GCA_902687465.1 Secale cereale
CCCCGCACACCAAAAAAAGACTTCCATTCTGGTGTATTCTCAAACACATATGATGAATGATGTCAATTCCGGTGATGATAAACTGGGGAGAGCTTTGAGTGCATGGACAGTGGGTATGCTTTTTCTTCACATAATCAATATCTTTTGGTTAAGTATGTCGAAAGCTTTGGGAGGTAGCCATTCATTACTTATAAAATCCGTATGTTCCTTCTTCTGGCTGTTGTTTCATCATAAGCTTGTCACTAGAGACAAGTTAGTTATTAGACAACAAGTTGATGGCAAAACCTGCTTGCTTTTCAATGAGCCTGAATGTTTTATTAGAATATGTGATTTGTAGACATCCCTGATCTGAGTGAGCCATTACTCTGAGTTATTTATGATTTACATGATGCTGATGCGTGTTTTCTATCAGTCATCCATATGTCCTGGCATGCATGGTTACATTAACATCTTTACTCGACTATCATATTTATGGTTGATTTGGTATGTGTCTGTTTTTAGGGGAAGCAATGCAATGGCGAGACTTGCACTATGTTTGGGATGTTGTGATGAGGCATGCTCACTCCTGGAGACAAAAGCTGTGCAAATGCAAGCACAAATCACTCACTGCTGGACCGGGGGTTTTGGACCTTGGACGGAGAAGAAAAGGAAAGAGGAGAATTGTGTCTGAAGGATTGCTTGGCCGGAATGTTATGCCCTGTATGTACCTCAGGCCAACAACACGTTCCCAACTGGAAAATGTAATAGGGACCTTGCCTGATTCACTACTGGAGTAATGGTCACTTTTGCTTTGATGCTGCCTGGCTGTAGGCCTCTGATGGTGATGTAAAAACTTGCCACGGGAGACGACATTAGCTATTAGACGACTTGTTCTTTTTTCTTGAAGGTGTGATTCTTGAAATATGATGATTTGCACGATGATGATGCTGATGCTTGTTGTATTAGTGATTCATTGGTGACCATCAGCCATCAGCCTCTGTTTTCTTTCAGGGGAAGCAGAGCAGTGGAGAGCATTCACTATCTAATGTTTCTTTCAGTGGAAGCACTATGCATGTTTACATCACAGAACACTCACTTGCTGGACTAAACCAAGGTATGCTCAACAGGATCTCATCTGACCATCCATCCAAACTGATGATGGCCAACAGATTCATTCCTGCAGCTGCCTGCTACACTTTATGAATTTATATTTATGCTAGTTACAATCATGTAAATACTACCGTTTCAGGGAAAGATGAATTCGAAATTGATTTTTTTTATTTACATATGTTTTTATTGGATATCTAGAAACCATTATTTTCTTTGAATTAGATAAATACACTGTAATGTTTCTTTTCAATGGAGCACAATGTAGTTTCCTCTTGGATGTACAATTTTTACAGGACCTAGAGTAAGCCTGAGTCATCAGTCATCACGAGCAGATACTTTTGCTCCAACTGTAACATCCCAAAGTTTGGGGTTTCCATAATATATATAGTGAAATTAATACTAGCAAGCAAGGTTGTCAGTATCGTAGGTTTTGAAATTAATACTAGCCGGCATGATCACATTGTAGCAATATATATGGCTTTCACGACATGATGCGTTTCATGGAACATGGAAATCATACAGGAGGCCAAAAAATGGTGTTTTTTTATCAGATTCGTGCATTGGCATTCGGGGCCACGATTGACAAACTTCTCTAATTTTATGTACTCCCTCCAATCCATCCATATTAACCGTCGCTGGTTTAGTACAACTGGAAGGATTTTTGTATCATGCATTAATTATATTTGGCATAAACGTACCTTCACATTATCATATATACTCCTACAAGATTGAATTTCAGATTTGGCACGATTTGGCACGCTGATGGGCTGCACCAGCGCTGGCGCCGCCTGGTTGCCAAGGCTGCGAGGTGACATGGTCGATGGCCGGATGACGTCCGACATGGCCGGCCGGAGGTTGGGCTTGTCGTGGAGGCAGAGCGAGGCGACGACGGCGAGCTGGTAGAGCACCGCGGCGAGGGAAGCGGCCGCGCAGTGCTGGGTCGGCCAGCCAGCCATACCTCTTGCGCACGTCCGCGAGGTAGGGCCTGGCCCACTCCAGGAGGCGCCTCTCGTCGCCGGGCGTCGGGGTCGCGGGCGGCGTCGAAGGCCCTGCGGCCGGTGATGAG
Source organism: Secale cereale (assembly GCA_902687465.1). Taxonomy (NCBI): domain Eukaryota; kingdom Viridiplantae; phylum Streptophyta; class Magnoliopsida; order Poales; family Poaceae; genus Secale; species Secale cereale. The sequence goes on from LR738716.1 coordinate 75,059,982, forward strand.
CTCCAGGAGCACCACGCCGAAGCTGTAGACGTCGGACTTGACGGTGAGCCGGCCGCTGAGCGCATAGTCGGGCGCGCAGTAGCCGAAGGTGCCCATGACGCGCGTGGTGACGTGCGTGTCGTCGCCAGCGGGGCCGATCCGGGCCAGCCCCAGGTCGGAGAGTTTCGCGGTGAAGTCGTCGGCCAGGAGGATGTTGGACGGCTTGAGGTCGCGGTAGATCACCGGCGGTGACACCGCCTCGTGCAGGTACCGCAGCGCCCTCGCCACGCCGTGCGCGATCCTGACGCTCGTGTTCCACTCCAGCGGCGGCCGGTCACCATCGCCGGGGAGGGAGGAAGAGGTGGGCGTCGAGGCTGCCGCGGGGGAGGAACTCGTACACGAGCAGCCGCTCCTGGGCCTGCGCGCAGTAGCCGACGAGGGCCACCAGGTTGGGGTGCCGCAGCGTCATCAGCATCGCGCACTCCACCACGAACTCGTGGCCCCCCTGCGCGCCGCCGCGGCACAGCTGCTTCACGGCCACCGGCGTCAGCGCGCCGGCGGCGTCTTCGTCGCAGTCCAGGCGGAGATGGCACTTATACACCCTGCCGAAGCCGCCCTGGCCGAGCAGGTTAGACGCAGAGAAGCCGTCCGTGGCCGCGGACAGCTGCTCTAGCGTGAACTTGCGCGCGGTGTGGCTGGCCACGCTGCCATCGCCGCCGCGGCGGAGGCTCATGGAGGTCTGCGCGGCGTAGGTGGAGGGGCTGGACGGGCTGCAGGGGCGGGCGGCCGCATCGCCGACGCAGGGGAGGCTCCGCAGGCGGTGGGCGCCCCAGGAGAAGCAGCGCGGCATGGCGGAGGCCGGCGAGGCGCCAAGAGAGCTAGCTCCCGCATAGCTAGCCGTGCGTCTCCAATGGAGGAGAGCGAGGCTGGCCGCCTAAAAAACGGGAGGCCGACACACGGCGGCCATTTGAGCTGGAATAATTAACCACGTTTCATTGTCACTCTCTCCCAACCTTTTTATCCGCGATTGTGTTAAATTCACTCAGATTTCAACAAATTTTGCCGAACTCAATGAAATGTTTCATATTATGCCAAAATATGCGTGGTTGTCGTACTATACGGCTCTTGTGCCATGTTGGATTTCATGAATACCGATTTGTCTAGTTAGTCGCCACATCATTGTGACATGTGGATCACCACTAAGATGTAAAAATATAATATCTTTTTTTAGTTGGATAATATAATTTTAAAATATGATACAAACTATCCCATCAACACAACTAATAAAGGGCAAAAACTCCCTAATGCCTCTTGGTGGACGGGCTCCAGAATTCAGATAACCAACTTTTTATCCCTCAAAAACTTCATTTTCACATGGCAAAATATTTAGGAAAAAGTGTGCATACACAAGTACATGTATACTATGCACACGCAGAATTTCATAATAATATATTTCATATAGTCAAAATGGTTTTGTTTGGTTTTGGGACAGAAATTTGATTCACTTTTATAGCTTAGAGATTATCATATTATTTAATGAATATTTATGAATATGTGGTGAACATGTATAAGTTTTTTAACGTGCAAAACCGGTATATATGTCCCCTACGCGGCTAGGGTTTCAATTCCTCTCCGGTGATTCCAATCGCCATAGAGTTTTCTTTCCCGATCTTGTTCCCTCGACGATCGTTATCCCGTCTCGCTGGTTAGGGTACGCTGGTGTGCGTCTCCGCTGCCTTCTATACCCTAGCTAGATTGCGTCCCCATCGGATGCCCACTCAGCGAGTAGTGTGACACCCTTGTTTTCGCTCCTCGATTTTTCCTTCGCGGGATTGGACTCCCATCTTTTTCTTTCGGTGTTATTGGATTTTCTCTCGCCTTTAGGTATATGAAGATGGTCATAAAGCCTTGCCTTTCCCATCATACCATAAATTCTCTCCGATTCAACCTTGCCACTCAAACTAAATTCTCAGGGCTTTGCCACCGAAACCCTGCTTTCCGACTTACCCGGAAAGGAAACCCTAATTCCTGCAGTTACAAAGGAACCACAATTTCCTTTGATCTTTTGCTTCTCAAACTTTTCCCAGTGATCATCCCACATCTATAAACCCTAAATATGCAAAAATATTGACAAACCATATGCAATATTTCTCATTTAAAATTAATTCCTTTTTCTGCCCTAAGAAGGAATTAAATCCAGGAAAATATCTACCCATCTCCAAAGTACATGAAAACTCGTGGAAATATTCTTTGTGACCATGTTGAGCTCTCATAAAAATATTGGCCATAATTAAATAAGGGAAATTGCATTTTCCTATTTAAAGCCAATATTGCATTTTGGGCACTTTCCAAGGAACTACCATTTTGGTAGTCAGGAAAAATCCCAAATAATTTGTGGAGCTTCTCCTATCCATATATTCACCATTTCCATCAAGAACCCAAGTTCCACAGTTCAAGTTTTGAGCACATCATCCAATTCTTATCTATGGACCTATATTGAGTTTGTGAAGCAACTATATGTTATATTGCTTCATGATTCTTGAAATTAATCCAGGACCTCACTCTTCCTAAATAATGTGACCATGCAAGAATTCATATCATTTTGCCAAGCCAATTTCTCCCAATAATTCCATCTGATTTCTGTCCAGAGAAAAGCGTGTGAAGGAAGTAGCATGTAGGAGCATCCAGATGGTATGAAATTCTACCAGTGCATTCTCACACCCAAATCACTTCTCTACACCAAAATTCAGCTCATTTCATCACGCTATTTGAGCACAGCATCAAAATCTAGTTTCTGGACCAAATATTGCATTGTGAAGGAAGTGCATGCAAACAAGGTCCAAATGGCTTCAAAAAATTTCCAGCACTTGCACCTTCCTACCACACTTCAGTATGACAACATCTCAGTCTCATTTACCAAACCATTTCACCGCAGTAACTCCTCCCAATTTCCCTCTAGAAGCTGTTCTCGATCATCCTAATCGACCTAGACCTTTCCTGGTCTGTCCAGTGCCATATCCTATCCATTTGAGCAGTGATTTACCTGTTGGACAAGGTGTGACAGCCAGACTGGCAACAGAGCGTGCTATGCCCGTGGTGACCGCGTGAGCTGCATGCAGAAGCTGTGCACCGCGTGCCCACCGCGTCGGGCAGGCCAGCCCAGGCCGCCGTGGCTTGTCCATTCGTCCCGACCAGCCTCCCTGCCGTCCACGCATCCCTTCTCTAGCCTCTTCCCCTTCGTTTGCTTCCCCGTCACGCCGCGACGAGCACCTCTGCTCCGCCACTGTGCCCGCACATGCGCCGTCGTATCCGAACGAAGCCGAGGCCTCTCGAGCATGCCAGCACAGCTCCATAGCTTCCCCGTGACGCTCCCGACACCGAGCTGTCCGCCACCGCCCTGAGTCCGAGCACTGTAGCTCCGGCCAGCGCATCACTGCGGCGGCCGTGCTCATCCACTCCGCCGCTCGGCTATAAATAGGCATGCCTGAGCCCCCTCGAGCTCACCAGCCTCCTCCCCTCTCTCTCTAGATCACCCTCGTGCCCTCGCCCGGTCGATTCCGTCGCCGAAACGCTTGAGTTGCCGGCGAGCCCCGCCTACTTCTCCGCCCCCAATCCACCCCCTCGGCCCTCCCCAGCACCCACAGAACCCACCCGTGGACACGCCGTTCTCCGGCAACCTCACCCACACCCGCGCCCGGCCTCCCCAGCCATCGGGGCACCCACATCGACCGGAGCCGCCGCCCTCGGCCGCGCCACACCGCTCTACCTCCAGCCATCCCCAGCCTCGCCCAAGGCCTTCCCTGGACGCGACGTTCGCCGGTGCACCCGCCTGTTCGCTCGCCGGCCGGAGAAGCTCACCGGAGCGCCCGGGCCTCACCGGAGCCCAAGCTCCCAGCCGCGGCATCGGGCAGGAGGAGGGGAGGAAGAACAAGAAAGGAGGAGGGAGGAGAGAGAAGCTGACTAGTGGGCCCCGACCCCACCTATTAGCGAGGGGAGCGACGCCACGCTGGATAAGTGGAAGCGCCTTCGGCGCGTTTATGTTTTCCATGAAGGAAGACGTATCCTGCTAAAGTGCGTGACCCGCTGAGCTATCAGGGACCCCGTTGCTAATATTATTTTTATAGATAGGTCCCTGGTAGAAAAACACTTGTAACTTTTTGCTCGTAACTCTGAATCAGGTGATTCCAAAGCCCACGGTTTCTATTCATCGAGCCCGTTCCGATGGTATCATTTTCACAATGTTGACACATTCTGAAAATGACCATTTTGCCCCTGCTCTCTATTCAGTCATTTTCGGAGGTAAACTTTTCCGGCAACTCCATCCGCGAAACGATCGCACTTCTTTCTGACGAACTCTTCGACCCCCAGGCAAGCCGACCATCTGATATATGCCCCAAAGCATTGCTTCTATGTTGTTCTTGTATGTGTAAGTACTTGCATGTAAATTGGTATGCTTATGCTCGTATGCGTAGTAATAAGCGGTATGCGATTTTGATGAACCCTTGCTTGCCCTCTCTTTGGTAGCTACTGGTTTTTTTGGCCGTCCGGGGTGAATGCCGACTTTACATTTCTCTTTTCAACAACTGTCCCGAGTTCTGAGCTGCTTTCGGCCGTCTCGTGCAGTTGTTGAATTTCTTTTTGTAGCAGTGACCCCATGCTCTGAGCTGCTTTCCGGCCGTCTTAGGGAACTGCTACTTTCTTTTTATCAACACCGTCTCATACTCTGAGCTGCTTTTAAGCCGTCTTGAGCCGGGGTTGAGTTATTTCGGTAACATCCCAGATCTGAGTTGTAAAGACCATTCTGGTGGCTACTGGTTTATTTGCCGGTTTCATGCAAGGGTTCGGATGGTCGTAACCCACAGCTAAAACTTGTAAAGTGATAAACTTGCCATTTAAATATTGTTTCACTAGGGACTCGTTGTGATATATATGGAGATAAGTTGTTATGTTTTCATAGTTGTTACATCATGCATTATTACTGTTATTGCAATGATCAAGAAGGTGACTTAGTTATGACAACCTCCTCCATCGGCTGGATCGAGTCATAGCGCCACCGAACCGAGCAACCCAGTGCAGCCACATTTGCCGGTATGGGACGGCCCTAACTTGGTCTATTGTCTTGCCTCTTATCGGTACCTCCAAAGAGGGGAGGTTATGCGTGCATGCTACCCTGGCCCGGTAGGCGGCGATAACCTTGTGAGCCCAAGCTATATGGAACCCGGGGTCCCCGTTTGGGACTGTTTGGCCACGATGGTGGCAGGTGTCAGGAGTGACATAGGGGACACCTAGGACATGACCCTGAAGGGGTGTGATTGTCGGTGGGACCGTAAGAGCGCCAGGCAATGGACAAGTTTTGTTGGAGCAACACCGGTCCACTCGAATGGGAACATGTACTTGATGACCCACAAGTATAGGGGATCAATCATCGTCCTTTTGATAAGTAAGAGTGTCGAACCCAACAAGGAGCAGAAGGAAATGACAAGCGGTTTTTAGCAAGGTATTCTCTGCAAGTACTGAAAGTAGCGGTAACATATAGTTTTGATAGCAAGATAATTCGTAACAAGTAACAAATAGTAACGGTAACAAAAAGTGCAGCAAGGTGGCCCAATCCTTCTTATAGCAAAGGACAAGCCGGAATGAACTTGTATAATAAGCAAAGCATTCTCGAGGACACATGGGAATTTCATCTAGTCACTTTCATCATGTTTGTTTGATTCGCGTTCGCTACTTTGATAATTTGATATGTGGGTGGACCGGTGCTTGGGTGCTGTTCTTACTTGAACAAGCCTCCCACTTATGATTACCCCCTCTCGCAAGCATCCGCAACTACGAAAGAAGAATTAAGATAAATCTAACCATAGCATGAAACACATGGATCCAAATCAGCCCCTTACGGAATAGCGCATAAACTAGGGTTTAAGCTTCTGTAACTCTAGCAACCCATCATCTAATTACTACTCCACAATGCCTTCCCTTAGGCCCAAAGATGGTGAAGTATCATGTAGTCGACGTTCACACGACACCACTAAAGGAAGCAACAACATGCATGTCATCAAAATATCGAACGAATAACAAATTCACATGATTACTTATGACAAGACTTCTCCCATGTCCTCAAGAACAAAAGTAGCTACTCACAAATCATATTCATGTTCAAGATCAGTGGGGTATTGAATAGCATTAAGGATCTGAACATATAATCTTCCACCAAATAAACCAACTAGCATCAACTACAAGATGTAATCAACACTACTAGCAACCCACAGGTACCAATCTGAGGTTTTGAGACAAAGATTGAATACAAGAGATGAACTAGGGTTTGAGATGAGATGGTGCTGGTGAAGATGCTGATGAAGATTGGTCCCCCCACGATGAGAGGATCGTTGGTGATGTCGATGGCTTCGATTTCCCCCTCCCGGAGGGAAGTATCCTGAGCGGAATCGCTCCGCCGGAGAGCAAAATAGCTCCTGCCCAGGTTCCGCCTCGAGACGGTGGCGCTTCATCCTGAAAACCTTCTCTTAATTTTTTCTAGGGCAAATGGCTTCATATAGCAGAAGGAGGGGGCCAGATGCTAGCTGTGGGCCCCACAAGGCACTAGGGCGAGCCCAGGGGGCACGCCCTGCTGCCTTGTGGGCTGCTGGTGGGTCCCCTCATGTATCTCTTTTCTCTAGTATTTTTTATATATTCAATAAAAAATCTCCATGAAATTCCAGGTCAATTGGAGCTCTGTAGATTAGGTATCTCTGATGTAGCTATTTCATGTCCAGAATTCCAGCTGCCGGCATTCTCCCTCTTCATGTAAATCTTACAAATTAAGAGAGAAACGGCATAAGAATTGCACCATAAGATGAAATAACGATAAAAAACCCAATAAATAACAGTAGGAAATCATGATGCAAATTGGACGTATCAACTCCCCCAAGCTTAGGCCTCGCTTGTCCTCAAGCTAAAAGTCGAAATCGATAATCATGACCACATGTTTAGAGAGAGAGATGCCGATAAAAATAAAATATGGACATGGAGCATCATGATCTTTATTGTAACAGCAATATATCATCATAGAACTTCTCATGAAATGGTAACAATTCATCCACAAGTTAAAGTATGACCATAAACCAAATTGAAAACTAACAAACTATGATCTCAGTCATTGAAGCAATTGCAATTCATCATATTAACAAGAAGAGTCTATGTAAGAGCTTTGTTCAGCAAGTTCACATACTCAACTATCATTTAGTCTTCTATGATTGCTGACACTCACGTCATATTTATGGGGCAAATTTTTTAGTCGAACACAAAGAAAGATAGGGGCTTATAATTTTGCCTCCCATCATATTTACCTCAAGGATAATGTCAACAATAATAACTCATGATCACCTACATCCAACTAGATATATATGCCTGGATCAATCCCCACCACATGTTGTTTGCCAAAAGAGAAAATAAAAACGGAATAGAAGAGAATACTATTGACTCTTGCATAAAAGTAAACACATAAAGTAAAAGATAGGTCCTTCGCAGAGGGAGGCAGAGGTTGTCATGCGCTTTTTGTTTTTGGATGTGCAAGCTCTTAATGTAAAGGAACATCACTTTATATTGCCCCTTGTGATAGCGACCTTTATTATGTAGTCTGTCGCTTTTATTGCTCCACCATCACAAGATCGTACGAAGCTTATTTTCCCTTACAATAAAAGTTCATACATATTTGCCGGTTTCATGCAAGGGTTCGGATGGTCGTAACCCACAGCTAAAACTTGTAAAGTGATAAACTTGCCATTTAAATATTGTTTCACTAGGGACTCGTTGTGATATATATATGGAGATAAGTTGTTATGTTTTCATAGTTGTTACATCATGCATTATTACTGTTATTGCAATGATCAAGCAGGTGACTTAGTTATAACAACCTCCTCCATCGGCTGGATCGAGTCATAGTGCCACCGAACCGAGCAACCCAGTGCAGCCACATTTGATGATATGGGATGGCCCTAACTTGGTCTATTGTCTTGCCTCTTATCGGTACCTCCAAAGAGGGGAGGTTATGCGTGCGTGCTACCCTGGCCCGGTAGGCGGCGATAACCTTGTGAGCCCAAGCTATATGGAACCTGGGGTCCCTGTTTGGGACATTTTTGTTTTGCCACGACGATGGCAGGTGTCAGGAGTGACACAGGGGTCACCCAGGACATGACCCTGAAGGGGTGTCGGTGGGACCTTAAGAGCGCCAGGCAATGGAGAAGTTTTGTTGGAGCAACACCGGTCCACCTGAATGGGAACATGTACTAAAGTGCGAGACCGGGAGCTCCATGGTGTGGGTAAAGTGCGCAACCTCTGCAGAGTGTAAATCTATTCGAATATCCGCGTCCTCAGTCATGGGCCACAATTTGTACTAGGTCACACTATTTGGTCTGTGTCGAGTCTGGAGGAGTTAACCGAATCATTGCCAAGAACGAACCAGATTGTGACGCCCCCGACTCGACCGTGCACTAATCATACACGCAAATGCGCACGATCAAGCCCAGGGACTCACGGGAAGATATCACAACACAACTCTAGATACAAAATAAAATAATACAAGCTTTATATTACAAGCCAGGGGCCTCGAGGGCTCGAATAGATAAGCTCGAGTTACACACGAGTCAGCGGAAGCATTAGTATCTGAGTACAGACATAATTAGATAAGGTTGCCTTAAGAAGGCTGAGCAAAACAACGATATCTAGATCGAAAAGGCGCAGGTCTCCTGCCTGGGAGCCTTCTATCTACTCCTGGTCATCGGTTTCCACGTAGTAGTAGTAGGCTCCGTCGGGGTAGTAGTAGTCGTCGGCGGGATCAACTGGCTCTGGGGCTCCGTCATCTGATCACAGTAATCGGGTATGGGGAAAAGAGGTAGCAAAGCAACCATGAGTACTCATCCAAAGTACTCGCAAGACTTACATCAGAACTAGTCTATTTATGCATCGGTATCAAAGAAGGGGCTGTATCTATGGACTAGACTGCAGAAATGCCAGAATAGAGGGGAAGGCCTAGCCTATCGAAGACTAGCATATTGCAGCGTCTTGTAGCATTAGAAGAGTGCAGATTAGTATCATATCATATAGTAATAAGTATGTAGTAGCAAAGCCCAGCGATCCTTCCTCGACTCTCTGCGAGAAAGCGATCCCAGAGCTAACATATTAATTAAAGTAACATGTATCCAGTTGAAGTTGTAGTAGATCGGGATATAACAGTGAGTGTCCTGTTACCGTGGACATGGGTAATCGAATAGATAACTTCCCTGCAGGGGTGCACTGCTATTACCCAACACGCTCGAATAACTCTGGCCAGATACACTTTTCTGGGTCATGCCCGGCCTCGGCTGATCGACATGACGTAGTCCTACCTAGGCTCCGTAGAGAGGTCCCTGCCGGTCTACATCCTAAGCCCTCAGGGGTCTTGGGCCCATCGCCCTTTGCACTCTGGGTCATTGCGCGCAGGGCCAGCCTCACCACATTGTGCCTGTGGGTATCTGTTGTCAGCCATACCGCAATGCTGAACTGGACATCTGACAGAGCTTTCGGCTGATACATACGGCGCTGAGGGCCCCATTAAACCATTATCCCGCGTGGTGGTAGTGCGTATAGGCCAGTGGCCAACTCAAATCAAATACCCAAATCCATTAAGTGTGTTATTAGTAACTCGCGGACACGAACAGGGCTCAAGGCTCACCTCCGACACCCTGTCGCACTGACTTGGTAACCCGCGGTCCAATGACCAGGGACCATGCCCACCTCTCTCCTAGGTGGTCTCCACCTGCCCTGTCGTTCCACCACAATAATCTCTCGCGGGTGCCCTCCTGGCAAACCCGACTTCCCAAAGGACTGAGGGAAGGTCAAAGTACCCGTGTGTCCATAACATCGTGGGGAATCCGAGGAATCACCCTTGATGGATTCCCACTCGATGTAACTGTCAAGGTGAGCTTGGAGGAATCACCCTTGATAAGTTCACACTTGAGGGGCTGCATGACAAAGGCATCATCGAAGGTGGCGGAAGAGGAATCACCCTCGATAACCCACAACCGACTAGCTACGCTACAGAGGTATCATCAGGAGTAAGGTAGGAGGTATCACCCTCGGCACTCGATAGTAGCTCTGTAGAGTCGCTCAACTAAGGGGTGTGCGGTGTGGTGTTCGGTCTCTGCACATCGATCCCGTTGATCGAAGCATCCGGTAGTAAAGCCTGGTAACACAGACAAGTGTGTGGGGCCACTGATGGTTCACTAACCAACCTATACTAAGCATTTAGGATAGCGGGTAAGGTATCAACAGCAGTTACAAAATCAGGCTATGCATCAGAATAGGAGCAATCAATTATGGTAGCAAATTCTAATGCAAGCATGGGGAAGAAGGAATAGGTGATATAGGAATGATCAAGGGGGTTTGCTTGCCTGGAAGCTCTGTTGAAAAGGAAGAAGGGTCATCGGTGACGTAGTCGATCACAGGGGCATCGTCCCTCTCGGAGAATACCGGAGAGAAGAGGGGGAAGAAACAATAAATAAAATCAAACAAAAGCAATACAGATGCACGGCATGGCATTATGTTGTGCTGGAGTGACCTATTGCAATGCTACACATTACTGACGGAGCGGGAAAATATCTGGGGATATTTTCCCGGCTTCAGGCATCTGTCAGACAGATGAACCTGAGGGAAAGGTTCCATGTTGTAGTGTTGTGGGCATGTGACAGCTGCACGGAGGGCATATTCGGATTCGTCTCATTTTTTTTATCAACTTTCTTGTAGAAAACTTTTTCATCCGAACTACGGTTTATTTTATATGATTTTCCAAAGTTTTAATCATTTTTTGGATTTTTTGGAATTAATTTAATTCGAAAATCATTTAAATATTAATTGCTATGGGTACACAGAAGTGTACCCAGCAAAATGCTCATTAGGCTGATAGGTGGGTCCCGTTGACTGTCCAGTCAGCAGTCAATGTTGACCCGTTGACTGGTCAAAGGTTTACTTGGGGGTCCACCTGTCAGTGAGTAATTAGGCTAATTACAAATTAATTAATTATTTTACTAATTATTTCTTTTATTTTTATTTTTATCTTTTATTATTATTATTTATTTAGGCCGGCCCCACAGGGCAATGGCCCAGCCGGCCACTGTGGGGGAAACTGCGCGTGCGCGAGCACCACCAGAGAGGGCCGGCCGTGGCCGGAGGCGGGCGCGGCGAGGCCGGCCGGCCGGGCTATGCCAGGCAGCGACGAGAGGCAGCGGTCGCGGCGCGGGCGGGCACAGGCGGGCGCGGGCGGCACCAGCAGCAGAAGCAGCAGGCAACAGTGACGGCAACGAAACTGGTGCAACAGCAACATCGCTAGCAGCGGGGGAACAGGGGAGCGCGGCAGCGGGCGAGCCGGGCGCGGGCGGGGTGCTCGGCGAGGGCGCGGCCCGGAGCGGCGGCGGGCACGAGGGCGCGCAGCAGGGAGGCACACGGATTCGAGGGGGGAAAGGGCGAATGGGCGCGGCTCACCGAGAGGAAGACGGTGGTGAGCTCGGGGAGGCCGGAAGCGGACCTGAGTGATGGATCGACGACGGGGTAGTGGCGGCCGAGCGCGGAGATGAGGACGATGGCGAGGCTACGGGCTGTCCCGGCTCGATTCAGAGCACGTAGGCGAAGGAGATGACGATGGCGAAGCTCCTAGACGTGATCTCAGGCGACGGGGAGGCCGGTGGCCGCGTCAATGGCGACAGCGCGACGATGACGGCGGCGGTTTCATGCGGGGAGAAGAGAGCGAGCTAGGGAAAGGGGAAAGTGGAGGCTAGGGTTTGTCCATGGGGTTGGGGTTGATCTTATCCACCGCGGGGGCTCATTGGATGGTCGACACGGCGACCATCGGTGGCATGGACAGCGTGCGCGTGCGCTGGCGCCATGGCCTCTCTGCCTCTGGGGAGAGGTTAGGGAAAAGGCCAGCGCGGGCTGGGCCTTGTGCACTGTGGGCACTTAAGCCCATATGCACAGTAATCGCTAGCCGTTTTCTTTTATTCTTTTCTGCTTTATATTTTCTCCTCTATTTCACATTTAGTTAGTGCATCAAACAATTTTTGTTGAATGTGAATCTTGTCTCATAAATACTAGGCACTTTACTGGACCGGTACAAAAAGTTTGGGGCCAAAATGAATTCATTTAATTTAGGTTTGCAATTAAATAGGCTGAATAAGTGGTGTTGTTCCACTATTTTATTATCCAGGAGCATTTTGGAAATTCAAAAAATGTTGGTTTTATTTTTATAATAGCTTTGGGAATTTTTGCAATATTATGAACTATTTTGTTTGCATGTTTGAAAATATAAATATTTGACTTGCAATTTAAATTCGGATTTTGAGTTTGAATTCTAAGACAAGTGGCATTTGTGCTATACAAAAGATGCTAACTTGGCATTGATCATGATGGATCACTGTAGCACATTACAAGGGGGTGTTACAACTCTCCTCCTCTGAAAGAAATTCTCGTCCCGAGAATTCAGGAGGTAGAAGGGAAAAGGTCGGGGTATTCTTCCCGTAGGCGATCTTCACATTCCCAGGTGGCCTCATCTTCATAATGATTAGACCATTGGACTTTAAGGAGCTTGACTGCTTTCTGACAGGTTTGATGTTCAGCTTGATCAAGAATACGGATCGGATGTTCCTTATAAGACAGGTCATCCTGCAATTCAAGCACTTCATGATCCACTGCTCGGATCAGATCCTTGAAGCAGCGACGGAGTTGTGACACGTGGAAGACATCATGAACCTGAGAAAGGTTTGACGGTAGTTCCAATTGATATGCCACTTCTCCACGTCTTGCGAGAATGCGGAAGGGACCAATGTAGCGAGGAGCTAGCTTGCCCTTGATTCCGAAACGGTGAGTGCCCTTCATCGGAGTAACACGAAGGTATGTTTGTTCGCCAGGTTGATAGACCATTACCCTGTGTTCACGGTCATAATTGCTCTTCTGACGAGACTGAGCAGTCTTCAGATGTTCATGAACGATACAGACTTGCTCTTCAATGTGTTGGATAATGTCCAGACCGAAGAGTGGCCGTTCCCCAGTTTCTGACCAATTCAGAGGAGTTCGGCACTTACGTCCATAAAGAACTTCAAATGGTGCCATCTTCAGACTAGCTTGATAGCTATTTGTTGTAAGAGAATTCAGCATATGGGAGAGATTCCTCCCATTTCTTGCCAAAGGAGATGACTCATGCGCGAAGCATATCTTCAAGCACTTGGTTGACTCGTTTAACTTGACCCTAGGACTGGGGGTGAAAAGCGGTGCTAAAGGACAGATGAGTTCCCATAGCTTCTTGGAAACTTTCGCAGAACCTTGAGGTAAAGAGGCTGCCACGGTCTGAACTGATCTCCAATGGAACACCGTGGAGTGACACAATTCTGGAAACATACAATTCTGCTAACTGACTAGCAGTGATTGTCTCCTTGACTAGCAGAAAATGAGCAACCTTTAAAAATTGGTCAATGACGACAAGAATAGCATCATGACCCTTCTTTGATCTGGGAAATCTAGTAATGAAATCCATTTCAACTTTGTCCCACTTCCATTCGGGGATAGCAAGTGGTTGCAGAGTTCCAGCAGGTCTTTGGTGTTCTGCTTTGATGCGACGACAAACATCATACTCAGCAACATAATGAGCAATGACTCGCTTCATATCAGGCCACCAGTACCGCTGACGAATGTCTTGGTACTACCCGGATGAATAGACAAAGGAGTGTCATGTGCTTCTTTCATGACATCCGAGCATGAGTCCAGATTTTACTTTCTAGGGACCACTAGGCGGCCTCTGAAGAACAAGGTACCATCATCATCAACAATGAAGAATGATGAATTTCCTTTGGAGAGATAGCTCTTAATCTTCTCGACTTCATAATCATACTTCTGCCTTGTCTTGATGTTGCACTTGAGATCTGGTTCGACAACCAAGGTATTTAGATATCCTTGAGGAACTATCTCGAGGTTCAGCTTTCGAAGCTCTTCATACAGGAGTGGTTGCTGTAGCTGAACCTCAAATTCAAAAGAGTATGATCTATGGCTCAGGGCATCAGCCATTACATTAGCCTTGCCCGGGGTATAAGAAATACCCAAGTCATAGTGTGTAATGGCCTCCATCCATCTTTGCTGACGAAGGTTCAGAGATGGCTGAGTGAATAAGTACTTCAAACTTTGATGATCCGTATAGATCTCGTAACGATTACCAAGTAGGTAATGTCGCCATAACTTTAATGCATAAATAACTGCTACAAGTTCGAGATCATGCGTTGGATAGTTCTCTTCATGAGGACGCAACTGTCAAGAGCCATAAGCAATCACCTTGCGCTCTTGCATTAGGACACAGCCTAAACCTTGACGGGATGCGTCGCAATAAATGATGAAGTCCTTACGAGAATCTGGAGGAGCAAGCACTGGGGTAGATGTCAGCTTGTCTTTGAGTGTCTGAAAACTTTCCTGACATTTTTCTGTCCACTCAAACTTAATGCCTTTGTGAAGCAGATCAGTCAGAGGCTTGGCAATCTTAGAGAAGTTCTCGACAAAATGGCGGCAGTAGCTGGCGAGTCCGAGAAAACTTCTGACTTGTTTGACATTCTTCGGGGGAGTCCATTCAAGAATAGCTTGAACTCATTCTGGGTTAACAGCAATGCCATCTTTGGAAATCACGTGGCCGAGATATGTCACTTCAGATATCCAGAAGCCGCACTTGGAATACTTGGCATATAGTTGATGTTCATGCAGCTTCTCCAGTACAAGCCAAAGATGTTCGGCATGTTCCTCTTCATTCTTCGAATATACAAGGATATCGTCCAGATAAACCATGATGAATTTGTCGAGGTAATCCATGAAGATGTAGTTCATTAACCGAGAGAAGGTTGCTGGAGCGTTGGTTAAGCCAAAGGACATGACCGTGTACTCGTAAGAACCATAGTGAGTAACGAAGGCTGTCTTCGGAATGTCCTCTTCACGTACTTGGATCTGGTGCTACCCCAATCTCAAATCAAGTTTAGAGAATGCCGAGGAACCAGCAAGTTGATCATACAGATCGTTGATCCAAGGAAGCGGATACTTGTTCTGAATTGTTGCCTGGTTGATAGGTCGGTAATCTTGGATCAGATGATTTGTTCCATCCTTCTTCTTAACAAAGAGAGAAGGTGCTCCCCAAGTAGAAGAACTGGGGCGAATGAAACCCTTACGAAGTGACTTGTCAATTTCCTCCTTAAGTTCAAGGAGTTCATGCAGTGGCATCTTGTAGGGGCGCTTGGCAATTGGAGTAGTGCCCGGTTTCAGGTCGATAATGAATTCGACAGCCATAGCAGGTGCTACACCTTTGAGTTCTTCTGGAAAGACATCTTGAAAATCCTGAACGACTGGAATGTTCTCTATTCCCTCAAGAGGTGAAGCATTCAATGCATTTAGAGCATATATCTGGCTCTCGGCATTCTAGATTATCTGGGCTGAGTAGTTGATCACCTGGCCAGAAGGGTGTGTGAGCTGGACTGTCTTGGCGGCATAGTCGATCAAAGCATTATAGGCTGTCAACCATTCCATACCAAGAATGATGTCTATGTTGGAAGGTCCGAGCAAAGTGAGAGAAGCCGGAAAAAGTAGACCTCCAATTTCGATATGGTTGTGAGGGCTTACCACTGTGGTTTGCCACTTGGATCCTGGAGATTGAACCGCTAAAGGAGTGGGTAATTTTTCCATGTCTAACCCATGCAACCGAGTAAATTGTTGGGACACGAAGGCATGTGATGCTCCTGAATCAAAGAGAACAGAGGCTGGCACTGAATTAACGTGAAGGGTACCCATCACGATAGTCGGTTCCTTCTGAGCCTCATCAGCATCAACATGGTTGGCATGGCCAAGTACAACAGCAGTCGGTCTGGCATTCTGACTCAGTGGGAAAAACCTGGAATGATGACCTGGCAGCCCACATTTACGACAGACTCCACGTGCGGGGCGAGGAGCCATAGTATTGGGTTGTCTACCTTGAGCACTGGGTTGTCTTGGTGGTGCGGGCAGACGAGGAGGGGCCACAACATTGGGCTGAACACTGAGCTGTCTCGGTGGTGAAGGCAGACGAGGTGCAACATAAGACGGGCTTGGTGCTAGAGCAGGTCGGTGATAGACATTGTGCGGGATCCAGACTTGACGTTTCCGAGCAGGCTGACTCGAGGATGGGCCAACATCTTGAGTATGCTTGACCGACTCCTGGTACTCAGTCAGACCAGTTTCTACCCGAAAAGCTTGGCTGACAAGTGTCGCAAAGTCCGCGCAATCATGGACAACAAGTGCGAGCTTTATATCAGGATGCAGTCCTTCAAGGAATTTTTCTTGCTTGCAAGCGTTAGTGCAAACATCATCTTTAGCATAGCAGGATAATTCGAGAAATTTCCTCTGATATTCATCCACAGTCATTTTGCCCTGTGTGAGTTTGCGGAACTCCTTCTTCTTTTGGTCCATCAGACCTTGAGGAATGTGCCATGCATGAAATGCTGACTGAAATTCCTGCCAAGTGGTTGCAATTCCAGTAGGCAGCATACCCCTGTGACTTTCCCACCATTGAGCAACTGGACCTTTCAGGTGAAATGCCGCAAAGGTGACGTAACTGTCAGGGGCAACATTAGCTGACTCCATCTCAAACAGGATGTCATGAAGGCAATCATCAGCATCTATAGGATTGATGGAGATGCGAAAAATAGACGGGTTCAGGCGCACGAAATGTTGCAGTGAGATCGTGCGAGGCTCCTGACGAGCATCGCTGCATTCCAATCGATTTACCAGACTCTCATTGAGCTGTCGGTTCAGTTCAAACTGCTGCATCATTGCGGCAATATAGGGTGGAGGTGGAGGATCGATAGCCATCCTGCTATAACAACAGGGGCAGTTTAGCAAGAACAACTGCATGTGTATGGAGTCATTCATAATGTAACATGAGCAATGAACAAGAAGTGCATTAGATATATATTAGTAGTCATTAAAGATATATAGATCCATGCACAGAGTTGGATACAAATGGATAGCAAGAGTTCGAAAGCACTCGCAACTAGACAAACTAGGCGGCACGCAGGCACGTGATGGAGAGATACAACAATGAGACATAGCAAAGGCTACATCAACATTGGAGAAAACTACTAGAGCGAGGAATCTGCAGGTGACGACGCAGGGTGCCCTCGATAAAAGGATCCTGTGGTCCGTGAACACCGTGAAGCAGAACCTGGTTCACAATTCAAAGAAGGGTCGATTCAAATCTCCGGGTGGATGTGATCACGAGAACCTAATGTTAGTGTTAGCAAAACTTTAACCCGAATAGAAGAGAGATCAGAATCCTAGAGTAAAGGAGAGGAATAAAAGATCCTAAACCCATCCATTGGCGACGTGAGCCCATAAGCCACACAGCCATGTTAGTAAAATAGTTTTTCAAAGTCTAGTCTCAACTTTGGCCAAGGAGTTGGAAACGGGATTCCTACAGGCAGTCGGCTCTGATACCAGCTTGTGATGCCCCCGACTCGACCGTGCATTAATCATACACGCAAATGCGCACGATCAAGCCTAGGGACTCACGGGAAGATATCACAACACAACTGTAGACACAAAATGAAATAATACAAGCTTTATATTACAAGCCAGGGGCCTCGAGGGCTCGAATACATAAGCTCGAGTTACACAAGAGTCAGCGGAAGCATTATTATCTGAGTACAAATATAATTAGACAAGGTTGCCTTAAGAAGGCTGAGCAAAACAACGATATCTAGATCGAAAAGGCGTAGCCCTCCTGCCTGGGAGCCTCCTATCTACTCTTGGTCATCGGTCTCCACGTAGTAGTAGGCTCCGTCAGGGTAGTAGTAGTCGTTGGCAGGATTAGCTGGCTCTGGGGCTCCGTCATCTGATCACAGTAATCGGGTATGGGAAAAAGAGGTAGCAAAGCAACCGTGAGTACTCATCCAAAGTACTCACATGACTTACATCAGAACTAGTCTATTTATGCATTGGTATCAAAGAAGGGGTTGTATCTGTGGATTAGACTGCAGAAATGCCAGAATAGAGGGGAAGGCCTAGCCTATCGAAGACTAGCATCTTGCAGCGTCTTGCAGCATTAGAAGAGTGTAGATTAGTATCATATCATATAGCAATAAGTATGTAGTAGCAAAGCCCAGAGATCCTTCCTCGACTCCCTGCGAGAAAGCGATCCCGGAGCTAACATATTAATTAAAGTAACATGTATCCAGTTCAAGTTGTAGTAGATCGGGATACAACACTGAGTGTCCTGTTACTGTGGACACGGTTATTCAAATAGATAACTTCCCTACAGGGGTGTTGTCAGTACCAAAACCGGCAGATCTCGGGTAGGAGGTCCGAACTGTGGGTCTTGGAGTCGATGGGTAACAGGGAGCGTAGAGATGGTGTTTACCCAGGTTCGGGCCTCACGGGGAGGTAAAACCCTACGTCCTGCTTGATTGTATTGATATGGGGGTACGTTAATTACAGAGTTGATCTACCTCGAGATCGAATAGGCTAAACCCTAGGTGGGTATAATGGTGATGGATCTCCCTACAGACTAAACCCTCTGGTTTATATAGACACTAGAGGGACTTGGGGTTACATATGGCCGGTTGCCATCAGGGGATAAACATGATGGTTACGCTAATTATTTCTTGGAGGAGACACCAAGTCTTCGGAGGTTTCCTTCTGGTGCACGGGGTCGCCCGCAATCCGGCCTTCCTTTGATGAGTAAAGAGCGGCCCACTAGTCCGGCCCACGAGAGACAGGCCGGCAGCCTGAGTACCTCCTAGTCCGGGACACCCTCAGTAGCCCCAGAACTAACCTCTAATGCCGAAGTAGACAGTCTCCCTCAGCTCCATGCTTTCAAGGTCTTCGGCTCGAGGGGTGAGTTCCTCCCACCTTCTGTGTTCGGCCACCAATAGCTCGGTCACCAAAAAATCTTCCGATTGGCGAGGCATCGTGGGGCCCGCCATACTGCTTTTCTTCACCTAGAATTAAATGACGATCCTCGATTTCCATGCATCCAGGGAATGTGAGTGGCCCGAAGGGTTTTTACAAAAATGCCCCTCTTTGGGGGTGGGTGAGAACGCCCTTTTAATAGGACAAGGGCGTGGAGGCTAACGCACCCCACCCCCTGCCATTCTTCTTCACATCCTTGAGAGGTCATAGCCAGCAAACAATGGCGAGCGTTCCAGGCTCTTCCTCACGCCGTCATGGCCCCTGTCAAGGTGATTGGGCGAGCTTCTCAGTATCCCGCATGCGACTGGGCAGCCTCGAGACGCAGGGGTATCTTCCCATTCCAGATCTCATGTCCACCCACCCCGGATTAATGTCCGCAAACGGGGAGGCCCTTGTGGAGAACTTCCCTACCCCCCATGGTGAGGAAAGGGTATGCTTCGTGCCCTTCCTCTTGCGAGGCTTGGGTTTCCCCATTCATCCCTTTATGAGGGGTCTACTGGAGTTTTACGGGATCCAACTCCACCACCTTACCCCAGGATCGACTCTACATATCTCGGGCTTCGTCACCCCTTGCGAGATATTCCTAGGCTGCATGGTGCATTTTGAGTTGTGGAGGAAATACTTCTGTCTAGTCCCCCGCAGCCGAGGAGGGATAATTTACGAGGTCGGTGGCGACGAGGTATGGCGTATCACCGGGACAGGATATCCCATAGGGACCCCCAAGAGAGACGTCGAGGAGTGGACCTCGTAATGGTTTTATATCGAAGACGTCCCCCTTTTAAATCCAGCTCAGAGGGGGTTGCCCGAATTCTCACTTGTTTCGACGAAGAAGCGGTTCAACTGGTGCCTGAAGAGTTCTTCCCAAGAGGAAAGCACCAAAGTAACGTGGCTGGCCGCTCAAGTGAGGTGGCTAGCCCACAACGGGCTAACCATTATCCACGTGATGGCAACAGCCATTGCTCGGTGCATTCAACCTCTTCAACAGAGAGTGCACCCGCTGTGGCGCTACAACGGGGAGAATGATTCGACCCGATACACAAGGAAAGGACCTGCCGATCAGGCGGCGATGGCGGACATACTGGCCAACTTTTTCAAGGGAGAAGAGTAGGACTTTGCTCAGTTAAGACCCCAGGAAGGCTTCTCGAGCTACAAACTCATCGGAACGGTGAGTCCAACCACACTTCATAGCTCGGACGGCACGCCAATTTTTCTTAACCAGATTTTCAATTTGTCCGAACAGAATTGGAGGCGCTGGATCGAGACAGTGAGCTCCCCTGCTCCTCAACTTGAGAATTATTCTCGTGACGATGATCCTGGGTTCCACGATGACCCCGAAACATCGATTGATTTTGAGGAGGGGGTCTTCCACCAGGAGAGCCTCGATGGCTCTAAGGTGGCCCTTTTGGCCAATCACCCCGGGGCGCTTCCCTCCTCCGCTGTAAGTGACCAATGGGCTTCTTCTCGAAAGAGACACTCAGCTGCTGCTGCTCCGAATACACTGACTCCTACTCCCAAGGGCCGCCGTACGACGCGTCGGACAGCTGCAAGAGCGGCACCAGCGGCGCCAGCGACAAGTGGTCGTGGGGTGACTAAACGCGCAGCCCCAACGAGAGTTATGTCATACACGCCCTGCCCGAAAAGGTAATGCATCCGCCATACTATCATAGCCTTTATCTTCGGCATCCACCGAGAATGCCAATAATTTTCTCCGCAGTGTCCCGTAGGCGATATGTAGAACCGCCTTCAGCCGAGGATGTTGAAGAGGTGCCGAGGGGTGACCCAAAACCGAGGTCGCCAGTTGTAACCGGCATTACTCCGGAGGTCCCTGCCGAGGACCAACATCCCGAGGACTCAGGGGGCGTCTCGGTCACCAACTCCGAGGTTGAAAGTGTGATGAATCACCAGCGGTGCAAGGCATCGCTTTGGCACTCTGCGTTTTCCGATCAGGAGTTTAATGCTCTTAGTTTGGTAGACGTGTACCTCGAAGCTGCCTGAACAAGACTCGAGGGGGCAGTGAAGCTCATGTCTACCAATGTGCAGGTATACCATTGGTTTTGACAACTAGTACCTAACCCAGTAGCCCCCGAGCCTTAATTTGGGCGGAACGGCCGAGTTAAGGGTCTGATGTTTTATAATGCCATGCTATTGTGCAGACTGTTCGGGAGCGAAACAAAAAGCTGTCCGAGGACCTCAGGCTGGCGCAAACACAGTTAGAATCTGCGAAAGCCGAGTTAGAGGGGGTAAAGAAATTTACCAGAGAGGCACATGCTAAGTGCCGAACTTAAATTTGTGTAAGAAAAATTTGATGGAACACCTTTTCTAATGAAAGATGATTCCATAGTAGCCAAGTCTATAAATCAGCTGCAGAAGGATCTGGATACTGCCAGAGAAGCTCAAAGGTATGCGGAGTCACAGCAGGAGGCTGGCTACCACGTACTGACCCGAAGTCACGAGGAAAGGGATAAGCTCAAGGCGGAAGGTCAACAACAGGCCCAGGAAATCAAGAGCTTGAAAGCTCAACTAGCCTTATCCCAAGAGGAGAACCAGAGACTGAAAGCTGGCATGTTTGGTAAGTGCAACCTAGGTTTTTAGTTCATAGACTGTATATATTAGATAGCAATATGAACAACGCCATGTTTCATTGTAGTTCTTCTGACCGGACGCTCCGAAGAGGAGGTCGGCTCTTTCGGACGGGACCTGCTGAAGGAGCTATCTGCCGTACGTGAGCGGGCCCAAAAAGCCATGAAGAGCATGTTCAAAGCACTGTGGCCTAGCGAGGTGGCTCCGGAAGGGATGGCCGAACTCACGAATCGATTCAAAGGAGCTCGGTGCTGCTTTGAGTTATGGAAGATGTCATCTTGTCGAGAGGGAGCACGGGAAGCTTGGGCGATGATCAAGACCCGTTTCACCAAGCTAGAACCGGAGCATTTAGCTAGGGTCTGGCCAGTAGGGCCAGATGGGCAGGAAGTGCCCGTGCATCTGGTATATGACCAGATTATGCCCGCAGCTCAGCTGTCCCAAGAAGATTATGCTCTGGTGATCATAATAGATGGTCTTGATCAAGATTGACATTTTGATTCTATGTATCTATGTACCTGACATCAAATAGTCTCCAAACCGTGCTTGAAATGTTGTCTTAACCGGCCATCGGCTTCTGCCACCTCAGCCAAGGGCCGAGGGGTGTTTCCTACTATGCGGTCCGAGAACATTGGAAAAATATTTCGGAGAACCAGGCAATCCGGCCATTTGGTGCGAACAGACAAAAAAACGCTCGGGGAGTTATGTTATATTACTGTTTAACGTAAGAAACATCTTCTGACAAAAAAAGTTCCTTTATGGGTTCCTTTCTTCGGGTTTCCATGTTGATCATGGGTGCATAACCAGACACCCGAAATAGACGGGGATGGTTACTTTGGGAAAATAACCCCGGAATCTTGGCAATAGCTACCGATTATTTTCACTTCCCCCGTGGCCGACCAATTATGTTCTTAAGAATGCTAGCTTTTGGCTTCACCCTTTTGAGGTACGCACCCGGGTAATCCGGACGTAACAATTGTAGAGGTGCTCCCTTTACTCCCTTGCCGAACAATCGGGAACGTAGCGAGTAAATATAGGAGCGAGGCAACCCAGCTTGGCCAAATCTTAAGTCAAATTGATGCATATAATGGCTTTAGAATGATACAGGAAGGTTGCAAACATGTAAAAACTGATGGTTGCACAAATAATATATGATCGGCTCCGTAAAAGAAGCCCCCAGGTGAAAGCCTGTGGTACATTCGAGGATGTTTGCCAAAGAAAAACTTGACGTAGCTCGGCTTAACCAAACACAACCCGGGAAAGACTAGTTATTCGAAAAGTATAAATCCGAGAAGGATAAACCGAAGAGGGTGATGACGCTGATTTAACTGTAGAAGCGTCGAAGCCCAGCTGTGTTCCATGGGTTTGGTTCGAGGCGATCATCCTTTGGGTCGCGGAGACGATACGCTCCGCCCACGAGTACCTGATTAATTATGAAGGGCCCCTCACATTTGGGCGACAACTTATGCTTCTGCTACTTCGGGAGGCGCAGGACGAGGTCACCCACATTGTAGGCTTTTGCCCATACTTCTCTGCTCTGATAGCGTATAGCCTGATGCTGATAGAAGGCAGAACGAGCCCGAGATGTGTCGCGCTCGCCTTCCAGGGCGTCCAGGTCATCTTGTTAATCCAGCTCGGCCTCCCTTTCTTCGTACATACATACACGAGGTGCGTCGTGAATAAGATTGCTGGGGAAGATGGCTTCTGACCCATACACCATGAAGAACGGTGTGTAGCCCGTGGATCGATTGGGAGTGGTGCGTAGGCCCCATAATATGGAGTCGAGCTCGTCGACCCAGTGGCAGTCAGATTCTTTTAAAGATCAGACCAAACGGGGCTTAATGCCGCTCAAAATTAGGCCATTAGCGCGCTCGACCTGTCCGTTGGACTGTGGGTGATATACCGAGGCATAGTCGAGCTTAATGCCTAAATTGGCGCACCAGTCTTTGACTTCCTGGGCAGTAAAATTGGATCCATTGTCCGTTATTATGCTATGGGGGACAATGTAACAGTGCACGACGCTGGATATAAAATCAATGACCGGCTTTGACTTGGCTAAGGTTACTGGTTTTGCCTCAATCCATTTAGTGAATTTGTCTACCATGACGAGTAGATATTTCTTTTTCTTGGTCCCCCCTTTAAGTGGTCCGACCATGTCCAGCCCCCAAACCATGAAGGGCCAAGTAATCGGTATCGTCCGAAGAGCCGTGGGGGCATATGACTCTGATTTGCAAAGAGTTGGCATCCAACACAATGTTGGACCAATGTTTGGGCGTCTGTTCGGGCAGTGGGCCAGAAGAACCCGGCTTGGAAAGCCTTGCTGACCAGGGCCTGAGCTGCTGCGTGGTGACCGCCCATGCCAGCGTGGATCTCGGCTAAGAGTTGTCTTCCCTCCTCTTTGGATATACATCTTTGGAGGACGCCAGTAGTGCTCTTCTTATATAGTTCACCCTCGTGGACTTTATAGGCTTTAGATCGTAGAATAATGCTCCTTGCCTCAGTCTGGTCGCCGGGTAGCTCTTGGCGGAGGAGATAGGTGAGGAAGGGCTCGGTCCATGGTGCGATTACCACCATGACTTCGTGAGCCGAAGACGTCGTTTAGATGGCCGTGCCGCGGATAATTCCTTTGTCTGGTTTGATAGGCGGAGGGACGAGCTCTCTTGAGGTATTGGTTTATAAGTCCTTGGCATCCTCCTGCCACACCACGGACGGCTTGAAAAGTCGTTCCAAAAAGGTGTTCTCAGGAACACGGTTGCACTTGGCGCCCATTCGAGCAAGAATATCGGCAGCTTGATTGTTGTCTCTAGGGACATGGTGAAACTCCAGTCCTTCAAAACGGGCGGAGATTTTTAGGACGGTGTTGCGATATGCTGTCATTTTTGGGTCTTTTGTGTCGAATTCACCATTGACTTGAGAGATGGCGAGATTAGAATCTCCCGTACCTCGAGCCGCTGTATGCCCATTGACACCACCATCCGAAGTCCATGCAACAAAGCTTCGTATTCGGCAGCGTTGTTGGAGTCAGTGTACATGATCTGGAGTATGTACCGAATATTGTCGCCAGTGGGGGATGTGAGAACCACTCCAGCCCCTAGCCCGGTGAGCATTTTGGAGCCGTCGAAGTACATCGTCCAATGCGAGTATGTACTGTACTTCCTAGGGAGTTCGGCTTCTGTCCATTCCGCTACGAAATCTGCCAACACATGAGATTTAGTTGCTCGGCGTGGTCAATATATGATTTTGAAGGGAAGGAGTTCTATAGCCCATTTGGCTATACGGCCAGTGGCATCTCGATTGTTGATTATGTCATTCAGTGGTACCTCGGATGCCACCATGACCAAGCACTCTTGAAAATAGTGGCGGAGTTTTCGAGATGCCATGAAAACTATGTAGGCGATCTTTTGATAATGCGGGTACCTCGTTTTACACGGGGTGAGCACATCGGATACGTAGTACACTGGTTTCTGCACCTGGAGCTTGTGACCCTCTGTCTCTCGTTTGATGACAAGAACCGTGCTGACCACCTGATTCGTGGCCGAAATGTATAGCAGCATTGGCTCGCCCAGGCTGGGTGCTGTCAAGATCGGGTTGCTAGCCAGTAGAGTTTTAATTTCCTCAAGTGCTGCCGCCACTTCACTAGTCCACTCAAAGTTCTTCGTCCGTTTGAGCAATTTGTAGAGCGGTAAGGCCTTCTCTCCGAGGCGTGAGATGAAGCGGCATAAGGCAGCTATGCAACCGGCCAGTTTCTGGACGTGCTTTAGCTTAGTGGGAACCGCCAGCTGGGACAGTGCCCGTATTTTCGCTAGGTTAGCCTCCATTCCTCTATGGGAAACAATGAATCTGAGCAGCTTACCGGCCGGCACTCCGAAGATGCACTTTTCCAGATTGAGCCATATATCGAAAGTCCGTAGATCGTCGAAGGTTTGCCGGAGATCGTCCACCAGCTGACTGACATGTTTGGTTTTGACAACCACGTCGTCCACATATGCCTCGACCGTTTTGCCGATCTGTTTACCAAACATGTTTTGATCATGCGCTGGTATGTAGCCCTGCATTTTTCAATCCGAAGGGCATTGTGTTGAAACAGAATGGTCCATAGGGGGTGATGAATGCTGTGGCCGCTTGGTCGGACTCCTTCATTTTAATTTGATGGTATCCAGAGTAAGCATTGAGGAAACACATCAAGTCATGCCCGACAGTGGTGTCTTTGATCTGGTTTATGCGGGGCAAGTGGAAAGGATCCTTGGGGCAGGCCTTGTTTAATTCCTTGAAATCGACACACAACCGCCAGGATTTGTCCTTCTTAGTTACCATGACCAGATTGGCCGACCACTCCGGATGTTTGATGTCTCGGATGAATCAGGCTTCGAGCAACTTTGCCAGTTCCTCGCCCATAGCTTGATGCTTGGGTTCAAAAAACCGGCGTAGAGCCTGTTTGACTGTCTTGAAACATTTAATTATGTTCAAGCTGCGCTCAGCTAATCAACGTGGGATCCCTAGCATGTCTGACGGGTGCCAGGAGAAGATATCCAAGTTCTCGCGTTGTGCAACTCTTCATCGACCGCCGGGTCCAGCTGAGCTCCAATGGATGCCGTCTTGTTGGGATCTGTTGGGTGCACTTGGAATTTGCCGATTTCATCCACTGGTTTGAAGGACGTAGATTTGGGCCTTTTGTCGAGGATTACGTCGTCCTTATCCACCGTTGAGCGGAGCGCAGTCAGTTCTTCAGCTGCGAGGGCTTTGGACAACGCTTCGAGGGTGAGCGATGCTGTTTTATTCTCTGCCCGAAGAGCTCTGTCTGGATCACTTATTACTGTGATCACGCCGTTTGGTCCTGGCATCTTAAGTTTCATGTACCCATAATGTGGGATGGCATGGAATCGTGCGAAAGCGTTGCGCCCTAATAAGGCATGGTAGCCACTGCGAAAGGGCACAATGTGGAAAAGCAATTCTTTGGATCGATAGTTCTCGAGGGTTTTGAAGACCACATCGAGAGCAACTAGGCCACTACAACGTGCATCCTTTCCGGGGATGATCCATCGAAAGGTGGTGTGACTTTGCTCAATGCGAGATCTGTCAAACTGCATTTTGTCCAGGGTGTCCTCATAAATGAGGTTTAGCCCACTGCCGCCATCCATTAGCACTTTTTGGATTCAAAATCCATCCACTATGGGATCAAGGACGTGGGCGGCATCAACTCGGAAAGGGCAGGACCTCGGCTGATCTTGTTCGCTGAAAGTGATATGTATGTCTGTCCATGAGTCTATTGCTGCAACATGGTGAATTTGAGTGAGCTCTCAAAGGGCTCTCTTCCTCTGATTCTTTAAGGAATACATCTCGTAGATTGTTAGGATCTCGGCGTCATCATCAAGGGGCGTTGCTAGACGTTTATTTGAGTACGGGCCTCCGAGGATGACTTCGCCGCTCTTGGCAATTTGCCTGACCACCCAACATACTCCATGGCACAGTATTTGGATACCAGGTCTGATAACTCAGAGAAGTTTTGGATGTGATGGCGAGCGAGGGCGTTTAAGATGCCTTCGTCTCAGCAGTTCTGTCAGAAAACAACCAGAATTTCCTTGTTGCAACAGTCCATCATCTTGTTTTTGACGAGAAGGAATCTGGCCCAGAAGTGCCGAACTGTCTCTCCGGGCTATTGCTTTACGTACATTAGGTCCCATATGTTGGGCCGTCCTGAGTTACTTGGACAATACTCGATGTGGGGGGTGGGTGGGATAAAAAAATTGATCCCATCGGGGTGTGAGTCCGGGATCTTGGCAACCGCGTCCTGGATCGACACGGAATCCGACGTGCCGAGCTCTGGATCTAGATAGTTGGCCAGGCATGGTTGCGTAGAATCGAGGTTGCGTGCTGAATTAGAATTCGGCCCTGAATCCTCTCCAGCACAGAGTTTGGCTATCGAGCTGGAAGATAAAGCTTGATGATCGGAAACTTGCACCCCACGCGCTTTTGGTTTTGGGGGGGAGGGGCGAGCCCTCGGTCGAGCCTTCGATAGTGGCAACCAAGTGGGCGGTCGGAGGGGTATGGATTTCCCTTTCATCGGTTTTATGCTCGATCTGGTCGTAGACCGAGGACTAGCCATCGGTGAATCCCATGGCTTGGATCCGAACTAGTATCCCGTTTAGTAGTGAGAGATCCGCCAGACCCAAGTTCTGGCAGTTTACGGGGTCGACCCGCAGTACGGCTGTGACGGGAGCGTTCGACTTCGCCCCACCATCGTGTTCGGTTGAGGCCGGTCTTCGGCAGCTAAGCGCGGAGATTAGATCTGAGCTGGAGGCTAGATCCGTTGTGGCGGCCATCCCTATAGTGGGGCTGGCCATGCCCGAAGACAAGGCTTCAGGATTTGCGGGTCCCCCAGGCAAGGCTGAGGAGCCCGTAAGGATAAGCTCTTCAAGGGAGTCGGCGACGAACTCTAAGTTTCCAAACCTGATCTCCTGATCGGGGGTAAAGCTGTCGACCCGGCCGAGGCGACCGGCCGGATCGGCGTGTAGCATGACGCTGTCGAACGCAAAGAACTAGCCAGGAACAAAGGTATCCCTGCAGCTGGCACTGTTATTAATGACTAAGCATGCCATTGATCCTTGATGACCCTTCAGCGGAGCTCTCAATGAAAGCACCAATGTCGGTACCAAAACCGGCAAATCTCGGGTAGGAGGTCCGAACTGTGGGTCTTGGAGTCGATGGGTAACATGGAGCGTAGAGACGGTGTTTACCCAGGTTCGGGCCCTCATGGGGAGGTAAAACCATACGTCCTACTTGATTGTATTGATATGGGGGTACAACAATTACAGAGTTGATCTACCTCGAGATCGAATAGGCTAAACCCTAGGTGGGTATGATGGTGATGGATCTCCCTACAGACTAAACCCTCAGGTTTATATAGAGACCTGAGGGACTTGGGTTACATATGGCCGGTTGCCATCAGGGGATAAACATGACGGTTGCGCTAATTATTTCTTGGAGGAGATGCCAAGTCTTCGGAGGTTTCCTTCTGGTGCACGGGGTTGCCCGCAATCCAGCCTTCCTTTGATGAGTAAAGAGCAGCCCACTAGTCTGGCCTACGAGAGACAGGCCGGCAGCCCACGTACCCCTAGTCTCGGACACCCTCAGGTGCACTACTGTTACCCAACACGCTCGATTAACTCTGGTCGGACACACTTTTCCGGGTCATGCCCGGCCTTGGCTGATCGACACGACGTAGTCCTACCTAGGCTTCGCAGAAAGGTCCCCACCGGTCTACATCCTAAGCGCTCAGGGGTCTTGGGCCCATCGCCCTTTGCACTCTGGGTCGTTGCGCGCAGGGCTAGCCTCACCATCTTGTGCCTATGGGTATCTACTATCAGCCGTGCCGCAATGCTGAACTAGACATCTGACAGAGCTTTTGGCTAATACATACGGCGCTGAGGGCCCAACTAAACCATTATCCTGCGTGATGGTAGTGCGTATAGGCCAGTGGCCAACTCAGATCAAATACCCAAATCCGTTAAGCGTGTTATTAGTAACTCGCGGATACGAACAGGGCTCAAGGCTCACCTCCGACACCCTGCGCACCGACTTGGTAACCCGCGGTCCAACGACCAGGGACCAGGCCCACCTCTCTCCTAGGTGGTCTCCACCTGCCCTGTCGTTCCGCCACAATAATCTCTCGCTGGTGCCCTCCTGGCAAACCCGACTTCCAAAGGACTGAGGTGAGGTCAAAGTACCTGTGTGTCCATAACATCGTGGGGGGAATCCGAGGAATCACCCTCGATGGATTCCCACTCAATGTAACCGTCAAGGTGAGCTTGGAGGATTCAGCCTCGATAAGTTCACACTTGAGGGGCTTGATACGTCTCCAACGTATCTATAATTTTTGATTGTTCCATGCTGATATATGATCAATCTTGGATGTTTTAGAATGATTTCCTCTCAACTTTATATCATTTTTTGGTACTAACCTATTGATATAGTGCCAAGTGCCAGTTGCTGTTTTCTGCCCAGTTTTTGATTTACAGAAAATCCATATCAAACGGAGTCCAAACGCAGTGAAACTTTTTGTGGATTTTTTCTGGGCCAGAAGACAACCGTGGGTCAGAAGAAGTACCGGAGACGAAGGCCGAGGTGGGCAACACCCACCAGGCTGTGCCACAGGGGCCAGGCGCGGCCCGGGGGTGTTGGCCCCCTCGATGCTCCGTTCCACCGCCTCTTCGCTCTATAAATACTCTAAAATCCCAGAAACCCTCGGGGAGTCGACGAAAAACAATTCCAGCCGCCGCAAGTTCCAGAACCACTAGATCCAATCTAGACACCATCTCGGAGGGTTTCACCATGTCCATTGGTGCCTCTCCGATGATGTGTGAGTAGTCCATTGTAGACCTTCGGGTCCGTAGGTAGTAGCTAGATGGCTTTCTCTCTCTCTTTGATCTTCAATACAATGGTCTCTTGGAGATCCATATGATGTACCTCTTTTTTGCGGTGTGTTTGTTGGGATCCGATGAACTTTGAGTTTATGATCAGATCTATCTTTTTATATCCATGAAAGTGATTTGAGTTCTTTGATCTCTTATTTGCATGATTTCTTATAGTCTTGTATTTCTTCTTTGAAACTTTGGTTTAGTTAGGCCAACTAGATTGATTTTTCTTGCCATGGGAAGAGGTGCTCGATAGTGGGTTCGATCTCGTGGTGTTCTTTCCCAGTGACAGAAGGGGCAGCAAGACACGCATAGATCGTTGCTACTAAGGAGAAAAAGGTCGTGTCTATTCCTACATGAATAGATCTGATCTACATCATGTCATTGTTCTTATTGCATTACTCCATTTTTCCATGAACTTAATACACTAGATGCATGCTGGATAGCGGTCGATGTGTGGAGTAATAGTAGTAGATGCAGGCAGGATTCGGTCTACTAATCTTGGACGTGATGCCTATATATAGATCATTGCCTGGATATCATCATGATTATTTGAGGTTCTATCAATTGCTCAACAATAAAAGTTTTCCACCGTTTGCTATTTTTCTTGAGAGAAGCCACTAGTGAATCCTACGGCCCCCGGGGTCTCTTTTCCATCATATTGCTTTCGATCTCTTTTGCTTTTGCTTTTGATCTAAAGATTTCAGATCTGAACCGTCTTTCACTTTGCAACAATTTTCCATCGCCGTTTCAATCTTTCATCTTACCGTCAAGGGCTTGACAACCCCTTGGTCGCGTTGGGTGTGGAGATTTGTTTTCTTGTGTGCAGGGGCTGAACGCGTGGTGTTACGAGGACCTCCTTCTGGTTCGATACCTTGGTTCTTAACCGAGGGAAATACTTCACCGCTTGCTACATCATCCTCTCCACTTCGAGGAACCATCAACACGAGCACGATTTCCAGGCGCTTTCACCGTGCCATCAAGAAGTATTTCTGGCGCCGTTGCCGGGGAGGCTTCCTCAACATCCACCAGGTTCCTAATCACAAATCTCATCTCTTCGCACTTACATTATTGGCCATTTGCCTCCGGTTTTCCTCTCCCCCACTTCACCATTTGCCTCTTGTTTTCATCTCCCCCACTTCACCAATTTGCCGGTTTTATTCGCCCTCTTTTTCGTTCGCCGTTTTCTCACTAGATCTGTTTTGCTTGCACTCTTGAATTTTTGTGTGTTCATCATGACAAAAATCCTCTCCCTGAGAACACAAATCATAAATTTTAAGCAACTTGAGCATGAGCGTGTTGCGCAAGCGTGGGAAAGGATGAAAGTGATTCTAAAGACTTACCCAACTCATGGGATGAAACCTTGGATGATTATACATAATTTTTATATGGGTTTGAATTTTTCTTCTCAAAATCTTTTAGATTTTTCCGCGGGAGGGGCTTTCATTGAGACTACTTTGGATGAAGCCACCCAATTGCTAGATAACATCTCGACTTTTGAAAAAGCATTTGCTTGTGATTTTGTGCCCAAAAAAGATGAAGATCTTAAGATGATTGGTTCTACTCCTCTTGATTCTTTGTTTTCCAAGCTTGAAATTGTTGATAAAGGGACTGGACATGATCCAACTTCCATTGGAAGGCGTCCCGAAATTTTTGAGAACAAAAATCTTGTTGAAATTTTTGCAAAAAGTGGGCATTAAGAGGTTAAAACTCTCTCTAGTGATGACCCTACTCCTTTGGATCTCAAGGATTTTAATTATGATAATTGCTCTTTGATTGAATGTATTTCCTTGCTGCAATCCATAGTTAGCTCACCTCATGCTTACGAACAAAACAAAGCGTTTACTAAACATATAGTAGATGCCTTAATGAAAGCTTTTGAGGACAAATTGAATCTAGAGATCTCTATCCCTACAAAAATGCATGATGAGTGGGAACCTACTATCAAAGTTAAAATCAAAAATTATGAGTGCTTTGCTTTGTGTGAGTTGGGTGCAAGTGTTTCCACCATACCAAAATCTTTATGTGATGTTCTTGGTCTTACCGATTTTGAGGAGTGTTCTTTGAATCTTCACTTGGCGGATTCCACCATTAAAAAGCCTATGGGACAAATCAATAATGTTCTTATCCTTGCTAATAGGAATTATATTCCCATAGATTTGATTGTTCTTGATATTGATTGCAATCCGCCTTGTCCAATAATTCTTGGTAGACCGTTTTTGCGCACTATTGGTGCCGTGATTGACATGAAAGAAAGGAACATAAAGTTCCAATTTCCCTTGAGGAAGGGGATGGAACACTTCCCTCGGACCAGAATAAGGCCACCATATGAATCAATCATGAGGGCCTCTTATGGATCCCAAAACAAAGGTGAGAATTCTTAGATCCTTGCGTTTTGCCTAGCTAAGGGCGTAAAACGATAGCGCTTGTTGGGAGGCAACCCAATGAATAAATTTATTTTTGCATTTTGCTTTCTATTCTTGAGTGTTTGCACAATTATCTCTCTGGATATATTGTATTTTTGGTGTTTTAATTAGTGTTTGTGCCAAGCAATACCTTTGGGATGATCTAGAAGAAAGTATAATTGATGCTGTTTTCAAAATAGAAACTTTTGCGTCCAGTCCAGGAATTAATTTTCTTTACTGGAGCATTAGAAAATTCTGAAATTTTTACACAGTCTTTCTATATGAGTTCTCGAATTTTTTCTAATTTTCAGATTTTTTTTTGAGTTACATAAGTATTCGAAACTTCCAGATTACTACAGACTGTTCTGTCTGAAACAGATTCTGTTTTCTTTGCATTGTTTGCTTGTTTTGATGATTCTATGGACTTTTCCGGGGGGTATAAGCCATAGCAAAGTTGGAATACAGTAGATATTATGCAAAATAAAATATGAATGGGTTTGCAACAGTACCTAAAAGTGGTGATTTGCTTTCTTATACTAACGGATCTCACGGGTTTTGTTAAGTTTTGTGTGATTGAAGTTTTCAAGTTTTGGGTGAGATCTTTATGGATGACGGAATACGGAGTGGCAAGAGCCTAAGCTTGGGGTTTCCCATGGCACCCCAAGGTAATATTTTAAGAAGACTCAAGCATCTAAGCTTGGGGATGCCCCCGAGTGGCATCCCCTCTTTATTCCAACAACCATCGGTATTTTACTTGAACCTATATTTTTATTCGTCACATGATATGTGTCTTGCTTGGAGCGTCTTGTATGATTTGAATTTTTGCTTTCCTTGCTGTTTGATCAAAGTCATGATTCCTTGCTGTACACATCCATGTTGAGAGAGCCAAAGTGGTTTTAGTTTGTTAGAATGGCTCATATGCTTCACTTAAATTTTTTGAGCTTTGGAATTGCTCTAGTGCTTCACTTATATCCTTTTGAGCACGGTGTGCTTTGCTAGTTTTGAAGAAATGCTCTCATGCTTCACTTAGATTTATTTGAGAGTTCCTGAAATTTTGAAGAAAATCTCTCTTGCTTCACTTATACCTTTTTGAGAGATAGAAATTTTATGCTCATGAAAGCAACATGTTAAATAGTCCAAAAGTTATAGATATCCAAGAAGGGTATAGATAAAAAATTTCATGAAGACCATTGGACAAAATAAACTTGGTTCTTAATAATGGTTTTGAGATATGGGAACGATAATATATGATGCCATGTTAGTGGGCAATTATGCTTTAGTAAGAATATTCGTGTTAAGGTTTGTGATTCCCTATGCAAGCACATTTAAGTCAATAGTTATGCTATGAAATTACATCCTCCTTGTATGCATATTTTCGTTGTTAGTTTTGCTTGAGGCGTGGGTGTGATCTTTTCGCTTTTTGGTTGGTTGCCTTCTCAATCCCATGCTAGCCTTCACTTGTACTAAGTAGAGATACTACTTGTGCATCCAAAATCCTTAAACTAGTTTTTGCCATATGAGTCCACCATACCTACCTATATACGGTATTTCTAAACCGTTCCAAGTAAATTTGCGTGTGCCATCTCTAAATTTTCAAATAAACTTCTCTTTTGTGTGCCCGTACCGCTCATGAGGCGGAAGGGGGTGCTTGTTATCTTCCCATGCTAAGTGTGTCATTCTCACGATGAGTGTTCTCACTTGTCATTCCATGAGAGAATGGTTGGTAATAGGGATGCCCGTCCTGAATTACGAAAATACAAAAAATAATAAATTCCTTGGAAAGTGTTAGTATGGAAGGCACCCGTGAATTCGGCTAGCCATGGCTTCTGTTTGAAAAGGTGGAAAAGGAATAACAAAAACTCTCTCAGAAAGGAACAATACCTTAATGAAGGGGAGTATAAATTTATTTTCTGTTAGGAACCACCTATGGTGTGCTTAGCATGGAAGATGATGAAACATTCTTAACCATTTTGGTGGCAGAAAGGCATACCTCTCAAAATATTTTTATCTCTCAATTTTTCAAATAAAGAGCTCTGGCACATAAAGCAAATCAATGCTTCCCTCTACGAAGGGCCTATCTATTTACTTTTATGCAATTTTATTTTCTTGAGTCTCCATCCTCTCTTATAAAGGCACCAATCGGGGAGCACTATGGTCATGCTTGTGCTTTGGGTTAGCTAATATACGGATATGTTATATGAATGGATCAATGATTGAGCATGATGGGCCAGGGATAGATTTCTTTAGCGTTGATATTTTGAAAGACATGATTGCTTGTTGATATGCTTGAGTATTTATTGTTTCATGTCAAAACTAGATCATTACTTTGAACCATATAAAAAGTCCATATGTCCATGCTATTCAAGAAAAAGATTGTGATGAACATGATAGGCAGCATTCCACATCAAAAATTCTGTTTTTATCACTTTCCTACTCGAGGACGAGTAGGAGTTAAGCTTGGGGATGCTGATACGTCTCTAACGTATCTATAATTTTTTATTATTCCATGCTGATATATGATCAATCTTGGATGTTTTATAATGATTTCCTATCAACTTTATATCATTTTTTGGTACTAACCTATTGACATAGTGCCAAGTGCCAGTTGCTGTTTTCTGCCCTGTTTTGATTTACAGAAAATCCATATCAAACGGAGTCCAAACGCAGCGAAACTTTTTGTGGATTTTTTTGGGCCAGAAGACAACCGTGGGTCAGAAGAAGTACTGGAGACGAAGCCCGAGGTGGGCAACACCCACCAGGCCGCGCCATAGGGGCCAGGCGTGGCCCGGGGGGTGTTGGCCCCCTCGATGCTCCGTTCCACCGCCTCTTCGCTCTATAAATACTCTAAAATCCCAGAAACCCTCGGGGAGTCGACGAAAAACAATTCCAGCCGCCGCAAGTTCCAGAACCACCAGATCCAATCTAGACACCATCTCGGAGGGTCTCACCATGTCCATTGGTGCCTCTCCGATGATGCGTGAGTAGTCCATTGTAGACCTTCGGGTCCGTAGGCAGTAGCTAGATGGCTTTCTCTCTCTCTTTGATCTTCAATACAATGGTCTCTTGGTGATCCATATGATGTAACTCTTTTTTGCGGTGTGTTTGTTGGGATCCGATGAACTTTGAGTTTATGATCAGATCTATATTTTTATATCCATGAAAGTGATTTGAGTTCTTTGATCTCTTATTTGCATGATTTCTTATAGTCTTGTATTTCTTCTTCGAAACTTTGGTTTAGTTAGGCCAACTAGATTGATTTTTCTTGCCATGGGAAGAGGTGCTCGATAGTTGGTTCGATCTCGCGGTGTTCTTTCCCAGTGACAGAAGGGGCAGCAAGACACGCGTAGATCATTGCTACTAAGGAGAAAAAGGTCGTGTCTATTCTTACATGAATAGATCTGATCTACATCATGTCATTGTTCTTATTGCATTACTCCGTTTTTCCATGAACTTAATACACTAGATGCATGCTGGATAGCGGTCGATGTGTGGAGTAATAGTAGTAGATGCAGGCAGGAGTCGGTCTACTAATCTTGGATGTGATGCCTATATATAGATCATTGCCTGGACATCGTGATGATTATTTGAGGTTCTATCAATTGCCCAACAATAAAAGTTTTCCACCGTTTGCTATTTTTCTTGAGAGAAGCCACTAGTGAATCCTACGGCCCCCGGGGTCTCTTTTCCATCATATTGCTTTCGATCTCTTTTGCTTTTGCTTTTGATCTAAAGATTTCAGATCTGAACCGTCTTTCACTTTGCAACACTTTTCCATCGCCGTTTCAATCTTTCATCTTACCGTCAAGGGCTTGACAACCCCTTGGTCGCGTTGGGTGTGGAGATTTGTTTTCTTGTGTGCAGGGGCTGAACACGTGGTGTTGCGAGGACCTCTCCGCTTCGAGGAACCATCAATGCGAGCACGATTTCCAGGCGCTTTCACCGTGCCATCATCCACTAGCGAGAAGCCGGAGCGTTCGCGGGCTAGAAGAGTAACCCAGTCAGATCCCTGTGGATTGGAGCCGCGCCAAGACCTTGCTGACTTAGATAGAGTTTTTTCGCTGCCATCACCTTTGTAAGATATCATGTAAAGACTTATATACCCATTAATAGAAATGCCTGTGTTCATGATACTTGTTGAAAAAGCGCATGCCAGAGTGATTTCCTGGGCTGGTGTGTGCGGCGATTGTCTGACTATAGTGGTATTCAGGTGGGGCACCACAAGTAGCGGCGATGCTTGGGCCGCCGGCAAAGAGTACCTTGGAAACTTTTTTGATCAACTTGATATGAACGACGAAACCTACGATGATGTCATGATAGATGAGGAGGATCCAGGCTTAAAGGAGAGTGTCCGATGGTTAGTCGTAACTAGGTTTAGAACTGGAAGAAGGGGCTCCCTCCCCAAGGGGCGGCGCACCATGGGGTGGGGCCCACCTCAAAACGCTAGCCCCACCAAGCTTTGCTTTTTTAGAAGACATCAAGCTAAGGGGGCGCCCCTTTTTTGGGCCTCTAAGAGCATCTCTAGTAAACCCCTTATCGCGCGGACCTTTAAAGTAAATATAAGGGCCGTAGAAAACTTGTTTTGAGGGCTGGCGTGGGCTGCGGTGGAACAGACCCCGCAAGGGCGAACGGTAAAACAGAATATTCGGCGGAACAGACCCTGCAAGGGCGAATGGTAAAAACATGGGTTTTTCACAATTTGACACATATGTGTCATATTAAATAGAAATATGGAATCAATATAATTAAACTCTGAATATTACTATACAACAATCATCCAAATTACAATAATTATTCAAATCTAAGAATTAAACTTATAATTCAATACAAGAATTGTTCTGAATACAACAATGATACAAATCAAACATTAATGTAAAAATGACAATTTTTTTATTACTGCCCATGCCTTTGCTAATGGTGCTCAATGAGATTGTGCTGAAGCTGGTGGTGGGTGTTTGAGTCTTCAATTTCTCGGTACGTCTGAAGGAATGCTTTTATGCGGTCAGGGTCTCTAGATGGCTTCACACGGCTACCGACATTGTCGTAGAAGAACTCCAAGTTCATGTCCCTCTCATCTTCGATGATCATGTTGTGAAGAATCACACAACATGTCATGATATTGCTCAGATTTTTTGGTATGCTCTAAAACTCTTCAAGCCCGCGGCGCTTCCCCATTGGGTAAAAAATCAAGAATTGGCCTCGCAAGCTTCTACTATTCGTACGAAGAGGGATCGACGCATTCGATACCTTCTCCGGAAGAGGTGCGGCGAATACGTAGGTGACACCACGAAGTAGTCTTGCATGAGCATCTCGTTCCCGAGATGGCGGTTGCGAGGGATGCAAAGACGGCCGACGGTCGATCCTCGCCGTCTCTTTCTGTTCCTATCCTCGAGCTCCTTCACGGCGAGGACCACCACCACCATCTGCTGCCGATTGTTCTCGAGCAGCGTCTCTATGTCAGAGTCATCGGACAAGGACGAATCCTTGAGCAAAAATTCCTCCCAAGGGCTCAAATCCATCTACAAATCACAACAGAGCTCGCATGAATGGAAATCCTTCGCAAAATCAAACTTGAAAGGGTTGAAAAGGACTCACCGGCGGATCCGGGACCAGCGGTGTGTGACGCCCCCGCCTCAATCGTGCACTAATCATACACGCAAATGCGCACGATCAAGGCCAGAGACTCACGGGAGGATCACAACACAACTCTAGACACAAATTAAAATCATAAAGCTTTATATTACAAGCCAGGGCCACGAGGACCCGAATACATAAGTCAGCGAAAGCAACAATATCTGAGTACAGACATAATTAGATAAGTTTGCCTTAAGAAGGCTAGCAAAACAAAGACAACTAGATCAAAAAGGAGCAGGCATCCTGCTTGGGGCCTCCTATATACTCCTGGTCGTCTGTCTCCACGTAGTAGTATGCTCCGTCGGGGTAGTAGTAGTCATCGACGGGGTCAACTGGCTCTGGGGCTCCGTCATCTGGTCGCAGCAACCGTGTAGAGAGGAAAAAGGTAGCAAAGCAACCGTGAGTACTCATCCAAAGTACTCGCAAGACTTACATAAGATCTATGCTAAGTATGCATCAGTATCAAAGGGAAGGGTTTGTACCTGTGGACTATATTGCAGAAGGCCAGAGTAGAGGGGAAGGCCTAGCCTATCGAAGACTAGCATCTTGCAGCATTAGAAGAGTGCAGATTAGCATATAATAAAGTAATAAGCATACAGTAGCAATGCCCAGAGATCCTTCCTCGACTCCCTGCGAGAAAGCGATCCCGGAGCTATCATATTACTTAAGTAACACAGGTATCCAGTTCTAGTAATAGTAGATCGGGATACAACTCCGAGCGTCCGTTACCGTGGACATGGCTATTCGAATAGATTAACTTCCCTGCAGGGGTGCACCAACTTACCCAACACGCTCGATTAATTTCGGCCGGACACACTTTTCTGGGTCATGCCCGGCCTCGGCTCATCGACACGCCGTAGTCCTACCCAGGCTCAACAGAGAGGCCAGCACGCCGGTCTAAATCCTAAGTGCGAAGGGGTCATGGGCCAATCATCCTTTGCACTCCTACGCATTGCGAACGCGGCCGGGATCAGACCCACCCCCTTATACAAGCGCAGGCGGTTACCGTCCACCCAGGCGCGCGCCACTCAGTTGTTGACGTCTGTGAGCTTTCGGGAGAAACGTACGACGCCGAGTGCCCATACTTATTCCCACGTGGTGGTCGGTGCGAAAGGGCCATAGGCCTACTCAGATTACATATCCAAACCCATTAGTGTGTTGGGAGCTCGCGGAAACGATCAGTGATCCTGTCGCCTCGTCTCGCAGACTTACGACAAGGGCCAGGCCCATCCCTCTCTAGGGCGGTCTGTCTGCCCGATCG
Source organism: Secale cereale (assembly GCA_902687465.1). Lineage (NCBI taxonomy): Eukaryota > Viridiplantae > Streptophyta > Magnoliopsida > Poales > Poaceae > Secale > Secale cereale. Next base: position 75,099,227 of record LR738716.1, read on the forward strand.
TGCCATATCATTATCTCGCGGGTACCCTCATGGTCAACCCGACTTCAACAACTCTCGCGGGTACCCCTTGGGTCGACCCATCTTCAACAAAGGACTGAGATAGAAGGTTAAGGTATCCATGTGTCCATAACATCAAGGGAATCCGAGGAATCACCCTCGATGGTCCACACTTGAGGGGTTGCACGACAGAGTCATCATCGGGAGTGGTGAATGAGGAATCACCCTCTGTAATCCACGACCGATTTGCTACACTACAGAGTTATCATGAGGAGTGAGGTATGAGGTATCACCCTCGGCACTCGATAGTAGCTTTGCAGAGTCGTACAACTAAGGGGGGTGTAGTGATGTGTTCGGTCTCTGCACATCGATCTCATTGATCGAAACATTCAGAAGCAAAGCATGGCAACACGGACAGGGGGGTGCAGGGCCACTGATGGATCACTAACCAGCCTATACTAAGCATATAGGATAACAAGTAATGTATCAACAACAGGTTACAAAATCAGGCCATGAATCAGAATAGGAGCTATCAAATACAGTAGCAAAATCTAATACAAGCACGAGAGAGAAAGAATGGACGATATAGGAATGATCAAGGGGGTTTAACTTGCCTGGAAGCTCTGCTGAGAGGGGATGGACTTCAGGAGCGTAGTCGTACTCGGAAGCGTCATCGTCGGTCTCGTGGTCTACCGTAGAGAAGAGGGGGGAAGAAACAATAAATATAAAGCAAACAAATGCAGCACAATGCATGACATGGCAATATGTTGTGCTAGGGGTGACCTAATGCAGTGCTACGTGTTACAGATGGAGCGGGAAAATATCTGGGAATATTTTCCCGGCTCTGGGCATTTATCGGACAGGTGATCCGGAGGGGAAGGTTCCATGTTTGCAGTGCTAGAGGCATGAGACAGGTACATGGAGGGCATAAACGGATTTGTCTCATTTTTCTAATCATTTTTCATATATAAAACATTTTTATTTGAGCTACGGTTGAATTTATATGAATTTCCAAAATTTTAAACATTTTCTAGAATTATTCTTAAAATATTAATTCAAATTTAAACAGTGCAAATACTTTTTATACCCACTGTGGGCTAGCCACAGTGGATGACAGGTGGGGCCAGGGGGCCCAGTTGACCTAGTCAACAGCACAGTCAGCAGTCAACTGGGTTGACTATTGACTTGGTCAAGCTGATAGGTGTGGCCCAGGTGTCATACTCAGTAGTTAATCTAATTTAGTTAATTAAGTTAATTAGCTAAGTAGGACCCCACTGTCAGTGACTTAACCAATTAGCAGATTAAGTTTTATTTAGAAAAACAGTTAATTAAGCGGTGGGGCCTACATGTCAGTGACTGGGGGCTGCCCAGTCAGCATGTTGACTTAGTCAACGTGGTCAATGGGGCCCACGGGGCCCACTGGCAGTGACCCAGGGTGGGTCCCAGGGCCAACCACGTTGGCGGCGGCGTCGGAGCTAGCTCCGGCAACCATTTCCGCGGCGGAGCGGCTCGGGAGCTCGTCAGAAAACGCCTACAGGCGTCCATTTGGCACGGGGCCGGTCGTGTTCGAACGGCCACTCGATGGCGTGTTGATCTGCGATGGTGGCGCCGCCGGAGAGGGCCTATAGTGACGGCGGCGACGAGCGGGGCGGATGGCCAGAATCAAGAGAGATCAGACCTGGGGCTACGGGGCTCGACAGGACGTGCGGCTGGGCCCGCTGGGCTCCTGGAAGCACCAGGAGCACATTGCTGTGCTCAGGCGAGGGTTGCGGCGGCTGTGGCTGCGGTGGCGAAGCAAGGCAACAGCGGCGAGCTTCGGTTTCTACGGCGAGCGGGGCTACATGCACTAATTCACGGAAAAAAGAGAGGGGAAATGAACGAAGGCTCACCGTGGGGGCACACGAAGGCCCGGTGAGCAACAGGAGCAGGCGGCCGGAGTTGACAACGAACGCCGACGGGCCGAGGAAGAAGACGAAGGCGGAGCGGGCGATGCGGTGGCTCCCGGCTCCAGCTGGTGGCACCGGAAGGAGTAGCAGACGGCGGCGCCCATGACATCGATGCCCTCTGTTATGTGCGGGGAGGGAGAAAGCGAGAGGGAGAAGGGGATCTGGGACTAGGGTTGTCCCCGGGGCCACGGAGGAGATCATCTAGCCCGCCGCGGCTCCTGTAGCGGCACGTTGTCGAGCAGGTGAGAGGGGGACGGGCGCGGCATGCGCGCGCGCTGACACGCAAGGAGAGAGAGGCGAGAGGGAGACGACCGGCGCTGTTGGGCTGGGCCGTGCATTGTGCCCTTAGAGCCCAGTCCAGCAGTGGGTAGTTTTCCTTTTTCCTTTTTTATTTCTGATAGTTACTTCAACCAGTGATTTGCATTTTAAATTGCCATCAAATGACTTCTACAAAATGTGGAACTTGGCCACTTAAATGCATTGCAATATTTGGCACTGTCACAAAAAGTTTGGGAAGCTTTTGAATTCATTTGGATTTTCCTCAAATGGAAAAGCATTTAAAAATGCTGATTTGGCACTATTTTAATTGCTATAGCCCATTTTAGCATTGAGGTGATGTTGTTTTCCTTAAAAAATATTAGTTAGGGAATATTTGCTAAATGATGGCCTATTTTGTAACCATTTTTGTGCAACTTCAAATTTCACTTGCAATTTGAATTGAATTCAGTGCTGGAGTTTGAAATGAGATATGATTCCACATTGATCAAGCATTGCTAACCAAAGTGACTTAGCATAATCATGAGGATCACTGTAGCTCATTACATAGGGGTGTTACACGGCGACTCGGCGGCGGTCGATCCGGGGCGGCGGGGACCCGAGGGCGGCTGGGCGCGGTGGATCCAGGGCGGCTGGGCGCGGCGGATCCGGGGCAGCGGCGAAGCGGCGCACTGGAATCGAAGGTGGCGGGCGGGCGGCGACGGCGGCAGATGGCTGCGAAATGGGG